>CM057830.1:39584246-40184246 GCA_030068075.1 Paguma larvata | reverse complement strand
TCATGAACTGTGAGATCATGACCTGAGCTGAAGTTGGACACTTAACTGAATGAGACACCCAGGTGTCCCGAGTCTCTGAGCATGATGAAGTCTCTTAGGCTATCTGGGGTTTGTTTCTATGGTCTGAAGCCTTTGATCTATTTATTTGTTTAAACTGTGTGCCAAGTTGTAAGGTCTCTGAAATGTTTCCAAGTCTGCATCCAAGGTATGATGTCTCTGTTGTTGTGAACTCCATGTCACAGATTATGGCGTGTCTGAGATGTTTGGGGGCCTTTGTTACAGGGTGTTAAGTCTCTGCACTGTTATGGAAACTTTCTTCCAGGGCATGGAGTCTCTGATTTTTTGAGTGTCTATGTTCCTGAGTATAAAGTCACAGAAGCCGTTTAGAGATGTTTCCAGAGCCTGAGGTCACTGTGTTATTTTTGGTTCTGTGTCTCATCCTGGGGTGATAAGTTCCTGAGTTCTCTGGGAATTTATGTGCAGAGTGTCACCTTCTGAGCTGTTTGGGGTCACCTAAGTGATGCCAGAGAGTGGGTCACAGGTGGGTTTAAACCCACAAGTGGGTTTATGTCAGAGTTCTTTGAGCTGTTTGGGTGTGAGGTCTCAGAATACTTTTCAGGGCTGGGGCGCCTGAGTCTCAGTCGGTTAAGCGTCCGTCCGACTCTTGATTTTGGCTCAGATCACCTCCTCAAAGTTCGTGAGTTCAAGCCCTGAGTCAGCCTCTGCACTATGTCAGCACGGAGCCTGCTTGGAATTCTCTCTCCTTCTTTCTCTGCCCCTACCCCATTCATGCTCTCTCTCTCAAAATAAATAAACTTTAAAAAAAAAGTTAAAGAATACTTTTCGATGTTCCTCTTATGTCTTTGAGTGTCCTTTTCCCTACTTGCTCCCCCCTCATTAACAGTATGTCCTTGGACAGTCCCTCCAGGAGATACAGGTGTGTCACCCTCACTCTGTCTGTGTCCAGGCCTCTGAATTGTTTTGTGGTCTGTGTCAAGAGTACTAGGTCTTTGCCCAAATGTTTCCTGTAGATCCCAGGTGAAGAGATCTCTGAGCTTTTTTGGGGGTCTGTGTCCATGGTATGAGGTATGTAAGCTGTTTGGGGTTTGTGTCTCGGTGTGGAAGGTCCCTGGGGTGCTTTAGCGTCCCAGGGCTTGAGGTTCCTGCGATGTTTGTAGTAGTCTGTAGCCAGAGGATGAGATCTACAAAATAACTGGTTCTCTATGTCTTGTTATGTGAGTACTTGTTTTTGTTTTTTTTCTTTGCCAGCCTTTGGCCAGAGTGTGGGCTCTCTAGGCTGTTTTGTGGTCTGTGTTCATAGCGGGAGACCCCTGAACTGTTTTTGGGCTCTGTGTCCCATGGTGTGAGGTCCCTAAGCTTTTCTGTGCTCTGTGTTCAATGATATGACATCCCTGGGTCATCTGGGGTATACTTCCAGGGGCAAGGTCTCATTATGTTTCGCAGCCAGCCGGTACTCCATGCTATAGCATGAATCACCTTGATTAATTTACCGCTTTTCCTCTAGTTCACGGCTCCCATTCTTTTTATCTTTTTAAATTTATTTATTTTGTGAGACAGAGAGAGAGAGAGAGAGAGAGAGAAGGGGAGGGGCAGAGAGAGGGAGACAGAGGATTCTAAGCAGGCTCCATGTTGCCAGCTCAGAGTCCATCGCGGGTCTCCAATCCACCAACGGTGAGATCATGACCTAAGTGGAACCTGAGTCACCCAGGCGCCCGCTCCTTGTGCACACTGACCGGCGCATGTGTATTTCCTTTGAACACATATTTATAAGTGGAATTGCCAGGTCAAATAAGTTATTTATTCGACAGTATTTATTCATTCCCTTTTGCGTACCTACTGTGTGCAGGGCAGTTTTAGGTGCGTGTGAGACACGGGGCGGGGCTAGAAATCCACACGCCCGCTAGTGGTACTAGTGGGGAGGGATATCCCTTTTTTTATTTTGATAGATGCTACCGCACGAATTCGCACTTCCCTCAGTGGCATCAGGAGAATGAGTACCTTTTTACGGGCCAGAGCTCTGCAGCAGTGGGGTGGGACACCTTGGCGTCGCATTCAGCTAAATCATCTGGGGATGGGGTTGGGACGGTCCATTGTGGGGCATGAGGGGGAGCCTGGAATGGAACGGGTGAAGGGGGAGGAAGACCTGCGAGTCTATTTAGTTGTGTTGGCGTGAAGTGAAGATTGACTGACTCCTGGGACATTGACATGAAACTGCCCTTCATAGGCCGCACACATAAAGAGAGCTTGAAGGGTGGGAGTGAAGAGTTAGTGAGACAGTGCAGCTCTGGGGCGTACCATTGTGCAACATGGAGATGGAACAGTCGGCTCCGGGAGGTACCACGGGGGTGGAGGGTGTCGTATATTTTGGAAGAAACCACTGTATGTGTAGGGACAAGAAAGGTCTCCTCTCGTTTTGCGCGTGCATCGGCCCGGCTCCAAACCAAGAAGAGAATGGCGCTGCCCTGACCGACCTGAGCCTCAGTGAGGGCGATGGTGGACCCCACCCTCGGCCTAAAGCCTCCACCCATCCGGAAGCCGCCACCGCCAGGATCTTACGTCTGGTTGGCTCTGAAGACTCGAATCAACAGCAGGGGTGGGGTGGGGTAGAAGGCTGCGGAGCAATGATTGGCTCCGCGATGAGAAGGGCGGGACCAAGCCCTGTTCTGAGTGCTGATTGGCCACCGCAAGATGGCCCACCCAAGCTCTTCCAGGGTACCGAGGTTTTCGGGAATCATTTATAGGTTACGAGCTGGTCGTCTGACTCCGTGCTGCTATTGGCTGCTGACTTGGCGCAGGCGCCATGGCCCCTGCGTTGGCGTTCGCGGTTGCAGAGGCAGGGCTTTGGCTACTGGAGACCATAGGTTCGAATCCCGTCTGGGAACTTCAGTTTGCGCACCTGTAAAGAAGCTGGCATTACTGGCTAGCACAGAATGTGTCGGGTAACCTTTTCTATTCTCTTCTACCTGTTCTTTCTCTTTTTAAAGCAATGCTTATTGTGTCCCATTATATTGATTTCAGGACCCACTTACTGTTCACAGCAGCACTGAGAAAAATTCTTCACTGGGGTTCCTGACAGCTGTATTTCAAGCTACCTGTAGGTCCGAGTTCTGCAGAGAAGGTTCAAGGTGATCTCATGATCCTCCTCTAAAACATCTCCTCCTCCCCCCGGAGAGGATGACTTGAAGGCTTCCTGCCCCCTCTGGACCAGGCCTGACTAAGGGTGTGTGGAGGGTGTGTGTGTGTGTGTGTGTGTAGAGGAGTAGGGAGAGGGGGTGGCCCATAAATGCATCATAACTGCATGATTTCATGCTCTGGGATGGAGGAGTGTGTGGCATTTAAACGGGGAATTTTGAAAGGGGCAAGATGTAACTGAACGATAAACTTTTTAACGATGGGATTTTAGGCATCAGGCGGGGGAGGTGTTTGGCTGAGTGTAGGTAAGTAGAAGGAAAGTGGTTCTCAAGCCAGTCAACTCATCGTAAGGCAGCTCTTACATGCTACCTGCAGCTTGGAGGTCTGTGTCACAGAGATTTAGGTCTTCCAGGTGTTTTGGGCCTCTGTCTCAGGGCGAGAAGTCTCTAAGCTGTTTGGGGATCTTTGTCTCAGGATGTGCAGGTTTTTTTTTTTTTTTTTCTCTTAAAATGGAATCTCATTGTGTTTTGTTGGCATCTCTCTGACTACTGTTGGGGCTTAATACTGTTTTCTGAGCTCGTTGGCAAGATGTGTTTCTCAAGTTTTACAAATTCCCTTTTACATCCTTTAATCTTTTTAAAAATCTTTTGAAAAAATGTATTTTCAAATCGTTTTAGACTTAGAGAAAATTGCACAAATAGTGCAGAGAGTTCCTGTATACCCTTCACCCTGCTTCCCCCTAGTGTAAAGAACTTACATAACCTTAGTGCGAGCTTACAACCAGGAAATGAATAGTATTGTCCATGAACCGTTGCTCACCTGTTTCATGTCTGTGACCATGTTGTGAAATATTTGAGCATTTTGGACCCAGCGCTCTCTTGGGTCCTGTGTCCCATGCTGTGATGCCTGTGAACATTCGGTATATGTTTCTAGATGCTAGGTCTCATTTCCTTGGGGGTTTCTGTCTCAGAGAATGGTATCTTTGATCTATTAGGGTCTCTTCAGGGCATATCTTCTCTGAGCTGTTTTGGGCTTCTGTGTTCAGGGCGTGAGGTCTCTGAGCACTCTTTGTTGTTGTTGTTGTTGACAGAGAGCGAGTGTGAGTGCGTTTAGCCAGGGAGGCAGAGAGGGAGAGGGAGAGAGAGAATCTCAAGCAGGCTCCATGCTCAACCCGGAGTCCAACATGGGGCTCGATCCCATGACCCCGAGATCATGACCTGAGCCAAGGTAGGACGCTTAAACAACCGAGCCACCCAGGCCCCCAGGTCTCTGAGTACTTTGGTAGTCTAAGTTCAAAGCTATGTGAAAAAAAAAAAAAAAGCTATGTGTACTCCTAGCTATTTTTTATTGGTCTCTGTCAGAAATTATGAGGTCAGTCAATACTTTAGGATTCTGTGCCCAGGGCAGGATTTCTCAACCTCAGCACTATTGACATTTTGGTTTGGAAAATTCTTTGTTATGGAGGGCATTGTGGGATGTCATACCAGTTTCCTAGGGCTGCTGTAAAAAAAAAAAAAAAAAGTACCACAGACTGGGGGGCTTAAGCAACAGAAATTTATTTTCTCACAGTTCTGGAAGCTGAAAGTCTGAGATCCGGGTGTCTGCAGGTTTGTTTCCTTCTGAGGGCTGAGAATGACAGTCTGTCCGTGTGTCTCTCGTAGCTTCTGGTAGTTTGCTGGCAGTCTTTGACGTTCCTTGGTTTCTGCCGCATCAGCCCAGTTTCTTCCTTCATCTTCATACGGTGTTCTGTGTGTGTGCGCGCACGCGTGTGTGTGTGTGTGTGTCCGGATTTCCCTTTTTTATAAACACACCAGTCAGACTGGATTAGGGGCCCACCCGACTCCAGGAATATGACCTCATTTCACATCTGCATGACCCTCTTTCCAAATAAGGTCACAGTCCGAGGTCCTAAGGGTTAGGACTTTAACATATGAATTTGAGTGGGGGGTGGGATATAATTCAACCCATAAAAGATATTTAGCATGGGAAAGAAAGGAAAGAGGGAGGGAAGGGGGGAGCAGTCCCCAATATCCAGGGCTGTCTTGGTACTCCCAGCTAGGCCATGTTATTCTCCTGTTACATACAAACAGTCTCAAGAATACTAACCAAGGTTACTCTGAGACCATGATAAAACGAGACAAAGCAAAGCTACTTTATAATGTTGTCTAAGAACAGACAAAAACTGGTCCTTGTGCCCCCTGCCCGGATACCGAACAACCCCCTCTCTTGGTTAAAACGAGTGACTGCTTCTTCTTTACCGATTTCCATTTTATCCTCACTCTAGTCTACCCTCACTGTAGGTAAGATTTATTGAGATGCCTAGTCATCAAATTGCTCTCACTTTCTGACAGTGTCCAATCTAGAGTGAGTCCCACTTCTTTCAGTCTTCCCCCCAAACCAATCAACTGAAGTTCCGATCCTATACCTGGTTTTTTCTTTCTCTCTTTTTAAATATTTAATGTTTATTTATTTTTGAGAGACAGAGACAGTGCACGAGTGGGGAAGGAGCAGAGAGAGAGGGAGACGCAGAATCCGAAGCAGGCTCCAGGCTCTGAGCTGTCAGCACAGAGCCCGACACGGGGCTCGAACCCATGGACCGTGAGATCATGACCTGAACCAAAGTCGGACGTTTAACCAACTACGCCACCCAGGTGTCCCTGGTTCTTTCTTTAAAAAAAAATTTTTTTTAAAATTTATTTTCAGTAATCTCTATGTCCGACATAGTGCTTTGAACTCGTGACCCTGAGATCAAGAGTTGCCCACTCTTCTGACTCAGCCAGCCAGGCGCCCCTGATGGGTTCTTTGGACACCCTCTTACTAAGACGTCTCTTGGTTCCCATGGCGTGTGGTTCTCCCTCCCTGAAATTAATCATGAACCTTACTTGTTCAACTGTAGGTACGTTCCCGGGGGTCTGTGGCTAAAGGGCACTGGGAAGCAGCATCCACTAGATGCCAGGAGCACCTCTCCCCTTCGGCTGTGACAACCGAAAATGTCCTCAGGTATTGCCACATGTTCCCTGGGGGGCAAATTGCCTCTGGTTCAGAGCCACCGGGCCAGGGTATGAAGGGTTTGAGCAGTTCGGGGGGCTTCGTCTGAAGTTTGCATTCTCTGAGATGCGTTTGGGTCTGTTCCTCAGGACGTGAAGTCTCTCATCTGTGTGACAGTCTCTGTCCCAATTTTTGAAAGCTCTTCGGGGTGCTGTATAAGGAATGAGTGATGTCCTCACCTGCCAGGTTTCAGACATGAGGTATTTGTGGTGTGTGTGTGCGCGCATGCACGCGCGCACACCATCCTGGCTCTATGCCGGTTCAGAAAGGCCGTGAGAAAGGGGAGTCGTGTGACTGGTAGTGAACTCCTCCGCATGAATCCACAGCCACCCCAGCTTCCTCGTCTAGACCAGGAAATACAGGTGGCCACTTCCTTCAGAACCTCTGTCTTGCCCTTTGTTCTGGAGGTCACAGAGTCTCCCTTGATACCATTTGTGGAGATTGTGTTGTGGGGGAGGTATTCGTTGTGTCTCCTGACACCAGCCCCAGAGCGGAGAGCCCTGTCTTGGGATGGACATTGCTCAGGTGGATGTTGGGGTCTCTCTCCCCGCAGGCCTCATCCCCACCCAGGACACATGGGTGTTTGGGGCCGGGTAGAACCTGTTTCAGAGCCTGGAACCCCCAAGTCCTGCTTGGAGGGAAGGAGAGTTCAGCGTTTTGGAGCATTTTTCTTAATCTTAATTTGACCTGCTGACGTTTTGCAAGACTGCTCTGAGTCTGTAGGACAATGTACAGTCCACACACCCACACTCGCCTGATGTCAGCCCCCTCCCCCCTAATCACACATCCCTTCCGAAAGCAAAAGTCAGGGCTGGGGAAAGGGGTGAGGTACAGGTCAGTGCCGTCTCTGGCTGGGGGCCAGTGTGCGTCTGAGACGGTCTCAGTTGGACCATGGGAGTCACGTGCACATATTGCTTAATATTAATGTCTGTTGGGTTCAATAAAGAGAAAATATTCTCTAGAACTGTGTTTCCATCTCTAGTAAACCCACAGGTTTCCTTCAGGTGTTCCTTTGAGAACATACATAATAGGCTGCACACTATGTATGGGGCAACAGTGATAAAAAAAAACACTGTTCTTCTTGTGAACACTGTAAATCCGGTTATAAGAGAGACAGGTTTGTCCTTTTATGCCAGAGGCCGGGTCTGAGCTCTAGAGAAAGGCCTTGGGGGAGGGTGCAGGGCCTCGGTGAGTCAAAGGAGAAGGCAGAAGTTAAAAAAAGTAGCTTTAACTAAATGAAAAGGAAAATAAAACTTACCAAGTTTGTGGGATACAGCAAAGCAGTGCTCACATAGAGGAAATTTTTAAGGCATTTTGGCTTCTGTCTTGCTCTTTCTCGGATCACGCCCTCTAGTGGAAGCCAGCCATCATGTTGTGAGGACACTCAAGCAGCTACATGGAGAGATCTACGTACCAGAGAACTGAGGCCCCCCGGCCGAAAGCCATCACCCAATTGCCAGCAATGTGAGTGATCCAGCTTGGAAGCCGTGCTTCTGGCCCCACTCAAGCCTTCGATGACTGCAGCCTGAGAGACCCAAAGCCAGAACCAGGCAGCTAAGCTGCTCCTGAATTCCCAACTCCCCCTAAACTGTGTGAGACGAGTAGTGTTCGCTGTTGTTTTAAGCTGCAAAGTTTTGGGTTAATTTGTGGTGTTTCCGAGCTCTCTGAGGGTCTCTGTCTAGGGTTCGAGATTTCTGAGCTTTTTGTGGCCTGTATCCATATCTGGGTTTTGGGGCACTCTGTTTTGCACATTTTTAGGTCTCTGATCTTTTTGGGGTCTCTCTCTAGGTTTTTAGGTCTCTGAACTGTTTGAGGATCTATGTCCCAAAGCGTGGGGACTCCATCCAGGACGTGATCATAACTGTTTGGAATCCTTTAAGCCCAGGGTATGGTGTCTCTAAGATACTTTGTACTTGGGTCCAGAACTTGAGGTCTCTGAGCTCCTTGGCAGTCTGTGTTCTGGGTGTGAGATCTTTGAGGTATTTGGGAGTCCGTGTCTCTGGTTTCACAGCTGTGAACCCTTCGAGGACTGTGTATAGGTTTTGTTTGTTCTTTGAGGTGTACGGAGTTTTAATTAAGTCCCAGGAAGAGACATCACAGAGGTGACTGAAATCTGCATCTGGGTGTTCGAGCAGTTTGGGCCCCTGAGTCCCTGGATATAAAGTCCCTGCTGTGTTTGAGAGTCGATGTCCAGATACTGATATTTCTGGTTTTGAGGGCAGGGAGAGCCTGCGCTTCAGGGTGTCAGCTCTCTGAACTGTTTCTGGGTGCGTGTCCCAGGATGTAAAGTTCCTGAGTTGTTTGTGGGTGTGTCCCAAACATGTGGGGTCCCGGACATGGTTGTGGCTCTGTGTTGCAGTGTATGAGGTCTCTGTTCATGGGTATATGTGGCAGCAGGTGACATATCTGAACTCTTTGAGTGTGTGTGCACGAGATCATAAGGTCTCTGATCTGTTTGGGTGTGTGTTTCCCAGCATGAGAGATTTTTTATTTGTTTGTGGGTGTATATTACAGGATGTTAGTTCTCTAATCTATTCGGATGTGTATGTCCTGGGTGTGAGGTTTCTGCTATGCTTTGTGGGTATATGGTCTAATGGTGTAAAGATTTCTGATCCATTTAGGGGTATATGTCCCAGGGTATGAGGTCTCTGATTGGTTTGTCATTGTATGTCTCAGGATGTGAGGTCTCTCTGGATGAATGTCAAGGTAGGAGGTCTCTAATCTGTTTTTGGTTTTATGTCCCCGATTGTTAGAGCTCTGGTCTCTGTGGGTATACGTCCCAATATATGAGGTCTCTGAAGTCTTTGTGGATATAATTTCCTGGTTGGTATGTTTCTGGGCTTTTTTGGTTATGTTTTAGTTATGTTTTCTCAGGACACTCTGGTCCATTTGTTGGGTGTGTGTTGCAGGATGATGAGGACTGTCTGTCTGAGGGTGTATGTCCCAGAGTGTGAGGGTCTCTGCTGTGTTTGTGGGTGTATGTCTCTGAGTGTAAAGTATCTAAAATATCTGTGGGTATACTGGGGCGCCTGGGTGGCTCAGTCGGTTAAATGTTTCTTCTTTGGCTCAGGTCATGATTTCACGGTTTGTGGGTTCAAGCCCCATGTCGGGCTCTGTGCTGACAACCCAGAGCTTGGAGCCTGCTTCAGATTCTGTTTCCCTCTTTCTCTGCATTCCCCTACCCACACTCTGTCTCTCCCTCTCTCTCAAAAATGAATAAACGTTAAAAAATTTTTTTAATTAAAAAATTTGTGGGTATAGTTTCCAAGATTTAAGTTCCCTAAACTCTTTGTGGGTGTATATCCCAGAAAAGGAAATCTATGATCTATTTGTGAGCGTATGTTCTGGAACATGAGGTCTCAGAGCTGTCTATCCCTGTGTGTGTACCAATATGTGAGGTCTCTCTTCGTGGGTGTAGATCAAAGGTACGAGTTCTCTGGTACTTTCGTGTTGGTACTTCCCGAGGGAATGAGGTCTCTGAGCTGTTCGGGGTGGGGAGTTTCACATAATGTGAGTTCTCAGGTATGGTTGTGGCTATAAGATCTAGCATTGGTATATGTCAAAGTCCGTATTTCCCAGTGTCTGAGGTCCCTGATCTGTTTCCAGGTGTATGTTCCAGAGCAAGAAGCCCCTAATATGCCTCTGGATGTAAGGTCTCTGATCTCTTTGTGGGTATATTCACCAGCATGGGAGATTTCTGATATGTTTGTGGGTGTATGTCTCAGTGTGTGAGGTCTGTGAGGTTTCGGGGGGTTATATCCCATGGTCTGTTCTGTTTGGGAGGTTATTTACTGGGATATGACGTGGACGTATTTTTATCATTGTATGTTCCAGGATGTGAGGCCTGTGACTGCTTATCACTGTACATCCCAGTATGTGAAGTCTCTCAGATGGGTGTATATAGAAAGTGTAAGGTCTTTGATCTATTTGTGGTTATATATCCCTGGATGTGAGGTCTCTGATCAGTTTGTGGATTTAATTATTTTTTTAAGTTTATTTACTTATTTTTTGAGAGAGAGAGAGTTCAGGAGGGGCAGAAAGAGCGGGAGAGAGAGAGAATCCCAAGCAGGCTCCTCACTGTCACCACAGAGCCCGATGCGGGGCTCGAGCTCACAAACTGTGAGATCACGACCCGAGCTGAAACCAAGAGTCGGTCACTTAGCCGACTGAGCCACCCGGGCGCCCCATGTGGTTTTAATTCTTACACTTTGATGCTGCCACTCTGTTTGCAAGTGTTATGTCCCATGATGTGATGTCTCTGATCTTTTCGAGGGCGTAGGACCCGCAGTGTGAAGGATCTTTCTGGTCCTCGTATATTTCCAAACACGTGAGGTGTGTCACCTGTGCGAGGGTATGTGTCCCATGATGTGAGGCCTCTTATTTATCTGCAGGTATATTCCCAAATGTGAGCCCTCTCCTCTCTTTTGAGTGTATGTCCCAGTTTGCCTCATTTCTGATGGTATTTCCTGCTATGTGACGTCTCAGCTGTTTGTGCTGTGTACTGCAGGATTTGAGCTCTCTGGTGTATCACACATGTGTGTCTCAGGTTCTGAGGTTGCTAATGTCTTCGTGGGTGGATATCACAGAATGGGAGTCTCTGATCTGCTTGTGTTTGCCAAGGGTGTGAAGTCTGATCTGGTTGTGCATATATGTCTCAGGAGGCAAGGACTCTAGCCGTTTGTGGGTATGTGTCCCAGGATGTGAAGTCTCTGACCTGTTTGGGTGTATTCGTCCAGGGGGTGAGATTTCTGATCAGTTTTTTTTTTTGGTCCACATCCCAGGATGGAACGTCTCTGATCTCATTGTGGGTGCAATTCCCAGGATTTAAGGTCTCTGATCATGTATGGATGTATGTCCCAGAATGTTTCTTTACTTTTCATAGGTATATGTCCCAGGTCGTAGGTTCTCTGATCTGCTAGGGGGTTCTTTGCCAAGATCTGAGGTTTCCTCTCTGTTTATGGGTATATGTCATAGAATGCGAAGTCTTGGCTCTTTTATGGTGTGCTATGTCCAGAGTGTCAGGTTTCCGACCTCTCTGTGGTTGTGTGTTATGGTGTGAGGTCTCTTCTCTGTTCCTTCCTGTGTGATTTCAGTATGTGCTCTCTGGTCATGAATTTTGTCAAGGATGTAAGTACTCTGATCTGCTTAGTGGTGAGTGTCCCAGTGTGCGAAGTGTCTGAGCTGTGTGTGTGTGTGTGTGTGTGTGTGTGTGTGTGTGTGTGTATCCCAGGTTGTGAAGTTTCTGGTCTGTTTAGGAGTGAATGACAGCAGGTGCTATATGTGAACTCTTTATGGGTGTATGTTCCAGGACTGTGACAGGGTAGTTGGTATATTAGCTGGGTGCGAGTGGGAGCAAGAACCATAATCTGTTTCTGGATGTACCACCCAGCATGTGAGGTCTCTAAATTGTCTGTAGGTTTGTGTTGCAGGATTTGAAGTCTATGATTTCTTTCTTTCTTTCTTTCTTTCTTTCTTTCTTTCTTTCTTTTCTTTCTTTCTTTCTTTTCTTTCTTTCTTTCTTCTTTCTTTCTTTCTTTCTTTCTTTCTTTTCTTTCTTTTTTAATGTTTATTTATTTTTGAGACAGAGAGAGACAGAGCATGAGTGGGGGAGGGGCAGAGAGAGAGGGAGACACAGAATCCGAAGCAGGCTCCAGGCTCTGAGCTGTCAGCACAGAGCCCGACGTGGGGCTCAAACTCACAGACCGCGAGATCATGACCTGAGCCGAAGTCGGATGCTTAACCGACTGAGCCACCCAGGCGCCCCTCTTTTTTATTTTTAAGTAAGCTCTATGCCCAATGTGGAGCTCGAACTTGTGACCCTGAGATCGAGAGTCGCATATTCTACTGACTGAGCCGGCCAGGCACCCCTAGTCTACAATTTCTTTATGGCTATACTTTCCAGGCTCTCAGGTCCCTAATCTGTTTGCGGGTATATATATGAGGTGTGAGTTCCCTGATTGGTCTTTGGGTGAATGTCCCAGGATGTCACGCCTCTATCTATCATGTCTGAATACTAGCCCCCCAATGATATCCACGTCCCAATCCCTGGAGCCTGTGATTATGTTAACTTTCTGGTAAAAAGGACTTTGTAGGTATAATGAAGTGAAACACTTGGAGATTGGGATTTTATCCTGGACGATCTGGGTGGGCCTAACATAATGACTAAAGTCCTTATATGTGGGGAGGCAGGATGGTAAGAGTCGGAAATGGCAGTGTGACAGTGATACGAGCTGAGTCAAAGATGGTGACATAAAGATGGAAGCAGACTCAGAGAAGGAGCTACGACAGCTGAATCAGAGGGAAGCGAAATCAGAGAGGGATTTGAAGAATGAAACCCTGCTCGCTTTGAAAATGGGGGAAGGGGCCATGAGCCGGGGAATGCAGCAGCCCCTAAAACAGGAAATGGATTCTGTGATGGAGCCTCCAGGAGGAAGGCAGGTGTGCTGACAACTTGATTTTATCTTTGTAAGACTCATTTTTGGGTTTCTGACCCGTGGAAATGTCAGGTAATAAACGTGTGTTGTTTTACAACACTAAGACTGCGGTGGTTTGTTTGTTAATAGCAGCAGAAGGAAATGACGACAGTGTGCCAGATTGTGAGGTCTCTATCTAGTTGTCGGCACACATTCTAGGATGTGAACTCCACCATCTGTTTGTGAGTGTGTGTCTGATGGCAGGAGGTCTCTGATCTGTGTGTGCAGGTGCGTGAACCAGAGCGTGAGATCTCTGACTTTTCGAGGGTGTGTGTCCCAAAATTTGTGGTCTCTGGAATGTTTGTCGGTGTACATCCCAGACTGTGAGGTCTCTGATCTGTTTGTGTATGCGTGAGGTCTCTGAGCTGATTTGGGATGTATGTCCAGTACGTGAGGTCTTTATGATGTTTGTGGGTTGCATCCTAGGTTATTAGGTCTCTGATGTGTTTGAGATATATTTCTGATGATGATGATGACTTTCTGCTTTCCATGGTGGTATATATGCCAGAGTCTGAGGTTGTTCCTTTTTTTAATATTGTATTTTTTTAATGTTTATTTATTTTCAAGAGAGATCACGAGTTGGGGAGCGGCAGAGAGAGAGGGAGACAGAGGATATGAAGTGGGCTCTGTGCTGACAGCAGATAGCATGATGTGGGGCTAGAACTCACAAACCGCAAGATCATGACCTGAGCTGAAGTCAGACAAACGTTTAACCAACAGAGCCACCCAGGCACCTCCAGAATCTGAGGTCTTTAATGTGTTTAGTTATGAATGTCTAGGGTGTGAAGTTTGAAAGAACTTGTTGTGAGTGTATGTCCCTTGGCCCGAATCCTCTGATCTCTTGTGAGTATATGTATCTGGATATGAACTCTCTTATCTCTTTATGGATATATGTCACAAGAGATTAGTCCTGTGGTCTGATTCTGGCTCTTTTTTCTTTTCTTTTCTTTTTTCTGGCCCTTTTTTCATAGCGTGTCTGGTCTCTGATGTACCTGTAAACTTATGCTGCAGGATTTGAGATCGCTGATCTGTTTGTGGGTATCCGTTTGTATGTGGTCTGTGATGTGTTTTGGAGTCTATCCCGTGATGTGAGCCCGCCGATCTGTTTGTTGGCATATTTCTCAGAGCGTGAAGTCTCTGATCTTTCTGTGGGTGTATATTGTGGGGTTTGAGGTCTGTGGTCTCCAGATTACATGTCCAGCTTGTGAGATCTCTAATCTGTCTGTTGAAGTATACCCCAGGATCTGGGATGCTCCGAACTCTCTGATAATTTGCGTGGGGGAGGGCATATGGTGCAAGACGCTGATCTGTTCTTACTGGTAAATGAACCAGGCTGAAAAGACTCTGGCATGTTTGCGGATATCTTCCCGAGACGTGAATTCTCTGCTCTGTTTCTGAATCCATGTCCTAGGACGTGAGGTCTTAGAGCTATTTGTGGATGTATATCCCAGGCACGAGTTCCCTGAGCTGTTCAAGGGTCTCCATCCCAGCTCGCTAGGCCTCTGATGCTTTTGGTGTTATTTGCGAGTATATGAGATTTCTGATGTGTATCCTCGAACGTGTAACGGGATGCGGTATTATTCGCTAAAGTGTGCGTATCCAAGGTGTGAGGTTTCTGAGCTCTTTGTGGGGATCTGTCTCAGGGGTGAGACTTCTGATCTTTTTGCAAGTATGTGTCTCAAGATTTGAGCTCTCATCTCCTTGTGGCTGTGTGCCCCAAGATGTCAAGCATCTTTAATTACTCTGCGTCTACTTCCCAGGATATGAGGTCATCTCTAGTGTGCTGTGGGTTCTCATTGCAGGATTTGGGGTCACGGAGTCATTAAAAATTTTTTGTAATTTATTTACTTTTGAGAGAGAGAAAGAGAGCGAGCAGGGAGAAGCAGAGAGAGAGAGAGAGAGAGAGAGAGAGAGGGAGGGCGAATCCTAAGCAGGCTCCATGCTGTCAGCACAGGAGCCCGATGCAGGGCTCTAACTCACGAGCTGTGAGATCATGACCTGAGCCGAAACCAAGAGTTGGACGCTTAACTGACTGAGCCCCCCAGGAGCCCCTCTGAGCCATTTTCGCTCGTATTTCTCAGATAAGGTCTCTGATCCACTTGCGTGTGTGTATCACAGTATGCATGTGGTTTTTTTTTTTTTTTTGAGGGAGTCCTTTTGTTTGTTGGTCAGCGGTATGAGGTCTGTTCTGTTTGTGGGTACGTGTCCCAATTTTTGAGGTCTCAGACCTGTTTATGGGTGTATGTCCCAGAAGGTGTGCCTCTCTGCTCTCCTTAGATGCACAGACATCTCAGGGAAGGAGGTCTCTGGTCACTTTCTAGATGTATGACTCCAGGGGGGCCTGAGTGGCTCAGTTGGTTAAGCGGCCGACTTCAGCTCAGGTCATGATCTCACGGTCTGTGAGTTCGAGCCCCGCATCGGGCTCTGTGCTGACAGCTTGGAGCCTGGAGCCTGCTTCAGATTCTGTGTCTCTCTCTCTCTCTGCCCTTCCCTTGCTCACGCTTTGTCTCTATGTCTCTCAAAAATAAAATAAAAACGCTAAAAAAAAAATTAGATGTATGACTCCAGCTGAGGGGTGCGAGCTGTTTCTAGTGCATGTCCCAGGATTTTGGGTCCCTGAGCTTTCTTCGAGGTGTGTGTTTTGTGATGGTAGGCCTCTTACTGTTGGTGCGTGTGTGTGTCTCTCCTCTGCTGACTTAAGGCCTCCTTAAAGACGCCCATGTCCCAATCCTTGGAACCTGTGAAGACGTTACCTTACATGTTAAAAGGTACTTTGAAGCTGTGATTAAATATACCATTTCGTGATGGGAAGGTGTTCTTAGATTTTCTAGGTGGGCCCATTGTAGTCACAAGGGTCCCAAAATGAGGGGGACAGGGACGGTTATTGTCACTGAGCACAAAGTAACAACACAAGCCAGCTCAGACACAGCGATCTGATGACGGAGACGTTTGTGGGTGTGTGTCCCAGCCTGTGAGACCCTTGAGATGTTCGGGGCGGTATGTCCTGGGATGTGTAATTTGGCACCGTGTGTATATGTCTGTACCCAGCCAAATAATAGGTCTCCAGAGGTGTCCAGTAAAGGACATGTGACCAGGGAGCCCTAGTAAGGGAGGAGATTGCTGACAGGAGGCAGAAATCAGAGAGATTTGAAGGTGAGCGCTGAGGGCTTTGCAGGTGGAGGAAGGGGCCCCGGGCCAAGAATACAGGCGTCTCTGGAAACTGGAAAAGGCAAAGAAGTGAATTCTCCCCTGGAGTCTCCAGAAGGAACACAGCTCTGTTCACACTTGGCTTTCATACTCTAAGATCCATTTTCGGGTTTCTAACCTCCACAAGTGTAATATAATAAATAAATTGCTGTTTTTCCACGACACTTAATTGTGGCAATCTGTTACAACAGCGATAAGAAGCAAATACAGTGCCCTGGGTTGTGACGTTTCTGTCTGGTTGTCTGTACACATCCTAGGAATGTGTGTGTGAGTGTGTGTGTTGGTGGAGGCCTCTGATCTGTATGTGGGTGTATGAACCAGGGCAAGAGGTCTCTGGACTGTTTGGGAGTATGTGTCTCTGAACTTGTGGGGTTTGTGGGGTATACGATCTCAGGAGTGTCGTCTCTGGCCTGTTTGTGAGTACGTGTCATTTGATGTGAGGTCTCTCAGCTGATTTTGTGTGTTTATATCTCAGGTCTCTGAGGTGTTGGTGAGTTATGGCTAGGCTGTTAGGTCTCTGATATTTCATGGATATTTCCAAGATTTCTGATTTGTTTGGTTATGTATGTCCCAGGATGAGAGGACTCTGATCTACTCAGATGTGTATATCTAGGTGTGAAGCTTGAAGCTTGTTGTGGGTGTCTGTGATTTGGCTCGAGTCTCTGCTCTTTTCCTGGGTCTGTGTCCCTATGATATGAACTCTCTGAACTCCTCATGGGCATTTTCTGAAGTCAAGTATGTAATCAGACTCGAGGTATTTCTCCTAGACTGTGAGGTCTCATACTTGATCACAGGTATACATCGCAAGACCCCTGGGCCGTGAGGGTGGGTGTGTGGGTATATTTCTCAGATGAGGTCTCCATACAGTTTTTGCCTTTCTTTTTTTTTTTTTTTTTAATTTTATTTTTTAACATTTATTTATTTCTGAGAGACATAGAGACAGAGCATGAGCAGGGGAGGGGCAGAGAGAGAGGGAGACACAGAATCAGAACAGGCTCCAGGCTCTGAGACATCAGCACAGAGCCTGACGTGGGGCTCGAACCCACAGACCGCGAGATCATGACCTGAGCTGAAGTTGGCCGCCCAACCGACTGAGCCACCCAGGCGCCCCAGTTTTTGCCTTTCTATCACAGCGTTTGAGTTCCCAGTCTCTTTGTGTGTGTAAAGGTGTGAGGTGTCTTCCGTTTGTGGTTACGTGTCCCAGTGTGAGAGGTCCCCACCCTGTGTGGGGGTATATGACACAGAATGTGTGCCTCACTCTTTTTCCGGATGTATGTCCAAGAGTGGGAGGTGTCTGATTTCTTCAGAATCGTGTGATATGAGTGTGTATATCTCAGGATGGGATGCTTTTATTTTTTTATTTTTTAAGTAAACTCTCCGCCCAGTGTGGGGCTTGAATTCGCGACCCTGAGATCAAGAGTCGCATGCTCCACCAAGTGAGCCAGTCAGGCGCCCCAGGATGGGATGTTTTTAATTGCTTGTGTATCTATATCTACGGTTGGTAGAGTAAAGGTCGCTGAAAGTTGTCCATGTTCTTATCTCTGGAACATGGGATTATGTGTCCTTATATGTTAGAAAGGTGCTTTGCAGGGGCGCCTGGGTGGCTCAGTCAGTTAAGCATCCAACTTCAGCTCAGGGCATGATCTCACGGTTCATGGGTTAGAGCCCCATGTCAGGCTCTGTGCTGACAGCTCAGAGCCTGGAGCCTGCTTCGGATTCTGTCTCCCTCTCTCTCTGCCCCTCCCCCCCTCTCAAAAATAAGCGTTTTTAAAATTTTTTTTAAAAAAGGTCCTTTGGGGATGTGATAAAGCAATTATCTGGAGCTGGGGGAGAGTATCCTGCATTTTCAGCTGAGTCTAATGTAATCACATTAGGGTCCTTACAGGAGAGAGGCAGGACAGTCAGCTGGAGAAGCAGGTGTGGCGACAGAAATAGAAATTAGGGGCACCTGGCTGGTTCAGTTGGCTAAGCGTCCTGCTCTTGGTTTTGGCTTGGGTCATGCATGATCTCTTGGTTTGTGAGTTCGAGCCCTATGTCAGGCTCCATGCTGACAGTGCGGAGCCTGCTTGGGATGCTCTCTCTCTGTCCTGTACCCTGTTCGTACTCTCTCTCTCTCTCAAAGTAAATAAATAAACTTAAAAAATATATATAAATGAGAGAGAGAGAGAGAGGGAGAGAGAAAGAGAGAGAGAGAGAGAGGAGAGAGAGAGAGAGATCTGAGAATGAAACACTGCTTTGAAGTTGGAGGATGGGGCCACAAACTAAAGAATGCAGGCAGCTCAAGAAACTAGAAAAGGCAAGGAAAAGGATTCTCTCCCTAGAGCCTCCATGAGCAATGCAGTTCTGCCAACAACTTGATTTTAGCTCTTTGAAACCCATTTTCAATTTCTGACCTGTGGAAAGTAAGAGAGTAAATTTGTGTTGTTTCATGACATTAAAATTAGGGGCGCCTGGGTGGCTCAGTCGGTTGAGCGTCCGGCTTCAGCTCAGGTCATGGTCTCGCAGTTCGTGGGTTCGAGCCCCGTGTCGGGCTCTGTGGTGACAGCTCAGAGCCTGGAGCCTGCTTCGGATTCTGTGTCTCCCTCTCTCTCTGCCCCTCCCCCACTCGCACTCTGTGTGTGTGTCTCTCTCTCAAAAATAAATAAACATTAAAAAAATTTAAAATTATAACTTGTTACAGCTGCAGTAGAAAATGACTACAGCGTCCCAGGCTGTGAGGTCTCTATCTGGTTGTCGGTGCACATCTCAGGATGTGAACTCCACCATCCGTTTGTGAGTGTGTGTTTGGCAGCGGGAGGCCTCTGATCTGTGTGCGGGTGTATGAACCACAATGAGAGGCTTCCGAATGCTTGAGGGGGTGTGTCCCAGACCTTGTGGTCTCATAGCTGTTTGTGGGAATAAGTCTTAGAATGTGAGGTCTCCAATTAGTTTGTGTGCACATGTCTTAGGATGTCAGGTATCTGAGCTGATTTGGGGAATACGTTCTATGATGTGAGGTCTCTCAGATGTTTGTGGGATACGTTCCAGTTGTTAGGTCTCTGATCTGTTTGGGGGGGTGTTTCCAGTGGTAGGAGGCTTCTGATTTGTTGGACCGTGTATATACACCAGCATGTTAGGTCTCTGCTTTATTTAGATTTCTATGTCCAGAGTGCATGAGGTCTCTGAACGCTTCGTGGGTATCTGTCCCTTGACTTGAGGCCTCGGATTTGTTTGCTGGTAAATGTCCCAGCACACGAGCTCTCTGATCTGTTTGTGGATCTGTGTTGTAAGATTTCAGGGCTGTAATCTGTTTCTGGTGTTTTCTTAGCCTGTGAGGGCTCTGAATTGACTGTGGTTGTGCGCTGCAGGATTTAAGGTCTCTGATCCATCTGAGGGTCTGTGCCTCGGATGCAGATGGCCTCTGTGTTGTTGGGGGATTATATCCCGGAATGTGAACTTTATGATCTGTTTGTTATGTATGACTCAGAGCTTAAGGTTTCTGATCTGTCTGTGGGGACACGTTGCAGACTCTGAAGTCTGTGGTTTCTTTGTGGTTACGTGTGCAGGTTGTGAGGTCTCTAATCTGTTTGTGGGTGCATATCTCAGGATTTCAGCTCCCCGATCTGTTTGATGGTACATGTCACATGGTATGAGGGCTTTGGATTCTTTGTGGTGTTTGAAGTCTCTGATCTGTTTGTGGCTCCGTGTCCAAGTTGTGAGGACTGAAATCTCTTTGTTGGTGTATGTCCCAAGCTGTACATTCCCTGATGTGTTTCTGGGTAGTCTGATGGTCCAAAATGTCTCATGTGTTCGCTGGGCAGTGAACAGGAGTGTGAAGCTCCTGACCTGTTTGAGGGTTCTCTTTCAGGGTCTGAGTTCTCTTATCTGTTTGCTTTCAGCATGCCCTAGGAAATGTTTGGTCTCTGAACTCTGTTCTTTTTTTTTTTTTTTTTTTTTTTTTTTAGTCTATTTATTTATTTTGACAGAGACAGAGAGCACAAGCAGGGGAGGGGCAGAGAAAGAGGGAGACAGAGGATCCAAAACAGGCTCTGTGCTCACAGCAGAGAACCCCGTGCAGGGCTCAAAATCACAGACCATGAGATCATGACCTGAACCAAGGTCAGACACTTAACCAAGTGAGCCACCCAGGCGCCCCCCCGGTCTCTGAACCCTTTATGGATGTATGTGCCAGGATATGAGTTCTCTGAGCTGCTGGGACATGCGTGTTCCAGGCTCTCAGATCTCTGAGGTTTTGGGAGTGTATTTCCAAGCATAGGAGATTTCTGATTTGTTCGCTGATATATGTGTGTGTGTGTGTGTGTGTGTGTGTGTGTGTGTGTCCACGTCTATATATCTATATCTATATGTTGATTTTTAAAATTTTTTAATGTTTATTTCTTTTTGAGAGAGAGAGACAGAGCATGAGCTGGAGAGAGGGAGAGAGAGAGGGAGACACAAAATCCGAAGCAGGCTCCAGGCTCCGAGCTGTCAGCACAGAGCCCCACGTGGGGCTCGAACCTATGAGCAGTGAGATCATGCATGACCTGGGCCGAAGACGGATGCGCAACCGGCTGAGACACCCAGACACCCCCTATATGTCGATATACATTTATCTGATCTGAAGGTGTATATCCAGGCTGTGAGGTTATTGAGCTCTTAGTGGGTTATTTTCCTTGGTTTGAAACCTCTGACCTATTTGAGAGCGTGTCCCAGAATACAACCCCTCCAATCCTTCTGTGGGCATATGTTGCAAGATCTCAGATCTGTGATGGGTTTCTGGCTCTTTTTCTTCACATTTGAGGCCTCCGACTTTGATTGTGGGTGTATACTGTAGGATTTGAGATCCCGAGTTTATCTGTGGGCAGCTGTCTCGGGTTGTGAGGCTTCTGGTCTTTTGGCGGGTGTACATCTCGAGGTCTCTGCACTTATTCTGGCTGTATGCCCTGCACGTAAGGCCTCTAACCTGTTTGTAGTTTCAGGTGGCAAGATTTGCGGGCTAGGATCTCTTTTTAGTAGTATTTCTCACGTGAGGACTTCTGATCTCTTTGTGAGTGTGTATCACAGTATGTGAGTGTCTGGTCTCTGTGCGGGTTTATCAAGGGTGTGAGGCCTATTCAGTTTGCTGTTACATGTCCAAATTTGTGAGCTATGACCTGTTTGTGGGTTTATGTCTAAGAATCTGTTTCTCTTTGCAGTTTGTGTGTGTGTGACCTGGGTGGCGGGTTCTCTTATGTTTGTGAGTTTCATTCCCAGTGCTTAAGGACTCTGAGAATTTGGGGGGGGGTTATCCGTCCCCAAGGGTGTGTGTCTGTTCTTTTTGGATGGATGTTAGTGGGAGGAAAGTGTCTCCCTTATGTGGAAGTGTATGGTTCCAAGTGTGAGGTCTGTGAACTGTTTGTGCATACATGTCTCTGGTGACTGAATAGCAATACCCTGAAGATGTCCACTTCCTAATCCCTGGAACCTCTAATTATGTTAGTCTCCATGGAAAAGGGGACTTTGCTGATATGATCAAGTTAAGCATCCTGAGATGGGGAAATTATCCTAGATCATCTAGGTAGCTCCAATGTAATCACACGTGTCCTTATACGAGGGACACATGAAGGCAAGAGTCTGAGAACCACAATGTAGGAAGAGAAGCAGAGTCAGAAAAAGTGACATGAGGGGTGCCTGGGGGGCTCAGTCAGTTAAGCATCCAGCTTCGGCTCAGGTCATGTCTCACTGTTCATGGGTTTGAGCCCTGCATCGGGCTCTGTGCTGACAGCGTGGAGCCTGGAACCTGCTTCAGATTCTCTCTCCCTCTCTCTCTGCCCCTTCCTGCTCACACTCTTTCTCTCTCTCTCTCTCTCTCTCTCAAAAATAAATAAACATTAAAAAAATCTTTTAAAAAAGTGACATGATGAGGGGTGCCTGGATGGTTCAGTCGGTTGAAGTGTTCGACTCTTGGTTTCGACTCAGGTCATGATCTTGCAGTTTGTGTTCAGTTCAAGCTGAAAGTGTGAAGCCTGCTTGGGATTTCTCTCTCTCTTTCTCTCTGCCCCTCCCTGTCTTTCTCTCTCTCTCCCTCTCTTTTTCTCTCTCTCTCTCCCTCTCTTTCTCTCTCTCCCTCTCTCTCTCTCAAAAAATAAATAAACATTAAAAATTTCAAAAAAAGAAAAGACAAAGTGACATGATGACGTAAGCAGAGATCAAAGAGAAATAGAGGCGGAGACAGATGGATACAGAAAGAGAGAGAGTGAGGTTTGAAGATGAAACACTGGTGACTTTGAAGGTGGAGGAAAGAGCCATGAGCTCAGGAAGGCAAGCGTTCTATAGGAACTGGATTCTCCCCTGGAATTCAAGAAGGAAGTCAGCTCTGCTGACACCGTGGCTTTTACCCTGTAAAAGACTCCTTACCAGCCTTCTGAGCTGCAGAAACAGAAGATAATAAATTTGTGTTGTTTTACCACAGTAAGATTGTGGTGATCTGTTACAGCAGCAAGTCCAGAGCCGCGAGGAGATTAAAAGCCTGCCCCTTCAAGAAATGGGGGGGAGGCGGTTTGCCTGGGTGGTTTGGTGGGTTAAGGGTCTGACTGGATCGAGGCTCAGGTCGTGATCTCACGATCAGGGTTCATGGGATCGAGCCCCATGTCAGGCTCTGCACTGATGGCGAGGAGCCTGCTTGGGATTCTCTTCTCTCTCCCCCTCTCTCTGCCCCTCTCCAGCTGGCGGTCTCTCTCCCCCGCCCCCTCAAAAAATAAACAAACTTACCAAAAAAAAAGAAATGGGATAAATGTGGCCTTCTTTTCTTTTTTTTTCCTTGTGTAGGCTCCATCCCAATGTGGGGTTCAAACTTATGACCCCAAGATCAAGAGTTGCATGCTCTACCAGCTAAGCCAGCCAGGTGCCCTGTGGCCTTCTTTTATTAAAAACAAAAACAAAACCCAAAAACCAACCAACCAAACAAAAAACATGGCAGAGAGAGAAACAACTACAGTGTCCCAGGTTGTGAGGTCTCTGTCTGGCTGTCGGTGCACACCCCAGGATGTGAGCACCTCTGTTTGCGAGTGTGTGTCTGATGGCAGGAGGTCTCTGATCCACGTGTGCGTGTATGAACCAGAGTGTGAGGTCTCTGATCTCTGTAATGGTGTATGTCCCAGAATTTATGGGTCCAGCTGTTTTGGGGTGTATGTCCTAGAAGAGGAGAATCTGATTTTGCATATAGTTCTCAGGATGTGAATTCTCTGAACTGTTGAGGTGTATGTGTTCATGGTGTAAGGATTCTGACCTCTTGGCGAGTATATTTCCTTTTGCTCAAAATGCCTGATCTGATTCTATGTCCCGGCACGTGCGACTTTCTGATCTGTTTGCTTCTCTCTGTCTTGTGGTGAGAAGCCTCTGGTATGTTTGCTGGTGACCGAAGCAAGAATCAAAGTGTGAAGCCCATGATAGAAATTCCCTCGTCTTTTGTGCGTGTTTGTCTGATAGTATGAAGTGGCAGATCTTTTCACGGGTGAATGAACAAGGATATGAGGTCTCTGATTTGTTTAATGTCTTAGCTGTTTTTTTCCAGGTGAGTTCTTGGATCTCTTTCTCAATGCATGTCCTAGGATGTGAGATCCATGATGTTTTGTGAATGTACATCCCAGGGTGTTAGGTCTCTGGGGCCATATCCCCCGTTTGTGGGGGTACGTTCTAGGTCATCACATGTCTCATGTCTTAAGGGGATATTTGCAAGCATTTCTGATTTGTTTGTTGGTATACATACTGTGAAATGAAATTCTTATCTGTTAAGGTCTACATATCCAGGGTGTGAGATTTCTGAGCTCATCCTGGGTGTATGTTTCAGATGTGAGGCCTCTGATCTGTTGGTGGGTACATGTCCCCCCATTGCCAGCTCCTTGAAATGATGTTTCTGGGTGTATTTCTGTGCATGGGAGGACTTTCACCTCTTTACGGGAGGATCTCTGTTTGTGGACATGTATCCCAGGATCTGAGCTCCCTGATCTCCTTGAGATGGTATGCCCCAAGATTTCAGGTGTCCAAATTTATCTGGATGCATTTACCAGCATGTGAGGTCCGCAACCTGTTTGTTGGTTCCATACTGCAGGATTGAAGGTGTCTGGTGCGGTTTTGGTTGTACTTCTCGGATCAGGTCTTTGATCTCATTGTGCGTGTATGTGAGTGTGTCATCTCCTTGGGTGTGTTGGTAAAGGGCATGAGGTCTGATCTGTTTGTGTTTCTATGTCCCAGTTTGTGAGGTCCCTGGTGTGTGTGTGTGTGTGTGTGTGTGTGTGTGTTTGTGTGTGTGTGAGTATCAGAGAATGTGGGCTGCTTTTCAGCTCATTTTGTGTATTTGTCTCAGAGTTAGAGGTCTGGTCTGTTTGGGGGTCCTAGAATGTGGGGTCCCTGATCTTTGTGTTAGCATATATCCTAGAATATCAGGTTTCTGTTCTGTGTGTGTATGTCCCAGAGAGTGGGTTCTCTTATATCTTTGTAGGTTTAATTCCCAGAGTGTGAGGGCTCTAAGCATTATCTAGTGAATGTCTCTCAGAATGTGGCTCTCTCATCTTCTGCACGCATGTTCCAGGGTGGAAGGTCTCTGATCTCTTTGGATGTATGTAACTCCAGGTGTGAAGTCTTCAAGTACATTATGTCCCAGGATGTGAGGTCTCTGTTTGCGCATGTATGTTCTGTGTGGTTAAATGATGGCTTGCCAAATATGTGCCCACCCCATTTCTGGAACTTATAAATTGTGGTATTACCTGGAGAAAGGGACTTCACAGGTATGGATTATGTAAGCACAGTGAGATGGAGCAGTTATCCTGGGTTACCCAGGAGGACCGATTTTAATCACAAGGGTCTTTACATGAGGGAGGTAGGACCTTTAGTGTCACAGAAAACTAAGTGACAATGTACACTGAGACAGGGGGCCATGTGACGACGGAAGTAGAGTCACAGAAAGCAATGATATAGCAGGACCAAAGGTCAGAGGGAAAGAGAAAGATTTGAAGCTAAAATAGCGAACCCTCTGATCTCTGTGGGTCTTGCCGCAAGATGTCACATCTACCATCTGGGGTATTTTCTGGGTGTATTTTTCAGCATGTGGAGTGTCTGACTTGATCATGGATTTGAGGTCTCTGGTCTGCCTTTTTGTTTTGTGTGCTCCAGCACGTGAGCTCTCTGAGCTGTTTGTCCATGTATGTTACTGGATTGGAGGTCTCTGACCCATGTGTGGGTGCGTGTTCAGGCTGTGAAGTCTCTCTAGAATCTTTTGTCCATGGACATCCCAGGACACGAGCCCTTTGATCTGTTTTTGGGCGTATTCCCTGATGTGTGAGGACTGATCTGCTTCCAGGTGTGATTAGTAGGTTTTGAGGTATCTGCTCTGTTGGTATATGTCCAAGGATGTGAGGTCTCCAAGGTGTTTGTGGGTGTATTTCCCAATATGTGATTTTTCTGAGCTGTTTGTGAGTGTGTGTTTCAGAATGTCTCTCTCCACTTTGAGAGGTCTCTGATCTGCTTATGGCTATCTTCCCAGGATTTCAGGTCACTGATAATGTTTCTTTTTTTTTTAAATTTTTTAATGTTTATTTATTTATTTTTGAGAGAGAGAGAGAGACAGAGACAGCCTAAGTGGGGGAGGGGCAGAGAGAGAGGGAGACACAGAATCAGAAGCAGAACCTGACGCGGGGCTCAAACCCCCGAACCACAAGATCATGACCTGAGCTGAAGTCGGACGCTTAACTGACTGAGCCACCCGGGCGCGCCCCCACTGATACGTTTCTGAATGTGTGTCTCAGGATCTGTTACCTGTATTCTCTTGGCAGGTATAGTCCCTGCATATGAGGTCTCTGATTTGTTTGTTGTGTGTGTCTAAGGACGCAAGGTTTGTGAATGGTCTGTGAATGCATTTTGCAGGACTTTATGTCTGTGAACTACTTGAGGGTGTGTGTCCTAGGATGTGAGGCTTCTGATCTGTTTTTGTGCCTATTTCCCATCATATGAGGTCTGTGAACATTTTGTCACTCTATGTCCTGGGATGTGAGATCTCTGATCTCTTTAGGTGTACTATCAAACATTTGAGGTCTCCAAATCTTTTTGTAGATGCATTTCCCAGGATACCTTCGTGTATTTCCTAGAATGTACATCTGTCTTTTTCCATGCACACCCCAGCAGGCAGTATCTGGTCTCTTTGTGGGTGTACATCCCATGGTGTATGCTCTCTGATGTTTTGCAGGCTGGTCTTAGGATCTGAAGTCTCTGTTATGACTGTGAGTATATGTCCTAAGACCTGAGTTCTCTGACCACTTTTTGGATTTATGTCACAGGACGAGCAGTCTTTTGTCTGGTTCTGTGTTTATTTCCAACTTGCAATGTTTATTACCTGTCTGTGGGTATCTGTCCTAGGGTGTGAAGTCCCTGAGGATCCATGTTGCAGGATGTCAGATTTGTTTGTGGGTGTACATCAAGATAAGAGTTGTAAAGGGGCGCCTGGGTGGCTCAGTTGGTTGAGCGCCCGACTTCGACTCAGGTCATGGTCTTGCGGTCTGTGGGTTCGAGCCCCGCGTCCGGCTCTGTGCTGATAGCCCGGAGCCTGGAGCCTGTTTCAGATTCTGTGTCTCCCTCTCTCTCTGCCCCTCCCCCACTTGTGCTCTGTCTCTCTTGCTCTCAAAAATAAATAAAACATTAAAAATATTTTTATAAAAAAAAAGCCACAGAGAGGAAGGAAGGCATGACATGAGAGACTCTCAAAGAATAAGAAAGAACTGAGGGGAGAGATGGGTGTGGGAGGGGGGAGAGTGGGTGGTGGGCACAGAGGAGGGCACTCATTGGATTGAGCACTGGGTGTTGTATAGAAACCAATTTGACAATAAACTATTAAAAAATATTTTTAAAAAAAGAAAAAAAAAAGATAAGAGTTGTATGATTCCAGGGCACCTAGGTGGCTCAGTTAGGCGTCCCACTTCGGCTCAGATCGTGATCTCACGGTTCGTGAGTTTGAGCCCCGCATTGCGCTCTGTGCTGACAGCTCGGACCGTGGAGCCTGCTTCAGAGTCTGTGTCTCCCTCTCCCTCTGCCCCTCCCCTGCTCATGCTCTGTCTCTCTCTCTCTCTTTCAAAAATAAAATAAACATGAAAAAAAGAGTTGTCTGATCTCTTTATGGTTGTGTGTCTCAGGACGTGAGGGTCTGTTCTTGGTATGTGTGTCAACAGCGTGTGGTCTCTGATCTATTTGGGGCTGTCTCAGGTCGTCAGATTTTGACTTTTCTGTGTCCCAGCATGTAAGGTCTCTGAGGTGTTTTGGGTTTATGTTCCAGAATTTGAGTCTCTGGTCTCTATGTGGGTGTAGGTACTAATATGTGAGGTCCCTGATTGATTCTTTGGTTTATTTCCCATGATATGAGTGCTCCGAACTGTTTGTGGGTGTATGTCCTGGCATGTGAGATATCTGATATTTTTATGTGCAGATGTCACAGGGATTGAGGTCTATGATCTGTTTGTGGGTCCCTGGACATGGCCCTGAAATACTCATGGGTATCATTCTCCGCTTGTGTGGTTTTAATCTTTTCTGTATGTCACAGGATGTGAGGTCTGTTCTTTTGGGGCGTGTATTTCCTAGAATTAAAATTCTCTGAGCTGTTTTGTGTGTATGAGGTCCTTGATCTGTCTAGGTGTATGTGTCCCATGATTTGAGGTCTCTAAATGCTTTGATGCTCTGCATCTAACATATTCTCTGAATTATATTTTGGGGTCTATACCCTAAGTTTCGGAAGGATTTCTGAATCCTAGATCTGAGGGTTCTGAGCTTTTTCTGGTCTGCATTCCAGGGGTGAGTTCACTGAGCCGTTTGGGTGACTATGTCTACACTGTATGATCTCTGAGCTATCTGATCCCTGTGTTCTAGAGTAGTGGTCCCTGAGCTCTTTCTGCTTGAGAGTTTCTTGACATGTTTTAGGGGATAGTTTCGGGTGTGAAGTCTCCTCCTTTTGGTACGTCTCAGTCCCAGTGTGATATATCTGACTCATTAAGGATTTTTTCCAGGGTCACAGTCTCTGAGCTTTCAACTGGGGGTGGAGAGGGGTGCCAGTTAGTGAGTTTTCTGTGCTGTTTGGAGGTATTTATTTGGTGTGTGAAATCTCTCAACTCTGTGATTGTCTGTGCAGAGTATGGTACAGAGTACCTCAGAGAAGCTACTTAGAAGTTCCTCCTTTAAGGTATGAGGTGGCTGAGCTGTTTAGGGTCTGTGACCCTCATATGAGGACTCGGGTGTGTTGGAGTGTCTCGGCTCAGGGTGTCCCCCCACCTCCTGTCTTGAGCCCATGTCCCAGGGAATGAGTTCTCCATGACGTGGGTTTGTCCCTGGGTGTGATTTTTTAGAGCAGTTTCAGGGTCTGTGTCAAGTATGAGGTCTTTCTACTGACGTTTTTATACTTTCTCGGGCCTCTGAGGTTCTTTACCTCTGTGCCCCAGAGTGTGAGATCTCTGATCTCTGCATCCCTGGGTGTTGAGATCCCTGTTTCCATGGGTGAGGTACCTCCTGTTGGGAGAGTCTCAGTCCCAGGGTATGAGGTCTGTGACTTACCAGGGGTCTGTTTTCAGGGTTTGAGGTCTCTTGAGTGGTTTGGGGTTCTGCTACTAATGACATCTCTTGGGTGTTTTGGGGGGTGGGTCTTTGTCCGGGCTGTCATGTCTCTGAGCTGGGTGTGGGGATGCATCCGCAGCCTGGAGTGTAACGTTTGTTAACTCTGGGCATTTTGGCATCGTATGTCTGATAGGTGAGGTCTCTGGCCCATTTGTGGGTCTGCTTTCCAGACTGAGGTTAATGAACTCCTTGAGAGTTTCTGTACCATAATGGGAGGTGTCGAGCTGTGGGGGCATATGTCACCAGGATGTGCTGTCTTTGAGCCCTTTTTGTTTCTGTCTCCTGGGTTAGAAGTTCTCTGGGTTGTTTGAGAGCCTGTGTCCACAATGTAACATCCCTAAGCTGTTGTGGGTCTGTGTCCCAGTTACTAGGTCTACTGTTTGTGGCAGACTTTGAACACAATGTGAGGTTTCTAGGCTCTTTGGTGATCTGTGTCCACTGAACGTCAGGTGTCTGAAATCTTTCTGGATAAGAGTACAAAGTGGGAGTTCTCTAAATGGTTTAGGGGTCTGAGTTCAGGGTATGATATTTCTGAATCATTTGGAGGTCTGTTGAGTGTGTGAATATCCTGAACTGTTTGGGGAGGTGAGCCTAGGATAGGTTTCTAAGCCGTTTGGTGTCTGCGTCCAGGATATGTGATCTCAGAGTTATTGAGGGTCTGTATTCTAGGGTGTGAAATCTCTGAGCTACGTAGAGGATTTGTATCCAAATTTTCAGGTCTCTGAGCTTTTCTGGGAACCAGAGTGGAAGGCCTCTGAGCTGTTTGGGGAATCTGTCTCCGTGTATGAAGGCTCTGAGGTATTTTGGGCAAACCTGCGTTCAGTACATGACAGGACATCTCTGAACAGGAATCTGTATCAAGGGTGCGAGATCTGAGGTGGTTTAGGGCCTGTGTTCCAGGATATGTGATTTCAGAGCTCTCCTGTGTTCAGAGTATGAGGTCTAAGTGGTCTGGTGGTCTGAGAAGAGGGTGTGAGGTCTCTGAACTATCTGTCCATCCTTATCCGTTTGGGAGTTCTCTTGAGAAATTGGTGGGTCTTTCTTTATCCCTGGTTGTGAAGCTTTGTGGGGGTCTGTAATCAGATTTTCAGGTCTTTGAGCTCTTGGGGGATGTGGGTTACAAAGTATGAGGTCTCTTGAGGTTTGGTAGTCTTTTCCTAGGATATCCTGACTTTGAACCGTTTAGGGGTCTGTGTCAGAAGGTGTGGGGTCACTGAGCTGTATAGATGTTTCCCGGGGCTGGAATTCTTTTTAAATGTTTATTTTTGAGAGAGAGGAAACAGCGCGCAAGCAGGGGAGAGGCAGAGAGAGAGAAAGAGAGGGGGACACAGAATCTAAAGCAGGCTCCAGGCTCTGAGCTGTCAGCACAGAGCCCGACAAGGGGCTCAAACTCCCAAACCAGATCATCATGACCTAAGCCAAAGTTGGGTGCTTAACCAGCTGAGCCACCCAGGCGTCACAGGGTTGGAATTCTCTCAATAGGAATCTGTTTCTGGGCTATGAGATCTCTGTGCTCCTTGGGGTATGCGTCTAAGGCTTGAGCCTCGGAGTTGTTCATGGTGCTCTGTTCTAGGGAGAGGTCTCTGGGATATTTAGTGCTCTATTTTCCAGGGTGTCTCTGAGCAATTGGGGTGTCTGTGTCCAAGGTTTCAGAATCATTTTAGGGATCTGTGCTCAGAGTATGAGGTCTCAGTATTTGGGCCATCTGTGTCCAGGGTGTCACATCTCCACTTTGGGGGTGCTGCCCCAGGAGGTGAGGTCTCTAAGACAGTTTGGGAATTGATGAACAGGGTGTAAAGTTTCCGAGTAGCTTGAGTAGCAATATCCCAAGCTGTGAAGTCTGTGAGATGTTTGTGCATTTCTTCTCTAGAAAGCTTGTTCTCTGACATGTCTGGGGTCTGAATCCTAGTGTGCCACGTGGCATTCGAAGTCTTAGAACTCTGGGGAGTTGATGTCCTATAGTTCCAGTGGAGCCTGTGAACTACCTGGGGTCTGTGTCTAGATTCGAGCTCTCTGAGCTGCTTGGAGATAGATAACCCAGGGTGTGAGGTCTCAAAGGTCTAGGGTCCATATCTGGGTATAAGGTCTATGAGCTGTGTGGAGGTCTGTGTCCGAGGTACCCTGTGAGGTCCCTGAGCCATTTAGGTTTCTGTCACCTGTGTGCAACGTCTTCAAAATAGGGATCTGTGTCACAGCACATGAGGTCTCTGAACAAACCAAAGGGCACTGGTTCATATTCCTGAGTGAGGGGTGATGAAAACAAGTTTATCGGGAAATGTCTCTCTGTTCTCGGTTTTCTATCCTGGCACATACAAGCACTCAATAAATATTTGCAGAAAAAGTTTCCCCCAGCATGCGCAGACTTTTCTCTTTGAACGCAGCAGGTAGGCTCTGGGTTCAAAGCCTCTAAGAGCAGGAGGGTCCAGCTCCAATTATATCCTATTTCTGTATTTCCACTATTTCTCTTAGTCATTTTTGTTTACGGCAAGTGATAATTGTCCATTTAAACAACAGTGGATTTAGTTCTCTTTTACAGTGGATTTTTAAATTTAAAAGGCAAGCGTTTTTAGGTCACACGTTACATGGGTGATGCTGCAAGTGGTACTCTGTGGGGAGCGTTACATCAAATGGCTATAGTCTGAGGAAAGGTTCTAGGCACCCCAGCACCCAGCATCTCGTGTCCCCCACGCCCACCCACACAAGGCCTTCAATCCCCACACCTTGCTTTGTTCAGTCAACAATTTGTTTTATTGATGCCCACCCCAAGCTGGGTAAGGCCAAGGGATATACAACAGGAGAATCCGATTCGGTCCATGCCTGAAGGTCAGCCTGGGGGGCAGGAAGCACGGACACAGACGCACACACAGACGGACACACAGACCTGGCATCTGGTGGCAGGGCACACAGTCTCACGTAGGGGCACTCTGAGCACAGGTAGTCAGGGAAGGCTTCCTAGAGAAGACCTCATGGGGGAAGCAAGGGAGCAAGGCAGCCATCAGAGCCTTTGCCTTCTGTACGTTTGCAGGCAGGTCACTTTTGAGGCCAGTGGACCGAAGGGGAGTGCATAGGGCTGGGGCTGGCAGGTGGCAGAGGCTTCCCTCTCACCTCATCATACCCTCACGGGTAAACCATGCCTGCCGCGCCCCCAATTTTGGCCTGTACTTCTGCCACATGCACCCTTTCCTGGGGTCCACCTCCATAGTTTCCAAGGCTTCCCTGAGACAATCCGCATGGATCAGGTGCTCTGCCCAGTGCCTGGCACCTTATCAACACCCCATCAATGCACATTTTTGTCCTAAGTGCTATCTACAGCCTAGCTAGGTCTTGGTTCCAGCTCTAAGTAGTCCCAGCAGTCATCATGCCCCAGGTCAGGGTTCCCAGCACCCTCCACTCTCTCAAGAGCCCCGGGCACCTTCCTATATTCACTCCCAAGGCAGAGTTCAGACCCAGCCCACCTTAAGGGCTGCCAAAGTCTGGACTGCCTTCCTCTCAATAGTCAGTGGGCCATGAGCAACCACTTCTCTTCGAGGGGCATAGGAGTGTCCATTTCTCAGCTGTGCAACCTTGGGAAAGACCCTAGGACTCTTGGGCCCGACACAAGCCGGTACGGGAGCATAAGCGGAAACCAGCCGCAGCCCCAGCCCTAGAGATCCCTTTTCTTTCACTAGCACAAAGTTTCTGTGGTACGGGAAGCATCTGGGCTGGGAACTCTGGGCTTTGATGTCCGCCTCCCCTGGGGCTGCCTCCCCACACCCTTGGGGCAGTAAGGAGAGGGCCTGCAACAGACCCATCAAATTCCAGGCAGAAGCAGGTGCAAAAACAAAATAGTATATTATAGGGCCGGACTGGGGCTCACCCCTTGGACTTCCTTGATAGGTCATGATTCTCCACTGCAAAAAATCCTGGTGTTCTGAAATTATTTTTGAAGTTGGGTAGAGGGGTTTGTAAGTGCAACCCACAGATGGGGCTGGGACAGGGAAAGGGGGCTCTTGTCAGTCCTCACCATAAGCCCACTGCTCCAAGCATGGGGCAGGTGGGGGCAGGTAGAGGCAGGCAGGAGGCCCAGGCAGTCATTCCTCAACAGGAGGGCAGCGGTAGGTAGATGGGATGGGTGGCTTTAGGTCCCCACTGTCAGTCCGGCCTCAGACTTCAAATGGCTAGAAGAGGTATTTGCGGCAGGATTCAGTCCCGCACTTGCACTCAATTCGGACTCGCTTCTTGGGTGAACCGGGGAGCCCAGCCAGGCCAAAGTTGGAGTCCATGCGGGTGCTCTCCATGTCCACGGGGTCCACTGTAGAGTCACAGCCAGGGAGGGCGGGGGGAGGGGACTTGTTAGAAGGCCAAGGTGAAGTGTCCCGCTGCCCTTTTTACCATAAGACCTAAGAATCTTGGGTGCTGGGAGCATATTTGGGATTTGGGTCATGTGGGAGTTGTGGAGTTGGTGGTCTGGGTTCAGCACTAGTGGGGGATAGGGTATTCAAATGTTATGAAGATGGCTGGGGGTAAGGGTTTTGGAGGGAGGCAAAGGCCTGTCAGGGGGAGGGTCACGTCAGACAGAAGTCAGGAATGGTCACCTAGATGGCCAAAGGGGCATCTGAACTCTCCTGTTAAAGATCTCCACCCCTTAAGTGTCTCCAAGGTAGCTAACTGGTCAAGAAGGGGACTGGCTGGAGACCCCAAGAGGGTCCAGATCCTTGGAATGATCTAGGCCAAGGGGGTTAGGAGTGGGGAGGGTTGGGTGACTGAGGAAATTCAGATGACTCAGGAGGAGTATCTTAACTCGCCAGCCAAACATCCTCCCCAGGAGTCTTTGGGAGAAGTCTGTATGAGTGTCTCAGGGTTGGAGGTCCAGGAGTTGGAATGAGGGGACCCCCAAGAGGTAGGCAGAGGTCCAGGAATCTAGATGGGAGACTGGGAGTCAGGAAGAGCATCTTAAAGCTCCTTGGGGAGAGGTCCTCATGTCCCATGTCACTGTATGCCCCTGCCCCCAGTCCCTTGCCACCCCCACCTTGCATGTTGTAATCAAACGTGAGCTCTTCACCCGCCCGGATGGTTCTTGTGGCAAAGAAAGCGATGCGGGGCAGTCGCTCATCAAGGTTGTCTATGAAGACGTTGTACACCTGAAGGTTGGGATCACACTAGGCGAAAAAGAACAGCAGGAGGGTGAGGAGGGGCCCCAGCCTGCTCCTCCCGACCCCCGCCCGCCTGCGGGGTACCCACACTGTGGTTGACAAAGTGGGAGATGTTGCCATAATAAGCGGCATCCACGGTGTACACATCCTCCACGTAGTCCAGGTCGAAGAGGTAGGTGGCGCCCTGACGGTCGTAGATCTGGCCCCGCCGCTCCGCCTCTTCTGAGGTAATGATCTGGGGAGAGGGCCGTGGGGGAAGGGAGAATGGCCAAGAAGGCTCAGAAAAACCAGCACCAGCTCCTGACCCCCAGCCTGGCCCCCCTTTGGCCAGAAGAACGAATGAGCAGAGCTGTGGCTGGCTCAGCAGGGGTAGCAGGTATGGACACAAGAAGGGAGCTAGACCTCAGCGCCCGCCACCCATCTGCCACCCATCTATCCTCAGGCCTCTGGATGGCATGGTGTCTCTCAATGGTGGACAGAGGTTGGCCACAAGGTCCAGGAGTAAGAGAAAAAGAGAGACCCATAGTAGACTGAGTAGATCAAAGGCAAGAAAAGGACCCAGGGCTCACAGAGAAGGGTGGGTGAGTGGGGGAGAAAGACAGATGCTACAAGAGAGCCCAAGGTGCTTGAGACCCAGCACAAAAGAAAGCACCAGTGCTGGGCTGTGAACAAGGTGGAGAGGAGGACACGAAAAAAAGAAAGCGGCCTAGACCAGTGGGAAAGGGAGATGGAATGAATGGGAAGGAGATTCAGACAAGAGAGCTCAAGGCAGAGACTAAAACAGAACCTTAATATGAAAGACCCTGGTCCAGAGAGATCAAGACCCCTGCTGAGAGTCTAAGATAGCAAGAAAGAAGCAGAAGCCAGAATCTCAAGAGAGACAGAAGATGTAACTAAACAGGCAAGAGCACAGGGAAGAGTCTCTCCCTCAGCCCTGATGCTGCACAGTGCCAGCAGCCAGGATCGAAGACAGCAGTGGGCATTTCCTCCTCCCCAGATGGGTCCCTGGATGTCCTGGAAAGCCCCCACCTCTCCGCGCCTCGTGTTCCCCCCGCCCAGACTGACCACAGCCTTGCCTTCTGGTAATTCCCAGGCACAGCCAACCATGCCCAACTCTGGGTGAGGGTCTTGTGGAATCCAAGACTGCCACCTCCTCCTCAGCCTAGGGTGCCTCCAGACCGGCACAGATCTCGTTCTCCACCCCTGGGTTTCTGCTTCTAGCTACCTCTGCGCACCCCTCAGAGACAAGTGCCCGCACAGCCACAAAGCAGAAACGCCATGAGCGCCCTTTATTTTTACTCTGCTTTCTAGCCCAATGACCTATCCTTGGTCCTGCGGTAGTCCTAGAGGCAATTCCCAACACTCTCTTCCTCCCTCCCTTCATCCGAGACCCACTAGCCACCACCGCCCCTGCCACTTGACACAAACCCAAACCTGCCCTGGCTTCCTCCCTTGCTCACCCTCACGCCAGCCAGGACCATGCCCTTCCTACTTCTAGTCCTCACCACCCTCCACTTTCGCCAGCCAGGACGGCTGCACTCGTGTCCAGTCTCCTCCCTGCCCCTTACACCAGCACCTCAAGCCTCTGCTCTGGCTCAATTGCTAATCAAGACCTTGAGAAGACCAGGGTCTACCCCTTGGGCCACAATGCTCACTGCTCTGCACTCCAGCTCCATTCCAGGGAGGAACCTGGCTCCTAACACTCCCAATTTGCAGTTTGTTCACTCATTTATTCAGTGCATTCTTATGAGGCCTACCCTGTGCCTGGTCCCAGCACTCAGGGGCAGTGTCTGCAGGGGGAGACCTAGGGACCAGGCCAGGCCCCTGTTGGAGTCACAGTTGGGTCAGGGGAGATACAGGAACCAGGCTTGGTCCTGGCCCTCAGGGGTCACAATCTGGTAAAAGAGAGATGGACTCAAATACCTGCAGTGCAAGATGCTGATGGAAAACACAGTGCTTAGGGTTCCCAGGGCAGTAAAAAAGCAATACACCATCTAAAGCAAGCTACAGGTCAGAAAAGGGCTTTGACACCAGGTTGAAGAGTAGGGACTCTCTCCTGAGGGATGCAGTAGGAGCCACAGAAGTGTTCTGAGGAGGAGTTTGTCTAGGTCAGTATCCCTCCACCTCCTGAGAACAAACATTCTTTCCTTGTGGAGTCGGCACAACAGATGTGACTTTCTCTGCAGTCTTCCTGAACCTCCCGATCCCCAGTCGCCATGAGGAAGCTGCCGCCTCTCTGAAGCCCGGAGACCGAAGGGCAGCCTCTGCTGCCTCACAAGCATGCTGGCTGATGTCTGAGCCAGCTTTTTCCTTTCCACATCCTCCCCGGTCTCCATCTTCCCGCCTGTTCTGCCTCTACCTGCTCCCCGAGTCTCACCAAGAGTGAGTCACAGGGTGAGCCCTCCAGGGCACAAACGGCTCCTTCTCAGTCTTCTTTCCTTCCGATCCCACTCTGTAAGGGTGGGTGTGCCCTGAAAATTCGGAAACAGAGCAGGCCGTGTCCCTGCTGCCTAGCAGCTCTCCACAATGACTGAGAAAGACAGATGGGCTATAAGCTAGCAGCCTGGAAAGGGTGTTGACCGTGAACAGGAACCAGAAAACTTAGAGTCTGGTCACTGCTCTGCCCCCATCTGGATTATGGGATCCTGAATGTTTTCTCCTTCTGCCTGTTTCCTCAGGCAAAACAAAACAAAACAAAACAAAACAAACAAAAAACAAACCCACAACCCTCCATCAGGTCTGGCAGCACACCAACTTTAGACACTTGGGCCTTTTTTTACCCGCTTTATTAGCTTGGTGATCTCAGCACATTTACTGTACCTCTCTGGGTCTCAGTTCTCATCTGTAGAATGGGGGTGACAATGACAATAATCCCAATCTGGCAGGCGCTGTTATTGTAAGGATCCAATGCAATCGGGGTCATGAAAGAGGTTTCTGTTTTTTGCTTCAGTTAGGACATGGAGTGATGTTAGGAATGACCGAGTACCTATTTTGTCCGATTCTAACATGCTCCCTTATTTTATGTGCCCTTTCCCAAGAAAGGAAAAACAGCTAATTAAATGATGCACCATCATTTAATTAAACTAATTGAGACTCATCTTCATTTCAGCATCGTTAAAATATGAAGAGAATGCAGGTTTCAGAATGGGTAAAATGGGCTGTTATTCTCTTCTGGGTGAGGGTTGGGATGTTCAGATGGAACGTGGAAGGATGAAAAGGCCAGGAAAGGCAGCTCACGTGGAAGGACTGTTGGTGCGGAGATGGGAGAGTGAAGGTTGTGTCCAGATCATAGAAGGATAGCATGGCAAACAGGTATGGGGTGCATGCCCTTGATTACAGGACACCAGGCAAGGTCTGGGACAGCACTATGGAACTGAGTAAATTAGTAATTCCTACAGTGAAATTTATGGATAGTCCCCCCAAGTGGGATAGACTACAAACAGACCCCTATCAGGTCTGCTTGGGTTTTATAGCCAGATGGGTTACAAAAAACTTTGGGTTTTATGAGCATTTTGGATTTTCTGGATTTTAGACTGTAATGGCTAACATTTATTGGAGACTTACTGTTCAAGGGCTTCTTCCAAGTGCTGCACACATCATAACTCATTTCAATCTCATAACAAGTAAATGATGTAGGGGCTACTACCACCCCCATTCTACAGACTGGGAAACTGAGACACAAAGAGGGTAAGTGACTGCTGCTGAGTAGGGGAGCTCAGCTCCAATCTCAGGCAGTCAGGCTCCACAGCCCCCCCCCCACCCCAACCATTTGGCTGCGCTGCTTCCTCACAGAAGATGCACAAAGAGGAGTTTGGCTCTGGCAGTTGTTTTGGGGGCCTATGGTGCCATCCGGAGGCCCCACAGGTCTGACAGTGTCAGAAGGGGGCCTGGAAGTCACAGAATGTGGCAGGAAGGAGGCCAAGAAATAGCTTGAGGAAAGTGTGTGTGGAGTGGGAAGAGTGAGGACCGGGGTGAGAAGCCCTGGAAACCCCAATGTTTATAGCATGGAACAGTAAAGACACTAAGGAAGAGCAGCCAGAACAGCATCCTGACCAGGGGACTCTGGGGTGCCCGGGGGCTGTGGACTCTCCCTCCTCTTCACTTGTTGGGATCCTGTTATAAAGAGCTTTTCCTCAGGGGCGCCTGGGTGGCTCAGTTGGTTAAGTGTCAGACTTCAGCTCAAGTCATGATCTCATGGCTTGTGAATTTGAGTCCTGCATTGGGCTCTGCACGGACAGTTCAGAGTCTGAAGCCTGCTTCGCATTCTGTGTCTCCCTCTCTCTCTGCTCCTCCCCTGCTCACACTCTGTCTGTCTCTCTCTCCAACAATAAAAATAAACTAGGGTATTTGGTTCTAAGAACCTTCCTAAAAAAAAAAAAAAAAAAAAAAAAAGAGCTTTTCCTTGAGATTGTCAGTACAGCAAGGCTGGAGACACTCCCATCTCTGAACTGTCAGGCTCCTGTGGGGGCTGGACACCTCCTCCTCCAGACTGTCAGGGGCTCTGGAGTGTGCATACGTCTTCCTTCAGACTGGTGACATCCCTCTAGGCTGTTAACATCTCCTCCACACTGTTACATCCCTCTAAGGTCTGGACACCTCCTCCAGAGTGTCAGGACCCTGAGGATGTGGACACTTCTTCCAGGCTGTCAGAGTTCTCTTAGATGTAGACCTGACCTCCTTCAGACTGTCCTGATCCCTCTGGGGTGAGGACACTTCTTTTTCCTGACTGCCAGAACAGTTTGCGTGTGGACACGTATGAAGTTGGACCACCAAGGTCCTCTGGAGTGGGGGGTGAGAGCTTGCTCTCTTCCTCCAGGTCACTCTGGGACATAGACCTCTCTTCCTGCAAATTGTCAGGACCCCCACCCCAGACTGTCAGGAACCCTCTAGGGTGTGGCCACCTCTTCCTTTCCCCAGACTGTCAGGTCCTTTGATGTGTGGACATTTCTTCTGCCAGACCATCAGGATTCTCTGGGTGTGGACTTCCTGTCTAGGCTGTCAGGGTCCTCTCGGCAGTGTGGACTACTCTGCCTCTAGGTCATCTCTGCCCCCTGGGGCTATGACCCTCTACTTTATAGTTCATCACTGGGAGCCTCTCCCCTCCACCAGTGCCATTACTATAGTTTGGACACCCTCAGGTGTGTGTCCCTTAGGCCAATTTCTGTCACTTCCCAACCATATCACACCCCTAAGAGACCTATGGAAACATGAAGGTATTTAGGGTTGTCACCATGACAGCACACTGATGGATTTAAATGGTCAAAACCCAAGGATGTTAAATGTTACCTAATGCATGACGTGGTCCTACATAAAAACAAAAGCTCCACCCCCAAATGCCCACCACATTCCACCTTAGAAACAGGACACCTGCTGTTACAGACCCCTGCTGGTTACTCAACTCTTTGTTTTCCACCTGGGCACATAGATAAATCACACTTCCCAGCCTCCCTTGCACCGGGGTTGAGGCAAGTGACTCAGTTCCAGGCAGTGGGTGTAGGCAGAAATGATGCACACTGTGTCCAAGCATGGACCATTAGCAACCTCTCCTTCTAGCCTCTCAGCCCACTTGCCAGCAATACTGCGTGAGGATCAGGGGTGGCTCCAAGGCTCGAAGGCACAGCAAAAACACAAAAGGGAAGGAGCGTAAGTGGCCACACCACTGTATAGAAAGATACTACCCAAATACCCATGCCAGACTGTTCTAGGAGCAAACAGACTTCTATAGTGTGTAAAGCCACTAAGATCTGAGGGTTGTTTGGTATAGTGGCAAGCCTGCCTAATACAGCTGACCCTTGAACAACACAGTGTTTGAACCCTGTGGGTCCACTTACTGCAGACTCTGACACATGCAGTGTAGTACTGTAAATGTTACTTCTTCCATTTTAAGAACAAGGTATATAATATATTTTAAGTTATAAAATGTGTATTAGTCAACTGTTTATGTTATAGATGAGGTCAACAGTAGGCTGGCTATTAGTGAAGTTTCTGGGGAGTCAAAAATCACATGCAAATTTGACTACACATGCTAGGCACCCCTAACCTCCTCCTCATCCCCCTCCCCCGTGTTGTTCCAGGGTCAACTGTATACCCAGGCTGTCCCCAGTGTCCTGCAAGTCTGGAGGAAGAGGCAGCCAACGTAAGGCATGTCTACGTCCTACTCCAGAGTGATCGTGTTCCTTTGGGCAGATCAGTAAAAGGTGCTCCTCCCAGTCAGACACTGCTTGGCGGTAAGCTGGACCCTTGTGAAATGAGAAATAGTGCCTTTTCGGGTGACGCAACCCTGTGCAAACCACAAGGCCTGTTAAAAGGAACGCTGCCTGGATTTCAGTTCCCACTTTCCTCGTTGCTAGGTACCCTTAGGAGGTTAAACCCAGTCTGGAAGTACTTCAATGTGCTTTTGACTACCAGGTTGAAATACGCGCCCCTACCAGGATGTCCCTATCACACTTAGGTTGAACATCCCCACCTTTCCCTGGACAGGAAAAGCAGGGAAGTCGTAGGCGCACAGTAAGGCGAGCTGGGCGCACACAATGGGAACAAATGGTGGGAAGAGATGGACCTGTGCGCGCGCGCACGCGCGCTCCACACCGGTCCCATCTCCCTACCTCTCCCACGTATTCCATGACGAAGCTGTTCTTGCGGATCTTCTCCAGAGTGCGGACGCCCCAGCCACGCCCATCATCCGTGCGGAAGATGCAGAGGTCATAGCGGATGCCTTTCTGTACCACGCGGTTGGGGCAGTCATAGCCGCAGCGGCAGCGGGAGTTGCACTCGTAGATGGGCAGACCGGCGCGCAGCCGCACCTGACCCTGGTCATTGTAAGCAAACTTATGCAGTGATGCTCCAGGGCAGCAGCCTCCAACGGGTTCCCAGAGACAGTCCTGGCACTCACAGCCCACCGCCACCTGGTTAAGGGTGATGCCCTCACCCACACGGTACTCGTTGATGTATACGAAGGCCCGCGGGGGGCCGTCCAGGTCCACCTCATTCTCCACGGTGATGCGTCCCAGGTGGCTGCGCTTGGCATTTAGCTCCTGCTCCCAGCGCCGGAGTGCCCGCCTCTGCTTAGCCTTCTGTACCAGGTAGTTGGCCAAGCTTGGGTCCAGGTGCCGCGGTGGCTTTGACCGGTGGTGCCGCCGGAGCAGCTCCCTTTCTAAGTCCTTGTGGAACTGCTTGAGAATACGCACACACTTGAGATTCTGCCGTGGCTCCCAGGTATTCTCTGAGTCTGGGTATCCACGCCATTTTACCAGGTAATACTCTTGTTCCTGTTGGGGGACCAGGGGATGGGGGGCACCATAAGTGGCAAAACCCTTGGACCAGCCCTCCTGGGACTTCCATCCCAAAGCCGATGCAGAGCACCCAAACCATCCCCTCAACTCTTCTGGAAGGACTCCAGGCAGTAGTTAAAAAGCATGGGCTCTAGGGGCTCCTGGATGGCTCAGTTGAGCAGCTGACTCTTGATTTCAGCTCAGGTCATGATCCCAGGGTCATGGGATTGAGACCTCTATCAAGCTCCGCCATGAGCATGGAGCTTACTCTAGATTTTGACTCTCTCTCACCCTCTGCACCCTACCCTGGTCTATCTTATTAAAAATGAAACGAAACAAAACAAAACAAAAAACAAAACATGGGCTCTAAACTGAGGATCCCTAAGTTCAAACCATTCTCCCCCTTATTAACTGCCTAAATTCCAAGTTTTAATTTAATCTGCTCCCTCCTCTTTCTTCCCTCTCATTGGCTCCCTCCCTCTAGCTGTTCAGGCCCCAACTCTTGGGCGTCATTACCGACTTCTTTTTCTCACTCCCCACTCAGCAAACCCTGTCAGCCTCACCTTCACACTACGTCCAGAATCCGACCACTTCAAACCATTGTCGCTGCCACCACCGTCATACTTGCCTGGACTGTCGTAGTATCCCCTCCTCACTGGTCCCCCCAGGTCTACCCTGGCCCCTACAGTCTGTTCCCCACTCAGCAGCCAGAGGGATCTTTTCTTGCAGAGAGGCAGCTATACAATAGAGTTTAACTACACAGATTCTACAGTCAGACTCTCTGGGTACAAATCCTGAATCTACCACTCCCTGGCTGTGTGGCCTTGGGCAAATTATTTAACTGTGCTGGGCCTCAATTCAATACATTGAATTCAATATATAGCAGGTACTGTTCTAACCCATTTAATCCTCACAACTCTATAGGAGCTAGACACTGCTAGTAATCATCTCCACTTTACAGATGAGGAAAATGAACCACAGAAAATTTGGGTAAGTATCCCAGGGTTACGGGGCCAAAATCTGAACCCAAGCATGCTGGCTCCAGTCTATTCTCTTTATCCTGCCATCACCTACTCTGGCACTGGTAACAGTTCCCATTTCACATTGCTGTTTGGAGGATTAAAGGAGTTTCTGAGAGGAGGTACCCAGCACACTGAAAGTGCTCAATAACCGCTAGCTACCATCATCTCTAGTCCTGGGTTCAGCATCTCAATCTTTGCATGATCTGTATTCCTATGGAGGTGGGAAGAGACTATTTGGGGATTCATTCTCGCTTCTGCCCCCCTGAGGAAGCCAGTTAGTTTCCTCACCTGTAAAACAAGGATGCTAAGAAGGCCTACTAATCCTAATTTAAGATCAGAGGAGAAAACTCCCTTTGAAATCAGATGCAGGCAGTGGGGGGCCAGGGGGGCAGTAAGCCAACTTCCTTGACACACCCCTGCCCTGACCATGGTCACCCCAGACTCACGCGAATCTTTTTGTAATCACACAGGTACTCGACTTCAAAGTCATAGAGGTTCCTCTTGGAAATGCCGAGGGCAGGGCAGGAGAGCTTGGCCAGGCGACACAGGTCCTGTAGCTGATTCCAAGAAGACTTACAACACACACTGCATCCTAGAACAAGAAGGCCAGAAAGAGCTTACTGGGCATCCGGTGAAGCCAGGGGTCAAAACGGACCTCAAATCCTCTCTGGGACTTCTCAGAGTCTGTGAGATTTCATCCACAGGCCTTCCCAATGCTAAGACCCTTCTACCACGGAAATGTGCCAGTTTCTTCAAACCCCAGTGCTCATTCCAAAGCTACCCCTAGTGCAGCAGACCTCAAAGTGGGATCTGCTGTAAGGGATTGTCCTAAAGGAATCCATTCCCAGAGCTTCCATACTATTCCTAAATCTGCCTGCAAACCTGCCTTGGGTTCAGGACCTAATTATCCCTCTTCCCACTTAGCAAAATAAAGAGAACAACCCCCCACCTCAGTAGGGTGCATTGCCCCAAGGGAATGGGTGGGGATGGGATTACAACCTCTAGGCACCAAACAAAGGCTTAACTGGAAAGACTGGTCAAGATCCCTTATCTGAAACTCCTGGGGCTACAGGTGTTTAGGAATTCAGATTTTCTTGGATTCTTATAAATGTAGTTTTAGGTATACCCCAGACATTACCTAACACCCCCAGTGTGGTCAGGGGCATCAAGCCACAATCAAACATATTAATAATTCTGCAGCAAAACTCAGAATTTTGACATTAAACAACAGGCAAGACAGTCCCACTTTACAATCCAGTTTTGCCACTAAGTGGTCCCAAACTTAAGTTTCCACGGCTTTTTAGATTTCAGAATTATGAATAAGAGATTGTGGAGTGGTATTAGATTTCAGGAAGCTTCCTTGAATGATTAGTCTGGATGCCTTAAACCAACAAGGTCCATTTTTCACACAGCATTTTGACTTTCTGTCTCATCTACATTTCTGTGAAGGGTAAAGCACACCCAAAGGAGTATGCTCTGAATTCAGGAACTGGCAGAAGGGTACAGGTTATTGAGAATTCTTTTAAATAACTGGAATGTTTCTGGGGCTACCAGAAATTTTCAAGACATGAATTAAAAAAAAAAAAAAAAAGACCTCAGATTCAAGGCACAATGTGCTTTAGAAGCCATTTTATCAAAATCATTTCACAGAAAATTTATTCCAAACGCAGTCAGTCCTCATCCTATTTTTAATATTCCCTACCTCGCATTACAAAAACCAAACATGTGAAGTCATAATGAAATACTATAGACGTCAACCTGAAAATGTACAAGACCTTTCCAAAATTATTTCGTGTGCACATCCTCCCCTCCACTTAGGCCTACTGGAGACTCAAGCCTTGTGCCCACGCTTTCCTCTCCCTATGATGCCTCTCTCCTTCAAACCCCCTTAACTTGCATTTGAAACCCCACTGAAGCGGTCCCAACTAACATCTCCAGCTGCTGGCTCCGCACTGACCACAGGTGGATTCCTACCCCTCAGACGTCCCCGTCATACTGTGGACCCCATCCTCCCCGCAGCTCTCCTCACCCAGAGGACCCCGACATACTGGAAAAGCCATCCCTCTTTCCCTGCACACGAGGGAGTCCAGCTCTTCTATTAGAGAAGCCCCCTTCCCCTCTTCCTGGGGTAGTCTTCGCTATAGCAAACCCTTCCCCCATCACGCTCAAAGAAGATACCCTCCCCCCGAAGAGTCCCCTGTCCCCTCACTCTGAAAAGGAGGTCCGTCCCCTTCCCTTCCCTCCCCTTCCGGCGTCTCGCGTGGACACCAACCGGGTAACGGTCACCGGCGGCCGATTTTCCCGCGCGCGGGCGCGGCCTCCCCTACAAGCCCCCGCGCGTGCGCGCGCCGCCTGGTCGCGATCAGAGGCGCGCGCCCCCCTCCCGCGGCCCCACTCAGCCCCGCGCCCGCCGCTTTCCAAGGCACGCGCCCCCTCCCCTCAGCCCCGCCCAGCACCGCGCGCCAGGCCCCGGCTCCCTGAGCCCCATCCTTTCCGCGCCAGGCTTCCGGCTCCCGGCTCCGTGGCCTCGGACGCCGGGGCCCCGAGCCCGCGACGCCACCCCTCCAGCCCACCCGGCCCGGCCAGCAAGCCCGTGCTGCTGCCGCCACTGCTTCACCTTTTAAATTTTCCGCCATCTTTCCCCACGGCTAACGACATTCGGGCCTAACCGGCCTCGCGAGAAGAGAGCTCGCGCGGGCGTGGCCCAGGACGCACAGCCTATTGGCCGCGCGGCGCCGCGAGCAGCGCCCGTGCGGACCAACCGGGGAACCGTGACCGAACCCCCTTCTCACCACCCCGCTCCGTCCCGGAGGCGGGTGCTCGCCAGCGCTTTCCCAGAGTGCGTCTGGGCGGCAGCAGCGGCAGCGGCAACTGAGTTTGCTGGAGGCCCTGCCCGTACGCAGGTCTGTTTGTTACGTTGTCAGCCAATCACGTTGTCAGCCAGCCGTAGGGGGATCCTCTGTTCTGTCAGACCCCCAATTATCACCGTCAGTCAGTCGTCACCACATTTTAACCCCAAGCAGGCCGTGACTCCCAAGATGGGACTATCGAGTCCCGAGACTCAAATCAGACAATGGGTCCACCACTGCACAGAACTGTTTAGACTCCGCTCCTTCCACCCCCCCCTTCACGCTGTCTGCCAGTCAGTAACAGCAGCATCCATTACGGCTTCCAGGCAAACACACGGCACTAACTACACGTTAGGAAGCCAGCCTGTCATTCCAACTGTCCCTTTTTCATGCAGTCAAGCAGCCGCCCTCTCCATCTACTCTTGCTCTAGGGGCAGCTCTGAATCCCCCTGGGGAAACCATCTCAGAACCACCAGCCATGCCCTCAGGCAGGCCATGATTATTACGTCAGAATGGGATGTCATTGTCAGCATTTCATGTCGCCCTCTCAAGCGGTCACACTACCCAATGCTAGCTGGTCACTCTTTTAATTCCCTCAGGTTACTCCTCATTCATGCCCTGATCAGGGAGTTATTCCCCCAGAGAAGTCACAGCAACTAAAGCTTCCGCGCCACCTGACAGTGGCTGAGCAGTCTGTTACTTCTCAGGCAAAGTATGCCCAACATTGGTCAGTCAGTCTTCTCTGACCCAGGGGGCTCCCTCAGGGCAGCTGTGATTCCAACCTGGCACAGCCATTGAATCAGGCAGCTACACTGATCTTTCCATTGGTCAACTGGCCTGCGACTCATTCAGTGCCCTTCATCATACTGCCAATCAGCCAGGCAGCCATTCTCAGCATCTGACTGACTACAGGGTCTGTCAAGCATGCCGCGATTTGGCCAGGGTGGACAGTCACCAGATACAGCTACCTACCAGGCAGTCACAGAGCTCTCCCTTAGGCAGCCTGAAATTCCCTCAGGATAGCCCTCCTTTACACATCATCAGACAGTATAATATCCAAACACTCCCTCAGGCCATATGTGACTCCTAGCAATAGGCCATTCACAATATCCTGCCACCCAGGCAGACACAACTGTGTGGGTCGCATCAATCAGCCAACCTGGCAGTCCCTCAGGAGGCTGCCCATCTCTACCCTATCAGGCCACCAACCAGCACCAGCCAGCCCCAGGCTGGTGTAATTTAGTTAGGTATTCAGTACCCCAGAGCATCAGGAAATTGCACTGTCAGTTCCTCAAACTGCCCCTCTCCCTGTTGGCCCATGAGTTCTGTAGTCAACCAAACGGTTATACAGTTAAGCAAATGGCCTGCATGTCTAGCTACGAGCTAGTTGGAAAAATGGCTGGCAATCATGAGATTGCAGGTCAGTCCGTGCTTACCACGAGTGGAACAGTCAACAGCGGACGTCTCATCACTCATCTTGCATCCGCTATTACTTGTAGAAGACATGCTGCTCCTCACAAGCCCAGCGTTCTGGACAGGCAGAAGTTCCCCACTCCCAGAAATCCAAGAGGTCTGTCTGACGCAACAAGCATGATTTAAGGCGTCACTGAGCCTGGGGGGGTGGGGTCATGTATGGGTTCTGTGGGTGTGGGGAACATTCCTTTGTTAAAAACTGCCACATAGTTCACCAGCAAAAGCTACATTTATGCAGCAAGAGCTGAGACTTGTAGTGCAGTACTAGCTAGGTATGGCAAAATCATATGCCAGTCCAATAAACAAAGGAGAGGAATGTTACATTCTGGAGAAGGAGGAAGTTGGGAGGGGTTGTTTGGAACCACAGTCTACTGGAGAAAAGCAAGCGTTCATAGGGATGATGGTTTCTCATTGGCTGAGTTGCAAGACTAGGCTAGTTCTTATAGAAGACACAATGTACATCTTTCTCTGCAAGGGGCCTGTAATTGATCATTCTTTCTTGTTGAAATACTTTTCTTGGGGGTGTAATTGACAAATGTTCTTGTAATTGACACTGAGTGGTAAATTTCCTCTAAGGCCTCCCCTTTTAGCATTCTGAGTTCATTTTAGAAAGGTTTCCCAGGGTCCTCCCCAAAGGGTGTGTAGTGGGTAAAGGTATGTTTCTTCATCTGTAAAACCTCAGATGTGTGACCTTGGGGTGGGGGCATCTCTCGGTCATCTGGAAGTGAATCTTTCTGGACCTGCATCTGTTCAAATATCAAAAGCAAACGGCTACCCTATTATTACTGCGTCCCACTCCCAGCCATTTGTCTGTTCATTCAGCATTAATTTAGTGCCAACTGTGTATATTGCCTAACCCCGGTGCTGGGACCCATATAAGATCTTTTCCATTCCAAGCTGTACAGGTTTGATCTGCTTTTAATGTAAACCTCATGTATGAGTGTACCACACATACATAAGAGTGCACAATGGGTGACTAGTGTGTCATGAGTTCTCACAAGCAAACATATATGTGGAACCAGAAATGCAGGTGAAGGAGCATTCCCAGCCAGAGTTCCAGAAGCATGTCATTTTTTAACATCTCTGAAATCGGGCTGCATCTCTCAAGCACTGGTGAGTCATAATTCAATCCGCAGTAGGTTTTTGTCTTTCTTAGTGGTACATAAAATAATGGTGCATTTTATAATCAGCGGTGACTCAGGATCAGTGACAACCGGTAAGAACGAGAACAGCAGCAGCATCTAATGTTTATAGATGACTCAAGGAGCCAGGCACTTTGCAAATGCCATCGACTTTAATTTTCTCCACAACCCTGGGAAGTAAAGCATTTTTAGTCTCCATGGAAAGACTGAGGAAACTGAGGCCCAGAAAGGTCCACTTGTCCACAGTGGATACTTTAACACCAAGTCTGTGCCTGCTCTAGGCAGCGCTCCTGGGGATTCAGAGGTTGTGTGAGGGAAGTTTCTTCCTCAGGACAGAGCCTGCTAAGGGGGTCCCGGAACACTGGATTTCTAGGGTTTCCTAGCAGGGGGTGGGGAGGCAGGTAAGTGATACTGACAGGCCTTTCCTAGACTCAGCTTGCCCCTGGCAACCTGGCCAACCTGGGGTGGAGAGGGGACTAGAAGGTGAAGAACAATGAAAGAATTAAAAGAATTAAGGTATCTGAGACTCCCTCCTTCTTCAGCTTCTGATGCTGCAGGCGAATTCTTAAGGAGCAAAACCAGCTCTCACCTCCCACACCTCTGTCCTCACCCTGGCTCCCCTCCCCTAACCCCCTGCCTAACCCCCTGCCTGCACCACTGGCCTCGAAGATGGACGAGGCCTTCCCTCTCTGGATTCTTCCTTACTGTTATCTTTCTCCCCACTCCCCTCCTTGTCCGCTAAAAGGTAGGATACTTGAGATCTTGAATCCACCAGATGTTAGAAATGGGAAGGATTAGACACCTCTTCTAAGGCTCTGACGTGCAAGAAGTACTAATCACTCCCTTGGAAACAGCTTTAAACACTAGGGACAGTTTTGACTTGCTCCTTTTTTTTTTCTGGTGAGTAATTCCTTAGAGGAGGAAGGATGACCCAATGCGATCTCAGTTGAAATCAGTTACATATCGTAAACCTCCATTGTATAGATGAAGAAACTGAGGCTCGAAAGTGTGGCATCTGGCCTGGGTTCTAGAGCAGATCTATCTGATTACTAAGTCTTTGCCTCCTTCATTGCCATCCCCCAGGACTTGATTTGCACAGAGAACTGGGCAGACCCAAATTTAAAAACTGAGAGAAGGGTCCTGCCCATCAGGATCCTGGTGTGTGAGTTGTAGGCATGGAGAGTAAGTCTGACCACTGAGTAGTCTCTTGATCTAATATTTTGTTTAACATTTTGGTTTTTTTTAATTACTAAATAAGTAAATGAATAAATAACTCCTGCTCATGCACCACACTCCCCCTCACACCAAGCACCTCAGGGCCTTTGCACTAGCTGTTCCCGCCACCTGGAGTGCCCTCCCCCCAAATATTTATTGGTTGACTCCTCTCTCTTTAGGTTCTGCACAACTGTCACCTCCTCCGGGTGGCTTTCCGTGAAGGTTCCATTTGAATGTCATTCCCCCTCAGCATATCACAGCACTTACCACGATCTGTAAGTATCTTTCGTTTCTATTTGATTCCTCGTTTTGGAGCTGTCTCCTCCACTAGAATGTTGGCCTCACTAGGTTTTTTTCCCCACTGCTTTATCCCTAGCCCCTAAAGTAGTGCCTGGCAATAAATGTTTGTGGAAAGAAAGAAGGGCAGAAGGAAGCAAAGAAATCAAGGAGGGAACAAATGAGTGAATGTACACATGTAAGCCTAAATAAATGACATAGTATAGATGAATAAAAGAGACTTTGCAGGAAAAGGACCCCAAATTTCCACATTTGGAATATAAACAAATGGATTTAGAGAAACAAAAAGTTATTTTATTTCTGTTTAAAAATCCTTATGTGAGGAGAACTGAGAAATTTTATATAAAAGGGGGCCCTGGCCATTTGCTAGGGTGAATGTTGGGGGCCAGTCAGAGATGACAGCATTGGAAGGATTGGTGGGGGAGAAATGGGGCTTCAGGACCTGGAGGCCAGACGTGGAAGGCAGGAAGCAGCGGCTGCCAGGGGAGGAAGGCACAGAACAGGTGGGCAGGGTGACTCAGTCGTCCCACTCATCGTCCTCGTCGTCATCACCGGCCTGGTCCTCCCCTTCGTCTGGAGGAACAGAGAAAGCAGGTCTCAGGATGGGAAGAAGGATTCAAGGGCCCTGAGTGGGGTGAGTTTCTTGGGCTCTGAGAGGTCAGGACTCAGGGTCCTGGGGGACTGAGGTCTCCTGCTGGAAATCACATCCAGGGCCCGTGCGGTTGGATGAGGAAGGGCCCCCTCAGAGGAGCAAGAGTTAGGGTGTGGGTTGGAGTTGGAGTCGAAGCTAATGTCATTGTCAAAAATGTGGTTAATTGGGATATTACTGTCACTTGCACGAGGGTTAACGTTAACAGGCTTGTTACGTAATAGGGTGGACTTAAATATTATTAGTAAAGATGGAGTAAATTACAATATTACTGTTTCAAAGCAGGTTCATGTTAATATTGTTGACACATAATGGGTTATTGATAATATCACTGTCAAAAGATGAGGTTCGTTATAACACTGTCGTATAATGGATTCACATTAATCTTGGGGATGTACTCTGGGATTAATGTTAAAACTGCTAATAATAGGTTGAGGTTCATATTACCCTCATATAATTGTCATATAATGACAATATCGTTGACACATTAGGGGATTAATGTTAACATTATTATATAAAGATTGGGCTAGTTATATAATTATCACATAATGAGCTAATGTTCATCTATTGACACATGGAGTTAGAGTTAAGATTATCATCCGAAGTGGGGTTCTTTATAATATCATCACATATGGGCTAATGTTAACACTACTGAACATACGGGATTAATATTAATATTGTGGATATGCCTTGGCATTAATGCTGATATTATCATCAAAGATAGAGTGAATTAGGGGCTCCTGGGTGGCTCAGTCGGTGAAGCTACCAGCTCTTGATTTTGGCTCAGGTCACGATCTCACAGGTTCATGAGTTCATGCTGGTCATCAGGCTCTGTACTGACAGCTCAGAGCCTGACTGGGATTCTCTCTCCCTCTCCCTCTCTCTGCCCCTCCCCCTCCTGCATGCACATGTTCTGTCTGTCTGTCTCTCTCTCAAAATAAATAAACTTAAAAAAAAAAGGTAGAGTGAATTATAGTATTGTTCCATAATGACAATGTCAACATTGTCAAAAAGGAGATTGATAGAAGAGTTATGTAGGGATACTATTACTACTGATGGTAACCGTTGGGGTTGTTTTTAGGTGGACACTAGCCCTAGGGACCAGGCTCACTGTCCTGGCAAAGGGCAGACTCTCACCTGAGGAGTGGATGGCTTTGCTTCTCTTCTGCATCACGTGCATCAGGGCTCCGACCAGCCCTTCCGATCTCGGAGGTGGAGGCTGCAGCGCTGAGCTCTCTGGGGCTCCGGGGGTCTGCAGCAAGCAGGGTCCAGCACAGAGGGTTCAAGGCCCGTGATTAGAGCACTCCTCCCTGCCCCTTCATTACTTCCCCTCCCATACACTCCACCACCTTCAAGGTTCCCAGCCTACCTCACGCCACCAACCTCCCAGCCTTGTTCCTGAAACCCCAAAGACTGGGACCTCCATCAGTTTCAGCCCTGGTCCCCTAATATCCTGGATTGCTCAGAACACTGAGCCCCAGACCCCCAATCTTCAATCCTGCCCATCTTCACCTTGTTCAGCTGAATTCCCTGCCGGATTTGATCCAAAAGTGCCCCCCGACCACCACTGGGGGCCGGGCCCCCCACAGGCCCCACAGCAGGAGGAGGGGGAGGAACTGGCCCACCCCCAGGGCTGGGTGGTGGTGGTGGTGGTGGTGGTGGCGGTGGTGTTGGCACAGGAGGCCCTCCAGCTCCAGGGGGCGGAGGGGGTGGTGGTCCAGAACGTCCAGTGGCTGGAGGGGGTGGTGGTGGAGGGCCCCCTCGGCCTGGGGGTGGGGGTCCCCGGGGAGTTGGTGGGGGTGGAGCACCTCCCAAAGGTACAGGGGGCAGTGGACCAGAACGACCCCTGGTGCTCCCAATAGTAGGGGGCCGGGGGGGTTGTTGGTTTCCTCCTCTGGTCGGCGGTGGGGGCGGTGGAAGTGGCTCTGAAGGGGGAAAATAACATATAGCTATTGTTATAGTTTTCTTCAGAGCCTCAGTTTTGCTCATTTATAAAATGGGTACCCCAGGGGCGCCTGGATGGCTCAGTTAGTTAAGCGTACGACTTCGGCTCAGGTCATGATCTCACGGTTTGTGGGTTCGAGCCCCACATCAGGCTCTGTGCTGACAGCTCAGAGCCTGGAGCCTGCTTTGGATTCTGTGTCTCCCTCTCTCACTGCCGCTCTTCTGCTCGTGCTATGTCTGTCTATCTTATACTCTCTCTCTCTCTCTCAGAAATAAACATTAAAAAAAATAAAAAAATAAGAAATAAATAAAATGGGTACCCCAATTGACCAACTCCTCATTCAAGCAGTATAAGGGTTTCCATGTGGACTGAGTGACTATATCTCTTAAAAACCAGCTACTAGGGCTGGAGAAGAAGAGAGGACTCACCCTGGCGCCTCATCTCCTGCCGCACAGCCTCCAGCCCGCCCTGGTCCTCAATGAAATCATAGATAAGTTTGGAGGTCTCGGCATCTGTGAGCTGGGCCTCACTGATTCCTGCCCTGGAGAACAGACTCCGCAGATCCGGGTCCAGGTTGTTTACCTGCCCAGGAGGAAAAAGGCCAGGGCAGGGGTAGGGGAATAAGGTGGGTAGGGAAGGGGCACGGATTATCAATAGGTCCACCCCAGAGAGGGATCCTCTGAGAGGGGTGTAGAAAGGGTGGGGTCTAAGGGTAGGTCTTAGCCAGTGGACTATGGAAGGGTAGGTGGGTAGTTAAGTGGGTCAAGGGATCTTTGGAATTACTCACGTCAAATCCATTCTGGGGGTCCCACCCCACGTGGCTGACATGTCTGGGGAAGGTGAAGAGATCCCAGTGAAACCCCACTGCACTTCCTTCCCTCCCTTGCTAGTGAAGCCCTCTTGCCTTCTCCTGCCCAGAGAGACCCTGAGGGGCCAGAATTAATGAATGAGTCACAAACGAATGACTGAGTGACTGAATGAGAGCAATAGTTATAGAATTAGAAGGGGTTCATAGTTTGTGATGCCCATCTGTCTCCTCATCCCTTTTTCTACCATCCATCCACCCATTCATTTGCCCCCCTAGCCATTTGCATTCACCTGCAGACCACCAATCTATTGTACATTTGTTTTTCTACTCATTTGCCCACATACATCTGCTTACCCATTTGTCCACCAATCTGTCTTCACACATACTTGATGATTCAACCAACCACCTACCCATGCGCCCACCTTTCAATCCATCCACTCTTTTGTCCACCCGTTCAACCACATACTTTTGTCTATTTATCCATTGAACTGTCCATTCATCTACATATCTGGCCACCTATCCATCCCCATCTACCTTGTCTGTGAACCATCCATCTGTCCACACACTCATCCGCTCACCCATCCATCTGCCTACCCACTTCCTATTTACCCATTCACTCATCCATCCACCCACCTATCTGTTCATTCCCCAACTCATTCATTCATTCGTTCATTCATCCATCCATCCATCTATCCATCCATCCATCCATCCATCCATCCATCCATCCATTTATCCATCTACCCACCCATCCATTCACCCACCAGCCCACCCAGGGTGGGACTAAGGCAAAGCAAGTGAGGTACCTAAGGTGTAAAATTTAATGGGGCCCTCACTCTCAGAGTCATGAGTTGCAGTTGCATGACCCTTAGAGTAACTACCTCTGTAAATTTTGCAACCTTGGTGCCTCGCTTGCCTCTCTCTAGTCCTGACCTTGCATTCACCCGCCTATCCACTCATCTACCTACCCACCCACCTATGTGCCCATCCTTCCATCCACTCAACTCTCTTCCTGTCCACCTTTTCATCCAACCCCCGCTATAGGGATCCGTGGGACCAGTGGAGAGAGGTTCTCACTTGAATCCACTGGGTGCACCAATATCAGCCTTGCTGATCTTTTTCTTCCCGGAGCGTTTCTTATCAGCTGGGCCAGGCCCAGGTGCTGGGAGCCCACGGTATCGTGAACTTGTGATGTCCGGGTTTTGGATGTCCACTGTTACTAGCCCCAGGGACAGGGGGCCAGCTGCTGGGCCTGTGGGGAAAATAGGGTGATTGAACCATTGACCTACTTACCTACCAACCAAAGCATAGGGGCAAGAGACAGGAAGAGTGTTGGGGGAATCTGTGTGTGTGTGTTTGATGATCAGAGAGAGTGGGTAAGGGGTCTAAGTAGGGTTTATGGAGAAGTGGATGGGTTCTACAAGCCATTCTTACATTCACCGATTCATTTATTTATTCATTCACTCATGCTTATCATTTAAGTATTGATTCATTCATTCATGGCTCATTGACCAATTTGTTAAATTATTCATTTGGTCAGTCATTCATTCAATCATTGTTTTATTCACTGATCAAAATGTTATGTCACTTTTTCATTTATTTGCTGTTCGATTCATTCACTCGTTCATTGATTTACTCAATCATCCATCCATCCATCTATTCATCCATATATCCACATACTCATTCACCTATACATCTGTACACCTATCTATGTTTTCATCTTCCCATCAATTCATCCCCCACTCAATCATCTATCCACCACCAATCCATCTACCCACCCATTCGCCCACTTATTTCTGCACTCACCTAACTACTCATTCATCCACCCACTCCCCACCCATCTATCCATCCACTCCCCCCACCACCTGTCCACTCAGAGACACAGGGAAGAATCAGCACTCACCCCCTTGGTCTCCACCTGGGTGCAGAGGCAGGGGTGGGAGCCCTCTTCTCTCTGGAGAGATGGAATGGATAGAGAGATATTACAACCCTGCCGCAGGTTCCTGGGCTAGTTCCTTATTACCCTCTTTGAACCTGAGGACTCACCTTCATTGGCTGGTGCTGGCGGTGGGGGTAGCTGGCGTCTATCTGTGGAGATACAGGTAGACTGGGAACCAGAACCATTAGAGGAGCTTTTCCAGCTCCCTACTCTCACATGCACTCCTGCCCAACCTCCTTTTATCCCCCAAGGCCTCCTCACCTCCACTTTGCCTCTGATTCCTTTTTTGTATCTTCTCTTGCACCAGGGCCCGGAAGGCCTGGGCCTCGCCCTCGTCTGCAAAGTTCAGCCCTGCTTGGCAGTCCTGCACACATCTTGGGCTCAATAGCCTTCCAGGCCCCCCACACTTTTCCAATCTCCTCCCCACACCCCAGCTGAGGCCCAGGGGTTGAGTGGTCACTTACATCTCCAGCAAAGGTGTGGAAGTAGGGGGTGGGAGTGGAGTAGACCAACTGTGAGTACAGTTCCTGTTCCCAGAGCAGCCGGCCAGCCTGGAGAGGTGGGAAACACACTGGCACTGAGGCCTGCCCTGGGTGGCAGGCCTCTGTTACCTGGGCAAGGAGAATGGTATCCTAATTTGGGGCCCCAGGATTGCATTGGAGATTTCCAGCTTAGCCTCAGAGAGTTGGGGGTCTAGATGTCAGATGTGGAGGGTTGAGCTACAGTACGGGAGTTGGACACTGCAGTGAGAAATTTGGATTTGGGGTTCGGGGTCCTGGATGTGGCACTTGAGGGCTTGAATAGGAAGATTTAGGACTCTAGTCCTAGGAAACTGAACCCATTCATAGACTCCATCTTACATCCTTCCTTTATGGGGGCCTTCATTTGGACAGGTAGGGCTCCAGTCCTGGGAGTTGGGGTTGATATTTGAGGTCCAGACGTACAGACTTAAAAGCTTTGGGGGTGGGGGATTCAGGCAAGTATGTGCAATTTGAGGTTTGTGGAGCAGAGCTATGGCTTAGGAGCTAGGCAAACATTTAGGGTTCAGGAGTTTTGATAGGGGATTTCCGGGACCCAAAATGTTGAGTTTAGAAAAGATTTGAGGTTCATGTAAAAATACAAGGCTCTTTTTGTTTGGAGTTCATGAAACAGAACTATACTGTTAGATTTAGGAGTTATACTAATATTTGGGGGTTTATAGATCCTGACATGGAGATTCTGGGAACAGTTATCAAAAACAAAGAAAGGCAAACCAGAGTTTGACGTCTGGATTAAGTCTTTGGTTCTGGGGCTCGGGTTCACTGATCTGTCCAAGGCCTTGGGGCTATGGACACAGGTCTGGGTTTGCGGGTTGAAAATGGTTTGCATGTCCAGTGGGGGGGGGAGATGGGAGTCACCTGAAGGCCGTAAAGACGGATGAAGTAGGACTTCTGGGGGTTATCCTTCACGAAGCACACAGCCCCACAATGCTCCTTGGTCCAGTGCTCCGCTCCGGGAGGCAGTGCCAGGTAGAGCTGAACAACGGCGGTGGCCAGTGTCTGGGAGGGAAGAGCAGGGCTCATTGGAATCTGGTCGGCCAAAGGGTCTAGTTCTTCCTTGTCCATGGCAGTCATGGCTCCAAAGGAAGAGCCACAGTCATAGAGAAAGTAGACAGACTTAGAAATCAAGATCTTTCTGGGATCGGTGAATGGAGCTAAGCAGATTCTAGGAGAGGAGATGATGGAGAAGGGAAGGAGGAGAGGAAGAGGGGAAGAAAGAGGAGGAAAGGAGAAGGATGGGAAAGATGAGGAGGCAGAAGAAGAGGAGAGGAAGAGGAGGAAAGGAGGGAGACAGGGAGGGCCAGGAGATCCCCAGCTCACCCAGCATTTCCGACCCAGCATCTCGAAGAGTCGCTGGTTCTCGTGGTCCTGGAGGAGCGTGGAGGGTATGTTCTGCTGAACCCCTGGTCCTCCGCGACCCCCAGACCTGCCTCCCACAGGCCCCCCACTCATGGTGCCTCCTGCCCTTGTCCTCTCCGGCTAGGCTCTGGGTGCAGGGTAAGAAGAGGAACTTCCGCAGTGAGCAGGGGAACAGGAAGTGCAAAAAACCACAAGGGAAACAAGTCCTCCAGGGGCCCCTGGGTGGGCCTGGCCTCCTCCTCCCTCCCTAGAACAGGCTTGGACCCTCCTCCCTCAGACTGGGGCCCTCCTCCATTCGACTGGTTAAGACCCATCTTTTGGACCAGCTCAGGTCCTCCACTCCCATTCTTACTTCCTGAGGCCCATCTCCCTCTGACTGGCTCAGATCCTCCTCCCTCTGATTGGCTGACAGCAAGAGCTAGGTCACTGCTGCACTTCTGCCAGGGAGCACTATGGCAGGGAGCTGTCATGAGGCTGGGCAGCCTCCTTCCTCCCCAAAGCATCCGGCTGGTCTGGGCCTGAGGCCCAAGGCCCCTCATGCTAAAGAATTCCTGTGTTAAAACTTTTCCTCTAATGACACTGGGAGAGCCTGGGATCCCACCCCTCTCCTGAGACCCCAACAATTCGTGTGCACCCAGCTCACTTCCCCATCCCTTACTCTTGCCTCCTCACAGTTCCCAAATGACTTTCTGCTTATCATCCCCTTAATAGCATATATGAATGCCTAGACGACATCTTGTTGAGTTGTCGTTACTTTTGAACTTTTAAAAGTCAGTCATCTTCAGAGTCTTGTTTTTTCCCCACACAACATGCTATTTTTATCCAACATTTATGTAGCACTGAACATGTGTACCAGACACTGTTCTGACCTCTTTGTAAATATCAACTCGTCTAAATCTTCATAACAGCCTATGGGGCATACACTCTTACCATGTCCATTCGATAGGGGGACGTGAGGGAACTGAGGCACACAGTAGTTCCATGATTTTTCCCAGTAGCTCCCAGCTCACAAGTGGTAGAGCCAGGATTGCACACCAGGCAGGATGGGTCCAGAGTGCACACTTTTCATCTCTGTGCTCCATGCCTTCTTTCTGTTACTAAGATCTATATTTGCCTGTAACAGTAGGTGTTCTTTTTCACTGCTACACGGTTTTCTATTGTTTGACTGTATGATTTGTTTATTCATATTCTCCTCTTAACAGCTATTTTGGCTGTTTGTGGCTTTGCTGTCCCGGGCAACGCTGCTGTGTTTGCTTCTGTACACATCTCCTGGTCCACACAGGCACGCATACACTCAGGAAGGAGATAGGGGGCTTATAGGGTATGCATATCACTAACTTGACCAGATTATGCCAGACTGTTCCCCCAAGTGGATGCTAGCTCAGTCCTCATTCTTCCATGGGCCTCTGTTTACCGTTTGGGGACATGAAGCTGTCAGGTACATACAGCAGTCTGGGGAGCTGAGCAGGTCTGGGGTGTGAGTGACATTCTCTGGTGCCTGCAGGGAAACAGCACATCTCAAGGTGGGACGCACGTTCGTGCCTAGAAACCTTCTAGCAAGTACAGAGCTTCTGTTCCTTCTGGTGGGGCAATTCCAGCCTCCATCCCTCCCCTCCTCACAGCTCAGCTTTGGGTACCCACTACTCACCACGCAATTTCATACCTCCAGGCCCAGAGGGCCTTCCAGCCTGTTCATAGGGCAAAGCCCTGCTTTGTTCCGCAAAGAGCCGCTGTATTCATTTGTTTTAATACTGCTCATCATGCTCTCGCCCTGTGCCATGCATATCTCCCGTATCCGGCGCAAACTAGACACTGAATAAATGTTTACTGAAGGAATCAATAAGTGATTTGTGTCTGATTCAGTGTTTTTTTTAAAAAATTATTTATTTTTGAGAGAGAGAGAGAGAGACAGACAGACAGACAGGGGTGGGGCAGATGGAATCCCAAGCAGAGTCTCCAAATTATCAGCGTGGAGCCCAACATGGGGCTCAAACTCAGGAAACAGGAGATCATGACCTGAGGCAAAATCAAGAGTCGGATGCTTATGTATGTTAACCAACTTGAATTTATTTATTTATTTATTTACTTATTTAATTAATTAATTTAGAGAGGGCACAATGAGTGAGGGGCAGACCGAGAGAGAATCGCAGGAGGGGCAGAGGGAGAGAGAGGGAAAGAAACAGGGCTCACCCAATGCGGGGCTCAAGATCACCCAAAGCAGGGTTCAAGCTCACCAGATGGGGGATTCAAACTCATGAACTGTGAGATCATGACCTGAGCCAAAGTCAGATGTTTAACGACTGAGCCACCCAGGTGCCCCTGATTTAATGTTTTCTGAGCCTTTTCTAAGTGCCCTATTAACTCGTTTCACTTTCACAAATGACCCCACGAGGGAAGCACTGCTCTTATCCCCATTTTACTGATAGGGAAGCTGAGGCCCAAAGAAGTTAGCTGACTTGCCCAAGATCACCCAGCTCATGAATGGTGGAGCTGAGGCCAAATACGTGAGAAACGATCCCTAATCTGTCATGTGCCACATGGTAGCAGAGAGAAAATTCTACTCTTTCTCTGTCTTGTGTTCTCAACCATCCTCCTCCTCCTTTCTTTGCCCCTAGATCTGTCTCCCTTGAGTCTATATCAGGGGGCCTTAAACCTCTACCATATTTGCTGGTTGTTTCTTAAATTAATATTTTTAATGCTTATTTATTTATTTTTGAGAGACAGAAAGGGAGAGAGAGTGAGCAGGGGAGAGGCAGAGAGAAAGAGAGAATCACAAGAAGGCTCAATGCTGTCACCACAGAGCCTGATGCAGAGCTCGAACCCATAAACTGTGAAATCATGACCTGAGCAGAAATCAAGAGTCGGCTGCTTAACCAACTGAGCCACCCAGGTATCCCTAAATTAATATTTAAAAGTTATATATTTCCAGTTCTTCTAAGTAGCAGACAGGTTTAAAATTTATATTCTTTTCCAAAAATAAATAAATAAATTTTATATTTTTCTCTAAATATTTTTATTTTTATTTTTATTTTTTTTACCTAGAGTTCTGTTATTTTAATCCTCATAGAATGAGTGTCCCCACCCTGGAATATAGTGACTTAACAATCATTTTTCCCATTATCCAGATTATTGAATTACTTTGTTGACCTGCATTAATAATTTGGAGCTGGTTTATTTTACTTTAATGTATCCCCATCAATGCAGTGCTTTTCTGCACTGGATGATGGTACTTGGTGAGGCGAGGACCTCAAAGGTAATTTGCTCTCCAGGGCCTTCAAAAGTAGCTTTTATGGTTCTCAGCAGGGGCGTGGGTCCAGTGTAAGTCAGTCCACCACAGCTGGGAGCAGTGGTTCACATTCACTTCCAGTGCATACCCAGGAACCCCACAGAACCAGGATATAACCAATAACTTAGACCATCCTGATGTCCTTCCACCACCTCTGCCTGCCAAACCCCACACCCCAGGGGGTCACCAGACGGAAAACTATTTCCTGTTTATATCCTGTGCTTATTTTGCTTGATTCTCAGAGGATCTTGCCTAAAGATCCGATTGCCACACCTCAAGTCCCGACTAGAAAATAAGACACAGTCAGTGATAAGCCATGGGGTGTCTTCCGCACTTTGGTCCTACCACACGACTGAATCCATGGAGGAGAAGTAGGCACAGGTAGGGCCCTACTGTGGCCCATAAGACCAAACTGAGGCTAAGATGGGAAAATGTCTTTTGCCATGCCATCCTTCTCCTCCCATTTCTTCCCTGCCTCTCCAGGTCCTCTGTACCCCGGACTAAGGGGTGCTTCCTAGGGACAGGCCTAAGGAAACAACAGTTCCCAACTGTCTGACCCAATCCTTTCACCATCCTGGAATGACATTCAGGCACATTACAAGTGGTGGTGGTGCAGAGTTGTCCCCCAGCATCCTAGCCACCCCCCCCCATTCAATGCCAAAGCGCCCCCATCATTGTGACAACCAAAGTCTGACTACCAGGAATCCCCAAAACACACCCCCACGGCAGGAAGGAACATGGCCCTTGTCTGTCTTGTTCTTTGCCAGTACCCCCACCACGCTAGCGCAAGACCCTGCGTGCAGCTCAGTAAGCATCTGTGGAATAATCATTGTACAGTCCAGCTATCTATGTTGTGATTTACTGCTCAAGACACCCCTGTCCTCTCTTCACCTCCCTGCCTGGGGAAAGGGGGAAGAAAAGAACTCAAGAGTGTGCAGGGGCCAGCCTCTCCCACAGAGGTGTCTAAACTGTTCATGGATGCTATGAGCAAATGGGTGCTTTAGGGGCTCTCAGGAGAGGGGCTGATTTCTAGTCCTGGTGGGCATGGAGTGAGGACAGGGGGTGCACAGAAAAGCAGAGATACCTGAAAAAATAAGAATGGTTCAGTGGTGGGGTGCCTGGCTGGCTCAGTCGGTAGAGAGTAGGTGACTCTTGATCTCAGGCTCATGAGTTCAAACCCCACGTTGGACTTAGAGCTGATATTAAAAAAGAAAAAGAAAAAGAAAAAAAATTGGGAGAAAAATGGCTTAGTGGTTAGAACCACAGATTCTGGGGCCCTACAGCCTGGCTCTGGCTCCAGCTGTGCCACTTACCAGCTGTTAAGAGTCTGGGAACCTCTCAGTGCCTCCCTTGTCTCGTCCATAAAGTGAAGATAATAGCAGTTAATGTTGTTTTGAAGGCTAAACGAGATAATTCGTGCAAAGTGATTAGGGCAGGGCTTAACATGTTATAATTATGCATGGTTGTTTTTATGAAACAGCAGTGACTTGGATAAATGAACTATCATCTCTTCAGCCTAGCATTCTCCCACCCTCTCCACCATCCTTTCCTCGCCCTCCTCTATTTGCACTTTTATTGGTGGATGGTCAGAGACCCAGGGCACACGACCACCTTCCCACTGCCTTTTTTCTACTTTCCCTTGCTGCAAAGACCATCTTAGAGAGCCATACCGTGGGCCCTGGCCAGAGTCCTCCAGGGCCCTATCGTGTTCCTGGCACCCTCCCTGCCAACCTGGGAGGTGCCACCCACCACTTGCTTCCTGCCCTACTCCCTCCACCTGCACAGGAAAATGCTGCCAGCTAAGCCCTCCTCCCCCCTTCTAGGTTTGTGTCCCCTCCAAGTCCCTACACTGCCCACACCCTTAAGTCACACCTCTCCCTAGATAGGTGCCGGCTACCTCCGTGCACCCCAATGTTTGTGACCCCCAAGTGTCCATTCTTTAGTCTGTGACACCAGAATTGTGCACACCCGACTGTGTGTGACCCCTTGCGTGTCCAAACCCCTGTGCCTGTGTCTCTAGGAATATCCACTTTCCGATCTGTGTGTTGACACCCTTGACTCTGAGCCCCAAGCAACCATAACTCTGCAGCCTGGAAAGCACCACTGCGGGCGTGGGGAGGAACTCAAAATGGAACAGTCCGCCCAGGATCGTACCACTAGGAAGGGGACGGCCACCTTGCAACCTACCATTTGTTTGTGGGTTAGGATTGCGACAGCTGCCTCATCCCCTAATGGAGAGGGGAATGTTGCAATCTTGCTTGTTCCAAGATTCCCGTCCTGTCCTCCCGGCTCCCACCCGCCTCAGGCGTGCCTCGCGCTCTGGTCGCCCCCTCCGCCTCTCTCGCATCCGCCATCTTAATCACTCTCACCCCCGCCCCATTTCCTTAGAAGCTGCTGTCATTGTACCGGAGCACCCAACTGGCTCAGGGCTGGGGAATCAGAGACTGCTGTGGGCTCTGATTGGTCGATGACCGAATTCCGCTTGGATCGGAGCCTAACAGCCCGCCTTTGCGCGCCGGTTTCCCATTGGTCGCGGGCTCGGGCATGTGTAGTGGGTGCCAGGCCCGGGTGCCCAGCCCACTGAAGCGAGGCTTTGGAGATTTAGGATGGTGGGTTCGAATACCACCTCCGGGGGTCATATGGTTCACCTGTAAAAAGGAGCAGAAGGTGGTGCTTCATGTTGGGGGTTAGTGAGATGAGACACCGGGGCGTGACGCCCTGTGTAAAGGCTAAATTGTAAACTCTAACAAAGCCAGTAGGGTTTTCCTACTGGCACCCAGTGGTTCTTGGGTGCATTTATCCTCTAGTTAACACAAAATGGAAAATATTCTCTGAGTTTGGGTTCTAGGAAATACTGTCAGAAGTTACTTTAGTAAAATTAAATTAAGCCGCAGTAGGATGGGCACAGGTGGGGTGTCTGGTCTCCCAATACCATAAATTGCAGAGTGAACATCTATAGTCTTTGGATTCAGTGTACTAAAAATCATTAATTTTACTCCTCTGGCAAATGGGTACAAAACTGACAGCAGTTAAAATCGCTCATGGCAAGGGCTTTGACAAAAATGGGTTAAGAGAATAAATATTTTCTCCAGTTTTCAAAGCACAAAGCAATGGTTTTGGACCATTAGGCCTGACCAGAGCCGACAGGATCATTGCGATTGACATGTGGTATTTAATATACACCGTAGGTAGGGCGCCTGGGGGCTCAGTCGGTTAAGCCTCCGACTTAGGCTCAGGTCATTATCTCACGTCTCTTAGTTCTCGCCCCACTTACATCCGTGAGTTCGAGCCCCGCATCTGGCTTTGTGCTGACAGCTCAGAGACTGGAGCCTGCTTCGGATTCTGGGTCTCCTTCTCTCTCTGACCCTGCCCCCCCTCTCAAAAATAAACATCAAAAAAGAAAACCTCCAAGAAATGTAGCTTGCATTGTTTGTCTGTAGCCCTTTAAATCACACAGATTTCATCATCAACCCCAGTTTAGCCCTTGATTACAAGCAACTTGAAAAAAATTGTTTTTTGTTTATTTGCTAGGTTTGGCAGCTATGGGAAAACAGAGTGTGTGCATTTATACCCTTATGATCGATGGAGCTTTTAGGAAATGGGGTGATAGGCACGTGTGCACGTTAGCATAGCTTGTTTGAGTACTGCAAGTTAGTCAGGAAGCTTTAATATGTTGTTTTGTTTTGTTTTTTGTTTTTTGGCCAATGACGGTCTTTTAAAATTGAAGCAAAACCTTCTCAAGCTATTTTTTTTTTCATTTGATTTTCTTTGATTTGCGACTGAAAGATATTTTGACAATGTTTACAAATAGGAGGCTGGGCCCGAGGCCTAGCTGCATAGCAGCGTGGGGTGGAACATTTGGGGGGCAGGTATTTAGTGGTTTTTTTCTGATTAATTAGTCATAGTCTTATCAAAGATAGATGAACTCCTATGTAAAATTTGAATTATAAAAGAATTATAGCGGTGCCGGATATTTGGCAATGAGTGAGGCCAGGTTCCAAACAGAATCTCTTCTCCCTCCTGAATCAGGCTCTGAATATCTGATATCCCTGAACGCCCTAGCAGTCTGGGTTTCACAAAGAGTAAAAATAGGTGCCAGGCTACAGTGCAGTGAGTGGCCAGGTGGCTTCTGAGCCTCATCCCTAAGATTTATTTTCCCAGAAGAAAGAAACCAAGCGTTGAAATCAAAACAACCAACTGGAGTAAAATATCTTGTAATCGGTTTATAACTAAGTGCACTTGGGTAGGTTGTTTGCAAAGATGAGTGTTATGGACTGAACTGTGTCCTTTGAAAATCCGTACATGGAGGCCCTAAACCCTCTCACCGTTCATGGGTTTGGGTCCCGCGTTGGGCTCTGTGCTAACAGCTCAGAGCCTGGAGCCTGCCTTCAGATTCTGTGTCTCCCTCTCTCTCTGTCCCTCCCCCCCCCTCAAAAATGAATAAACATGAAAAAAAGAGCGGGGAAGAGGCACCAGAGGTTTGTGTACAGAGAAAAGACCACGTGAAGATACAGTGAGAAGGTGGCCATCTGCAAGCCAAGGAGAGAGACTTCAAGAGAAACCAGACTTGCTAACACCTTTGATGATGGGGGGGGCAAGCTGAGGACGAAGTACAGGCTAACAGCACCCCCTCCCCGGGTGGGATATGTGTGATATTCCTCGGACACTCCTGGCTGCCCAAGAACAGGGAAAGGAAAGAAAGCAAGCAGTCGACGGATAGAGATCACAGTCATGCAGGACAGGAATCTCCTTCAGTTTACGGACAACTTAGTGAAGTTGCAGTAAACTGCCAGAAAAAGGCAATCTTATCCACAGCCTAATCTCCAGAAACCTATCGACTCCGTTTCCTGGAGCCCTAATATCATGCTCATCAAGATGTAAGGGGATTTAAGTGCTTGCCATGGTGATGTGGGAAACAAAGGCAAATGAAAAATTAAATTCCCTTACAGCCTACAGCCCACTGACGAGTCCTTCCAACAGGTGGAGTGACCTCCCTCTAGGAGCTCAGCTGCCTTGATGATGACACTTTGCTGGGGGCAAAGGGTATCTTGGCTTAACATTATCCTGACTGCCTGCCCACAGGATCCTGTGAGTCTCCTCAAACACAGAAAACTTCCTTTGCAAACCTTTATTTTTAGCCCCCCAGTATATGTTGGCAATTATACTCCAAGCATATGGCTCCTGATACACATCTGAGGGGTCTCGTGAGTGAGGTTTTACTGAACAGTAATAAATGACGTTTTCCTAACAACAGCTAGCCCCTCAAGGTCCTGGAAACCTGGCTTCCAAAATTCCTTAGAGACTTACACTGTCCCTAACCCCCTCCCAACCTGAGGGTATATAATCAGTCCCTCTTCACAACCCCAGTGCAGGTCTTTCTGCCTACGCGTCCTGTTCCCATGCTTTAATAAAATCACCTTTTTGCACCAAAGACATCTTTAAGAATTCCTTCTTGGCCGTCAGCTCTGAACTCCACCGTTGCCCAAAAACCCCATCACCTTGATCTTGGATTTCCAGCCCTGGCAGATGAACCCAGGTGGCCACAAACATTCCCCCGTATCTGCAGTCCTTCCCCTTAGTGATGTGATTTTGCGGCTCCCATATCCAGAGGTGGACCCTGTTTCGTCACCCCTTGAACCTAGGCTGGCCTTGTGACTTGCTATGACCAACAGAATACAGCAGAAGTGCCATTATGTGAGATCCAGAGACTAGTCCTCAAGAGGGATGCCCTGAGCCCTCCTGGAGAGGAAGCTAGCCTGGCTTCCTGAGAGGAGGTGTGGCAGAGAACCAAGACACCCCTGATGATGGCCAGCACCAACCGCCAGACTTGTGAGCTGACCCTTCAGTTGACTGGGGCCAAGAGAGAGCAGAGGAAATTCCAAGAGAGTAACTACCAGCTGATCCCAGCTCACCATACACTGTGGTCATTCAAAGCCACTACGTTCTGCAGTTACAATGCAACAGCAACTCGACTGACACAGTTCTTCTCTCCCTGACCAGGGCTGAGTGGACCCGGCAGTGTTCTCAAGAGCAAATTTTGTTTTGGTGGCCAAAGGCCCAATCCTTGGGAGGCCTGGAACTATTGCAAGGAGACAGACACTCCAGTCCCCCAGGGCTGGCAGTCCCAGTGGGAACTCAACATTTGTCTGCTTCAATTCTCTTTCCCCAGATTAAGAGTCAGTAGTAGCCTTTGCTGCCTTTGAAATTGTTGCGATAACTACTGAAAATTCCAAAAACAAAGAAAGGTTTCTTTAAGCAATTATGAGGCTTTTCCAGAGAAATGGCACTACAAGGTATATTACAGACAAGTGATGGTATATAATTTGAGTACCTAGTTATTAGTGTGAATAACCAAGATGAAGGTGTTGTATAAGTTTGTTTATTTATCTATTTATTCATTGAGAGAGAGCATGAGCAGGGAACGGGCAGAGGGAAAAGGAGAAAGAGAATACCAAACAGGCTCCATGCCCAGCGCAGAGCCTGACATGGGGCTTGATCCCACAACCTTGAGATGATAGCCGGAGCCAAACTTAAGAGTCAGATGCTCAACCCACTGGGCCACCCAGGTGCCCCTAATGCTGTAGTTTTTTTTAAGTTTATTTATTTATTTTGAGAGAGAGCAAGCACAAGCAGGTGAGGGGCGGAGAGAGAGGGAGTGAGAGAGAATCCCAAGCAGGCTCCATGCTGTCAGCACAGAGCCGGACATGGGGCTCAAATTCACGAACCATGAGATCATGACCTGAGCCGAAATCAAGAGTTAGATGCTTAACTGACTGAGCCTCCCAGGTGCCCCTAGTACTGTACAAGTTTAAATGTAGAAAGGGACACCTACCTGGCTCAGTCCTAAGAGCAGTGACTCTTGATCTTGGGGTTGTGAGTTTGAGCCCCATGTTGGATGTAGAGATTACTTAAATAAATAAATATTAACAAAATAAGTGTAGAAACAGCATTTTTCGAGATCTAGAGAGAAAATTGTTAAAATTGCCTGATTATTTTAATACATTCACTCAGTGTGTTACAGAGTACTTTATGCTGTCAAAGAGTAGTTGGAATTTTTACTTGATTTCAAGTTAAATCCACAATGTTAAAACACATTTTTAAAATTTTTTTAACATTTATTTATTTTTGAGACATAGAGACAGAGTGTGAGCAGGAGAAAGGCAGAGAGAGAGAGGGAGACACAGAATCCAAAGCAGGCTCCAGGCTCTGACCTGTCAGCAGAGAGCCCGACGCGGGGCTCGAACTCACAGACTTCGAGATCATGACCTGAGCTGAAGTCGGTTGCTTAACTGACTGAGTCACCCAGGCGCCCCAGTTAAACACATTTTAATTTCCTTTAGCAGCTTGTTGGCATTGGGTGAGAGGAAACCCCTCCTCTTAAAAGGGCATGATTTCTGCCGAAGACTTTCAAAGACATTCTCTAATGAAATATTATTAAGAAGGTCTTTTATTTCCCTGCCCATATGAGCACTGACTTCTAGGCTGAGACTTTGCATTTCATATTTTGATTAAGCAGTGAGTTTGTGTCCAACATTCATTCAAATAGGAAACTGAGGGGCACCCGGGTGGCTCAATCGGTTAAGCATCCCACTTTGGCTCCGGTCATCGTCTCACACACAGTTCAGTTAGTGAGCTTGAGCCCTGCATCAGGCTCAGTGCTGACAGCATGAAGCCTGGTTCAGATCCTCTGTCTCCCCCTCTCTCAACCCCTCCCCTGCTCTTTCTCTCTCAAAAATAAACAAACATAAAAAGGAAACTGAAATACATCCCCGCTTTGCAGAGGGAAAAGCTGAACCACAAGGCTGAGAGATCTCCAGAAGCTCAGGCAAACAAATGTGTATATACACTTCACATGCACACTCACACACAGACAGGAGTGTGCATGTTTGTGCGGCTCATAGAGCCACGGATTGGTCAGGGACCTCAAGGGGGAAAGACCTAATATTGTGACTGAAGTGATTTGGTAGGCGACACCCTCATCCTCAATACCTAATTATTTTTCTCAAATAGTTCAGTGAGGTAACTGCACAAGAGTTCAGGATTCGATCTTAGGCACGAGAGAAACACCTGTTAAATTTATAGAATGCATTAGAGCCACCGAATCAAAATATATTCATTCAACAAATATTTCTGAGTGCCAGCTCTGTCCCAGGCACTGCGGTCAGCCTGGTGGTTAAAAACTTGGGCAGAGCTGCTGCCCTCACAGGGCCTCCATCTAGAGCGGAAGATGGGCAGGTCAGCAGGCAAGAATTGATTGCTTGGCTCCAAAATGAGAGATTCATGATTAAAGTTTATAAACGATCTCATTCTTTTATTTCCAGCTTTACTGAGAGAGACTTGATAAATAAAAATGATATATATTTAGGGTGTACAATGTGATGGGTTGATAGATGATACATTGTGGAATGAGGACCACAATCAAGTTACTAACATGTCCCATCACCTCACAGAGCTATTTGTGTGTGTGAGAGAGAGAGAGAGAGAGAACACTTACTTTCTATTCTCTTAGCAAATGTCAGGTATGCAATATAGTATTGTTAACTATAATCACCATGCTGTGCATTGGATCTCCAGAATTTACTCATAATCAGAAGTTTGTACCCTTTGATCAACATCTTCCCATTCCCCTCACCTCTCTCCTCCTGCCAGCTCCTGGCAACCACTGTTGCGTTCTAAAGACATCATTACAGGGGCGCCTGAGTGGCTCAGTCGGTTGAGCTTCCAACTTCAGCTCAGGTCATGATCTCATGGGTGGTGAGTTCGAGCCCCGTGTCGGGCTCTGTGCTGACAGCTCAGAGCCTGGAGCCTGAGTCTGTGTCTCCCTCTCTCTCTGCCCCTTCCCTGCGCATGCTCTCTCTCTCTCTCAAAAATAAATAAACCTTAAAAAGAATTAAAAAATAAATAAATAAAGACATCATTATGGGGCACCTGGCTGGATAAGTAGGTGGAGCATAGAACTCTTGATCTTGGGGTTGTGGGCCTAAGCACGACATTAGGTATGGAGATTACTTAAAAATAAAACCTTCTAGGGGCACCTGGGTGGCTCAGTCGGTTGAGTGTCCGACTTCGGCTCAGGCCATGATCTCGCGGTCTGTGAGTTTGAGCCCCGCTGTGCTGATAGCTCAGAGCCTGGAGCCTGCTTCACATTCTGTGTCTCCCTCGCTCTCTGCCCCTCCCCCGCTCATGCTCGGTCTGTCTTGAAAATAAATAAACATTAAAAAAAATTAAAAAAAAATAACACCTTCTAGGTACACCTGGGTGACTCAGTCTGTGGAGTGTCTGACTCGTGATTTCAGCTCAGATCATGATCCCATGGTTTGTCAGTTTGAGGCCCATGCCTGGCTCTGGGCTGGCAGGGGGAAGCCTGCTTGAGGTTCTCTCTCTCCCTCTCTTTCTGCCCTCCCCTGCTCTCGTGCTCTCGCTCTCTCTCTCTCTCTCTCTCTCTCTCTCAAGGTAAATAAATAAACTTTTAAAAAATTAAAAAAATCTTTTTTAAAAAGGACATCATATGGGGCACCTGGGTGGCTCAGTCGGTTAAGCATCTGACATCGGCTCAGGTCATGGGCTCGCGTTTTGTGGGCTCAAGCCCCACATCAGGCTCTGTGTTAACAGCTCAGAGCCTGGAGCCTGCTTTGGATTCTGTGTCTCCCTCTCTCTCTTCCCCTCCCCCAGTCATACTCTATCTCTCAAAACTGAATAAATGTTAAAAAAAAAAAAAAGGACATCATACAGCATCGTGTCTTTTAAAATACAGTTAACTGTGCTTCCTGAATTTGGCGAACTCCACAAAAATGTGGGATTTTTCAGTCTCCATAACTTTGATTCTATTTTAGGCACAGGATTGAGCATCGAGCATTTCCCTGCTTGGGTAAATCTGATCTGCTCACTTCCAGGGAAATTTAGGACCCTAAACACCAAATCTGCCCTCTTATTATAGAACGTGAAGCTGCTGTCAGTGGCAAGAGGTGGTAACTAAACCAATCAGAGCACCATCGGGCGGTCCCTTCCCCAGCCTCAGGGTGGAGATTAGTGCCTCTCCGCATCCACGGGCTGAAACTTTCAAGATCAATTTTCCTTTTGGAGGACGATATAACTTGTGAAATATGGCCAATGGCCTGCAACCGTAGTAACCAGCTGCTGGTTCAATCAGCTGTCCTCGATGCTTTTGCACACAAGAGATCTGTCCCTGCTTAGGACAGGGGGATTGACCGGATGAATTATCAAGATATCTCTACTCCATCAGATGCCTATTGCACATCTGCTACATGCTGGGCATTCTGCCGGCTGCTTTATCTACATCCTCTCCTCTAACCTTCATGACAAACCCACAGGGTAGCTATTTTGTCCCCATTTTACTAATGAGGAAACTGAGATTCAGAGAATGCAGGTGGCTTGTTTGCTCAAGGTCACAAAACCAGCACAGATAAGGCTGGGCCCTGTCTTCTAATATCCAGCTCCCAGCCCCCTCTACCCCTCACCCCTGCCTCTCAGCCCCATTCATCTATCAAACCCCTATGCATCCTTCAGATCTTAGCTGAGACCCCACTCTCCCAGGAACTCCTTCCCTGGCACGCTGAGTCCAGGTTCTCTGCCTCTTCTGTGCACTCTCAGGCTTCCTGGACTTGCCCCATCACATTTACTGCAAACTCACAGATCCCTCCTCTGTAATCCTCTGTAAGCGAGCAAGAGACTTGTGGCCTCATTTTGCAGTTTCAGGTGTATGAGGTCATTAAAGAAATAGCTGTTGGGGCGCCTGGGTCACCCAGTCCGTTAAGCGTCAGACTCTTGATTTCAGCTCAGGTCATGATCTCACAGTTCATGGGATGGAGCCCAGTGTCGGGCTTGACTACACAGAGTCTGCTTGGGATTCTCATTCTCTCTCTCTCTCTCTCTCTGAAAATAAATAAATAAACATTAAATTAAAAAAAGAAATAGCTATTGGAGGTACCTGGCTGGCTCAGTGAGTGGAGCGAGTGACTCTTGATCTCAGGGTCATGAGTTCGAGCCCCACGTTGGGTGAGGAGATTACTGAAAAATAAAATCTTTAAAATAAATAATTAAATAGAAGCACCTGGATGGCTCAGTCAGTTGAGTGTCGGACTTTGGCTCAGATCATGATCTCGAGGTTCACAAGTTCCAGCCTCTCATCGAGCTTTGCGCTGACAGCACAGAGCCTGATTCTGATTCTCTATCTCCCCTTCTCTCTCTGCTGCTCCCACACTCTCTCGCCCTTTCTCTTTATCAAAGATAAATAAATATTTATAAATAAATAAATAACACTAAGCCATAAACCACAAAACTGGGGAAAAAAATGAAATAGCTATTGCATGAATGACTAAATGAACGTGTGAATGACACACTCCAAAGGTTTCCAAAAGCATTCCCCCAGTCTCCAATACCCCGCAGTCCACCCCCTTACATAGGGCTGGCCGGTGCTGAGCCTCCTGGGGTAGGGGACAGAGTACAGAAACAGATGAGACCCGCCCTTTCTGGTTCATTGCTAGTTAGGGAGACATTCCAGAAAACAATGGTAACCTAGAGTGCCCCGAGCTAGAAGAGAGGATGGGGTGGAGGGAGGGCAGCCGAGGAAAGGAAAAGCAACAGACGTCATTGGAGATGAAACATATAGTTTGTTTCACCCAAATAATCTTCTCAGTTCGAATATGAGAACAACTGTCTGAATATAAATTCTGGACTGGAGAACTGAGCCTCGCACCTTTGCAGTCAGATGCAGATGCACAGGTGAAGTGCGCACATTTTTTACCTGTGAGTGACTTATTGTTTACAAGGGGGTATTACTGCAAGTGATCTATTATTTGCCAGTAGCTCTAAGGCATTTTGCATGTCACTCGTCCCCTAGTCTCTGCTTCCTCAGTCACACATTGCCCTTCCTCCTGACTTCCAGCTCTGGCTCTCACCCCCCCCCCACTAGGCTAGTTCTCTCTTCAAACAGTACATGGGGATGAGCCCCCTCCCTCCCAGAAGGCTGGAAGCAATGCGAAGACAGGAACAAAGAGTGATTCATATTTTTGTGTTCCCTCCACAGCATTTAGGGCAGGTCAGACCAAAATATTTCACTCCAGGAGGCATCGGAGGTTTGCCTCTGCCCAAGGCACCAATGAACTTCAGGCCCAGGCCAGACAGCACTCAGTTCCCATCACAGACTGAGAAGCCTCTGTCTCTTTAGCTATTTGTTTGACACCATTAATTCTTGTCATTCAACATGGTTTTTTCTTTGGTTCTGGCATGAGAAAAGAGGTGGAACAAAGAGAACCCTGGCCTGGCCCTGTGAGTCCTCTCGCCTGCTGATAAATCGCTGGCTTTCTAATTGGGCGACAGCTGGGAGGAGCCTCCCCGCTGCTCCCCCTGCTCCCCACTGCTCCCCCTAGTCCCCACTGCTCCTCCTACTCCCCCTACTCTCCCCTTGCTCTCCGTACTCCCCACTGCTCCCTCACACCTCCTGCTCCCCCTTCTCCCCGCAGCTGCCCTCTGCTCCCAGAGGCGCCACCCTTAACCCCCCTGTAAGAGAGAAGAAATCGGTGCTTCTGGAACTGAGGCTGAGACTGAGGCTCTTCAACTAGAAACTGCCTCTGCTACCTCCTTTCACAGAGTGACCTCCTGAAGGCCACCTTTTGACGGTGCCTGCGCCCAGAAGAGATTCCTCCTGCCACCCTCTGGGAAGATGAATAACCAAAGTCAAGGTTCCACTGAATCAAAGGGGAAAACATGGGATCTTGCTGAAGATTCATTCTTTTAATTAATTTCTTTACTAACCAGTTGACACGGTTTAAAATGTTCGCGGTAGTAATTGCCCACATTTGGGGCGCCTGGGTGGCTCAGTCAGTTAAGCCTCCTGCTCTTGATCTCGGCTTATGTCATGATCTCACGGTTCATGGGTTCGAGCCCCAAGTAGGGCTCTGCGCTGATGCCGCTGATGCCGCTGATGGCAAAGGCACAGAGCATGCTTGAGTTTCTGTCTCTCCTTTCTGCCCCTCCCTGGCTTATGCGCATGTGCTCTCTCTCAAAATAAATAAGTAAACAAAGAAGAAATTGCTCACATTTTAGGCCTTAATCAGCCACCAGATTCTACCGGTGTTTGCTTGGTTGCAGTTTTGCGATGATTCCAAAGAGGTTAGAAATTGTTTTTCAAAAAAATGTTTATTAAATACCTTCCTGCACATGGCAGTTTGCCAGGCAATGGGTAAGGACAATAAAACGGCTGGCCTCTCCTCTCCAGAAAATCATAACTGGGAAAGGGCACAGGCATGCAAGATAAAGAGCAGAATCGGGCCGAACCCATGCAGGCAGGGAAAGCTATTCCCCTTACCGTATTCGGACCAGAGACACGTACATTCTGGAAACAGTTTTTGAAAAGGTAGAAAGCAAAAAACAGGGCCACCAGAGAACAAAATTTTGACATTAGTAGTTGGGATTAGATCCCATCCAGTTGAATAAACAAGACCCCATAGCCAAGAGTCCAAGTTTTTCCACATTGTATTATTCTGCCATCATCAATATCATCATCATCATCACCATCATCATCAATCATCACTGTTACATTACATATTATTTACATCTTGGCAGCTACCACTTAGATAATACCTCCTGTGGTCAACTCTGCCTCGAATCCCACTGCATCCAGAATTGTTGTTCTTTTCTCTATTGCTGTGTGTTTGCGGGGCCACAGGGCAGGATGACAGCCCTGAGCCACACAGCAGAAAACATAAAATCAAAAACAGGACATCCACTTTCTTAGAAGTGCTCTCGGCTCTGAAAGGCAGGGATTTCTCCTACCCAGCTTGCCCTGGTGCACGGGGCACCTCAGCCTGCTTTTCTCCTTCTCTTCCTCCTCCTCCTCCTCCTCCTCCCCCTCTTCTGTTTCTTCTTCTTCCTTTTTTTTCCTCAAAATTTTATTTTAGAGAGAGATTGAGAGAGAGTGCAAGTGCCCCCGAGAGGGGCAGACGGAGAGAGAGTCTCAAGCAGGTTTCACGCTCAGCCCAGAGCCCGACACCAGGCTCGATAACCCATGAAAACCTGAGCTGAAATCAAGAGTGGGACACGCAACTGACTGAGCCACCCAGGCGCCCCCACTGTTTGATTTCATTCATCCAAGATTGCCTCTGGCCATTTCCTTGAGGCGATGCCTGGCCCGGGACCCATCTTCTAGCTGTAATTATGCTTTTTCCTATTGTTCCTTTAGCGGACTCACCCTTCTGCAAACGTTGCCTTTTTTAGAGATGATATGGAGAATATGGGTGACTTTATTATAAATTACTTTATGATAAATATTACATAAATTTCTACAGTGCAAGAAAATTTAGATATATAATGTTGATACTAGTCGAATTTTTTCACGGACTAATGAATCCCCCCCACCGAAAAAAAACAACAGATGTAGCCATGTATGCGAATGTGTGGGAGGGGGCAGAGGTTGGCCGATTTTCAATTTTGCCAAGTTAGGACATTCAAAAACTAAGAAAGCCTCAACTTGTAATTATTCCCATCATAATTTTATGAAAGAAAGGATATTTTTCACATTAAAAAAGCAGGAAGGACATAATCTCAGAATACAGCCATGTCATCCTCCGGGGCTCCAGAGGTCCAGAGAAGGAAGCAAGAATGAGTATGAAAAACAGACACACTGAAAAGATACTCAACATCACTCATGATCAGGGAAGTGCAAATCAAAACTACCATGAGATACCACCTCGCATCTGTTGGAATGGCTATTATCAAAAGGCAAGAAACCATAGGCGTTGAGGTGCCTGGGTGGCTCAGTCGGTTGAGCGTCTGACTTCAGCTCAGGTCATGATCTCGCAGTTGGTGAGTTCGGGCCCCAACTCGGGCTCTGCACTGACAGCTCAGAGCCTGGAGCCTGCTTCAGATTCTGTGTTTCCCTCTCTTTCTCTCTCTGCCTCTCCCCTGCTGTGCTCTCTGTTTCTCAAAAAATGAATAAACATTAAAGAAATTTTAAAAAGAAACAACAGGGGTTGGCGAAGACGTGGAGAAAAAGGAACCCTCATGCACTGTTGGTGGCAATGTAAATTCGTGCAGCCACTGTGGAAAACAGTGTGGAGGTTCTTCAAAAAATTAAAAGTAGAAAAACCGTATGATCCAGTAATTGCACTGCTAGGTATTTACCCAGAGAAACTGAAAACACTAGCTCAAAAATATATATATATATACCCCCATATTTACTGCAGCATTATTTGCAATAGCCAAGATATGGAAACAACCCAAGCGTCCATCCATAGATGAGTGGATAACAAAGACCTGGTGTGTATATACAATGGAATATTACTCATAAAAAGAATGAAATCTTGCCATTTGCAATAACATATATGGACCTAGAGGGTATTATGCTAAGTGACATAAGTCAGATAGAGAAAGACCTTATAATTTCACTTTTTTGTGGAATCTAAAAAACAAAACAAAGGAACAAAACAAAACAGAAACAGAACAGACTCATAAATACAGAGAACAAGCTGGTGGTTGCCAGTGGAGAGGAGGGTAGAGGGATGGGTGAAATAGGTGAAGAAGGTTAAGAGGAACAAACTTCCAGTTTAGAAAAAAAAAAAAAAAAGAATGAGCGATGCCTTGGTGGCTCAGTTGGTTAAGTGTCTGATTCTTAATTTCATCTCAGATCGCGATCTAATGGTCATGGGGCCAAGTCCCAAGTCAGGCTCTGTGATGAGCATGGAGCCTGGCTGGGATTCCCTCTCCCTTTCCGCCCCTCCCCTGCTCGCATGGGCTCTCGCTCTCCCTCAAAAATAAACATTAAAAAAAAAATTGGCGCAGCCGTACCCCACTTGTCAGTGGTAATGATTTGGGGGGAAACAGGTTGATAGCACAGAACCCATGGCCTATTTGTGGAAGCCTGGAAAAGTCTGATTTCAAGCTAAGAAAAAGAAATATTTTGTTGTGAAGACTTCTGGAAAAAGCCTCTCACGTTTCTAATGGCAGGTCCTTGGGGAAGTCAGCAGTCTCCGGTCAGGGGAATGGTGGGTGGTGGCTGCAGCATTCCCCAGCTCTCTCTCTCTCTCTCTCTCTCTCTCTCTCTCTCTCTCATCTATGGCACCAGGGTGAACCCTGGTCTTGGCTTCCAGGCACACACTGTGGTTGGTGTTGTCATGGCTGCTGGGGCAAGATAAAACCTGTCTGTCTTTCCTGGCCCTGGGCACATTTTCATAGTTTTATCGAGGTAGAGTTTACATACCATAAAATGCACCCACCCATTGTTAGTATATAATTCAATGATTTTTAGTACATTTATAGACTCATGCAAACATCATCACAAGCCAGTCTCAGAACATTTCTATCACCTCCAAAATTTCCCTAGAGGTCACTTGTAGTCACTGCTCACTCTGGAACTCCAGTCCCAGGCGACCACTCGCCTTTCTGTCTTTATGGATTTGCTTCGTATGGACATTTCATATAAATGGAATCATACAACATATGGAACTCTGCATGTAGCTTCTTTCACTTAGTGTAATGTTTTTTTGTTTTTTTTTTTTTAATTTTTTTTTTTTTAACGTTTATTTATTTTTGAGAGACATAGAGATAGAGCATGAGCAGGGGAAGGGCAGAGAGAGAGGGAGACACAGAATCCGAAGCAGGCTCCAGGCTCTGATGAGCCATCAGCACAGAGCCCGATGTGGGGCTCGAACTCACAGACTGTGAGATCGTGACCTGAGCCGAAGTCGGCCGCTTAACCGACTGAGCCACCCAGGCGCCCCAACTTAGTGTAATGTTTTTGAAGTGCGCCCATGTTGCTAGTATTTTGTTCCTTTTTATTGCTAGCAGTAATCCATTGTGTATCAGATACACCACATTTTGGTTATCCTTTCGTCATTGATGGACATATGGATAGTCTCTGGATTTTTATTATTATGAATAAGGCTGCTATGAATATCAACATACGAGTTTTTCTGTGCACATGTTTTTATTCTCTTGAATAGATTTTCTAAGTAAAATTGCTGGGTCACCTGGTTAGTTTACGAGTAAATTGTCAAGAAACCTAATCAAACTCTTTTCCAAAATGGCTATGCCATTTTTAATTCCTACCAACAATGTATAAGGGTTTCAGTTTCTCCACAGCCTTGCCAACACTTGGTGTTATCTGTCTTTTTGGTTATTGCCTTTCTAAATGGCATGTGGCGGCATCTTAGTTTTGTTTTAATTTTCACTTCCTTAATGGCTAATGATGCTATGTTTTCATGTGCTTCTTAGCCATTCCTATATCTTTTTTGGTGAAATATCTATTCAAATCTTTTGCCCATTTTTTTTAATTTTAATTTTTTTAAAAATATTTATTTTTGAGAGTGAGAGAGAAACAGAGCATGAGTGGGAGAGGGGCAGAGACAGAGGGAGACACAGAATCCAAAGCAGATTCCAGGCTCCCAGCCATCAGCACAGGGCCCGATGCAGGGCTCGAGCTCATGAACCTGAGGCAAAGTCAGCCGGTTAACCAATTGAGCCACCTGGGCGCCCCTCTTTTGCCCATTTTTAAATTGAGTTGTTTGTCTTTATTGAGTTTTAAGAGTTCTTTGTATTTTCTGGATACAAGTCTTTTATCAGATATAAGGTTCGAAAATGTTTTCTTCCAGTCTATGGTTTGTCTTTTCATTTTCTTTCTTTTTTCTGAGAAACAAAATTTTATCTTATAATATTCATTGAAATAAATACTGGACAGGTATATATCAAGTCTGCAGTGTGGTTATCCTGAGATGATAGAAATTTTAGGTAGTGAATTTTTTACTTTTCATGTTAAATATTTCTATACATTTTTTTCATTTTTTAAAGATTTTATTTTTATTTTTAAAAATTTGTTTATTTATTTTGAGAGAGAATGCAAGCACATGAGCAGGGGAGGGGCAGAGATAGAGGAAGAGAGAGAGAGAATTCCAAGCTGGCTCCACACCGTTAGTGTGCAGCCCGATACAGGGCTCGATTCCATGAACTGTGAGATCATGACCTGAGCTGAAATCAAGAATCAGACACTCGACTGACTGAGCCACTCAGGTGCCCCATAAACATTTTATTTTTTTAAGTCATCTTGACACCCAATGTGGGGCTCGAACTCACCACCCTGAGATCAAGAGTCGCACGCTCTACCAACTGAACTAGCCAGGTACCCCTAATTTTTTTCATTTCATTTATTTTTTAGAAATTTTTAACGTTTATTTTTTTAAGACGCACGTGTGCGCACGAGCAAGCACACACACACACACACACACACACACACACACACACACAGTGTGAGTGGGAGAGGGGCAGAAAGAGACAGAAACACATAATCCGAAGCAGGTTCTAGGCTCTGAGCTGTCAGCACAGGGCTCAGCGCGGGGTTTGAACCCACAAATGGTGAGATCATGACCTGAGCTGAAGTCAGACGCTTAACAGACCGAGCCACCCAGCTGCTCCCATTTCATTTCATTTTAGAGATGGGGGAGGAGCAAGGAGGGGAGAGGGGCAGAGGAAGAAAGAGAATCTCAAGCAGGCTCCACTTTCAGCATGGAGCTCCCCACGGGGCAGTGATCCCCGGGATCATGACCTGAGCCAAATCAAGACACTCAACTGACTGAGCCATCCAGGTGCCCCCCCCACAATGTTTTCATTTTAATGGGTATTACTTTTTTCTGTAAAAATATGGAACACCTTATAAATTTGTTGTGTAAGTCCTTGTGCGGGTGCCATGCTAATCTTGTCTGTATTGTTCCAATTTTACTATATGCATTGCCAAACTGAGCACTCTTTTCATTTTCTTAGAGGTGTCTTTTTTTTTTTTTTTAAAGTAGGCTTCACACCCATTGTGGAGTCAGATTCGGGGCTTGAACTCAAGACCCTGAGATCAAGACCTCAGATGAGATGAGATGAGATGAGGAGTCAGAAGAATGAGCCACCCAGGCACTTCTGTTAGTGGTGTCTTTTGAAGTGCAAACACTTTTAATTTTAATGAAGTCCAATTCATCAACTTTTTTTTGCTTTTATAGGTTCTTTGTTGTGTCTTTTTTTGAGAGAAAGAGAGAGAGAGCTCATGCGGGCAAGAGCAGGAGAAGGGCAGATAGAGACACAGAGAGAGAATCCCAAGCAGGCTCCAAATCATCAGTGCAGAGCCCGATGCACGGCTCATACACACAAACTGCAAGATCATGACCTGAGCCGAAATCAGGAGTCGGATGCTCAACTGACTGAGCCACCCAGGCACCCTATTTATTTATTTTACTTTTATTTAATATATTTATTTTGAGAGAGCGAGAGGGTACAAGTGATCGAGGGGCAGAGAGAGAGAGAGAGAGAGAATCCCACGAGGGGCAGAGAGAGAGAGAGAAGTGGGGTTCACCCAAAGCGGGCCCTGTGCTCACCTGAAGTGGGACTGGAGTTCACCTAATGCTGGACTTGAACTCACTAGCTGTGAAATCATAACCTGAGCTGAAGTCAAATGCATAACTGACTGAGCTACCCAGGCACCTTGTGGTGTCTTTTTTTAAGTTTTTATTTATTTATTTTTTTAGTAATCTCTACACCCAGCATGGGACTCAAACTCACCACCCCAAGATCAAGAGCCTCACACTCTTCCAACCGAGCCAGCCAGGCACCCCTCTTTTGGGTGTCTTTTTAAAGAATGCTTTGCCTCTAGGTTGCAAAGATTTTCTCCTATGCTTTCTTCTAAACATTTTATAGGTTTACATATAGCTCTGTGATTCATTTGAGTTAATTTTTCTGTATGGTGTGAGCTAACAGTCTAAATTGACATTTTCCATATGGATAGCCAATTGTCCTGGCACCATTTGTTAAAAAGATGGACTTCCTGCCCCCCCCACTGAATTCTCATAGTACCTTTGTCAAAACCAGCCATAAATGTAGGGGTTCTTTCTAGACTCTCAATTCTGTTCTATCAATCTATATGCCTTTATCAATACCACACTGTCTTGATTACTGTAGGTTTCTGGAAAGTTTTGAAATTAGGTAGTAGAAGTTCTCTAGCTTTGTTCTTTTTCAAAATTGTTTTGGTTATTCTAGGTCTTTTGCACTTCCATATACACTTAAGCTCGTGAATTTCTTTCTTTCTTTTTTTTAAATATTTATTTATTTTTGAGAGAGAGAGAGAGACAGAGCACAAGCAGGGGAGGGGCAGAGAGAGGGGGAGACACAGAATCCGAAGCAGGCTCCAGGCTCTGAGCTGTCAGCACAAAACTCGATGCAGGGCTCAAACTTATGAACCGTAAGATCAAGACCTGAGCCAAAGTCAGATGCTTAACCGACTGAGCCACCCAAGTGCCCCAGGCTCATCAATTTCTACAAAGCCCCCTGGGATTTTCTTAGGGATTTCTTTGGATCTATAGATCAATTTGGGGACAACTGGCATCTTAACAATATTGAGTCTTTCTCATTAAACACAAAAAGTTTCTCCATTTATTTAAATCCTTAATTTCTACCAGCAAAGTTTTTAGTGCACAAATCTTGAGTTGCTTTTATTAAATTTATTCCTAAGTATTTTATTCTTTTGTATACAGTTGTCAACACTATTGTTTTTTTTTTTAATTTTTTTTAATGTTTATTTTTGAGACAGAGAGAGACAGAGCATGAGTGGGGGAGGGGCAGAGAGAGAGGGAGACACAGAATCTGAAGCAGGCCACAGGCCCTGATGAGTCGTCAGCACAGAGCCCGACATGGGGCTCGAACTCACAGACCGTGAGGTCATGACCTGAGCCGCAGTTGGACGCTCAACCGACTGAGCCACCCAGGCGCCCCAACACTATTGTTTTCTTAATTTTACTTTTGGGCTGTTCATTGCTAGTATACAGAACTGCAATGGATTTTGTTTGTTGATTTTGTATCCTGAAACCTTGCTAAACTCACTAGTTCTAGTGGTTATTTTGTAATGGATTCTTTAGGATAGGATTCTCTACATATAGGATCGTGTTGTTTGTGAATAAAGACAGTTTTGGGCGCCTGGGTGGATCAGTCAGTTAAGTGTCAGACTCTATATTTCTGCTCAGGTCATGATCTCATGGTTGGTGGGTTTGAGCCCTGTGCCGGGCTCTACGCTAATAGTGCAGAACCTGCTTGGGATTCTCTGTCTCCCTCTCCCTCTGCCCCTCCCTCTTTCTCTCTCTCAAAAATGAATTAACTTTTTTTTAAAAAAAAGATTCTCTCTCTCACCCTGTCCCTCTCCCCCTCTCACACGCTATTCTCTTTCTCTCTTAAAAAAATGTAAAGACAGTTTTAACTTGTTCCTCTTCAATGTGCATGCTTTTAATCCTCACTCCATTTTTTTTTTTTTTTTGACTGATCAAACAGGCTAGAACCTCCGTTACAGTGTTGAATAGAAATGGCAAGAGCACACATGTCACCCTTGTTCCTGAAACTGATGAAATAAACTTTTCCTTCACTTCAAATAAGAAGCTCGGGGCACCTGGGTGGCTTAGTTGGCCACGTGTCTGACTTCAGTTCAGGTCATAATCTCATGGTTGGCGAGCTCGAGCCCTGCCTCAGGCTCCGTGCTGTGTGGAGCCTGCTTGGGATTCTCTCTTTTTCCCTCTCTCTCTGCCCCTCCCTGACTTAACGCTCTGTCTCTCTCTCTCTTTCTCTCTCTCAAAAATGAATAAACATTAAAAAATTATGTTTAAAAAACCCAGGAAGCTCGATGCTGGGGCGCCTGGGTGGCTCAGTCAAGCATTTGGCTTAGGTCATGATCTCACGGTTCTTGAGTTCAAGCCCCGCACTGGCTCTGCACTGATAATGCGGAGCCTGCTTCAGATTCTCTGTCTCCCTCTCTCTCTGCCCCTCCCTCACTTGCACACGTGCTTACTCTCTCTCTCTCCCTCTCTCAAAAATAAACATTAAAAAAAAAAAAGCTTGATGCAAAGATATTTTTTGATGTTTGAACAACAGCAAGGGGTTACTTAAAAATGCCCTTTTCCAATTTTATGTTGGTGTTATATATAAATCATTCTAAGAATTGTCTATTAGCTGGCTTTTGCTGCATAACAAACAGTCCCCAAACTTAGTGAGTTAAAACAATAAACATTAAATTATTTCTCGTGATTCTGTGGGTTAGCTGGGTGGTTCTGGTGTTGGCCAGCTCCACTGGGGCCTGAGGGTAGAGGATGGCCTTGCTCACATATCTGGCAATTGGCAGGCTGTTCAGTCTAAGAGCGGCATCTATTGGCTTGGCTCAACTCTGTTCCAGCAGGCTAGCCTGGGCTCAGGGTTCCCAAGAGCAGCATTCATAAGCATGTCTCAAGCCTCTGCTTACATCGCATTTGCTACTGTCTGATAGGCCAAAGCAAGTCCTAAGGCCAGCTTACAGTCAAGGGTGAAGAAATAGATTCTACCTCTTGATGGGAGAAGCTATAAAGTCACAGTGCAGTGGAGAATTGGGGCCATTTCTATGATCTACCACAAATAGGTTTGATCTCTAACCATTGAATACTTAGAGGCCTCTGGATGTTACTTACATTGATTATGAATTTTATGTATGTCAGCCCTGGAGTGTGTAGAGATAAAGCCAATAATTTAACTAAAACTTCCTTGGTTATGTTTGGCACAAATTAAATTTTCTCCAAATTCATCTGATCTTCAGTATGATGCTGAATTGGAATATAGGAAAGAAACTGCTTGGTGCTGTCTTGCTGGCTTCTAAAGTCATATTCAGATCAGAAGCAATTAAGGACCATTAGGGAACTCCTTGGGAAAACAAAGACCTTGACTGCAGAGACAAACCATTGAGGCTGATTAGGGCAACTGGATGAGGCTGAAACTTCCTGTAACTTCCCCCCAAGGCTAACCTGGGTGTTGGCCTGGACTCTCATAACATGCTCTGCATTCAATTCTTTTTTTTTTTTTTGACCTATTTTATTTTTTTAAATTTATTGTCAAATTGGTTTCCATATAACATCCAGTGCTCATCCCAACAAGTGCCCTCCTCTGTGCCCATCACTCACTCTCCCCCCTCCCACACCCTCCTCTCCCCTAAGTTTGTTCTTAGTCTTTGAGAGTCTCTTATGCTTTGTCTCCCTCCCTCTCTGTGTCTTTTTCCTTTCCCCTCTTCCCCTTCCCCCTGGTTTTCTGTTAAGTCTTTCAAAGTCCACCTATGTGTGGAAACATATGGTATCTGTCTTTCTCTGCCTGACTTATTTCACTCAGCATAATACCCTCCAGTTCCATCCATGTTGCCACACATGGCCAGATTTCACCTTCCTCATTGCCACGTAGTATTCCATTGTGTGTGTGTATATATATACCACAACTTCTTTATCCATTCGTCAGTTGATGGACACTTAGTCTCTTTCCATGATTTGGCTATTATCGAAAGAGCCGCTATGAACATTGGGGTACATGAGCACCTATGGATCAGCACTCCTGTGTCTCTTGGGTAGATTCCTAGCAGTGTTATTGCTGGGTCATAGAGTAGTTCTATTTGCACTTTTTTGAGGAACCTCCACACCATTTTTCAGAGTGGTTGCACTAGTTTGCATTCCCACCAACAGTGTAGGAGGGCGCCTGCTTCTCCACATCCCCGCCAGCATCTATAGTTTCCTGATTTGTTCATTTTAGCCACTCTGACTGGTGTGAGGTGGTATCTCAGTGTGGTTTTGGTTTGTGTTAACCTGATGATGTGTGACTTTGAGCATCGTTTCATGTGTCTGTTGGCCATCTGGATGTCATCTTTGGAGAAGTGTCTATTCATATCTTCCACCCATTTCTTCACTGGATTATTTGTTTTTCGGGTGTGGAGTTTGGTAAGTTTTTTATAGATTTTAGATACTAGTCTTTATCCGATATGTCATTTGCAATTATCCTTTCCCATTCCGTCAATTGTCTATTAGTTTTGTTGGTTGTTTCCTTTGCCATTCTGCATTCAATTCTACTGTTAACAGAAATACTTCTACTCTGCAATGAGCAATGAAGTTAAAGAAAATAGCTTTGTAGCCCAGCTGGATATTATATACTCATTTTTAAAGGATTTGTTTTTTATTTCTTTTAATTATTATTATTTTTTTAATTTTTTTAATGTTTATTCATTTTTGAGAGAGAGAGACAGAGCAGAGTATTAGCAGGGGAAGGGCAGAGAGAGAGGGAGAAACAGAATCCGAAGCAGGCTCCAAGCTCTGAGCTGTCAGCACAGAGCCCGATGCGGGGCTCGAACCCACGAAGTGTGAGATCATGACCTGAGCCAAAGTCGGATGCTTAACCGACTGAGCCACCCAGGCGCCCCTAATTATTATTTTTTTGATGTTTTATTTATTTTTTGAGAGAGAGAGCAAGAGTGGGGGAGGGACAGAGGGAGGTCGGGGACAGAGGATCCAAAGTGGGCTCAGTGCTGACAGGGTGACAGCAGTGAGCCCGATGCAGGGCTCGAACTCATGAACGGTGAGATCATGACCTGAGCTGAAGTTGGATGCTCAACTGACTGAGCCACCCAGGTGCCCCTGTTGTTGTTGTTTTTTTTGAAATAGGATCTGTGCTCAACATTCAAGAGTCACATGCTCTACTGACTGAACCAGCCAGGCTCCCCTTACACGATCATTTTAAGAATTATGTAGTAGCTTGTCAATGGGTTTGGGCAGCTAGGTTTGACTGAAGAAACTGGGGTTGGAAGGATTAAAGAAGCAAACTGCAGCCCGATCCACCCAGTCTGTCTGTTTTGCCCTCCCATCAGTATCTCCAGTCTGACCAGGGCTTGTGTAAACCTTCTTTGCACAAACAAAATCATTGAAATGGTTGGGCTTCCTCCAACATGTAACAAAACATGTTAAAAGAATAAAGGACAGGAAAACCACATGATCAGGGTACCTGGCTGGCTCATCTGGTGGAGTGCGCTACACTTGTTCTCAGGGTTGTGAGTTTGAGCCCCATGTTGGGTGCAGAAAGATTACTTAAAAAACAACTTTTTAAAGGGATGCCTGGTTGGCTCAGTCCATTAAGTGCCCAACTCTTGATTTCAGCTCAGGTCATGAGCTCATGGTTCATGAGTTCGAGCCTCACATCAGTTTCTGCACTGTCAGCTTGGAGTCTGCTTGGGGTTCTCCCTCTCTCTCTCTCTCTCTCTCTCTGCCCCTCCTGTGCACTCTCTTTCTCAAAATAAAAATAAAAACTTGAAAGAAAAAAACAAGCCTAATTTCTTTAAATGGGGGGAAAGATCTTAATATATATTAAGGGGTTATTAATTACCAAAGGGGTTATATGGGTGGCAAATAAGCTCTTAAAAAATGTTCAGGGGCGCCTACGTGGCTCAGTCAGTTAAGCATCTGACTCTTGATTTCAGCTCAAGTCATGATCTCACATTTGGTGGGTTAAAGCCCCAAGTAGAGCTCTGCATTCACATGATGGAACCTGCTTGGGATTCTCTCTCTCCCTCTCTCTCTGCCCCTCCCCTGCTCTCTCTCTCTCTCTCTCTCTCTCAAAATTAATAAATGAAACTTAAAAAACTTTTCAAATCACAAATAAAAGAAAACAACATGACCATCTCAACAGATACAGAAAAGGCATTTGACAAAATCCAACATCCTTTCATGATAAAAACAGTGAACAAACTAGGAATAGATTTCTTCAATCCGATAAGGGCATTTGCCAAAAAAATGTACAGCTTACATCATAATGGGGAAAGGCTGAATGGTTTCATCCTAAGATTAGGAAGAAGGCAAGGATGTCCACTCTTACCATTCTATTGAACATAGTAATAGAACTGTTAAGTACTGCAATTAAGCAAAACAAAGAAAGAAACAAACAAAAAAGGTAAGGGGTGCCTGGCTAGCTCAGTCAGTGGAGAATGCTACTGTTGATCTTGGGGTCATGAGTTCAGATCCCACGTGGGGCACAGAGCTTAGCCAAAAAAAAAAAGAAAAGAAAAGAAAAGAAAAAGAAAAAGTAAAAGGCATACAGATTGGAAAGGAAGAAATTAAACTGCTTTTATTCACAGACAACAGAATTGTCTATGTACAAAATCTCAAAGAATCTACAAAAGGTAAACAAACAAACAAAATCCTCCTATAACTAATAAGTAAGCTTAGCATGGTCTCAGTGTACAAGGTCAACAAACAAAAATCAATCACGTTGGAAACCAATGTAGAATTAGAAACCAAAGAAATGTACAACAGCTCTGACAAAGATGAAATGTGGTAAAACCTTGGTTTGTGAGCATAATTTGTTCTGGTGCCGGGGTCTGCCCTGAGAGGAGGCCAGCTCCTACTTCAGGGCTTCCGGCTGGTCCAGGGTTTCACCTGCGTGAGGGTTGGTCTAGGCGCGAGAGAGGACGCAGAGTCAGTCTCTTGGAGTCAGCCTCGTATCGGGACTGGTCCAGGGCTCCCTATGTAAGGGCTGAGACAGAAAACATAAAGACGAGAGAAGACAAACGACATGGAGACAGCCTCTGATCCGGACTGCTCAAAGTTTATTTTTTCTTCAGGGTTTTTATGCATTTTTTCTAAACACAACAAGAACACATCCTGCAAAGATTGGCAGGATGAAAACACTCCAATTTCTCAAGGTTCTTAGTAAAATAAAAGAAACTGATTAAAACAAACTTTACTTCAAAGAACCCTAGTTTCCCAAGGTTACATAGATTGTTTAAACAATTAGTATATGAGGGTAAAAACAGCACACCTGCAGTCAAAGGATAACTAATGGATACATTCTGGTGAATATTATGGGTTAGGAGGATAAGAACAAAGTATACAGATATCAATTAAAGGTTCTAACTACAATTAAAGGATTGTGTGAAAAACATGTTTTTCTCTAAAGCTATGCTTTAAGATTATTTATTATCTACTGACCATTAATAATATCTTAACCCAAAAACTACAGCAATTACCATTTTTGAGGGTCGGGCTGCACTCTTAGGTTTAATAGAACAATTAGAGATTTATTTTATTTTTGAATTATTTCTATATTACCTGAGGCAAACTAAAGCCTCCTAAATGATTTTATTATTATTTTCATGATGATCAACATTCTATCTCTCTATATTCTAAACCTATTAAGAGGAATGAAACCAGCAGCATTAATTGGTTAGCGGAGGGGATGCCATAGACCCTCTTTTACTTCACCCCGCAGCTGCTGCTGGCAGGGACTTTTCTTCAATATTATCATCACCCCGAGTGCAGGGATCCTTACAGACCCAATGTTCTTATCGTTGGCCTGGCACGAATTTATCTCCTGATGGCCCTTTTGCGACTGTGCCTGTCTTAGGTTGTCCCCCCCTGAGGGATCTTACCCGTCACTGGCTAACCAGCCATCCTCTTAGGGCCAAACAAAGTGAGGAGATCAAAAGCCATAACTTTTATGGCCTCAGGCCTGATACTTGCCTTAGGACACCTCCGTCCGCCGGCGGGGGTCCAGGCTCCAGACCGCCTGGGCCTTGGGTCTTACTTCTTCACCCTTGGCATTGGTCCCAGGGCCATGGCTTCTTGGTCCCCGGCATTCTGGAAACATGGTTGTAATCCAAACCACTTGTATATGAAAGTGAATTTCAAGAATCATTGGTCCAGTTGTGATCATGTGACATTTAGTGTCACGTAGTACTCATCACTCACTTATCAAGTTAAAATTTATTAGAAGTGTTTGCTCATCTTGTTGAAAACTCGCAGAACAAGTTACTCACAATCCAAGGTTTTACTGTACTTTGTTATAAACCTAATAAAACATGTACAGGGACTGTATGCTGTAAACTACAAAATGTTAGTGAAAGAAAACAAGAACAGCTCAATAAATGGAGAGGCACGTTGTGTTCAGTGACTGGAAGACTCAACACAGTAAAGATGTCAGCTCTCCCCAGAGTGATCTAAATACATGATACAATACCAATCAAAATCCCAGAAGTAACAGTTAAGTGTCCAAAGTTGGCTCAGGTCATGATCTCACAGCTTGTAAGTTTGAGCCCTGTGTCGGGCTCTGTACTGACAGCTCAGAGCCTGGACCTGCTTTGGATTCTGTGTCTCCCTCTCTCTCTGCCCCTTCATTGCTCATGCTCTGTCTCTCTCTCTCAAAAATAAATAAACGTTAAAAAAAATCCCAGCAGCAGTTTGTGTAAATATAGACAAACTGATTGTAAAATTTATATGGAAGGACAAAGGAACTAGAATAGCTAACATAATTTTGAGAAGCGAGAATAAAGTTGGAGGAATCACACTAATTTTTTAAATTAAATTAAAATTTTAAAATTTTTTTCTTTTTAGAGAGAAAGAGAGAGCATGCAAGCAGAGAAGAGGGGCAGAGGGAGAGAGAAAGAGAATCCTAAGCAGGCTTCATGCTCAGTGCAGAGCCTGACATGGGGCTTGATCCCACAACCTTGGGATCATGACCTGAGCCAAAATCAAGAGTTGAACGCTCAACCGACTGAGCCATCCAGGTGTCCCCACAATACTCAATTTTTAAAATTATGATAAAATTACAGTATGCTAGAGGCTTCTGGCTGGTTCAGCTGGTACAGCATGTGACTCTTGATCTCAGGGTCCTTGAGTTCAAGTCCCACATTGGGCATGGGGCCTACTTAAACAAAACAAGACTACAGTACCCAAGACAGTGTGCTATTGGCAAAGGAACAGGCACATAGATCAATGTAACAGAAGAGCTCAGAAACAGATTCACACAAATACTGACATTTGATTTTTGACAAATATGCAAAAGAAATTCAATGGAGGCAGGAGAGTCTTTTCAACAAGGTGTTGGTACCATGGCTCTTGCACAGGGAAAGAAACAGTCAACAAAACTAAGAGGCAACCTACGGAATGGGAAAATATATTTGCAAATGATTTACCTGATAAAGGGTTTGTATCCAAAATCTATAAAGAACTTACACAACTCGGGGTACCTGGGTGGCTCAGTCGGTTAAGCGTCTGACTTCAGCTTGGGTCGTGATCTTGTGGTCCATGGGTTCAAGCCCTGCGTCAAGCTCTGCTGACAGCTCAGAGCCTGAAGCCTGCTTCAGATTCTGTCTCCCTCTCTCTCTGCCCCTCCCCCACTTGCCCTCTGTCTCTCTCTCAAAAATAAAATAAAAATATAAAAAAAAGAACTTACACAACTCAATTCCCAAAAAACCCAAATAATCCAATTTTAAAAATGGGCAGAAGACATGAACAGATATTTCTCCAAAGACATACAGATGGCCAACAGACTTATGAAAAAATGCTCTACAGCACTGATGATCAGGGAAGTGCAAATCAAAACCACAATGAGATATCACATCCGTCCGAATGGCTAAAATAAAAAACACAAAAAACAACAAATATCGGCAAGAATGTGGGGAAACAGGAACCATCGTGTGCTCTTGGTGGGAATGCAAAATGGTGCAGCCAGTATGGAGGTTCCTCAAAAAGTTAAAGATAGAACTACTCTACAATCCAGCAACCACACTACTGGGTATTTACCCAAAGAACATAAAAACACTAATTCAAAGGGATACATACAACTCTATGTTTATAGCAGCATTATTTACAATAATGGAAGCAGCCCAAGTGTCCATCTATAGATGAAGAAGTGGTGTGTATATATATACATACACACACACACACACACACACACACACACACACACACACACACACACATATAAATTCAGCCATAAGAAAGAATGAAATCTTGCTATTTGCAATGACATGGATGGAGCTAGAGAGTATTGTGCTAAATGAAATGTCAGTCAGAAATAAACCAATACCATATGATCTCACTCATATATCAAATTTAAGAAACAAACAAAAGAGCAAAGGGCAAAAAAAGAGAGACAAATCAAGAAACAGACTCTTCAGGGCACCTGGGTCGCTCAGTCATTAAGCATCTGACTTCGGATCAGGTCATGATCTCGCGGTTCATGAGCTCGACTCCTGAATCAGGTGAGCCTGAGACCTACTTCAGGTGAGCCCCACTTCTCTCTCTCTCTCTCTCTGCCCCTTGCTCACTTGTGGCCTCTCTCTCTCTCAAAGGAGAAAAAGAAAGAAAATAAGAGAAAAGAAAAGAGAAAAGAAAGAAAAGAAAAGAAAAGAAAAGAAAAAAGAAAACAGACACTTCACTATAGAGAACAAATGGATAGTTACCAGAGGAGAGGTGGGTGGGGAGATGGGTTAAATAGGTGATAGGGATTAATATTTGTTGTGATGAGAACTGACTGTTATATGGAAATGTTGAATTACTATACTGTTCACATGTAACTAATATAACACTGTATGTTAGCTATACTGGAATTAAAAAACAAACAAACAAACAAACAAACAAAAAAACCCTGGCTGTTCTTGGCTGGCATAGTCGGTAGAGCATGTGACTGTTGATCTCTAGGTCATGAGTTCAAGCCCCACGTTGGGCATAGAGATAACCTAATTTAAAAAAAACAGGGGCGCCTGGGTGGCTCAGTCGGTTGAGCGTCCGACTTCAGCTCAGGTCATGATCTCACGGTCTGTGAGTTCGAGCCCCACATCGGGCTCTGTGCTGACAGCTCAGAGCCTGGAGCCTGCTTCAGGTTCTGTGTCTCCCTTTCTCTCTACCCCTCCCCCACTCATGCTCTGTCTCTCTCTGTCTCAAAAATAAATAAACATTTAAAAAAAAAAAAAAACCAACTATGTAATTATATTTTATTTTTTTAGAAGTGGTGACAGTCACTTTTTTTTAAGTTTATTTATTTATTTTGAGAGAGAGAGAAAGTGTGAGCAGGGGAGGGGCAGAGAGAGAGGGAGAGAGAGAATCCCAAGCAGGTTCCACTGGGGCTTGAACTCACAAACCACGAGATCATGACCCAAGCCAAAACCAAGAATTGGACACTCAATCAAAGAGCCACCCAGGCACCCCTGTAATTATATATTTTTTAAAAGTGTTGGGGGGGTACCTAGGTGGCTCAGTCAGTTGAGCGTCTGACTCTTGATTTCAGCTCAGTTCATGAGTTTGTGATTTGTGAGTTCAAGCCCCAGTGGAGCCTGCTTGGGATTCTCTCTCTGTCACTCCCACACTTGCACTCTCTCTCTCTCAAAATAAATAAGTAAACTTTTAAAAACGTGTTGGAACAATTGCTCAACTGTTATGCCCAGAATTCGGGAACCCCAAAAACCACCAGGGAGTTGAGTCCGATGCAAGAACAAAGAGCCTTTATTAGAGCTAGCTCGAGCTCAATCTCCTACCGCACCGACGCAGCAGTGGGTCGAGAGAGAGAGAGAGAGAGAGAGAGAGAGAGAGAGAGAGAGAGAGAGAAAGAGAGAGAGAGAGAGAGTTCCAAAGGCGCAAGAGTTTTAAAGGAGTCTAGGGTAGTGGGAGGGGTGATGGTCATGGCCCTAGCCGATTGGCTGAGGAAGGGTCAGGGTCCTGTTCCATAGGTCAAGCTTCTGCGCAGGCGCTGGGGACTCAAAATGGAGTCAGTCTCAGTTTGCCCTTAAACAAAGTGGAGTCAGTCCCAATTTGCCCTTACACATCCACATGTAAAAAACGAACCTCAATAGAAACCTCACACTTTATGTAAGAATTAACGAAAAGCGAATGGATCATAGATCTATGTGTCAAACATAAAACAATTAAACTTTTAAAAGAAGACATGGGAGAAAATTTTGTAAACAGGAATTAGGTGAAGGCTTCTTAGATATGACACCAAACATACAATCCATAATAGAAAAAAAATGATTAAATTTGACTTCATCATAATTAAAACTTTTGCTTTGTGAGAGACACTGTTAAAACAATGAAAACACAGGGACACCTGGGTGGCTCAGTCGGATAAGTGTCTGACTCTTGATTTCTGCTCAGGTCATGATCTCAGGGTCATGAAATACAGCCCTGCTTGCGGACTCCGCAGTGTCAGCTTGGAGCCTGCTTGGGATTCTCAATCTCTCTCTCTCTCTCTCTCTCTCTGCCCCTCCTGCACACTCTCTCTCTCTCAAAATAAATAAATAAAAACTAAAAAAAAGAAAACAAACCTAATTTCTTTAAATGGGGAAAAGATTTTAATATATATGTCACCAAAGGGCTTAAAAGGATGGCAAATAAGCTCTTAAAAAAATGTTCAGGGGGTGCGTGTGTGGCTCTGTTAAGTGTCCGACTTCAGCTCAGGTCATGGTCTCACTGATGGTGAGTTTGAGCCCCACATCGGACTCTGTGCTAACAGCTCAGAGCCTAGAGCCTGCTTCAGATTCTGTGTCTCCCTCTCTCTCTGCCCCTCTCCCACTCACTTTCTATCTTTCTCTCTCAAAAATGAATAAACATTAAAAAAATTTTTTCTTTAGGGACGCCTGGGTGGCTCAGTCGGTTAAGTGTCCGACTTCAGCTCCGGTCATGATCTCACGGTTCGTGGGTTCGAGCCCGGCATCAGGCTCGGTGCTGACAGCTCAGAGCCTGGAGTCTGCTTTGGATTCTGTGTCTCCCTCTCTCTCTGCCCTTCCCCTGCTAATGCTCTGCTCTGTCTCACTCTCAAAAATGAATAAACATTAAAAAAATTTTTAAACCAAAAAATTTTTTTTCTTTAAATGTTCAGGGACGCCTGGGTGGTTCAGTCGGTTAGGTGTGCAACTCTTGATTTCAGCTCAGGTCATGATCTCACAGTTGGTGGGTTTGAGTCCTAAGTAGAGCTCTGCATTCACAGCGTGGAGTCTGCTTGGGATTCTCTCTCCCCCCCTCTCTCTGCCCTTCCCCACCTTGTGCAGGTGCTTGTTCTCTGTCTCAAAATAAATAAATAAACTTAAAGAAAAAAAAAAGATGTTCAGCATCCTTAGCCATTAAAGAATTGCAGATTACCACCACGATGAGATATGTACTTATTAGAATGACTAAAATACATAATACTGGGGCGCCTGGGTGGCTCAGTCGGTTTAGCGTCTGACTTCGACTCAGGTCATGATCTCGCAGTCCGTGAGTTCAAGCCCCGCATCGGGCTCTGAGCTGACAGTTCAGAGCCTGGAGCCTGCTTCAGATTCTGTGTCTCCCTCTCTCTCTGCCCCTCCCCCACTCATGCTTTGTCTCTCACTGTCTCAAAAATAAATAAACATTTAAAAAAATTAAAAAAATTAAATAAAATACATAATACTGACAACACTAAATTCTGGCATGGATATGGAGAAACTAGGTCACTTATACACTGCTGACAGGAAAGCAAAATGGTGCAGCCCTTCTGGAAAATGGTTTGCAATTTCGTGTGAAGTTAAACATATACTTACCTTGTGACCCAGTAATTTCAGTCCCTGGTATTTACCCTGGAGAAATGAAAACTTAATTTTTTTTAAATCTTAGAGGGTGGGTAGAAGCAGAGGGAGAGAGACAGAGAGAGGGAGAATCTCAAGCAGGCTCCACGCTCAGCAGGCAGCCCTACATGGGGCTTGACCCCATGACCCTGGGATCATGACCTGAGCCAAAATTAAGAGTCGGACACTTAACCCACTGAGCCACCTAGGCACCCCAAGAAATGAAAACTTATGTTCACACAAAAACCTGTATATCAATGTTTATAGCAGCTCAAATCAGTTTCCCAAAGCTGGAAATGATCCAAATATCCATGGATATATAAATGGATAAACACACTGGGGTTTAGATTATATTCATATAATTGAGTATAACTCCAAACTTTTTTTTAAATTTTTTTAACGTTTATTTATTTTTGAGACATAGAGACAGAGCGTGAGCAGGAGAAGGGCAGAGAGAGAGGGAGACACAGAATCTGAAGCAGGCTCCAGGCTCTGAGCTGTCAGCACAGAGCCTCAGGCTGGGCTCGAACTCACAGACCGCGAGATCACGACCTGAGCCGAAGTCAGCGGCTTAACCAACTGAGCCACCCAGGCGCCCCTCTAAACTTTTGATACACAGTGCAATTTTCATAAATCTTAGTGTCATTATGGTGACCAAAAGAAACCTGTCTGGAAAGGTCACTTTTCAGGTTACTGGGAATACTTTATGATTCCCTTTACATGACATTCTTGAATAGACAAAACTAGTGATAGGAACAGATCAGTAATTTACAGCGGGTAGGGGAGGGGGCAGGGCGTATCTGAAAGGGGATGGCATGAGGGGCATCTAGGTGGCTCAGTCGATTAAGCGTCAACTTTGGCTCAGGTCATGATCTCACTGTTGGTAGGTCTGAGTCCCACGTCAGGCTCTGTGCTGACAGCTCAGAGCCTGGAGCCTGCTTCGAGTTCTGTGTCTCCTTCTCTCTCTGCCCCTCCCCCATTTACTCTCTCTCTCTCTCAAAAATAAATAAATATTTAAAAAATAATAATTTATCTTCCAATAAGCATTTAAAAAATTTGAATGTCTTTGCTTGTAAGAACTCTTCATGTATTAAAGATATTGGTGCTTTGGCTTTTATTTCTGTACATTTTCCCAGTTATTTCCCTTTTATTTTTTTTGTGTTATAAATTTTGTGATAAAACAGTATTATTTTAGAAATAAAAAGAGTAGATTTTTCTGAAGATTTTATTTATTCATTTATTTATCTATTTATTTACTTATTAATTTATTTAAGAGAGAGAGACAGAGAGAGAGAGAGAGCAAGGTGGGGAGAGGGGCAAAGGGAGAGAGAAAGAGACAGAGAATCTCAAGCAAGCTCCATGCTCAGTGCTGAGCCAGCCTTGGGGCTCAATCCCAGGACTCTGGGATCATGACCTGAGCTGAAATCAACAGTCAGATGCTCAACCAACTGAGGCAACCAGGTGCCCCTAAGATTTTATTTTTAAGTAATTTCTACACCCAGTGTGGAGCTCAAACTTACAACCCCAAAATGCAGAGTCGCACACTCTACTGACTGAGCCTGCCAGGCACTCCCAGAGTAGATGTTATTTTGATCTTGAACCCCTCATCAAGCTTCATGTTGGGTGACCTTAAGGATGGTTTATATCACTTCCCAGTTAACCTTCAAGAGTGAGGACAAAATATACTTATGAGCAGACAAATAGAGATTCAATAATCAATGCCCAGAGACTCTAGGTGAAAAATGTTCCAAGGATGTACTTCAACTGAAACTGAAAAAGAAGTAACAAAAGGAAGTAGTGGATGCAAGAGTAAAAAGTGACCAAAGCAATTGGTATAGAATGCTAGCATATATAAACAAACATTGACTGTCACATAAGATAACGGTATGTTTATTAAACTTTTGATAACTTTTTATGACAAGCTAGGGACACCTTGGTGGCTCAGTCAGTTAAGCGTCAGATTCTTGATCTCAGCTTAGGTGAAGATCTTGTGGTTCATGGGATCCAGCCCCGTGTTGGGCTCCGTGCTGAGCATGGAGTCTGCTTTGGATCTTCTGTCCCCCTCTCTCTGCCCCTCCCCATTTGCACTCTCTCAAAAATTAATAAACATTGAAAAACAATTTAAAACACTGAAAAGTCGCTTTTGATGACAAGCTAGAGATTAAATTACTGAAAATATTAACATGAGAGATGGGAGGAAGAGTGTTCTGCAATACTGACAGCTCAGAGCCTGAAGTCTGTTTCAGATTCTGTGTCTCCCTCCCTCTCTCTGCCCCTCCCCCACTCACACTCTCAAAAATAAATAAACATTAAAATATTAAAAAAAAAAAAAAGCAAGCAAGGGGCATCTGGGTAGCACAATTGGTTGAGTGTCCAACTCTTGATTTCAGTTCAGGTCATCCAGCCCTGAGTGGGGCTCCATGCACGGAGCCTGCTTGAAATTCTCTCTCTCTCTGCCCATCTCCCTGGCTCACTAGTGTGTCCTCTAAAATAAATAAATAAATTTAAAAATAAATACATAAAAATAAAAAGCAGACAATACAGGTACTTGGCTAGTTCATTTGGTAGAGTGTATGACTCTTGATCTCGGGGTCATGAGTTTGAGCCCTATGTTGGGTGTAGAGATTACTTATTTACAAATAAATAAACAAATTGAAAAAAAAGCAGGCAATAAAAAAAAGAGAAACAGACTCAAGTACAGAGAACAAATTGGTGATGGGGATCAAGAGGAACAAACTTCCAGTTCTAAAATAAGCCATGGAGATGAAAAATACAGCACAGGGAGTTACAATAATGTAAGGGTGCCTCGCTGGCTGTCGGTAGAATATGTGACTCTTGATCTAGGGGTGGGGAGTTCAAGCCCCATGTTGGATGCAGAGATCACTTAAATAAATGAATAAGGGGCGCCTGGGTGGCTCAGTTAGTTGGGCAGCTGACTTCGGCTCAGGTCATGATCTTGCAGTCTGTGGGTTCGAGCCCCGTGTCGGGCTCTGTGCTGATGACTGATGAGCAGGCTGGAGCCTGCTTCGGATTCTGTGTCTACCTCTCTCTCTGCCCTTCCCCTGCTCACGCTCTGTCTCTATGTCTCCCAAAAATAAATAAACGTTAAAAAAATAAATAAATAAATAGAAATGAATTAAAACTAAAAAAATACTGTAATAATTTGTGTGGTGATGCATGGTGATTATACTTTACTGTGGTGAGCATTTCATGGTGTATATCGTTGAATCACTATGTTGTAAACTTTAAGCTAATATGTCAATTATACTTCAATTACAAAGAAAAAAGAGGGTACCTGGCTGGCCCAGTCGGAAGAAGTATGTGACTCTTGAACTTGGGGTCATGAGTTCAAGCCCCACGTTGGGCGTAGAGATCACTTTATAAAAAAAAAAAAGTGGATTTTAGTTATTGGTAGGAAAATGTAGGTTTCCATTTGTTAAGAATTCTATATAAAGATCAAGGGGCGCCTGAGTGGCTCAGTCAGTCAAGCGTCTAATTCTTTATTTTGGCTCAGGTCATGATCTCATGGTTTGTGGGTTTGAGCACCGCATTGGGCTCTGCAATGACAGTGCAGATCCTGTTTGGGATTCTCTCTCTCCCTCTCTCTCTGCCCCTCCCCTGTTTGCTCGTGCTCTCTCTCTTTCTTTCTCTCTCAAAAATGAATTAAACTGTTTTTATATTTAGGTATCTATTTATTAGTGATTGTTTTTATTTGTAGCCCTTTGGGTAGTTTTTTGAATTAATTTATTTCTAAAAATTTTTTTCCATGTTTATTTATTTTTGAGAGACACAAAGAAACAGAGCATGAGTGGAGGAGGGGTAGAGAGAGAGAGGGAGACACATAATCCAAAGCAGGCTCCAGGCTCTGACCTGTCAGCACAGAGCCCGACTCAGGGCTCGAACCCACAAGGGGAGAGATCATGACCTGAGCCAAAGTCAGACGCTCAACCGACTGAGCCACCCAGGCACCCCTTAATTAATTTATATTTTAATTTACATCCAAGTTATTAGCATATAGTGCAATAATGATTTCAGGAGTAGATTCCTTAATGCCCCTTACCCATTTAGCCCATTCTCCCTCCCACAACCCCTCCAGTAACCCTCTGTTTGTTCTCTATAGTTAAGTCTCTTATGTTTTTTCCCCCTCCCTGTTTTTATATTATTTTTGTTTCCCTTCCCTTATATTCATCTGTATTATATCTTAAATCCCTCATATGAGTGAAGTCATATATTTGTCTTTCTCTAATTTCACTTAGCATAATACCTTCTAGTTCCATCCACGTAGTTGCAAATGGCAAGATTTCATTTTTTTTGATCACCAGTAATACTAGATTGTGTGTGTGTATATATCTCACATCTTCTTTGTCCATTCATCCATCAGTGGACATTTGGGCTCTTTCCATACTTTGGCTATTGTCGATAGTGCTGCTATAAACATTGGGGTGCATATGACCCTTTGAAACAGCACACCTGTATCCCTCAGATAAATACTTAGTAGTGCAATTGCTGGGTCCTGGGTTGTTCTATTTTTAATTTTTTGAGGATCCTCCAACACTGTTTTCTAGAGCGGCTGCACCAGTTTGCATTCCCCAAAAAATAAATAAACTTTTTTAAAAAGTTTAAAATAATGGGAATAGAAAATATAACTTCCAAGCCATTGAGAGAAAATAGGAAATAAAAACCCCTAAATCAATCCAGGAAGTAAAACAAATGTACATATAGATCAATAGTTTGTTGTAAAAATATTTATATCTATATATGGGTAGATTAAAATTAGGGGATTATACTACTAGTTAAATTAAATCATTCTGCTAATTAAGTTAAAAAGTCATTAGGTCTGAAGAATAGGGTTAGCCTGTTTAGGCCTTTATTTTTGGATAATTTTGGGAATACAAACTTGTGAGTAACGATCATAACATGATGGAGAAATATTATATAAAACTCTGTAGAAAATAATTCCACTTTTATGTGAAATATAAATATTATAAAAGCCTAAAATGAAATGCACCTATAAATTTTATTTATTTTTAAATATTTTAATTATTGATTTTTTTAATGGTTTTTTTGTTGGGGCACCTGGGTGGCTCAGTCAGTTAAACGTCTCACTCTTGGTTTCGGCTCAGGTCATGATCTCTTGGTTCGTGGGTTTGAGCCCTGCATCGGGCTTCAAGCTGGAAGTACGGGGCCTGCCCAGGATTCTCTCTCTCTCTTCTCTCTCTGCTCCTTCCCTACTCACTCTTTCTCTCAAAATAAATACACTTTAAAAAAGTGTTTGTTTTAAATATTTATTTATTTTTGAGAGAGAGAGAGAGCAGGGGAGGGGCAGAGAGAAAGGGAGACAGAGTACTGGAAGCAGGCTCTGCACTGTCAGCGCAGAGCCCGATGCAGGGCTCGAACTCACAAACCACGAGATCATGACCTGAGTGGGTCTTGAAATAACAAACCGTGAGATCATGACCTGAGCTGACGTCAGATGCTTAACCTACTGAGCCGCCCAGGCGCCCCTTAAAGATTTTATTTTTAAGTATTCTCCACCCCCAACATGCAGCTTGAACTCACAACTCCGAGATCAACAGTTGCCAGCTCTAGCAACTGAGCCAGCCAGGTGCCCCTGCACCTAAAAATTTTAAATGTGTACTTTTTATGAGGGATAAAGGTATATGATGTGCTTATTTATTATTTCTAACTTTTCTAAACTTTGCAAATAAATTTCCAATAGGAATAAATAATTTTTTAACTTATAAAAAATAAAGAAATGGCAGGCACTTTGAGAATAGCTATAAGGGACATTATGAGGGTAAATGATGAATTGAGGGCAGGAACATTGTATGTGACATGGTCTTAATCGTATAATAGAAAAAATGTATGTGCAGTGTATTGTAGTTTATAAATATGCCACATATATACTTAAATATATCTTATAGGGATCATCAGTACTGATGAGCCCTGGGCATTTCGTATCCATGCTCATATGTATTAGCTATAATTGAATGATTGTATGTAAGTAAGTAGTTTGAAATTCTGCAAATCAAGCCACTAATACTGGATATATTTTTAGAAAATTGAGATTTGAAATGTTTATTTTATGGGTCTGTATCTCTGATTGTTTTACTATAATTATTACATTTTTATTTTAAAATTATGTAATATGCCTTCACAAACTATTGTCACTGGAAAACTGCATATTATATAACTGCATATTATATAAACAGAAGTGAAAAAGTACAATCCAAAATGATATACGTACAAATAGAGATAAGGGGGATTAAGAAATACAAACTTTCAGGGTCACCTGGATGGCTCGGTTGGTTAAGCCTCCGACTTCAGCTCAGGTCATGCTCTCTGGGTTTGTGAGCCTGAGCCCTGCATCTGGCTCTTTGCTGTCTTCTCTGAGCCTGCTTTGGGTCCTCTGTCCCTCCTCCCGCAGGCACATGTGCTCTTTCTCTTGCTCAAAAATAAACACTAAAAAAAAAAAGAGGTACAAACTTCCAGTTACTAAATAAATAAGTTACAGAGACGAAAAGTACAGCATTAGGGAATAGTCAATAATGTTGTAATAATGTTGTTTGGTGACAGATGGTGACTACACTTAACAACGATCAGCACTGACTAATGTATCAGATTGTTGAATGACTATGTTGTACACCTGAAACTAATATAACACTGTATGTTAATTATATTTCAATAATAAATAAATTGTAAAATGGGTTCAAGTAATCCAATTTATAAGGACATATTTATGTAAATATAAACATGGAAATGTAGAAATATGTAAACATGTAAAGTTTGCATGCACAGGTAAGGAAATGAGAAATTCCTAGCACGTTGGGTTTAATTTGCCATTCTAGCTCTACAATATAGTTCCTTCTTTTCTGAAAAGCCTCCACGTAGCATAGACTTTTTTTTTCTCTTCAAGTAATCTCTGTCCCCAAAGTGGGGCTCGAACTCATGACCTGGAGATCAAGAGTCACAAGCGTCCCACTGAGCCGGGCACGCGCTCCTGGTGGTGGTGGGGGGGGGGGTTTCTCTAATAACATTAACCGCTCTTTCTGAAATGAAAGTAAAAGAAATGGCAAGCAGTGGAAGGCTATCTAAATGGCACAAGAAAGGGTTCCTGCTCCAGTATCAGTGATAAAATCGCAAGACAAAACTGTCCCTCCCCTTCGAGGAGCGCGAGCGGTCGCCGGTCCTCTGAGTAGAGTATGGTGCGCAGGGACAAACTGATCCCGACCATCTGACACGTGCTCCAAAGACTTGCCCCAAATACCTACTTCTCAGGGAACACACCTGAACGGGTGCACTGATTCTCATAATCCACTGGAGGGCTTGCTTAAGCACGGGCTGCCGAGACGCAGCCCCAGTTCCCACGCAGTGGGTCTGGGTCAGGGTCTGAGAACGCATTTCTAAGAAGTTCTCAGTGATGCAGATGTTGCTGATCCACTGAGCGCACTTTGAGAACCCCCGGCTTAGTGTCTGGATCCACACAGGGAGGCGGACACCTGGGGCCACCCGGGAAAGTTGCGGGGATCTAAGGTGGAGGGCGGGCTTACAAAGTCTAGGATCGGTAGAAATGGAATTCTAGAAATGATGCCTGATGAGAGTTTGCTGTTTAGACCGCAGATTGATTTCAGAGTCAAAGAAAATAGGCAAAGTACCGCAGTAGCGAACAGGTTTCCTGCAAACCTGGCAGCGCATGGCTTCCTTTTCGGAGGCTTTCAGGCTCGCTGGCGTTTTTTTTCAGACCTGAAGGGCGGGAGAGGAGGCCGGGTGTCGATGGGGGTGGTGTGAGGGATGGCGGGTTTCTTAGCATTTCTGGAGCAACACTGTCACCAAGAGGAAACTCTGACAAAGCCTCAAGCCGTGTGGGCAAACTGGATGAGCCTGCAATACCAGAAAGGAATGGTTTGTTAGAGCAGAAAATCCGGAAGTTCTGAGAAAGGATCCCAAGCCAAGGTGAAGATGATCCCACTGATTGTGGATGGGACGATTTGAGCGTCCCCAAGGGTGACCATTGCAATGGATTGAAACACGTTAAATATAAACGTGTTTAAAATCCACAGGTTGGGGCGCCTGGCTGGCTCAGTCCATAGAGCGAGCGACTCTTGCTCTCAGGGTTGTAAGTTCAAGCCCCGCATTAGGTGTAGAGATAATTATAAAATAAAATCTTAAAAAATAAAATCTGCAAGTTACACTCTTAATTAACTATAGAGAACAAAATAATGGCTACCAGAGAGGAGTTGGGGGGGTGGCTGAAAGAGGTGAAGGGGATTAAGAGTACACTTATCTTGGGGCGCCTGGGTGGCTCAGTCGGTTAAGCGGACGACTTCAGCTCAGGTCATGATCTCACGGTCTGTGATGAGTTCGAGCCCCGCATCAGGCTCTGTGCGAGCCCGGAGCCTGCTTCGGATTCTGTGTCTCCCTCTCTCTCACTGCCCTTCCTCTGCTCATGCTCTGTCTCTCTCCAAAATAAATATATGTTAAAAAAAAATTAAAAAAAAGAGTACACTTATCTTGATGAGCACTGAGAAATAAATAGAATTGTTGAATCACTATATTGTACACTTGAAACTAATGTAATACTGTATGTTAACTATATTGGAATTAAAATTTAAAAAACTTAAATGAAATCCACAAGTTCCTAAATAAATAATAATAGCTCATTAAATAAAAATAGCTGTTTACCTTGAGGGGATGGTCAGGGGGAAACAATTCTTTATATTGAAAACTGGTAAATACAGGGAAAGAATCAAGCTGTTATCCTGTTTTTCTTACACAACCCAGAGTTGGCCAGGGGGAAGTTCTCTTGGGCTAATAAAGGAAGGAACGAGGGAATGAGAACATTCCATTTTGCCACCCCTTGTGATTAAATCGATGGCGGCACTGCTCATCAATGATTGATGGCATCACAAAAAGCAATAACCAACAGTTAGGTGCATAATTGTGGAGACACACGGCATCCTTACGAAGCCATCCTGAATATATATGCAAAATCAGGGCAATGTGAAGGCTGTGTATTTGATGATATTTACAAATTATTATTTTTTTATATGAGAAAATGGTATTGAGGTCAGAGTTTCTAAAGAGTCCTTATCTTTCAAAAATACATACTAACATATTCTAGATGAAATAAAATGATGTCTGGAATTTGCTACAAAATGATCTTGAGAAGTGCACAGTAGGTGGGATATAGATGAAATAAGACTGGCCGTGAGTTCAGAAAGGTAGGGTGATGGGTACAGAATACTCATTTTTGCTGTTCTCTAGACTTTTGTGGTTTCTTTCTTTCTCTCTTTTTTAAAATTTTTTTATTTATTTTTGAGAGAGAGAGCAAGGGGGAGGGGCAGAGAGAGAGAAAGAAGGGACAGATGATCTAAAGCAGGCTCTGCTGATAGCAGAGAGACCTTTGTGGGGCTCGAACTCACAAATCATGAGATCATGACCGGAGTCAAAGTTGGATGCTCAACTGACGGAGCAACCCAGGAGCCTCTCTCTCTCTCTCTCTCTCTCTCTCTCTTATTTATATTTCTTTCTTATATTTATTTAAGTAATCTATACACCCAACGTGGGGCTCGAACCCATGACTCCAAGATCAAGAGTCACATGCTCTCTCTACTGAGCCAGCCAGGTGCTCCTGTGGTATGTTTGTGATTTGCCAAAATAAAAAGTAGAAATAAAATTTGATTACTGGAATTATGCCTTTTTTTAGAATTTATTTTTAATTTTTTTTAATGTTTGTTTATTTTTGAAAAAGAGAGAGGGAGAGAGAGAGAGAGTGAGTAGGGGAGAGGCAGAAAGAGAGAGAGAGGGAGACACAGAATCCAAAGCAGGCTCCAGGCTCTGAGCTGTCAGCACAGATCCTGACATGCCTGGAACTCACAATGGCGAGATCATGACCTGAGCCGCTGAAGTCAAATGTTTAACCGACTAAGCCACCCAGGCGCCCCTGGAATTTTTTTTTAATATTTTATTTATTTTTTAGAGAGAGAGCATGAGTGGGGGGTGTGGGGCAGAGAAAGGGAGATAGAGAATCCCAAACAGGCTCCGCACTAGTAGTGCACAGAGCCTGACACGGGGCTTGAACCCACAAACCATGAGATCTTGACCTGAGCTGAAACCAAGAATTGGACGCTTAACTAATGGAGCCACCCAGGCACCCTTGGAATTATGCCATTTATTTTTTTAAGATTTTATTTTTTAACTGTATTTATTTTGAGAGAGAGAGAGAGAGCGAGAGAGAAAGAGAGAGAGAGAGAGAGAGCATGAGCAGGAAAGTGGCAGAGAGAGAGAGAGAGAGAGAGGATCCCATGTAGGCCCTGCGCTGACAGTGCAGTCCTGATATGGTATTTGAACTCACGAACTTAGAGATCATGACCTGAGCCGAAACCATGACTCAGACACTGAACCGACTGAGCCACCCAGGGGCCCCTAAGATTTTATTTTTAAGTACTCTCTGTAGTCAGTGTGGTGCTTGAACTCACGACCCAAGATTAAGAGTTGCACACTCCACCAAGTGAGCCAACCTGGTGCCCCTGGAATTATGCCCATTAGAAGCACAGTGCCCTTAATCAGAGCTAGCTTTGAACACACTCTTAGAACACACTCCAGTGATATATTCAATATACATACAGCGTGCACGAAATGCAACTTAATAAAGTTGTAGATGTCCCAGTTTCATACGATCCTGAGTCATGTCACCCCCTATGAGTCATTTCCCAAACACATGGCACCGACTTCCTGTTAAGGAAATAGCAGCCCAGCCCATGTTTAGCTTTTCTTTTTCTGGTAAAGACAGATTAGGATTCGTATGGTGCTGCGTTTTGTATGTACGTGGAATTACTGGGGTTCTAGTAAACACAGAGGTTCTCAGCTTGCCCTGAAGCATTTCATAGATAATTGCACGAACAGGAAATTCATGTTTCAACCACTTGCACGACCTGAAGCTTCGGTCCTCAATGAGCAGTGTTAGCTGTTAGTGTTGCTTAAAACCCTTTAATGATGTCCTGCCAAATAAAAGCCACACTCCTTCTTTTAACCTACGACCTATCCTCTTCTCCCGCCTCAACCGCCATCGCGCCTTCCTTGTTCGATACGCCCCAACAACGACTATGATCACAACAGCCAACTACGTGCCAGGCACTCGGTGTTGTAAATACTTTGCACATATTAATTCATTAATCCTAACAATATAACAACCCACGAGGTAGGTATATGCAGATGAAGGAACTGAAGCACAGAGAGGTTGAGTAACTTACCCAGAGCCACACAGTAAGTGGCAGAACCGACATCTGAACCCAGGCTATCTGGCTCTAGAAGCTCCTTTCGGTTCTGCGAGAAATGACGTAGAATTCTAGATCACCATGCATTTGCCCATACTCCATCTTTGGCTAGGAACTGTGGGCAAAACTTACTCATTTTTTTTTTTTTTGAAAAACATTACTTAAATGTCCCCCTCTCTGTAGCAGTTCTGGTTCTTCCCCAGGCAGACAAAACTTCATGACTTTCCTGCCTTTTTTGTTTTCTATAACAAAACAAAACAATTTAAGACATCATAGTTAGCAATGTGGGCCCAAGTCAGACTCTCGGTATAGGTATAAACCACTGCTTACACCTCGGCTTCCTTATAGAATTATATTTCTATTATGGAAAAATTCACACATAGAGAAAAGTATGGAGAACTGTACGACCGATCTCCGTGTATTCATTATCCGGTTTCAACATTTATCAACTTACAAAAATACCTTCTTTCATCCATAACCTTGATCCACTTCTCCATCCCCACTGGATTACTTTGTATTTTGTTTAATGTTCATTTATTTTTGGTGGGGGGAGGGTAGAGAGAGAGGGAAAGGGAGAATCCCAAGCAGGCTCCATGCTCAGCGCTAAGCCCAATGGGAACCTCGATCCCACAAACCTGTGATCATGACCTGAGCCGTAATCAAGAGTTGGATGCTTAAATGACTGAGTCACCCAGGCGCCTCTCTGCTGGATTACTTTGAAACAAACCCAGATACCATTTCATCATATCCATAAATACTTCAAGATGTTGCTATAAGCGATAATTTGTCAACAAGTTAGCCCCATAGCATTGTTCTATCTCAAAAATTAAACAATAATTCTTTAATATCATCGATTAGCTAGTTAGGTACTTTTTCTACCTCTCGTTATGTGCCAGCTTTCAGAATAATGCATTGGCTCACTAGCATTCTCCAAAGGTAGCCGACGATATTTTTTAGCACCATTATGATCTCATGGCTAGCTGATGGATTTCAATCCATTGCAGTTACTATTCTTTTTGCTGCTCAGACTGATCCATCTTTGGCCAGTGGGAACCTTTTAAACTTGGTTGATATGGTGGGGGGGGGTGCCTGGGTGGCTCAGTCAGTTCAGCATCTGACTCTTGATCTCGGCTCAGGTCACGATCTCACCATCTGTGAGTTCGAGCCCCGCATGGCGCAGAGCCTGCTGGGATTACGTCTCTCCTCTCTGCTCCTCCTCTGCTTGTGCCCTCTCTCTCTCTCTCTCTCTCTCTCAAAATAAATAAATAAACTTTAAAACACAAACAAACAAACTTGCTTGATGTGATCCCAGTAATCTTCGATGACTTCCTTGCTTTGAGTATGACCAGACTTTTAAAGTAGGATATAATTATTATATTTACATGGTTCCGAACTCAATAGTAGTATGGTATATTCAGGGAGATCTACCTTCTCCCCCTGTCTGTTCCCTCTTCTACCTTCCCCATCTTCCCATAAGAGGCCATTTTATCTTACTTTTTTAATTAACTTTCATTTTTATTACTATTTCATATTGTTAAATAACAAAAATTCAACTGAGTAAATTTTAAAGATCTAAGGGGCTTTATTAATTGATTCATGAATTGGGCAGCATCCCGTCTAACAAGTAGAGGGGAGCTCCAAAGGGCTACAGAAAAGGAAAGGGTTTTAAAGGCAGGGGGGTGGCGCCTGGGTGGCTCAGTAAGTGGAGCATCTGATTCTTGATGTTGGTTCAGGTCATGAACCCAGGGTCGTGGGATCGATGCCCATGAGGCCCAAGAGCCCCAAGAGCCCCATGTCGGGCTCAGAGATGAGAGCCCGCTTCAGATTTTCTCTCTCTCTCTCTCCCTCTGTCCCTCCCCCAACCTCGCACACACACTCTCTCTCTAAAATAAAAAAAAAGTAAATAAAGGCAGAGAGGGAGTGGAGAAAAGGAAATTATTAGCAAGGAATCCATTGTTTTAGGCAAGGTCACGGTCCTAAGGGGAATGGGAGAGGCCTACCAGTAAATGTCTTAGCGCTGCTCAGGAAGTTCCCATGTCGACCGGTTAAAGGTGACATTCCTGGGGGGGCTGAAACTGCAGTTAGGTTAGTGTTAAATCTTGGTTTCCTGACTCGGGGCCTTAACCCTACGTGATGGCATTTTGGGCCAGTGGTTTTCTTTTTAAAAATATATATGGAACGCCTCAAGAATTTGTGGGTCATCATTGTGCAGGGGCATGCTACTCTCTGTAATGTTCCGATGTAAGTATATGTGCTGCTGAAGTGAGTACTTTATTGACTTTTTACAAAACAGTTATTTATATATTTTTGGCTAAACCTCCTATTAAAAATATATAGACAGCTTACTTTTTTTTTTCCTTTTTTTAACTTTTTTTTAACGTTTATTTATTATTGAGAGACAGAGAGAAACAGAGAATGAGCAGGGGAGGGGCAGAGAGAAGGAGACACAGAATCCGAAGCAGGCTCCAGGCTCCGAGCTGTCAGCACAGAGCCCGATGCGGGACTCAAACTCACAAACTGCGAGATCATGACCTGAGCTGAAGTTGGGACGCTTAACCTACTGAGCCACCCAGGCGCCCTGACAGATTACTTAAAAAAAAAAGGAAAAAAAAAGCTTATTTATTTGAGAGAAAGAGAGCACAAGTGTGTGTGTGTGTGTGTGTGTGTGTGTGTGAGAGAGAGAGAGAGAGAGAGAGAGAGAGAGAGAGAGAGAGAGTGAGAGAGAGAGAGAGAGAGACAGAATCCAAAGTAGGCTCCAGGCTCCCAGTTGTCAGCACAGAGCCTGAGGTGGCTTGAACCCAGGAACCATGAGATCATGACCTGAGCTGAAGTCGCACACTTAACTGACTAAGCCACCCAAGTGCCCCTAGATAGCTACATTATTATTTTTTTTAATGTTTTAATTTCAAGAGAGATAGAGAGACAGAGCAGCATTAGGGAAGGGGCAGAGAGAGAAGGAGACACAGAATCTGAAGCATGTTCCAGGCTCTGAGCTGTCAGCACAGAGCCCGACACAGGGCTCCAGCCCATGCGTAGCAGCGAGATCATAACCTGAGCCGAGGCCGGATGCTTAACCGACTGAGCTGCCCAGGCACCCCTCAATGTAAATTTAAAAAGTAACTGCCAAGCAATGGAATTCCTGGATCATAATGTATACAAATTGAAAACTTTGATAAATATTGGCAAGCTTCCTCCAAAACACTTGTTTGAGTCTATATACTTCTGCCTACTATGTCACATTTCCTCATACCCTTGTTTACATTGGATATTTTGAAACATACACATTTTTTATTAATCTGATGAATGAAAAGAATATCGCATTGGTTTGAATTTCTTCACTTATGAATGAAATTGAGCATATTTTCACAGGTTTTTGGCTATTCCTCTTTCTCGAGGTTCACGAGTTCAAGCCCTGCACCAGACTCTGTGTTCGCACCTTGGAGCCTGGAGCCTGCTTCGGATTCTGTGTCTCGCCTTCTCTCTGCTCCTCCCTCGATTATGCTCCATCACTCTCTCTCCCTCTCAAAAATAAACCTTAAAAACAAAACAAAACAACTTACCGCCCATTGACAAGTCCTAGAAACAGGCAGAGTGACCTTCCTTTGGGAACTCAGCTGTCTTGATGTTGACACCTGGCTAAGGGCAAAAGGCAATCTTAGCCCCACCCCCCAGGATCCTATAAGTCTACTTTAACATTTAAAAATTCCTTTGGAAACTTCCTTTATCTCTACCCCACCAAGATATATATTGGCAACCACGCTCCAAGCATATGGCTCCTGATACGCATCTGAGGCGTCTCGTGAGTGAGGTTTTACTGAACAGTAATAAATGACGCTTTCCTAACAACAGCTAGCCCCTCGAGGTCCTGTAACCTGGCCTCCAAAATTCCTTAGGGACTTACGCTGTTCCTAAGCCCCTCCCAACCTGAGGGTATGTAATCAGTTACCCCTCCCAGCCCCAGTGCATCTTTCTGCCCATGGGTCCTGTTCCTGTGCTTTAATAAAACCACACTTTTGTACTGAAGACGTCTGGAGAATTCTTTCTTGGCTGTCGGCTCTGAACCCCAACATTTTCTACATCAATATCTTTTGTCCATTTTCTATTCACTTTTTATATTTTCTTACTGATTTGTAAATTAACAAAGGCGGCTCTTTCTTTTGGGGGCTGGACCCAAATCCACTGGAGGGAGGGGGGGTGTTTCCCCACACCACCAACAGGCGATTTTCCGGACACCAGCGGAGTGTCCCACAATTTCCACTCAATTTTGACACTATCTACTCAGAATCGCATCAGACTCCATGGGTTCAGGGCTCAGTCCCACAAGACCGCACCCCTGCCCACCTTCAGATACCAGGCAGAAGTCTAGGTTATCACCCGTGCTTCTGACCAACCAGCTACAAATTGGAAGTTCCCACCACCTCCTCCTTCAGTTCCATTAATTTGCTAGAGTGGCTCACAGAACTCAGAGAAACATTTTACTCCCTAGATTACCGGTTGATTATGGGAGCGTATGACTGAGGAATAGCCAGATACATAAGGCAAGGTAATGGGAAACGACTCAGAGTTTCCAAGCCTTTCTGAGCACGCTACTCTCCCCGAATGTCCACCTGTTCACCACCCCGAAGCTCCCCGAACCCGGTTCTTTTAGGTTTTTACAGAGGCTTCGTCACCTAGGTGTGATTGATTAAATGCCTGAGGTTGCTGATTGCTTTCAAACTCCAGCCCCTCCCCAATCCCCGGAAGTGGGGGGGAGCGGGTGGGAGGGACTGAAATTTCCAAACTTCTTTTTTTTTTTTAATTTTTTATGTTTATTTATTATTGAGAGAGAGAGAGAGAGGCAGAGGGACAGAGCATGAGCGTGGCAGGGGCAGAGAGAGAGGAAGACACAGAATCCAAAGCAGGCTCCAGGCGCTGAACTATCAGCACGCACCCCGATGTGGGGCTCGAACTCACGAGCCGTGAGATCATGAGCTGAGCCGAAATCGGAAGCTTAACCGACTGAGCCGCCCAGGTAACCCCACTTTTTGTTATTTTTTTAATGTTTATTTTGAAATTTCCAAACTTCTAAACACGGGGGGGGGGGTTCCCTTGGCAACCAGTCCCCCATCCTAAGGTGTTTTCCAAAGTCTCCTCGTTAACATAACAAAAGGCATCTTTTCTGATGCCCTCAGGAAATTCCAAGGATTTAAGGAGCTGTGAGTCAGGAACCCTGGATAAAGACCAAATAGACTTGAGAAATGAATGACCAAATTCATGATAAGTCACAATATTGCACCCTTTCTTGTCTTTCTTGTATTGCATATGTTTCTCCCAGCTTACCGCTTGTCTATTGATTTGAGTTTGGGTATAATTAGTCGTTTAGAAATTTCTCAACTATAACTTGTATATTTTATAAACTATGAATTTTGTTCTGAGATCACATTTAGCTATACCCTATACATTTTGACATGTAATGTTTTCATTACAAAAAATTTTAAATATTCTAATTCTAGATTTCCTGCACATTTCGGTTTGTTGATATATTGATGCCAAGAGTTGTATAAGAGAGATTTTTTTTCAGTTTTTCCAAGCTATTAAAAAATGATCTAAATTGATTGCATTATAGTCAGAGAAGGTGGTGTGTATCCGTTCTCCTTTTTGAAACTTACTGAACTTTTCTTTGTGGCCTAATATGAGGGTCAATGATTATTATTATTTTTTAAAGATTTTATTTTTAAGTAATCTCCACACCAAATGTGGGGCTCAAACTCACAACCCTGAGATCAAGAGTCACATACTGCACCGACTGAGTCAGCCAGGCGCCCAGAGGGTCAATGATTTTTAATTTTCCATAGTCACCTAATAAAAGACATAGTCATGGTTATAAGAGAATAAACTTGATATAGTTTTATTAATTATGGTATTTGTTTAGTAATCTCTACACCCAACGTGGGGCTCAAAGTCATCACCCCTGAGATCAAGAGTCCCATGCTCGTCTGATTGAGCCAGGTGCCCCTCATTATACTATATCTGCTGTGTCTACTACATCTATCCTAGGCTGATATATATAAAGTCTCCTGCTGCTGTTGTGTTTCCATCATTTATTTACTGCATTTCCTGAAAGTTATACATTTTGCATTTTGCCACTCTGTTATTTAGTACATATAGACTGGAGTGCCTGGGTGGCTCAGTCAGTCAAGTATCTGACCTCGGCTCAGGTCATGATCTCGCACTTCGTGAGTTCAAGCCCTGCGTCAGGCTCTGTGCTGACGGCTCAGAGCCTGGGGGCTGCTTTGGATTCTCTGTCTCCCTCTCTCTCTGCCCCTCCTCTATTCGTGTTCTGTCTCCTTCTCAAGAAAATAAACATTAAAAAAATTTTTAGGGGGCGCCTGGGTGGCTCAGTCGGTTGAGCGGCCGACTTCAGCTCAGGTCGCGATCTCACAGTTTGTGAGTTCGAGCCCCGCGTCGGGCTCTGTGCTGATAAGTCAGAGCATGGAGCCTGCTTCAGATTCTGTGTCTCCCTCTCTCTCTGCCCTTCCTCTGCTCATACTCTGTCTCTAGGTCTCTCAAAAATAAATAAACATTAAAAAATTAAAAAAAATTTTTTTTAGGTACATGCAGAGTTATGACAGAGCCTTGTTATGAACTGTCTCATTTAGCATGTATAAGTGCTTCTGAAAGCACTCTGTATTTCCAGTGCTAAATTCTGAACTATGTCATTCTTTGCTTTCTGGCCATTTGCTATGTTGTCAGTTGGTGTTTATGTAGGTGCTGCTTTTCTTTAGGCTTCCAGGAAACCAACTATTACAAATCTAGACATATTGTTAGTGCTGGAGATTTGTTACAAGGATTCATGAGAACATAGGGGAGGATCAGGAGTAGTCTTGCTGCCTCATCACCACCCAGACATTTTGGATTCCATCATTTCCAAAGCCGATGGCTCAGTGCGACCCCAGAACAGCTCAGCATCACTGGGAAGGCATCAGCCTTCATATGACCCACAGCTCACAGTCCTTTGCCCCTGACGTTTTTTTTTTAAGATTTTACTTTTAAGTAATCTCTACACCCAACATGGGGCTCAAAGTCATGACCCCGAGATCAAGAGTTGCCTGCTCCACTTACTGAGCCAGCTGGAGGCCCCGAGAACTTTAATCATTGAACATATATACAGTTTTGTAAGAATATTACCATCATAAGTTTTACAGAGGATGAAACTGAGACCTGACGAATGAATTAACTCCGCCAAGGGTAAACATTCATTGAAAGCATTCCTCAAATATTGGGGTGCCTGGCTGGCTCATTCGGTGGAGGGTGCAACTCTTGATCTCAGGGTCTTAGGTTCAAGCCCCATGTTGGGTGTAGACATTACTTAATAATAAAATCTTTTTTAAAAAATAAAGCATTCTTCACTCAGAGGGAGGTTTTGATCACCGCCACCCCAATACGCATGTCCCTGTTGGGGTGAATTGTTAGGCCATGTCCACCTTGGGTTGCTTTCTGCTCACACATCAACTTCTGGTCTCGTAGCTGTGGCCAAGGTAACAGGATGGTTCTCAACACACGGGGACAGAGCTATTGTAATCTAGACTACAATCACCAAATAGGGCCCCTTTCCTCCCAGGGAGCAATGTAATTAGCAGCCATGTCAAGGCTTCCAGAATCTGGTGTGGAGCCTATGCAGGGAAGAGTTGGCATTGCAGTCTGGAGACCACTGTCCTTAGAAAGACCTGCTCGTGGGACACCTGGGTGGCTCAGTTGGTTAAGCGTCCAGCTTCATTCAGCTCAGGTCATGATCTCATGGTTCATGAGTTTGAGCCCCACCTTGGGCTCTGTGCTGACAGCTCAGAGCCTGGAGCCTGCTTCCGATTCTGTGTCTCCCTCTCTCTCTTCCCCACGCCTGCTTGTGCTCTGTCTCTCTCTGTCTCTCAAAAATAAATAAACATTAAAAAAAATTTTAAGAAAGACCTGCTTATAATATTGGCCTTTGGTGAGTGTTATGAACTGAATTGTGTCCCTCCCCCACCCCTGCCCAAATTCCTATGTTGAAGCCCTAACCCCCCAATGTGATGGAAATTGGAGATGGAGCCTTTAAGGAGGTAATTAAGGTTAAATAAGGTCATAAGGGGGGCCCTAATCCAATAGGACTGGTGTCCTTATAAGAAGACATCTCTCCCAGACATCTCTCTCTCTGCCCGTGCACACATAGAGGAGAGGCCATGCGAGAACATAGCAAGATGGTTGTCTGTAAGATAGTCCTCCCCAGAAACCAACCTTGGTGACACCTTGATCTTGGACTTCTAGCCTCCAGAACCGTGAGAAGAAATTTCCGTCGTTTTAGCCACTCAGTTTGTGGCATCCTGTATGGCAGCCCGAGCTGATGGCTACAGGTGGCAACTTAGATTCTGGGAGGGTTCCCACCATTCTCTAAATACTGAGTGGCTCGCTGTGCCTAAACTGTTTGTACAAACACCGTGGTGTCTGCTGAACAGCTGCTTTCCTTCCGGGGATCTGGGACGCTCGCCAGAGGGTGCCCACATAACTGGCCTCTGATTAAAAAAAAGAAAAACCTTTGTGTTTCCTTATAGACAGTATTTCAGATGTGCTGCCCCAGTTCACTGCTGGAACTAAGCGTGTCCTGGGTGAGTCCACTGGGAGAACAGCCTCAGAAGCTTGCTCCTGGCTCCCTCTAGACCTGGCTCCATGAGCCTCTTCCCTCTGCAGACTGTGCTTCGTGTCCTGCTGCTGGGCATAGCCATGAGCACTACCGCATGGAGTCACTCAGAGTGAATCGTCAAACCTGGTGGTGGTCTTGGGGACCCCGGACACAAAGCATCTTCCACATACGACCACGCCATCAGTCTCAAAGCCCTTCCATTCATTGCTTTCCTGCCGGTATTGCTACCCGCTCCTCAGAGACGGGGTCCTTACCCTACTCGCCACCGTATTTCCAGAGACTGGCACAGAGTAGGCTCCCAGTAAATGTTTGCGGAGTCTTTTTTTTTTTTTTTTTTCTTAAAACAACAGAAATTTATTATTGAATGGTTCTGGAGGTCAGACGTCCGAACTCAAGGTGTCAGCAGAGCCATGCTCCCTCTGAAGGCTCTAAGAGGGGGATCCTTTCTTGCCTCTTCCAGCTTCCGGTGGCTCCCAGTGACCTTTGGTGCTTCCTAGCTTGCTGCTGCATCGCTCTGACTTCTGCCTCCATTGCCACGTGTCACGGGACATTCTCCTCGTGCGTGTCTGTATCTTTTTCTTTTCTTATTTTTTTAAAGTTTATTTTATTTATTTTGAGAGAGACAGAGGGAGCACAAGTTGGGGAGGGGCAGAGAGAGGGGGGGGGAGAGAGAGAGAATCCCAAGCAGAGTGCCAGTGCAGAGCCTGATGCTGGGTTTCGAACCCACAAAGCTGTGAGATCATGACCTGAGACGAAATCAAGAGCTGACTGAGCCACCCAGGATCCCCTCTCTCTCTCTCTCTCTCTCTCTCTCTCTCTCTGTTTTTAAAAATAAAATATTTTTAAGTAGTCTCTATACCCAATGCGAGGCTCAAACTTACAACTCTGAGATCAAGAGTCGCTTACTCTACTGACTGAGCCAGCCAGGTGCGCGCCCCACCCCCCACCCGCTGCAGTGTCTTCTTATAATGAGACCAGTGATTAGATTTAAGACCCGGCCTAATCCTATATGACCTCATCTTAACTTACATCTGTAACAATCTGATTTCCAAATAAGGTCATATTCGCAGGTACTAGGGGTTAGTACTTGAATATACAGTTGAAATAACAAGGTTTGAACTGCATGGGTCCACACAGAAGCAAATTTTTTTTAAAGTTTATTTATTTATATAAGTAATCTCTATACCCAGCATGGGGCCCGAACTCACAACCCTGAGACCAAGAGTCACATGCTCTTACAACTGAGACAGCCAGGTGCCTGCAGACTTTTTTGATAAAAAAGGACAGTACCGTAAATGTCTTTTCTCTTCCTTATGATTTTCTTAATAATATTTTCTCTAGCTTATTTAATTTTAAGAATACAGTATGTAATACATAGAACATAAAAAATACGTGTTAACCAACAGTTTATGTTATCAGTAAGGTTTCTGGTCAACAGTAGGCTCTTGGGGCGCCTGGGTGGCTCAGTCGGTTAAGTGTCCAATTCTCGGTTTCGGCTCAGGTCATGATTTCACGATTCATGAGTTCGAGCCCCCCATCAGCCGCTGCACTGACACTGCAGAGCCTGCTTGGAATTCTCCCCCCCCCCACCCCCGTCCCTACCCTGCTCTCTCTTTCTCAAAATAAATAAATAAACCTTAAAAAAAAACAGTAGGCTCTTAGTAGTTAATTTTGGGGGGGGAGTCAAAAGTTATACATGGATTTCCTTTTTTAAAAAAGGGCAGGGGAGGGACAGAGAGAGAGAGGGAGAGAAAGAATCCCAAACAGACTGTGCTGTCAGCACAGAGCTTGACAATGGGGTTCCATCTCACAAACCGTGAGATCATGACATGAGCCAAAATCAAGAGTCAGACGCTTAACCGACTGAGCTGCCCAGGTGCCCCTATGCAAGGATTTTCGACTGTGCACGGGACTGGGGCCCCTAACCCCTGCAGTGTTCAAGGGTCAACTGTATCTTTCTGGGGGGGGCACAATTCAACCCACAACATCCTGTTTCAGCTGCACCAAGATGCCTTGTTGTTAATAATAATGATTTTTGTTTAATTTTTTAATGTTTATTTTTGACAGAGAGAGAGCGTGCAAGTGGGGAGGGGCGGAGAGAGAGAGACAGAGAATCCCAAGCAGGCTCCACACTGTAAACACAGAGACCAATACTGGGCTCGAACTCGGAACTCACAAACCGCAAGTTCATCCTCTGAGCTGAAACCAAGAGCTGGGTGCTTAACCGACTGAGCCACCCATGTGCCCCTGACTTGAGAGTTTCTTGTGGTTCGATAATTGAGCAGTGCACATCTTTTTTATTCAGATGAGGCTGGAGGTGGAATTTGACCATCGGTGACTTCTCCCATTGACTAAGCACCTTCAGGTGCTGGACCTGGGGTTGTCAAGTTCTAATAAGACTGCTCAACATGATAGCTGTGGCCCCTCATGTTCACTGCAAGAGAGAACATCCAAGGCCACAAGAGTATCCGTCCTTGGGTTCAGAGATGGGAAAATGGGTAGACCAGTGTTCACTTCCTCCGTTTTCCTCCATTATCCACTAAACCTAGTTTATAGGCCTATTTCATGCTTTAGTGTTTGGTGCAGGAGACTGCTCAGCTTGATCCGGCCGTATGAATAAGTTGGCAAGGATTCAGCTGGCTGTCTTCTCTTCCTTTATCTAAAGGCTTGGTTTCTGTTATATGGACTATAGACATTCATGATTCTTACACTTTCAATGTTGAGCACGCCCTTGATTTGTAAAAAGTGTCTTTTCTGGGGGCACCTGGTGGCTCAGTCGGTTGAACATCTGACTCTTGGTTTCCGTTCAAGTCATGATCTCAGGTTCATGGGTTCGAGCTCCACATCAGGCTCTGCACTGTTGGGAATCTATCTCTCCCCCCCCTCTCTGCCCCTACCCTGCTTGCTCTCTCTAAATAAATAAGTAAACTTAAAAATTTTAAAAACTGTCCTTTTTGAATGTTTAATGCTTTTTTCCCTTAATTTTATCTTGAATTAAACTGCAAATGCTATTTCTTTTTTTTTTAATTTTTAAGGTTTATTTATTTTTGAGAGAGAGAGACAGAATGCGAGCAGGGGAGGGGGAGAGAGAGAGGGAGACACAGAATCTGAAGCAGGCTCCAGGCTCTGAGCTGTCAGCAGAGAGCCCAACACGGGGCTCGAACTCATGAACTGCAGGATCGTGACCTGAGCCGAAGTTGGATGATTAACCAGCTGAGCCACCCAGGTGCCCCTGCAACTGCTATTTGTATGTCTTTTCTCTTAAATGTCAACTTATCATCGAAAAAGATCTTTCTGAATCATTTTGATTTAGATTTCATTTGGTTGATTTTTGAAAATTTTTTTTTAAAGTAATCGCTACTCCCAACATGGGACTCGAACTCATGACCCCAAGATCAAGAGTCACATGCTCCACCGACTGAGCAAGCCAGGCACCCCATGTTTTCTGTATTTTTTGTGCTTCCTGGGTATTTCCTTAATGGTCTACCGTTTGTTATAGAATCATTTTTTCAAGTAATTTGGAAGTTCTAGCTCTTGTTTTTAATTCAACTTGTGAGTACCTGTAAGTTTTTAAAAGACTTATTTGAATCCACATTTATTTAATGACCAGTAGCAGAAATGAAAGAATATCTATTTGTTCCTCTTCTCCTTTCTGAATGGGGTGTAAACACTCCTGGGGGCACACAGATATGAGTCTGGACACTCTGTGAATCATACAGACTGGGGTGTTGGCAGGCACACTTGGGGTAACACTGACTGGGATGTGAACTCCCATGAGTCACGCAGGACACAATTTGGAAACACTGGGGTCAGACAGACTGCACTATCAATGCTTCCGGAGTTGTATAGACTGGCGTGTCAATACTCCTCAGGTCACAAAGACTGGAATGTGGACACTTCTGGGTACATACGTACTGGGGTCTGGGCCTCCCTAGGGTCACACTTCTGGGATAGAAGTAACAGACACTTCTAGAGTTAGTACACAGGGTTCAATGATAGACCAGAAATCTTACTTACACTTCCAGGAGCCTACAGACTGCAGTTTAGACAACCGTGGGTCACCCAGACTGGGTTGAGGAGAGTCCTCGACTCACAGAGTCAGGTATGGATCATGAGAGTGTCCATATCCCAGTCTCTGATTCCATGAGAATCTACATCTATTTCTGTGAACAGTTTTGTCCACCATCGTAAACCTCTCGCCCCATTATATCTGACTGCAGTCTGTATTTCACCAGTAGTGACCGCTTTGAAGTCCTTATAAGTTTAGTAGTGTTTGTCTCCTATATTTGATCCAGACCAGAAGGCCACCACTGCCATAAGTCCGAGCTTGAAATCTTACCAAAGGGGCACAGATATTGAAAGACTTAATTAAAAAAAATTTTTTTAATGTTTATTTTTTTGAGAGAAAGAGACAGAGTGTGAGTAGGGGAGGGGCAGAGAGAGGGAGACACAGAATCCGAAGCAGGCTCCAGGCTCTGAGCTGTCATCACAGAGCCCGACGCGGGGCTCGAACCCACAGACCGTGAGATCATGACCTGAGCCGAAGTCGGACGCTCAACCGACTGAGCCACCCAGGTGCCCCTGAAAGACTTAATTTAACAATAGTCCAGGTTTAAGGTCAGAAAATAGGGCTTGAATGATGGACTAGTTAACATACGGCAGGGTCAGAGCTCTAAAACAACAGACTATTGATGACAAAGTTACTAACAAAAGCCATTGTTGAGCTCAGGCCGGGGGAGCATTAACGGTGGCAGTTGGCAGCCATATTGGTGGAAGGCACCACCACCAGAGGGGAACTGACAGTGGAAAAATTAACAGAGATCGTGGTTCAAAGTCAGAGAAGAGGGACATTGACGGTAGAAGAGTTAGTACCCAGGGCTCAATAATAGACCAGAAAATCACTGATGGTGATTTTCAGGCTTGAGGTCAAGGTAGGAGGGATCAGGAGGTTTTTTTTTTTTTTTTAATGTTTATTTATTTTTGAGAGAAAGAGAGCATGAGCCAGGAAGGGGCAGAGAGAGAGGGACAGAAGATCTGAAGCAGGTTCCGCGCTGACAGCAGTGAGCCCGATGTGGGGCTCGAACTCATGAACCCTGAGATCACGACCTGAGCCGAAGTCAGATGCCCATGGAAGAATTCAGATCAAAGGAGGTCTCGATGGAATAAAAGTTTAGAGTCTGGATTCGAGGTCAGACCAGAGATGCCTTGATGGTTCTAGAATTCAAAAAGTCAGAGAAAAAAGCCAGTGACAGGGGGTTTTAATCAGAGGCCCAGATTCAAGGTTGGACCAAAGAATAGTCAGCAGAATTTCAGTTCCAAATTAAGCCCAGAGGGGTATTGATGGTAGAATAGTTTGCAGAAGCTCAGGTTCAAGGTCAGAATAGAATGGAAGTGATAATGGAATGGAATAGTTAACAGGCACCGGGTCTGCGGTCTGCCCAGAGAGGATTGATGCTACAAGCATTACTGGTGTCCTAGGCTCAAGGTCAGATTAAAGGAATAGTTATAGAAAAATAGTAAATAGAGGCCAGGGCTCGAGGTGAGATCACAGGGGTACAGACTGTGGAATAGTTTATCGAGGTCAAGCCAGAGGAGCATTGTGTGTGGAAAAGTTAACAGGCTCAGGTTTCAGACCTGAGGTGCATTGATAATGAGTTAACTGAAGCCTGGATTCAAGGGCAAAGAGTTATTGATGGTAGAATTCTAAATAGAGTCCCAGGCTATAGTTTAGACCTCTGTAGCACTGATGGTGGAAGAGTTAAAAAGACTTGAGTCTGAAGGAAAACCAGAGGTGTCGACGGTGCAAGCATCAGCGGAAGAGACCAGGTCTGAGGGTGGAACAGGTGGAGACTGATGATGGTAAAGTTAAAAGTACCTGGGTTGGGGGGCCTGGCTGGCTCAGTTAGTAGAGCATGCAACTCTTGATCTTGGGGTTGTGAGTTTGAACCCCACATTGGTAGAGAGATGACTTAAAACTAAAATCTTAAGTGGCGCCTGGGTGGCTCAGGTCATAATCTTGTGGCTCATGGGTTTCGAGCTCTGCATCGGGCTCTATGCCGACAGCTCGGAGCTTGGAGCCTGCTTCGGATTCTGTCTCCATCTCTCTCTGCCGTTCCCCCCACATGCTCATTCTCATGCTCATGCTCTCTCTCTCTCTCTCTCAAAGTTGAATAAACATTAAAAAATGAAATGAAATGAAATGAAATGAAATGAAATGAAATAAAAATAAAATCTTAAAAAAATGCCTGGGTTGGAGGCCACACCAGCAAGGCATTGGTGGAGGAAATGTTAAGAGAGGCCCAGGGGCACCTGGGTGGCTCAGTTAAGCGTGGACTCTTGATTTCAGCTCCAGTCATGATCTCGTGGTTCATGAATTCGAGCCCTGTGTTGGGCTTTGCACTGACAGCATGGAGCCTGCTTAGGACTCTCTCTCTCCCTCTTTCTCTGCTCCCCCGCCTCAAAGTAAATAAATAAACTTAAAAAAAAGAGATGCCCAGATTTGAATTTAGACCAAAGAGACAGTGATGGTAGAATAGGTAGTTAGCAGAGGACTGGGCTGAAATTTGGACCACACAGGTTAATGGCACAACTGTTAAGCTACAAGAGCAGATTGGAATTAACGCCATAAGGCATGAATGGTAAAATAATTAACAGAGGCCCAGATTCGAGGTCAGGATTGAGGGTCCTCAAGGTTGGAAAGAAGCAAAAGGGCACTGATCACAAATTAATAGAATCCCGAATTTAAGGTCGGATCAAAAGACAATAGCTGGTGGAATATTATACAGAGGCCCTGGTTTGAGACTTGATCAGTGGTACACCGACGAGGTAATAATTAACAAAGGCTCCGCTTCAAGCTCAAACTAGAGAGGCTTTCGATGAAATAAACACACAGTTCAAAGTCAAAGGGCGTATCACAGTTAATGGAGGCCTGAATTTGAGGCAAGACTAGAGCAGCACTGGTGGTGGAATGGTTAAGAGTTCCAGGTCTGATGGCAAACAGGAGGCACAGTGATGATGCACAAGTTAACAGAGGCCCAAATTTAACCAATACGATTTTTTTTTTTAATTTGCTCATTACCTAATTCCTCTTAGGTCGTAAATCAAGAAAAGGTATCATGAGGGGCGCCTGGGTGGGTCAGTCAGTTAAGCATCTGACTTTGTTTCAGGTCATGATTGTTTGTGAATTTGGGACCCGCATCGGGCTCTCTGCTGTCAGTGCAGAGCCCACTTCGATCCACTGTCTCCCTCTCTCTCTGCACCCCTCTAGCTCGAGCTCTCTCTCTCAAAAATAAATAAACATTTAAAAAAAAAAGGTATCATTAAAATTAATTTAAAGCAGAATGTTGGGGCACCTAGCTGGCTCAGTTGCATGTACCTCTTGATCTCAGGGTCGTGAGTTCGAGCCCTGTTGGGCACAGAGATTACTTAAAAAAATAAATAAGAAAATAGAATGTCAACTCTGCCACCCGAAAATTTCACAAGAAGGAACCCACCCAAAGCATGTTTAACAATATCGAGTTAGCCATCTTGAATCCAGACTCAATAAGCAACACGAAGAATGGGAAGAGGGGCGCCTGGGTGGCTCCGCTGGCTAAGCATTCGACTTCGTTCAGGTCATGATCTCATGGTGAGTTCAAGCCCTGCATCGGGGTCTCTGCTGTCGGCACCAAGCCTGCTGTGGATCCTCTGTTCCCCTCTCTCTCTCTGCCCCCCACCCCTGCTTGTGCTCTCTCTCAAAATAAATAAACTTAAAACAGGTGCGAGGTGATATTTCAGTGCAGTTTTAAAACAATGTGAAGAAATAAAGAAGGTGCTAGACACAAATCAGGTTTCCCCAAGTGATCTTGCCCACCCGCTGACCTTGGCCGAAGCCAAACATCTCTTCGGTGTTGCGCGGCGTGCAGAAAACGTTGACGCGGCAGGCCTGAACTTCTCTCCTTGTAAAGGCCTGCTTCAAGGACGGCCCTTGGCTGGCATCTGGAAACTTGCGATCTCACGAGGCGTCTCACACTCTCTCAGTGATGTGACTCACTGTGCCTCAACTGTTCACAGAAGCACTCTGGTTTATGCCAAACACCTGCTTTCCTTCTGGGAGTCTGGAAGTTGGGTACGCGCCAGGCAGCCCAACTTGGCCGATCATGCGTACCAGCCCCCAATAAAAACCGGGGGCGCTCAGCCTCTGGTAATGAGCTTCTCTAGTTTGTCACAAGCCATGACGGGGGAATTAAGTGTGTCCTGTGTGACTCCACTCGGAGAGGACCCTTAGAAGCTGGTGCCTGGTCTCCCCTGAACTTTGTCCCAGGCGCCCATTTCCCTTTGCAGATTGTGCTCTGTATCTGTTCCCCTGGAAGAAACCATAGCTGTGTATACAATCATATGCTGAGACTGAGAGTCCTCCCAGCAAACCACTGGGGTCTGGGTGGTCTTGGGGACGCCTGACGCAGATACCTGAACTTCATCACAAACAATCCAACTTTCCCATGTCCCTACCTCATCACCATTTATCTTAAGGTCAGAAGGAAGCACCAGGTAGAATGCTTCCGGCTGCAAGTAACCACAATGTCAAATAATGGTGTTGAGCACACAGGTTATTTTTCCTCCCCCAGGGTTGCTAGTGTTAGTTAGCTAGTGTCACTAACGTTGGGGCAGTTAAGAGTGCCTGTGGCTCTGTGGACTGACCTTGAGGTCTCAAGATGGTGGCCACAGTTCCCACTGATGCATCTGGATATGGCGGCCTCTGCAGCTGGAAGGGAGCAGCTGCAGCAAGAGCCCCCCTTGGCATTTCCGGCAACTTTGACATTTCCGGGTGACTCAGGTCATTGACCAGGGCTCTCGGTTCTCTAGCCCCCACCCTGTTTATACCTCGTGTTTTCTCTCCTCAGTCAGGTCAGGGCTCCCCTCAAATTTGAACACCACTTTACAGACTTGCAGCTGTTTCAGGCATTGAATTTGGGCCCTGGGTGAGCGTGGAAGGAGCTTGGGGTGGTCTGGGGTTCCTCTGGGGATGCAGAGAATCTCTGTCCCCTCTCTCCCCCAGCAGGAGCCCTGTTTGTGGGGAACAGGCTCGGGGGTCAGGGAGAGCTGGGAGCCTCGGCCTTCCCGGGGAGGCGGCAGAGCCCTGCAGACTCACAGAAACCCCTGTGGTAGAAGCCAACATTTCCCACCTCAACTCCCACTGCCATTACCCTGGCACAAGTCCTCATCGCTGCAGGGGCCCTGGACTGCAGGGTGCCCCTGCTCCCGCCCTTGCCCCCACCTCCAAGTCTGTTCTCTTCACAGCACCCAGCGGGTCTCTTACAACCAAATTGGAGCATGTCCCTCCCCTGCTCAATGCAGTGACTCACCTCTTACTCAGACAAAGCCTAAGTCAGGGCACCTGGGTGGCTCAGTAGGTTAAGCGTCTGACTTCAGCTCAGGTCATGATCTCACGGTTCGTGAGTTCAAGCCTTATGTCAGGCTCTGCTGTCAGCACAGAGCCTGGAGCCTGCTGCAGATCCTCTGTGCCCTGCTCTGTCTGCCCCTCCCTGCTCTCTCTCAAAAATAAACATTAAGAAAAGAGAGAAAGAAAAAGCCCAGGTCCTCACTGTGGTCATAAAGCCTCATCTCCTACCTACCACATTCGGGTCCAGCCACACCAGCCTCTTCAGTGACCCTTCTGGCACACTCCAGCCTCAGTGCCTTTGCACTGCCCTTTTCTCTCTGCCTAGAATGTTCTCTCCCACACACCATGGCTCCCTCTCACTTCATTCAGGTCTGTAAATTTCACGGCCTTCCCTGATCTTGGCACCAAAAAGAGCGCGAGTTTCCAGTCCCGCACCTCGGCCTCCTGTCCTCACTTTATTTTCCCTCACGGCACTGATCCTGAGCTGACCTGGGATATATTTTTGTCTATTATCTGCCTGCACTAGAACGCAAGCCCCGCGGAAGCAGGGATTTCTGCCTGTTGAGGTTACAGCTACACCCCCAGGGCCTGAAACAGTTCCCGGCGCACGGTAGATGCTGGTAGATGCTAATGTTCGTCTGCTGCAGCACTGTGTAAAACGCTTACGGCGGTGCCTCCGACACAGTAGGCATTCAATAAATGGTTGCTAAGAGAATGAAGAAATCAGCGCACGAATGCGGAGGGGAACCCCATTCCAACTTGGGTCCTACAGATGCCCCTTTGCCCGATCTCACCCCCAGCAGACTTGGAAGCCAGCCGTGGGCACAACCACAGGAACTTTATTTACAAACACAACGCGAGAGGTGGGCGGGGAGGCGGACGCGGCAGGGCCGGAAGGCACCTACTTCTGCTCCCGCCTCCAGACGATGACCATGCCGCTGGCGTCGCTGGAAGCCAGCAGGCTCTCGTCGCAGTTGAAGCTGACGTCCAGCACAGGTGCGCTGTGGCCCTGCAGCTTGTTGACGGCGGCCTTGGCTGCTCGCTCCACATCAAAGAAGTGCACGCACATGTCCTCGCTGCCCGTCACTGCCCGGGGGAGAGGAGGGACCCTCAGGAGATGTCGCACGAGGAAGCGGGTGCCCCGAGTGTGAAGCCCCGGTGTAGTGTGGGGAGGTCTGGGGGGGACCGTCCCTAGACAGGGGTCACCCGGCTGTCTTAGACCTGCGTGTGAGGTCTCCGAGCGGTTTGGGGGGTGGTCCTGTGTCCCATGCTGTGAGGTTTCTGGGCTGTTTAGGGGTCTTCGTTCAAAGTGGGAGACTGCTGGGCTGGGAGAGTTCTCGAGGACCAAAAAGTCTGGGCACCTGGGGCTTGTGATGTCTGAGCCAGATCAGCGGCAGCCCTGGTCCCTGGCCCTCCCTGGCCCCACATACGCCCGGACCCTGGGGAACTCACCCACACAGGCCCCCTGGCGAAAGGACATGAGGGGACAGAAGATGCTGCGAACGGGGTGCGAGCCCTGCTCGATGGGGAAACTTCTCTTCAGCTGCAGGGTCCCCTCGTTGTCCACCACCCTGAGGGGAGGGTTAGAGCAGATCAGGGCGTGGAGCCTCAGCTCCGGATGGCGACGCACGGTGGGGAGGGGGGCCCGTCTGTGCCCCTGCCCGAGTTCTTCTCAAGGTTCACACGACCCAGTTTTGAGACGACCATGTGTACCTACCTACGAAGCACGGGCTACTATGTGAGCTCGTGACAGTTTGGAAACTACCTGTTGGTGGGGACGGGGAGCCTCTGCGGTCTGTAGTTCACTAGCTTCTCTTTCTAGGGGTTTCTAAGAGATCTTGGTGTTAAGACAGACACAAAGAGAGGAAGGGGCTGACCGGACTAGACACCCCTGCGCTGCAGAATACAACAAGGCTATTCAAAAGAATTAACAGAGAGCACTGTGGGTGACTTGGGGGCATTTCCGCAGCATCATCTGGTGAGGAAAGCGAGCCGTAGAGAAGAATGTAGGCGCCCACGTCTGTAAAATAATGACCCTCCCCCGGAAACGTGTGGATGGGCATGTGTGCCTAGAATGACAGGGGAGAGAAAAAATATGAGAAGGTACTTCCGGAGTTGCTAACGGGCTCTACTGCAGCAGGGGCCAGCCTGAGGAGGCAGAAAGAAGGAGGAGGGAAGGGAGAGGATGGGGGACATAGCCAATAACTTGGGAGCATACCTGAATTAAGAACTATAGGGGTGCCTGGGTGGCTCCATCGGTTACGCGTCCAATTCGTGGTTTGGCTCAGGTCATGATCTCACAGTTCGTGGGTTTGAGCCGTGTGTCATGGTCTGCGCTGACAGTGGGGAGCCTGCTCGGGATTCTCTCTCTCCCCTCTCTCTCTGCCCCTACCGCACTCGTTCTCTCTCTCAAAACTAAATAAACTTTAAAAAATAACTATAGATACGTGTATGTGTGTGAGAATTTTTTTTAAGAGTAGAAAAATAAAACAGTAAACTAAAAGCATCCTGTTGGGCAGTGGGTTTTGGGCCTCACTAGACAGCGCTTGGGGAACTTTTCAATGTACCAATGCCCAGTCCCGCGCCAGAGCTTGTAGAATCACTGGCCTGGAGTGCGGCCTGGCCATGACTTTGTGAAGCCCTTCAGGTCGTTCCAGCATGCAGCCCGGGCTATGAACTGCATTTGGGTAACATGTCATACATGAGCAGGGATGGTAAACTCCTCCACTCAAAAAAAAAAAAAAAAAAAGAGGGGGACGCCTGGGTGGCTCAGTCGATTAAGCATCCGACTCCAGCTCAGGTGATGATCTTGCAGTTCGTGGGTTTGACAGTGTGGAGCCTGCTTGGGATTCTCTCTCTGCCTCTCTCTCTCTCTCTCTCTCTCAAAATAAATAAATAAACTTTTAAAAAATCAATGAAGAAGAAAAAAAGGAAGGAAGGAAGGAATGAGAACAGACCTCTGCTCCCAGGGGGCCCCAGTCTATTTTATGCCCCACGTTGGTCACCTGTAAAACGGACATGATGACAGCGCTTCCTCACAGGGCTACCGTGGACTAAATGAAGCGGTACATGTGAGGTGCTCCAACAGGGCCTGGTGCCAGTGACCGCCGTGTACGCGCCAGCTACTTCTGCTAGTACTACTGCCCTCGCTATCGTCATTACCGTAAGGAGAATGGACTGCCCGCTCACTGAACCTAACCTGATGGAGGAGACAGGCTCCCGGGCCCTACAGGTCCTCTGGCGAGGAGACGGTGCTCCCGCCCTGGCCTGATGGAGGCGGCGGGCCCGGGGTCTCCGGGCAGCCGAGACAGGGAAGACCCACCTGTAGAGCAGCAGCTTGTTGAGGCAAGCGTTGATAAGTAGTGAGGGATCCCGGGCCTCGCGGCTGACCCAGGAACGGGCGGAGATGCTGGTCACAGGGCTACCCTCGTGCACCACCAGACGCTTGGCTTTGGTCAGTTTCCCTGTAACAACGGAAGGAGGGGAGGCAAAAGTGAGGGCGGGGCCGCATGCTGGGCCAAGGGAGAGTGTGAATACCCGGATGCAGGCCTGGGGCCTGCCTACCTGTGGCCATGTCGAAGAGAAAGGAAAAAACACTGCCGCGGTCATCTCCCGCCCAGAGCAGCCGGCCGGGGGCATCAAAGGACAGAGCGAGAACGCGGCCCGTCAGCTTGCTGGAGCCGCCCTTCACTTTCTTGCCTGTGGAGATGTTCATGACGTGCACGTTGTGCTTGGCGTTCCCCACCTGTGGGAGAGACCCGCACGCCCGTCATCATCCTGCTCTCAGCCGGTCTCTCCTGGAGTCTGACCGTAATGGAGCTGCTGTGGATGGGACCGGCTGGTTCCTGCTGGACTCTAACCCCAGTGGGGCTGTGGCGGGTAAACTAGAAGGTGACGCGGGCCTGTGATCCTTCAGAGGCGGCCCCTGTTGCAATCTAACCAGGACAGACAGCTGCTCCCGGACCCATTATGCTGCACCTGAGCCAGCACCCCTTGTGACAGGCAAACCCCAGGGCCGTCCTAGGCCGGTAATAATAGCCAGTCTGCTTCCTGCCTGGTCCTTGCCGGACACGTGCCCACACTGGGGCTGGGGCTGCCGCAGAAAGGACCCCAGAGCACAAGCTCACTCGGCCATTCCCCTCTCTGCCCCTCAGGGCCAGGCCAGATTTTCACTTCCTTCCCCCGCCCTCTGACACTCCATCCTGGGGTCAGACTGCAGTGGAGCTGCCGCTGAGGGGAGACTACCAGCTTTCCGACCAGTCATCCTGCTCCCCAGTCGGCAGCCCCTGCACTTGGAAAATGGCAGCCTCACTGCTGACGGGACCGAAAGGGCTACCAGGGCTGGGACTCGGCCTCCTGACCAGTCCCCTCCTGGAGTCTATCACAGCAAGGCCACCCCAGGCCAAGAACCGAGTCCCCATTCTGACCCATTTCCCTCGGAGTCTGACCACAGGGGGACTGTGGGAATGGACTGGAGGGGACCGCCCCGCCCCTCAGCAAGCGGGCACCCTGGGGCCTGACCACAGTGAGGTTGTTGTTGACCGGCTGGAAGGTGCAGCAGAGCAATTCGGCCCCGTCGGGGTCAGGAATCTCCCGGATGCAGCGGCCGTCCTCAGAGGCCCAGATGCGCATGGTGGCATCGAGCGAGGTGGACACAAGGATGTCATTGGAGAGGGACCAGGCGAAGTCGGAGACGCCGCGGGTGTGGCCCCGAAGTACGCGGAGCACAGTGGGCGGGGCGGGCACCAGCTGGCACAGTGAGATGCTGCCGTCGAGGGAGCAGCAGGCCAGGCGGTGCCGGTCATCATTGGCGAAGCGCACTCTTGGGACTGCAATGCAAAGGAGCCGGTTGTGGGACTCAGCACGCTCACCAGGTGCTTTCATTTACATAAAGCTCTGGCGTGTGGGCCGGGGCCGGACCCGGACCCACCGCGCCAAGCACAAGGGCTTTCCTTGGCTGGGGGAGGGAGTTGGAACTCCAGAAGGCCCTTTGCCAAAAACTCCCTAAACCTTAGCAAGCACTTTACAATTACCAAGGTCTCGGCCGTTTGCAAAACCCATGCGGCTCTTTGCAAGGGCATTTCTCTGTAGCAAAGGCTCTGAACTCTTCCAAGCAACTCACGACCCCAGAAGCCTTCTGCAAAGTCCTCTTTTAAGCTGCTGACGACTTTTGGTAGATAAAGTACCTGAGACTTTGCAAAGTGCTGTACTTTGCAGAGAACTTTTAGGTTCACAAAAAGATTTTTTTAATTTTTTTTTTAATATTTATTTATTTTTGAGAGAGGGAGAGATGGAGTGTGAGCAGGGGAGGGGCAGAGAGAGAGGGAGACACAGAATTTGAAGCAGGCTCCAGGCTCCAAACTATCAGCACAGAGCCTGATGCGGGGCTCAAACCCACAAACTGTGAGATCATGACCTGAGCTGAAGTTGGTTGCTTAACCAACAGCCACCCGGGCGCCTCCTATTTTTTTTTTTTTTTAGATTTTTTTTTTTAAAGTAATTTTGGGCGGGGGAGAGGGGAAAATGGGTGATGGGCATTGAGGAGAGCTCTTGTTGGGATGAGCACTGGGTGTTGTACATAAACAATGAATCACAGGAATCTACCCCCGAAACCAAGAGCACACTGTATACACTGTATGTTAGCTAACTTGACAATAAATTATAAAAAGAAAAAAAAAAGTAATCTCTGTACCCAATGTGGGACTCGAACCCACAACCCCAAGATCAAGAGTCACAAGCTCCACCGACTGAGCCAGCCAGGCGCCCCCACAAAAAGGTTTATGGATCGCAATTCCTCCTTCGGAGGGAGGCCAGAAACTTTGTGTTCCAGAAAAGGATGCACTGAGTAGTTGTCATAATTCAGGCAAATGAGTGGGTGGCTTACCTGCCTCATCCACGTGCTGGTCGAAAACATGGTACATGCCCGCAAATGCGTAGTTCTCACTCAGCGATGTGTCCCCAGCCATGGCTCGACTTGCTTCTGCTGCTGATGTGGGTACCACGCTGCCAGGGGGCCTGGGCCCCAATAGGAGTGGGGGATAACATGAGGTGCATGTTAGCATTCAGTCTGCTGTTGCCTCATGGCCCCTCGCCCCCTCACGAAGCCCCAGCTCCCAGCTGCCCCTGGTGCATACCTGTCCTCATAGACGGCCCGGTTCATCTGTGCCTGCAGCTGGTAGGAGCCTCGGCTGACGGAACGGCGGTGCCCACGGGCCCCCAGGGCCCGAGGATCATCCTCAAAGTCCTGCAAACAGAGGGTCAGGGTGGGCACATCTTGAAAGAAGCCCCCAGGAACCTATGGAGTATGGAGTCTTGAAAATATGTCCAGAACCAGATCCCTTCTCACCCTACCCACCGCCACCACCATCGCCTGGACTATTGCGGTGGCTTCTGCACTGTTCCTCTGCTTGCCTCCTTCCCCCACTCAGCGGATACTCCATAAATGTTCTGCGAAGAAAGAATGAACACTTTCCCCCGAAAACCACTCGGCTCACTCTCTTGCTTCATTCAAGTCTCCGCTCAACCGTCACCTCCTTGGAGAAGCCTTTCCTGATCATCTCTATCAAAAAGAGCTTCCCTCTGTCCCTCACACCGGTCTCATTTTATCCCCCAAGTCTGCTTTACTTTTCCATCTTAGCACTCCTCACTATACGCCACGTTAATTATTGACTCGTTTATCTGGCTTGCACTATTTATCCTGTTTATTGCCCATTTATCAACCTGCTTATCTTGTTTATTGTCTGTTTACTGACTTTAGATTATCTCTTTTTGCTTTCTGCTCATCCTAAGAGCCTAGAACAGTGCCTCGCACACAGCAGGTGCTTGACAAGCCCTCTGAGTGAATGTACATGGAGGTAGGTGGTACGTATGGCAGAAAGCAGGAGAAGGAGCTCACCTCCATGCGGTCAAGGGTAGTTCGGCTGCTGCGGACGATGCTGTTGCTATAGGCACGAGCACTGCCTGGCTCGGAGAGGGGCCCGTATCGCTGGCCCAGCAGCTGCCCACGTAGCCTCAGGTACTGCCGACGCAGTGCTGGGGGGTGCCCAGCCTTGGCATTCTCCCGCAGTAGCTGGCTGCGCCGACGGATATACTGTGTCCGAAACTGTGGAAACGTTGGTGTGCGGTACGCGTTGTACCTATGATGGCAGGAGGCAGGATGGGCAGCAGGCACAGGACAGAGGGAATCAATCAGCTCAGGGGGGACAGGTAAAGAGAATGAGGTGTGCGGCCGTGAAGGGTCAGGATGGCAAGTGATCAGCAATGGTGATGGGGGTCCCTTTGGGGGTGTGAGGAGGGTGGGCCTACAGTAATAAAGGGCATGGCGATGAGGTCAGAATGGGGGGCGACAGAGGCCATCTGCAGCTTTGCCGGAGTTGGGATTTGGTGAATGAGTCAGTGTAGACAACAGGGGTCAGGGTGACATGGTGATGGGGGTTAGTGTGGGGCAACGGTGGAGGTCAGTATGGGATGGTGATGGAGTCACACTGGGGGAGGGATGATGGTAAGAGAAGTCTGCGGAGGGGGGGCAATGGTGGGGAACAGGATGTCACTAGCCTGAGCTCCATCACCCCCTCCCAAAGGCTCTGGAAGCACAGCCTCTTGACGCATGCACACAACTGACTGCGTTTTCCCGGCATGCTCTTTACGACCCCCCGGCCAGCTCTTCTCTCTGCAGGCAAGCCCCCACACTTAGCTACTACGCATGCTCATCTCCGGCATGCCCACGCAGCCGCCTAAGGCAAGTTCTCCGCCCAGCCTCACTTATCGCCATTGCGCATGCACCATAGTAACTTCCGCTCCCATGAGTTTCGACCCCATTCCTCACCTCGCGTCTACTGCTAAGACCTGCTGCCACACCGCGGCCATTCCCCGGCCTCCTCTTCTGGCCTGTGCGCCCGCGGGAGCCTGCAGGACAAGGGCCTGGAATGTCAGCGTTTCAAGTGAAAGGACTTAGTTCCTCCCCTTGAGCCAGACGATCCTTGCCATAGACACTTAGTCCCACGCCGGGACGTCACGAAATACCACCCGGCAGTTAGCATGGTCATCATCCCAGCCCTGCCCTTCCCCGGGAAGCTCCCGGAAGGTTCACAGCAGCAATTCAGATCTGATCCCGCCCCTCCCCGGTCGCCATAGCGACGTCCCTCCCCCGGTCTAGCAATCCTTCTTGGCATTCCCCATCCATCTTGTTGCCCCCCGCCCCCCGCCTTCCCTTCTCCGGTTCAGGAGCAGAGCCGGGGATCAGAGACCACCTCCGGGGCTGCCTCCGGCTCTTGAGGCCCCCCGGGGCGGCCCTGAGACCAGTGTCGCCCTTTTCTTCTGTCTCTCTTCTCCCTCTCTCAGGCTCCAAGCAAGATGGCCGCCCACTGCTAGGAAGAGCTGCCAAGCGCAGAGCGAATGGATAGGAATCCTTCCCAGGGCGTGGGAGAACCACGCAGGCGCACTAAGAGACAGCAGCTTCCGGCACAGGATGGAGGCTCCACCCCTCAAGTTCTGTTCACCACCCCCACCTCTACCCCTCTCCACTCCCCTGGTATTCTGATAAGTACTACAGTACTTTCAGAAGGTAGTGTAACCTGGCCAATGCTGTCAGGTCTGCTGACTAGGAGCTATGGTCTTTGGGCAAGTCACTCAATCCCTTTGTGATTCAGTATCTTCATCTGAAAAAAACTGCCTCATAGGGTCAGTGCGAGGACTAAATGAGTTAGCTAGCTTGGACTAGCATCCGGAAAATAGAAAATACCCACTATATTGACTACTGTTAGTTTTTTTTTTTTTAATGTTTCTTTTTGAGATACAGTGAAAGGCTGGAAGAGGAGTAGAGTGAGGGAGACAGAAGGTCCGAAGCAGGCTCTGCATTGACAGCAGAGAGCCTGATGTGGGGCTCGAACCCACGAACCGCGAGATCATGACCTGAGCTGAAGTCGGGCGCTTAACCGACTGAGCCACCCAGCTGCCCCAGTTTGTTGTTTTAAAAACTTTTCCGATTAACAGATCCACCTGCCAGAGGTAATTCTGGTGCAAAAATAATGCGAATTAACCGCCACAGCCACCTCTTGCATTTGCTGTGTGCTTTGTGTTTTTTTTTCTTCCAATTTTTGCTTTTAAAATGTTTACACACCCTCACTGGATTAAAAAGGGGTTTTGAACAAGCTGGTGACAGAAGGCACTTTCGGTATGCTGGGACTTATAAAGTTGCAGAATTTATCTGCAAGAATGGCAGGAAGGTTCCTGGGTGGGCAAAGGGAGGGTCTGGGTGAGTAGGAAAAGGGTTACATTAGGCAGGGAGAGATAAGGGATTTTCAGGCAGGCAAAATGCAGCTAGAGGTGGGAGGCCGAGAAACTAGCAGCAGCAGCAACATCAGCAACAGCAGCAGAGTTTGAGCAAGAAGAGGATGAGATAAACGTGTTCCCAACCCGCCCGGGCTAGGTGCCACGTGTGGTAGTCCCAGCCACTACCCAGTCAGGACCCCTCTCACTCCTGAGAGCTTTGCACTTTCCCTCAATAAATCTATGGCCTTGCTCACCCTCTGTTGTCATCCATCCACGACATTCATCCTTCGACTCCGTGAGACAAGCACCAGCGTCCTCCCACCCGCCTGCAACATTTTGGTACCAGGACCCTGGGACCCTCGGAGGGTGAGTAACAGCAGACTCTTTGCTTTCCTTTTCTGAACAGAGGATCCCCTTACCAAGACTCTCAAAACCGGGCACCCGTCAGCCGGTTAAAAGCAGGGGGCACGGACACCGGTCTCAAGTCTCAGGCCTCTGGGTACAGACTGGTCAGTCCCCCCTTGTGAAAGGGGAACGTCGTCGGCCTAACCCTAAGCAGTTCCCCTTTCTGCTCTTGGCTTAGTCTTTCTTCACCTGTCCTTCTTCGATGGCTTTTAAAGCCTCTCCGACCCCTGATGATCAGTATGCTCCAGCAACTAGGGACATTTCAGGATCTGGAGTCCCTCTTCATTCTCCGTGACTCGTTCTCCACCAAACACCTGGGATCTCCTGGGGGCAGCGGTTTCGAAGGTGGCCCTACCGATTTTGTCACTTAGGGAGGAAATGCTGTTTGTGTAGTGGCTATCAGGACCTCCCCTTCAAGTGTCTTTCATGATAGTCTGGATGATGGAGACAGCTCTTTCCCGTTTTTCTGTTCTTTGGCGAGACGCGTTTTATCGTCAGGTGCAACTCAGGCTTACATGTGGCCAGGACTCTGGGCTTGGAATGGGAGCAGACAATATTTGGGTCATTTCCCCTCATGACAAGCTGGAGAGAGCTTACCAGTATCGAGTATTTTGTATCCCCTTGGTTTCGAACATTACGAACGGGAGCACAGATCTACCGTCGGTGCCTTCTTTGTGCGCAATAGCAGTGGGAACCTGAACAATCGGGACCCGCCGGCTGATAGGACACGAGGCACGCAGCAAGGGAGGCTGCTTGGGGGTGAGGCGAGGAAATACTTGACCGTGTGGACTAGATTCCATGGGCTGGGGGTGCAAGCAAATTGGTACGACCAAGAAATGAGGGCCCAGCACGCGGGCTCCGAAGACTGAGGTCGTCGGGGACCTCCCCTGTTACAGAAAAGGCCCATCCGGGGGGCGCACAGAAGGACTGGCAATCCGGTGCCCTGAACCTACCCTAGGGTTCCCATTGGGCGCCCGAGACATGTAAAAGGATGGAGACCGGCCCTGGGGGTCACAACCCGGGGAAGCCTCCTCCATAAGCAGCACGTGCCTCCCCTTAATCGCCCCAGCTGTTTGCTTGCACCCATGACCTTTACAAATAAGAAGCCTTGAATCACTAACCTCGCCAAACTCCTTAAGAGATTTGCAAGGATCCGGAGGAGGGAAGGAAGGCTTGGGTGGGGGCTGAAGCAGCGGGTCAGAATGGCTCCCCGCGCTGGCCCAATCCTTCCTTGACCCGGGGGAGAGGCCATCCTCTCGGCTTGGGGAGGGCGGACCAGGAACGCCTCGATTCTAAAGGGGAGAGCAGGTCTGTTGGGACGCCTTCACAGTCACCTCTCTAATGTAACAGCCGCGGAAGTCCTTGAGGTTCTGGACTCCTACCAGGGGGCTCGCGAGACGGGTAACAAACCCTCCTCCACGGGCACTCCTCTGGAATGTGTTCTGAGAAGCTGCGAAAGATCCGATCCACAAATGCTGAAAAAGAAGAGCATGAAGGCTGTTTTGCCCCCAGGCTTGGCCTCAGTGTGGCCGGGGGGACGGAGGCTCCTGGCCTCCTGAGGGAACTAGTCAGTACGGTAGCTTACGGTTAGATCTGTGCTGTACAAGAGAGGGTCAGGGTCAGTAGTCCCTAGTAAGACCTGTAAGTCAGGTGCCGACCTCCTGGTCCCTTTAAGGGCCCGAGAAGGGCAGGTACTCGCGGGCTCGCCCCCTGAGGCCTCTTCTCAGGAAAGGCCACCTGTGAGACCCTCATGTCCTCCTTGTCCAGGATTGCCAGGGGTGAGAAACCCTCCCCGGGAAAGGAAGGCACATTCAACGTATCCATTGACCGAAAGGCCTCATGGTGAATTTGGCCCCAGGAAGGTTCCATTTTCCTTGTGACATTTTAAGCAAGTAAAAGGGCCCGGCAAATTTGCACACAATCCTGGTCGATATACCGAAGCGTTCCAAAACCTAAGCCTGGTTGCTGGAGAAAAACACAGGCCATCCCTAACGAAGGGGACTCTGACACTCTCTCACTGTCTCTCCTCATACACTCCGGTTCCTCTCACTGTATGTGGGGGCTTCTCCCTCATTCGTTTCCTGGGTCAGTGACTGATGATTAGAGGCAACTGTCTCTGGTTGGTCTACCTTGGGTTGGAGACTTTAAGGAATATTCCCAAGCAGCTGCTGAAACTCCTTTTGTTTCTGGGAAGTTCCCTGTCCTCTCTGGCCTGACATGGACTGCGTAATTCCACTTGGCGGTGGAAAAAACCTGGTGTCTGCTCATTTGTCTCAGTGGACAGGCTTTAGGACCAGGAGATCTCTCTCTGCCCTCTTTTTTTTTTCTTTTTAAAGTTTTATTTTATTTTTGAGACAGAGACAGAGCATGAGTGGGGGAGGAGCAGAGAGAGAGGGAGACACAGAATCCGAAGCAGGCTCCAGGCTCTGAGCTGTCAGCATAGAGCCCGACGCGGGGCTCAAACTCACAGACCGTGAGATCATGACCCGAGCTGAAGTCGGTCGCTTAACTGACTGAGCCGCCCAGGCGCCCCTCTCTGCCCTCTTTTATCTGCCTTCAGGCTTTAGGCAAATCTGGCCTCTTCTTCCTTCCCCTCCCCTCCTCCTGTTTCTGCACCCACCTACCTTGGGTGCAGCCTGCATAACTGGTTCCTATACCATCCTCAGTGCCTCAGGCACCATAGGCTCCTCCTCTCACCCTCAAGGTCGAGGAGCAAAGAGCACCCCTTGGACTGCCCACTTCAGATTCCCCTTGGTGTTCCAGGTAAAAACTAAAAATGGGGAAGAAATTGATTGACTTTTAAATGGATCTGGGATCAGTATTTAAAGAAATTAAAGTTTGTTGGTTTAATTAAGATAGACATATCTTTAGAGTTATCAGCATTAAATATGAAACTTATTTTACCTAGGTTTGGTGAAGGTGAAATAAGTTCACATTGTCTCTGCTGCAATTTGTTAGCAAAAAGAGGACTTAAAATAATGGTTAATTTTGTCTGTCTCAACATTTTCAAGGGTAATTGTTAAGATAACTTTCAGGGTCTTTGGTAACCTAAAACTTTAAATTTTTGCTTGCGTGATAAATGGCATTGAATTCGTTGGACATCTAGGTCTTTTCCAAATAGAATGGCATGCTAAAGCGTTGCTTAATCATAGGTTTATGCTTTTGGATAACCTTCACTGGAGACTAAGGCTTCTAAGAGTTAAAATTCTGCTAAATGTAATTAAGACTAATAAAAATAAGGAAAGTAACTCTGTCGGTAGAAAAGGAGGAGATATGTAAGAAAGATATATGGAATGGGAAATACATTTTTGTTGAAAGTAAAAAAAAGTAATTTTGTTCTAAATGAGATTGGTTGTTTGGAGGAAAAGGGCTTAGGTCAAAATCTGACAGCAAAGGAAATTTGTAGGTTTGTGAAGGGAAATCTTTGGAAAGGAATTTTATATATGGTCAGGACAGACTAAGGTTAGACTTAATCTTAGCCAAAAGGTCGAGAAGCAATGGGGACAGACGAAGGTTAAAATAAATGGATTTTAAAAATACACTGGGGGCGCCTGGGTGGCTCAGTTGGTTGGGCGGCCGACTTCGGCTCAGGTCATGATCTCACTGTCTGTGATTTCGAGCCCCACATCGGGCTCTGTGCTGACAGCTCAGAGCCTGGAGCCTGCTTCAGATTCTGTGTCTCCCTCTCTCTCTGTGCTTCCCTTGCTCATGCTCTGTCTCTATGTCTCTCAAAAATAAAATTAAAATATAAAAAATTTAAAAAAATACACTGATATAAAATTAAAATTCTGCTTTACTCTCTGGTAAAAAGGCAAAGTTTTTGTGGATTGTTGGTATGTTTTTGATTTAAAAAAAGAGGTAAAAAGTTTTTTCCCCCTTTTGTCTGCCCAAAAAGATGGAAAAATATGATTTTAACCAAAAGGGCAGGGCAGCAGGCCCTTGAGTGTTGGTTGAGCCTTGGCTGAAATTGCCCTTCCTGTGCTTCTGACGACGTCCTGACATCCTCGCTGCCAGCCTCCAAATGCTCTACATTTGTGTTGTTTCTATTTAGCAAAGGCGTGGATGCCTGTGCCATATAAGGAATGCATGACTATGATATATAAAAGGCTTTTACTGGAATACATCGGAGCCATTTTGCTACACTTAGCCCAGCATATGCCAATTTGTAACAACGTAGATACTAAAAAATGGATATCCACGTGGCAGGAACATATTTATGGGCATTGCTGAAAAAGGGAAGGGAATAGACGTCAACTTTGGCCCTTTTAGCCCCATTGACGGCCAATTTTATCCTTACAAAAAATGGTTTTCACTAGCCTTTTAAAATACAGTTGTAAAGAGGATTACTGTTGGGCCAAAACAGAATCAGTGCATCCTTCTACAATCAGGGAAGTCTTGCTTGGGCATAGTCAATACCCCCAAGGTCCCACAGGTGAAAAATGGAGGGATAGGAGAAACAGGGACAAGGTCAGCTCTCAGAGGCACGGTCAAGTCTGGATAAGAGTGACTGCTACCAGCACCTCATGAGACTGGCAAAGCTTTTGGCTACCAGTTGAATAACCAGCCAAAACGCAGGGCCAGGAGATGACATTTCTACTGACCAGCTATGGAAAATTAAGATAAGGGACACCTCTTCCCCCTTTTTCCTATAGATGAGCAATTCCCCAACCAAGGCCAACACTCCTTTGGGATGCATTCTAAAAAACTGGGATGATTTTGATCCATAAACTCTGAAAAAAACAAACAAAAAAACCCACAAACTACTCGTTAATTATCATGGGGCTGGAGGTCCTATAGGGAACTTCCAGTTTCTTACCGGGGCCCAGGGAATTCCATCCCAAGATTCTAATTGGGACTACAACCATATCATTAAGAAATGTTATTTCCACCACTTCCAAGCTTGTGCTTTAGAGAAATTAAGGAGGTCTAAGGTTAAGCCCTTAAATTATGCTAAATGAACCACTATTTTACAAACACAGAATGAGAGCTCCATGGCCTTCCTAGAGAGGTCGAGGGAGGCTCTCATTAAATATTTAGCTATCTCCCCTGACACCCCTAAGGCTGAGATGATTTTAAAGGAAAATTCTGTCACTCAATTAGCCTTAGATATTCAGAGAAAATTCGAAAATCAGCTGTTGTCCTTGAAGGGACCCTGGAGGAGCTCTTATGAGCTGCCAATCGGGTAGATTACAACCGGGATCAAAATCAAAACAAAACAGGAAAGGAGGCTTAAGAAAAATCTGAGGCCTTAGTTGAGGCCTTACACACTATGTCAGACCAGACTTCCTGAAGTCCTGGCACCAAATGCCACTTATGTGGCCGTTCAGGGCACTGGAAAAGAGACTGCCCTCAGAAGAGACAACAGAAGTCAAAGCCCTGTAAGTCATGCCCCTTGTGTGGAGACTGTCACTGGAAGCCTTACTGTCCTTAGGGACCTCCATCTGCGAGTGCTCAGATAACCAGTGTCCCTGAAAGGGACTGATGGGCCTTGGGGCTCTTCACGATGGCACCTTGGAACCAACTGTCTATTGGAAGCCTGGAGCCTCTGGTAACTCTGGAAAACTCTGGTAAATAAAAAGCTGGCTCATTGCCTTCTTGATCCCGGAGCCACCTTCTCCTTCCATTCCACTCTAGGCCAACTATCCAGACACAGTGTACCGATTAGAGGTGTCTCCAGAAAACTTATGACTAAATTTTTCTCTTGGCCTTTGGGATGCATACAGGGAAAACTAACTTTTTCTCATTCTTTCTTGATAATGCCAGAGAGCCTTAGTTCTTTGCTAGGAAGGGACATTATAACTGAATTAGAGACTATGGTGCTACTAACTCCAGGACAGATAAACAATGGTGTGAGTTTTGGGGAATTACTGGATATTGTAGGCTATGGATACTGGGGTTCAGTAAATAGGTCACCCACTAACTTTATCAGTTATTAAAGGAGACTCAATCCCACTTACTCTCCCAAGGAAATAAACTGGGGTCTGACTCATGGACACTGTCTCCAGCACTCAGAATGGTTACAAAGAGAGCAGGGCAATTACTATTACCGAGCTCACAGAGCTGAAGATCATTAAAACACAGCATCAGGCCTTTCATTTAGGGAGGGATAAAACTTATTAGATGACCCAAAGGATGTTTACTGGGAAAAATTTGTCAAGGACAGTTGGGCAAGTAGTATCAGCCTGTGAAGGCTGTCCTAGAAACAATCCTCTCAACCACAGACTTGCTCTCCCAGACAATCAAGGGCCTGGAGGCTATCCAGGGAAGACTGACAGTTAGATTTCACTCATATGCCAGGTTGAAGGGGCTCCAGTATCTGTTGGTATGGGTTGATACTTTTACTAACTGGGTAGAAGACTTCCCCTGAAAAATGGAAAAGGCACAAGAAGTAATAAAAGTTCTGCTTTATAAACTAATACCCAGGTTTGGCTTACCTAAAATTTTGCAAAGTAATAATGGTAAACGGCTGTCTTGGCTCTTTCTCTGGTAGGATTCCCGGCTTTTGGAAAACTTCTATACCACAAAATAAAGCAAATTGTCTGCTTGCTCAGCAGAACTCAAAATGACACCACACATGCATCATTAGATGCTTTAAATAAAAAATTAAATAAATTTAGGGCTGGATTCTTGGAGAATAGAGCCATCACTGGTCACTTACTGCTCCTCCGTCACCTGGGTTGTGAGAGATTCCCTGACATGTGTTGTTTCAATATGACCGATAATTCCCATGATGACATGTGGACACAATTAGAGAAAGTCAGGGTCTCTCCAGGATTGTTTGAATGGTTTGAAAACGGGGGACATGATCTCAGAGATGCCATCTTGGTGGTCAGTGTAATCTTCAGTTTGTTTTTCTCTGCGTCTGCTGATATTTGTGCCACCTCATGCCTGTCAGCCTTCCTGTAAAACCATCCTGTGGGTCACTCGGCCGACCCTTGGGTAGACTCTGATTGCTGTACCCCCACATTGTCCCTGTCAGCTTGAAGAAGCCAGAGCGGTCATCATCCGTGTTCCCTAATGGCAGTTAGGGGTCCCAATTCCAGGGGGAGAAATGAGTAGGGAAAGGGTTACATTCGGCAGGGAGAGATAGAGACGTGCAGGGAGGCAGGATGCAGCTACAGGTGGGAGGCTGAGGAAGCGGCAGCGGCAGCCGAGTTTGGGGAAGGAGAGGATGAGATAAACGTGTTCTGGACCCGCCCGGCCTAGGTGCCATGCATGGAGCCTCACGAACTTTCCGATAAGGTCCCAGTGAAAAGCCAGGGACAGAAATCCCCAGTCGGGACTCCTCTCAATATTGAGAGCTTTACACTTTCTCAATAAACTCTATGGCTTTGCTCACTCTCTTGTCTGCAAGATTCATTCTTTGATTCTGTGACAGACAAGGACCACCGTCTCTCCCACCCTCCTGTAACATGGGGATATCAAGTGACCAGAGGCAGTTCCTGGAGACTGTGACATGACTGCTACAATCATGGTATCTAGAAAAAAAGCTCGAGCCCATGGGGAACCACAAGTCCTACTCACTATAACAGGATCTGGGGCTAAATTACAGTGCAATCAATGGTTTAGGGTCCTAGTCGAATGAATAAACAGTTGGACAAAGAGCCAGGTAAGCCAGAGTCATTTGAAGATAATGCCACATCACAACAGCGACTCAAGTGGCAGCACAAACAGTGGCTAGGTCTTTTCTGGACTCCTCCTTCCTTCATGCGCCTCCTGCCCGTTCTGCCCCGCTAGCGTGAGAATGCAAAGCAATCTGGACCACACTGGCTGTACTCTTCATTACTAAGACCGGCTAAGACAAAACCTGCAGTTGGGCCCCGTCCTCAGACACAAAAAGTAGTATAGTTTGAGGGAAATCCTGGGTGGCTTGGGGTGACAAGGGTGTGCTGAGAATCAAGGCCAGAGAGTCAAATGGGAGACATGGAGCTGGGGTGTGACTGAAGCGAAGATGCTGAGTCCTTATTCACTTATCCCTGAAGTTTCTTCCTAAATGAAACAAGTGGGGGTTGGGACACAAGGTCATAAACTTAAATTTTACCATTTCCTGATGGGAAAACATTTGCCTCTCTCTGAAGCCGAAGCTATCATCGTCTCCAAAGTCTTAATGGTAATAACTCTTGTGGCGTGAGTCAGGAACAAGATTCCTGCAATTGGAAGGCGCCTCACAGACCACCTGAGCAGCCTGCAGCAAAGCTAAGACAGAGAACCAGACTTGCAACCAGTATTTACCTAGCCCCAACTAGGTGCCAGGCACTGGGGAAACAACAGGAATGGAGACAAAGTTCCCGCTCTCATGGAGCTGCCATTCTAACCGGAAGGATAAACAGTAAGAAGATGATAGGAGGAATTAGTACTTACTATCATTACAAGAGGGTTTGGTTAGGGGAGTCTGGGTGGCTCAGTCGGTTAAGCGTCCGACTTCGGCTCAGGTCATGATCTCATGGTTCGTGAGTTTGAGCCCTCTGGGCTCTGTGCTGACAGCTCAGAGCCTGGAGCCTGCTTCGGATTCTGGGTCTCCCTCTCTGTCCTTTCCCACTGCTCGTACTGTCTCTGTCTCTCAAAAATAATAAATAAATGTTAAAGAAATTAAAAAAAATAAGAGTTTGGTTAGTGTTGCTGAGCTGTTGGGGAAGGGGAAGAGGGATGAGAAATGATTTTAAGCTGGAACCTGAGTGAAAAGGAGCCAGATACACATAGCTCTGGAGGCTGAACATGCGGATAAGGCCAGTGAAGCTGGTCAATGACTGACTCAGAGAGGGGGCAGAAATCACTTCACAGGACTAGAAGGGGGTCCCTGTGCTCTTAAGATCTCAATTCCATTTACTCGGTGAAGGATTCGGGGCCAGACTGTGGGCCTGGGAGAGACTGGACCCTGGGTTTAGGTACCTCGGTCCCCGGCAGTATAGGTAAATGGGCTCAGGCCTTGCTTCTTCCCATTTGTTCTGTTAATACACTGAACTACATCTCTGCTTTTCAAAATGTCAAGGCGCCCCAGCCAGGTTTCAGGGACAGCCTGAATTTACCAAGCTCTGCCTACATCCATCTTCTGTAACCATTACAACCACCCCAATGAGAAAGGAGTGACACTCAGCCCCGCTTTGAAGAGGAGGGAAGTGGGCCCTGGAGGGGTTTACCGCCAGTGGTCACAGAAGTTGAAAACATGAGAACTAGCCTTTGGACTCAGGCAAGAAGTCGAACTAGACTGATTTTCTTATCCTGGACACTGGAGACCGCCAACCCCTGGTAACCAGCCAGCAGCGCTGCCGGAATGCTCCGTTCCTCTCCTCTCTCTACACATCCCCGAAGGCAAGTCTCAAGTCAATTTCCACTCCCGTCTCCTTTGACCTCCCGCACTGGCAGGTCCACACTGAAACCCACGGTGGCTCGCAGCTGCTCTCAGGAGCAGCTCCCCGGCCTCCTCTGCAACTTTGCCTCTTGTTGCTCTTCCTTGATCAGGTTAGGTTCCAGCCACATCGGCTTTCTTGCACATCCTTTTAAAACTGCACCAACTGTTCTTGGGATCTAGAACGCGCTCTCCTGCACACTCTCACCAAACGCTTCTACTCATCCTACAGTAATATCGCTAACAGGAAGTGCTCTGTGACAGGCACGGTCCTAAGCACTTTACAGAGAAAACCTTTAATTCTCACAACCACCCTATGAATTTGGTACTATTAGGCCACGTCAGAGATGGGGAAATGGAGGGAAAGAGATGGAGTGACCTGCCCAAAGTTGGTCAGTAAGCGCTGGGGCTGGATTTACACCCAGGCCACCTAGGTCTGGGAATCTTTGCTCTTAAACACTACACTTAAAAAAATTTTTTTTTAATGTTTATTTTTGAGAGAGAGACACACACACAGAATCTGAAGCAGGCTCTAGGCTGTCAGCACACAGCCCGTCACTGGGTTCGAACTCCAGAACAGCAAGATCATGACCTGAGCCGAAGTGGGATGCTTAACAGACTGAGCCACCAGGCGCCCCTAACCACTACACTTTTTAACACCAGCTCCCAAATTACTTTGTGTGAGCTCCTCCGGTGTGGATTCCTAACAAGTACTTTCTTTTAAAAAAAAAATTTTTTTATAAGTTATTTATTTTAAGAGAGAGAGCACACAAGCAGGGGAGGAGCAGAGAGGGAGAGAGAATCCCAAGCGGACTCCATGCTGTCAGTGCAGAGCCCGATGCGGGGGGCTCGAACTCATGAACCATGAGATCATGACCTAAGCTGAGAAACCAAGAGTCAGATGCTTAACTGACAGAGCCACCCAGGTGCCCCACAAGGACCTCCTCTCTTCCTGTATTCCTCATTTACCTGTGACCTGTCAGCAAATGCTGTCAGCTCTATGTTCAGAATTTATCCAGAATGGGACCCCTCCTCATGTTCGCTGCCACTGTCGCCATCACTGGCCTCAGTACTGGAGTGGCCTCCTCACTGCTTTCACCACCCCCCACCATCTGTTCTCACAGCAGCCAGAGGGTCCTGTTACAACCCAAGTCGGCCCTCAGCCCTCCTCTGCTCAGACCCCTGTTGTGCCTCAATCCCTCTGAGAAAAGCCCAAAGTCCTCCCCAGGGCCAGAGAGGCCTTACATTTTTCCAACCTCACCTCCTGCCACTGACACCCTTGTTCCCCCTGCTCCTGCCACCCTGACCTTCTTGCTGTTCCTCACACACAGCCAACCAGATCCCACCTCAGGGCCTTTGCACGTGCTTGCTTTTCCTTCTGCCTATAATTCTCCTTCTCCGATGTCAAGGCAAGGCTAGGCTGATGGATTTGCCCAGTAAAGAAGCAAGCCCTCATTTGATTCAGATGGTTGCTGGACCGCAAAAGCAAGAAGAGCCACAGGACCCAGCCCACGTCCCACATGCTGGCTAACACCAAAATGAAAGGGGCCAGATTAGTGCAGTGTGGATAGCAGGGCACCCTGTCGCCAGGGAGCTAATTCCATGCTAAGCAGGTTTGACAGTCATTAGGTCAGGGGAGGAAAGGGACAGAAAGCCTCCTACCTGGCCAGAACCTCGAGTGATGCCGAACCGCCTCATGACAGCCTCCTTGCCGTACACGGAGCTGAGTGAAATGGCCTCCTGTGTTCCAAGGATCACAGGGTGTTCTGCCAATACTTAGATCAGCCTGCCTGTGTGGCCTATGTGGAGATGTGCCAGGCAGCCGAAGCGCCATGGTGGAACCATTCCTCCACACCGGATATCCTCCTTGCTCACACTCCCCGTCGCCTTTCAAGTCTCTGATGAAAGGCCACCTCCCGAGCCGCCTTCTCTGACCACCCTGCACAAAACAGCACTTTAACTCTCCACACTCCCTGTTTTACTTTAATTCTTGCCACTCCCTAACTCAGGTTACTCGCGGACTTATTACTTGACTGTCTTTAGATCTTCACCATTACAGGATCCCTGAGGGAAAGAAATGTTACACCTGTTGCTCTGTCCCTACTATTATGTCACAGGCAACAAATGCTAACTTTTATTGACCACATTTAACTATCACTGTTCCAGGTGCTTCTCGTGTCTTAACTTCTTTAATAGGCTACCTTTATTATCCCCATTTTATAGGGCAGGAAGCGTTTTTTCTTTTAACTTTAGTCATGTATTATTTCTGAGAGAGAGAAAGAGAAAGAAAGCACTCACAAGCAAGCAGGGGAGAGGCAGAGATACACACACAGAATCCGAAGCAGGCTCCAGGCTCCAAGCTGTCAGCACAGAGCCCCATGCGGGGCTCCAACTCACGAACCACGAGATCATGCCCCGAGCTGAAGTTGGACGGTTAACCGACTGAGCCACCCAGGCAACACGAAGCCAGGAGAGAGGTTTTAAGAGGTTGTGGGTATGAAGGTTGGAAGGCAGGACCTCTGGGGCTGGGCAAAGGGTAGTCTTTCTGCCTGGAAAAGCCACAGAGGTCCTGAGCTCTGTGATTGAGGTGGGGGAGCAGGATGGGGTTCTAGGGCCAGTATCTGGAAAATAACAATGTCAGATGCGAAGAAAGGGAAGCTAGTAGGGAGGAGGGGGAGAGAGGGAGAGGGAGAGGGAGAGGAAGAATATCCTAAGCAGGCTCCGCACTGACAGCGTAGATGCAGGGCTCAATCTCACAAACCAACTTGCACTCTCTCCCCCTCTGAAAGTAAATAAGTAAACTAAAAAAAAAGATACCATAAAGTAGGAAATACCAGAGAACTCTGCAGATTTCACTTATTCAGCCTTTCTTCCACTACACAGACAGATGGGCAGACTGGACTCCAATAAAGAAAAATATACCCCTTACTGTGGATTAATCATAAAGGTTCAAATAGAGACTGCAAATTGTAGGTTCAGACAACTATTAAGAACTTAAAAAAGTAAAGGAAATTACCAAAGAGGAGTTTTACTTAAAGTTTAGGGGCGCCTGGGTGGCTCAGTCAGTTGAGTGGCCGACTCAGCTCAGGTCATGATCTCATGGTTCGTGGGTTCGAGCCCCATGTTGGGCTCTGTGCTGACAGCTCAGAGCCTGGAGCCTGCTTCGGAATCTGTGTCTCCCTTTCTCTCTGCCCCTCCCCTGCTCATGCTCTCTCTCTCCCCAAAATAAAATAAAAACATTAAATTTTTAAAAGTTTAAAGTTAAAAAATTTAACTCAACACTGTACTAAGACTGTTTACACAGAATGCCACAGACTGTTTTTAACAACTTAGAAGCCTTGACTTTGTGCATTCACTGTATGTCAAGACCATGCAACAGGATCTAGGGTAGTTGTCCATAATCAAACTTTTCTGCAGTATATTGTATGCATATTCATACTAACTGGAAAAAATAAAGGTTGGAAAAGTTCTAAGGCACCTGGCTGGCTCAGTCAGAAGAGCATGCAACTCGTGACCTTGGAGTCATGAATTTGAGCCCCACATTGGGTGTAGAGATTACTTTAAAAATAAACTTAAAAAAAAAAAAAAGATTACAGGGCGCCTGGGTGGCTCAGTCAGTTGGGCATCCAATTCGTCTCACATCATCTCACAGTTCCTAAGCTTGAGCCCCACATCAGGCTCTCTGCTGTCAGCATGGAACCCGCTTCAGATCCTTTGTCCCCCCCCCCTTTTCTGCCCCTCCCTTGCGGGGTCTGTCTCAAAATAAACAAACTTGTAAAAAAAAAAAAAAAGATTAAGAAAAGGTCCAAGTCAGGTCTTATACCAAATTTGAAAAAAACAGGTGCACCTGGGTGGCTCAGTTGGTTAAGTGTCCGACTTCAGCTCAGGTCATGATCTCATGGCTTGTGGGTTCGAGCCCCACAACAGGCTGTGTGGACAGCTCAGAGCCTGGAGCCTGCTTCGGATTGTGCGTCTCCCTCTGTCTGCCCCTTCCCTGCTCACGCTCTCAAAAATAAAAGAAAAATTAAAAGAACAAAACAAAACTGCTTCTCTTTTATCAGATATTTGTGCACTCTGAATGCTAAAGGATCACGGCCTTTATGTTAGCCTGGGGAAGGATGATGGGGTGGAAGATGCATCTGGGCAGGGCCTGTAGGTTTTGTCTTGATAAGCAGAGTGGTAGAACACTGGCTACTGATCACTATCCAAATATGCATTTTTATGTCCCTTAAGTATTCACAGCAACTTATTTTGAAAAGCCTTTTGGGGGCGCCTGGGTGGCTGTCAGTTGAGTCTGACCTCAGCTCAGGTCATGATCTCACAGTTCAGGAGTTCGAGGCCCACATTGGACTCTGTGCTGACAGCTTGGAGCCTGCCTCGGATTCTGTGTCTCCTCTCTCTGCCCCTTCCCCACTTGGGCTATCTTTCTCAAAACAAAAACAAAAAACAAAGCAAAAACTTTTTAAGATAAAAAAAAAAAAGCCTTTTGAAAGTTTCCTACACCCGGGACTCCTGGGTGGTTGTTGGTTAAGCGTCCGACTCTTGGCTTTGGCTCAGGTCATTATGTCATGATTTGTGAATGTGAGCCCCGAGTCGCGCTGTGCTGACAGCTTGGAGCCTGCTTAGATTCTCTCCCTCTCACTCCCCTGTTCTCTCAAAATAAACAAAAAAAGTTTCCTACACCCCCAAGTCCAGGAGGGCATGGGGCATGGGTGAAGTATCCGTAATCTACCATGTTCTAAAACATCTATGCAGTGGGCATTATCATTTCCCATTTTACACATGTTGAGCCTGAGGCAGAGAAATTTACACTGTGAAGCAGGATCTGAAAAGTTTTTAGCCCCCATGGAGTGGGAGTAACAGGGCCTTGGATTTATTCTTGAAAGGGGCAGAGGGCAGTGTCTAAAATAGAGATTTGTATCAAAGTTTGGAGTATAGGCAAGATTCAAGGTTTGAAATATTTGCAGGCCAGGGACTTGGTCTTCACAGGCCTTGGGACAGGGGTTCCCAAGGCACCTCTGCATGGGAGTTTCTGGTCTTCATGGGTTCTGGAAGAACTTGCACACCAGAGAAATTCTGGTCAAACCGAAAGCAGAGGACTGAAAAGCATTTCAAGGGAGCTCTGTCCCATTATCTAGGAATTTGATTGATTGGCAATTACAGTGAAAACTAACATGAGATCAAAGACCTTTTCTGTAGAGCAAATAACGGCAAGAGACTGAGTCTCCCTGGACTCAATTACAAGGCACCTTGTATTTTAAGTAAGCTCTATGCCCAGTATGGGGCTTGAACTCACAACCCCAAGGTTGAGTCACATGCTCTACTGACTGGAGCTAGCCAGGCACCCAAGTCACCTTCTACCGTTGGAAGAGCAGAACAGGTCAACCAAGCTGTTATTTAGGTCTAGGAAGCTATGGTCTTTATTGACTTCATTTCTACAATGCCTTTACCTGGGCCTGGCTCAGTGGGCAAGACAGCTGAGAAGTTCCCCAGTCTTTATCTACCTACTAAAGCAGATTTAGGACTGCCTGGGTGAAATGGTCCTTATGGCCTGTTCCAACTAGCTGGGACCAAGGCGGCTTCGACTACTGGGACTCTCACAATACAGGGACCCATAGTCTCAGTCAGGGTGCTGTAACAATACCAGACTGGGTGGTTTATAAACTTCAGTTCTGGAGGCTGAAATCTAAGATCAGGGTGCCAGCACGGTTGAGCTGTGGTGAAGGCCCTCTTCTTATATGCTCACATGGCTGAGAACAGAAGGGGGAAGCTTTCTTAGGACTCATGAGGGCACCACCCTTCATGACCTTACCTAATCCTAATCACCCCACAAGGGCCTCACCTCTCATGTTGGGAAGGGGAGAATTTTAATATAGTTTAGAGGGAACGCACAGAATTCATTCATTAATATACTGTATGATGAGGTTATTCCCTCAATCTGGTGGTACTTGGCTTTACATTATCTAGGTGGAAGCCATAGACCCAACTGAGTAGAAATTCTGAAAGGAGAGATAAAGACAAAGGGGCTCCAATGTAGCCACCAGAGCCAGGACTGAGGAATGAAGACGAGCTAAGGTACAAACCCAGACCAGACTGGGGAACCTGGGTAACTCGGTTAGGGATTGTCTCTTGATTTTGGCTCAAGCCATGATCTCCAGGTTTGTGGGATTGAGCCCTGTGTCGGCCTCTTCATTGACAGCAGAGCCTGCTTAAGATTCTCTCTCCCTCTCTGCCCACTGCTGCTCTCTCAAAATAAACTTTAAAGATATGGAGAAAATCACAATTAAAAAACAAAAACGAACAAAAAAAGCCAAGTCATCCCTGCAAAACTGTCATACCAGAGTGAATCCTTGTAAATGAGAGCTTTGCTAACTGCTCATTGACTGTACGTGCCTAGTGAATCTACTTAACCCTGGAGTGCATGGACGTCTCGGCCAGTTAAGTGCCTGAATCTTGATTTCAGCTCAGGTCACGATCTCAATTTATGAGATTGAGCCCCACTTTGGGCTTTGCACTGACACTGCAGACTGCTTGGAATTCTCTTCCTCTCTTTCCCCTCCCCTGCTTATGCTTTTTCTCAAAATAAACTTAAGAGAAAATGTGAGATGTTCATAAGGCTGAGGCACACAGATCAAATAGCTGGAGAACAGCAGAGTCTGGGATTTGAATCCTGAAACCTGAATCCAGAATTTGGGCTCTTAGAACCTTTTCAAACCAGGATCCTTGCATGTTCCTCAGACCGAGGTTTGTTTAAGCACACCTCTACCTCTCAACATTTCAAAGAAACTGGAAATGCTGTTTATGCCAAGGTTTAACTCCCATCTGATGCTTTAATTCTCAGGACAATCATGAGAGGAGGGCACTCACCTGATGTTCAGAAAAACTAAGGAGATTCAAACCCAAGGAGTCTGATTCCCATACTGACAGTATTCAAAACAATGGGACGAGGTCATCTCAGGAATCCAACCCCCACACTTCACGTATATATACCCCAACCAAACTCTGAAACTCTTTTGCCAACCACTTCTTACCCCCAACTAAATTCCTTCCTCAAAGCCTCCCTTCTTGATCTCCCATTTTTAGTTTGAAAATTAGGTTAAACAAAGAAAAAGCACTATCAGTATCAGTTTGTTTTCACATTTCAACTTTTTAATCAACGCCGTGAAGAACATCCTAAATGCTAAGTGGAACACAACAGAATATTTTTTCTTCCAGTATTTAAGAAAATGACATTCACAAGTTCTAAGAAACTTCTGTGTATCAGGGTGGTGACCTTGAATAAAAAAAAATAATAAAAAATAAAACCGAAAACCACCTCTAATCATATTCTTGCAGCTGCATTTAGAAATTGCTTCCTAATTATGGTAAACATTGTATACAGGCTTTTAAAATGTCCCTAAATGCACATCATTTGAAAAAAAAAAGTGACCATTTTTTGCCATAACCAGTAATCCTGAGACCCCAAACTATAAAACTGGTAAAAGGAAAAATACCCAGACTCTACAAATTTCCCAGAATTTGTCTTTAAATGGGAGAAAACTTTAAAAGACATACAGAATTTTCTAAAAGGTCTTTGTAACAAGCTACCTTGGGAGCTCAATTCAAAAATAGAAGTTGATGTACTAAAACAGATTTTTCAGTGCAGCTCCAAAAATCTTTATAAATACAGCCATTTGGAAGGATGATCCTGGATCAGAAGTTTTATTCCTTGTGTATCTGAGAACAGTAAGAAGGGGAAGAATTGTAATGTTGGGAAGGCACAGGTAAACATGCTCACCTCCCACGGTTGACAAGGATTGCTGAAGGCTGGATAACAGCAAGACTGCTTCATCTCCTCCATGCCCAGCAAGCGTAGATTACAGGGGAGACAGGTTTTGGACATGCCCCCCTCCCCAGCAGACTAGCCCTGACAGGCACCTGAGAACAAAGGGGGCCTAGGAATGGTGTCAGGTGGGACAGGTGAAGACTGTGCAGGCAGAAAGGGGAATGGAACGAACATGACAGAGCTGGTGGAGAGAGGTCTGCTCAGTGGCAACATATAAGCCTCACCTACATTAGGTGCACATGCCTCATCTCAGTTGTCGTAATTGTCTCTGTAATTTCCTCCTGAGTAGCGGTCATAACCGCCCTGGCTCCTGGGAAAAAATACATGTCAGTGTTAACAGGAATGTATTATACACACCTTGATGGTTAAAAATCATATTCATATATCTTGTTATTTTAGATATGTATTATGCACTTTAGCGTATAAAATGGGATATAATCAAGCACAGGAGTAACATACAGAAGTCACGTAATTATGTAGTATACTTATACATAGCACAAATTCAATATACGCAAATAACCAACATGTGATAAACATGTTATCTACAATACTATACCTACGCCATCTTACAATTAATGCATTATACAGAACTAAAACATTAAATTTCATATTTATACTTCCATTACATTTGGCATAAACAACTGCTGGTAACACCAAAAGGGGATTATGTATGAACTCTCGGGCAGCTGAGCTCTTAAGAAGGAAGCAGCGCCACCAAAGTACCCCAATCCCTTGGCTACTCACCTGCCACCATAGTCTCTGGGCCTTCCATATCCATATCCATACCCATACCCATATCCTCCAGGTCGACTGTCATATCTGCCACTCCCATAGCCGTGGTCCCCACCACCTACAGCAGGTTAAGTAAAAGTTAAAAGGCAGCTATCCAGACGGAGGCAACTAACAAGCGGCTCCCTCCCATACCCAAACTTACCACTGCACCTACCTCTAGAGTAGCCGCGACCACGCCCATGGGCCCCAAAGGCACCCCCTCTAGCTCCCCTGGCCGACTTGCCCGCATGATCCACACGGATCTGGCGACCATCCAGAGACTAGGTGTGGGGAGACACAAGGAGGATGGATTGGTGGTCAGACAGGACAGTGGTAAGGGAAGAATGGGTAGGGCAGGTGGGCAAAAGAGCCCAGAAACTCCTGCTGGGCACCAGGTTCTGGGTGCCATGTTCCAGAACAAGCTCCTTTGACCACAATGGCTTTATCAGGAGCTATATAGAACCCCACAAAATGACCTGAATCCACCGTGTTCCCCCTGCTACTACTTACATCTTGACTGAACTCAGGCTGAGTTCTCCTCCCCACTCCTATAAGCTGCCCCACTATTAGGGCTAGACAGACACCTCTCTTGGTTTGAGACTTCAGAGTCCATCCCAGAAGACTCACGAGGTCCTCTCCGGGCCAGGCCCGCAGGTCTGCAGACTCTACTACCTAAGCCCAGGGCAGGTCAACCATCCACAGGTGGCTTCTCGGCCTCATGCAGGACCAGTCGTCGCCTCCCAGGCAGCCCGGCTCTGTCTGCCGCTGCCCTCCACCCCCTAGAACAGAAGGCAGTCACGCTCCTGTGAGTGGGCACTGCGGGGTTTGGTGGCCGCGCTGCCCCTAGCAGACACAGAAGGAAAAACAGAAAGAATGGTGGAAGTGGCAGGTGGGGGGGCAGGGCCCCTATGCAGGCAGGAGGCCTCACCTCTCCATTCATGGCTCTCATGGCATCTGAGGCATGCTCTGGGTTGGTGAAGGTGATGAAACCAAAACCCCGGGATCGTTGAGTTTCCCGGTCCTTGACAACGACGACTGGGGAAAGCAGAGAAAATGTGGGTAAGAAGAAACGTAAGTGACAAAAGACCATCAGATAAAAAACGAACCTCTCCCACCAATCCTCAACTGAAAACTATGGGGTTCTCGTAAAACTACACCTTAGGCCTAAGAACAGGAAAAGAAATATGCGAAAGCCTAAAGTCTTGATTTTTCAGGACCGAAATGCAAGGCGCCCAAGACTTCCACGAACACCTCACTTATGCATCTGGCCCATGTCTCACCTTCAGAAATAGGACCGAAGCTGCTGAAGTGGTCTTCCAGAGCTTGCTCATCGGTGTTGAAATTGAGCCCTCCCACGAAAAGTTTCCCTTCTTCTGAAGACATGGCAGCGAATTCGAGTACTGCGGGGAATATGAAAAAGGGTGGGAGAAACCGTGGACGCGGGCAGGAAAAAAAAATTAGGAGTAAGAAATGACGAGAAAAAGGAGGGGCAACACAAAGTAGACACAGCAAACAAGAGGCAACCAAGTAGAGAACAAAAACAGAAAAGGCGGGAATCTGCGGTGCCGGATCAGCCGAGCGGCCATTTGCGGGCCGTCTTCGCGCATGCCCAGACCACCCTCCACCACCACGCCCGTCATTTTGTGCTGCTGCGCAGGCCCAGAACATCCTCGCGTTTCCCCCGTGCCCGCAGAACAAGATGGCGGCGGTCACGTGGGGGCGGGGCCCCCACAAACTTGGCTGTCGCTCTGTCACTACGGCCACAAACGTCGCCAACCCCTCCCAGCATTCCTTGCACTCAGAGACAGCACACCAGCCTCCCACGAACATCAAAGTTTCACCCCTGAGAACCGGACCGCCCACTCAGGAGAAGCCCAAGCCTACGTGTCAGAAGTCGCTACTCTCCCCGCTCATGCACCCCGCTCCTGGCCCGCGCGGTGCACATCGGTGAGGCGAGGAGCAGCTAGGCCGCAAGACATGCGCCGCTTACCTGCAAGTAAAGCCGAAAGACCAGGAAAACAGCTACCGCTGAGGGGCAGAGAGACTGGGGAGAGTGCCGCGCGGGAAGACGCTTGATAAAGCCTACGTAGCGAGTACGTCACGGAAACGTCTCCCGCGAGCACGAGCGTGCATGCTGACTGGCTGAAGCCGGTAAGGGGGCGTGGGAAGGGTAAGGGGGCGTGGAAAGGGGTGGGAGGAAGGTACGGCAGAGCAAAGGGACCAATATCCTCGGCACACTTCAGGGCTTGGAGGCGAGCTTTCTGTGATTGATGCGTCTTGGGGTCCGCATCCCTTCACTGGCCCAGCGGTCTCCATTCCTTACGCCCATGGACCTTTTCGTTCTTATACCCCTTTCCGTCCGTGACATCACCCTCGCTATCCTTGACCTCATTTTCCCCATTGGTTCCGACGTATCCCTCGCCGTCTCAGTTGTCTTCCTGAAGGCCCCTGACGACATAATTACCGTCCTCTGATAACTTCCTTCACCTCCCAGTCCTCTCGTATACCTGAAGGGCCCGATGATTTATCCCCCACTGCCCCTGCCGTCCTAAGCCTTCCCAGTCCTTAACGTCAGACCCTGCGTTTTCTCAGTGTCTAATCCTGATCCCTATGTTCACTTCTCTGTACCCAACATCTAGCCGCCTGTCATGGGATCCTTTTTCCTGGCGTCATTCCTTCTCCTTTCTGACTTCAGCCCTTATCTGACAGCTTCCTGAAGCCAGTCTCTTGATTTCCCTGCCAGTAGACTGCCTGAGATGCCTTCTACAAAACAGGATGCTCCAATCTTCAGAGGGAACAAATCCCAATCCACAGAACCATTTTTGCTATCACTCAGGGTTCCCGAGCCCTCGATCCGCAGAAAGGACTTTACAAATCAAGGGGACTTATCCAAATCAAAGAGTGGCTGAGCTCACTGCCTTCGATTTGGTCTTGTCCAGCCTTCAGGGTGTCTGAGCTCCGCTTCAAGGAGGACTGGGTTAGTCTGCTTTCGGAAACTCCAAAATTCTTATACATAGAGTGAATCCGTCTGGCCTTCTATGGGTCAGCCCTCCCAACACAGACTAGATTTGTTAACTTTCAGATTACAGTATGGCACGCATCCACAAAATGGTCTTGTGGATTTTGCCATATCCAGACCTCCTATCCCCAGGATGGATATGAATAGATTTCACATTGTCCACATACATAGCTTAGATAGTTCTCAGAGAATCTGAGCCCCCATGCAAAAACTACTTGTTTGTCTCTCAAAGTGTCTAATCTCTGATCATATTCTTACAGTTCATGACACATCCTCGTTGTTCCACGCAAAGCCCCTCATTTTATTTATCGTTTTAATCCTGCACCCAACTGTTGTTCTCTTCCTCCCACAGGTAATCATTTTATTGGACCTAAAGTGTATTTTTTTCAACTTTTCTTTCCTGATAAAAGTATTGAAAGCTATAGGTTTTTCTTACTGATTTTGCTGTGTGCTACAATTTTTTTGTGTAGTGTTTATATTATTTAGTTGTAAATATTTCTTTTTTAACATTTTATTTATTTATATTTTTAGTAAGCTCTATGCCCAACGTGGAGCTTGAACTCTCAATGCCAAGACTGAGTTGCATGCTCTACTGACTGAAGCAGCCAGGTGCCTCTAGTTGTAAATATTTCTTTTTTTGAGAGAGAGGGAGAAAGAGAGTATGCAGGTGGGTGGGTGGGGAGGGGCAGAGGGAGAGAGAGAATCTTAAGCAAGCTCCATGCCCAGTGCAGAGCCGGAGGCCGGCTCCGTCTCACAACTGTGAGATCATGACCTGAGCTGAAATCCAGAGTCAGATGCTTAACTGACTGAGCCACTCAGGAGCCCCTGTAAATATTTCTAAAGTTTCTTTATGATTTCTTCTTTCATCCAAGGGTTATTTAATAATGTTAGTTTCCAAAACTGGGGGCTTTTTTTTTTTTTTTAGCTTTTCGAGGTTTCTAATTTTATTGTGTTATGGTCAGAGATAATGCTTAACATTGACATATTTTAATTCATTGAACTTTTCTTTGTGCCCTAACATGGTATATTTTTGTAATTGTTACATAGAAGCATAAAAGGAGTCTTCTCCATTTGTTAACAGGTGGGTTATATAGGAATATGTTTTTATAGGGGCACCTGGGTGGCTCAGTCAGTTGAGCATCCGGCTTCAGCTCAGGTCATGATCTCGAGGTTTGTGAGTTCAAGCCCCACATCGGGCTCGCTGTTGTCAACCTGTCAGTGCACAGCTTGCTTCAGATCCTCTGTCCCCTTCTCTTTGCCCCTCCCCTGCTCGGGCTCTCCCAAAAATAAATGAATATTTTTTAAAAACAAAGAAAAGGAATGTGTTAATGATTATATATCAAGCTTAAAAACGTATTGTTCAGCACTCCTTAGGAGTATATGTGTTTATGGTAGACATATGTTCCTTGTCAGTCAGTGTATGTCCTTCTCTTTTGTGATCTTAAATTGTATTGATAGCTATTGGGATGGTTATCCCAGTTTTCTTTGAGTTTTTATTAGTCTGCCATATCCTTTCTTCATCCTTTCATTTGCAACATTTCTAAATCTTTGTGTATGTTGTTGGACCTTTTTTTTTTTATCTGATGAGAGTGTCTGCGTTCTCAATATTGGTGTGATTGCTATTATATTAAAACTTCTGACGTCTCACTTCATATTCTCCATTTACAGTATTTTTCTGTTCCTTTTTTTTCTATCATACTCATACCTAATGTTTTCTTTGGGTCCTTTTTATATCGCTTGTTCTGGTTTTCTTTTTTTCTTTTTTTAAAATTTTTAATGTTTATTTATTTTTGAGAGAAAGAGAGACAGAGCGTGAGCAGGGGAAGGGCAGAGAGAGGGAGACACAGAATCCGAAGCAGGCTCCAGGTACGGAGCTGTCAGCACAGAGCCCGACACGGGGCCGGAACCCACGAACCGCAAGATCATGACCTGAGCCTAAGTCGGACACTTAACCAACTGAGCTACCCAGACACCCCACTTGTTCCAGTTTTATATTCTAATATTATCTCTTATTTATTGTACTTAAAATTTTTCATGTCTGTCCAAGTACTTCTGCTTCAGATATTATATGTCATCCAGTATGGTAACCAGCCTCTAATATAGCCCCCAGTGATCCCTGCCTGATGGTATTCACATCCTTTGTAGTTCCCTTCCGTATTGTACCAGTGTTGGTCTGGGTGACCAAGATAATACAGCATTGAGCTTCCAACTTCAGCTCAGGTCATGATCTCGCAGTTTGTAAGTTTGAGCCCCGCGTTGGGCTCTGTGCCTACGGCTCAGAGCCTGGAGCCTGCTTCAGACTCTGTGTCTCCCCCTCTCGCTGCCCCTCCCATGCTCATGCTCTGTCTCTCTCTGTCTCTTGATAAGAAGTAAATGTTAAAATAAATAAATAAAAAGAAAATGCAGCAGAAGTGAATGGTATGTCATTTCTGAGGTTAAGTTAGAATAGCCACTACAGTTCTGTCTTGGTCATGGTCTCTCACCTGCTTGTTGGGACCACATGTTGTGAGGAGCTGCATGGAGAAGCTCAGGTGATGAAAAACCGAAGCCTCCTGTCAACAGCCTCGTGAGTGGGCCACGTTGGAAGTGGGTCGTTCAGCCAAGTCATGCGTTCAACTGACTGCAGTTCTGGCTGACAACTTGACCGAAGCCTCAGATGAGACCCTGAGTCAAAACCACTCAGCTGAGTGGCTCCCAGATTCCTGACAATGAGGAAATGTTTGTTGTTTTAAGCTGTGAAGTTTGGGGGTAATTTGTTATATGGCAATAGCTAACTAATACATCCAGTTTATTTTCTCTGGAGGCAGTTATGCTGCCCTGGTGTCTAGTTGTTTTGGTGGTGAGCTCATGTTCTCCGAACGTAAGCGGCTCTTCTGGCGTATACAACATATTGAGGGAAGGCTGAAGGCCAGATTCGACTCTGCTCAATCACCTTGAGTGAGTCAAGTGGTGTCCCATCTGCTAGCACACCACTTGACAATTCCTCTGATAAGAGGTTTCGTCTTTAAACCCCAAGGGGAGCCCATCTCCCTAGGTGTCATCACCGGCCTTGGTGTCTGGAGGGGAGTGGGTGGAGGAGCGATTGCCTCTGGCTGCTCATTTCTTCCCCTCAACAGGGTTCTTGCTGCCCTGATGGTAGCTCCCCAGACAACTGTAAGTGGTTTGGACGATGTCTGTAGTGGGGGGCAGATAAGGGCCTTCCCAACACAACATGGGGAGAGGTAAGAGCCAGAATTTATTTTTTTTTAATTTTTTTTCTAACGTTTATTTACTTTTGAGAGACAGAGACAGAGCGTGAGCAGGGGAGGGGCAGAGAGAGAGGGAGACACAGAAACTGAAGCAGGCTCCAGGCTCTGATGAGCCATCAGCACAGAGCCCGACGTGGGGCTCAAACTCACAGACCGTGAGATCATGACCTGAGCTGAAGTCGGCCACCCAACCAACTGAGCCACCCAGGCGCCCCAAGAGCCAGAATTTAAACCTATCCTGTATTTGCTGCCTTTGGCCATTGCCACTCAAAACGTAGGCCATTTAGGGACAGCCTTACATTTTCCCATAGGTCTTCATAGCTGTGCTGTGGTTTCTGGAACTCACGTTTCCCACTAGTTACTCCACGGTTGCTTTCAGGCAAGAGAGTCAGTGCCTGTGCTGTTTGCCACCTTGGCAGGAACAAGAAACCCCAAGTATACTCAGGGACTAATAGAGGTTTCTGCCCTTCAGGGTATCTGAGCTTCCTATTCACAGAAAGGACCCCTCAGACCCTCAGAGGTGCCAAGCTGCCATACACAGAATTGATTTGTCTGACCCCTTAAATATCTGAGCTCATTACTCACAGAATGCACCCAGAGGCTGTCAACTGGTGACTGACAGGGGATATTTCAGGTTCTCTGAGGGCCAGATGCTCGCTCTTGGATAGCCCTTGGATGAGAGGTGTCTGAGCACCTTATCTGCACTTGTTAGACCCATGGTCTTGGAGTAGCCTAGACACAGAATGGTCTTGTCCTCTTTTTCCGGTGCCTGAGCCCTCATCGGAGCAATGGTCAGCTTCCCCTCCAATAGTGGCCATGATGAGAACCTATTAAGGGTGATCTCCAGCTTTATATGGCATTCGTGGGGGAGACAGATGAGAGGGTGGCTGCCCAAATGCCTCTCATCTCTGTGCCTAGTGCAGCAACTTCTGGCCAGAACCTGACAGAGCCAGGCCATAACCTGAAGGAACCCAGTTACCTCACCCATCATCTGCCATGTCCTTTGTGGAGGTCAGCAACTTGCCCACAGAAGAATCCACCTTCTGAGAAGGTAAGTGGAGAAAAGGGCCTTCTTTTGATCAACCTCCAAATAAGTGGGCGACTTCTTTTAGGGCCTGAGTTTTATCAGTGTTTGATTTGTGTGCCAACAGAAGTGGGAAGGAGAAGGCGGAGGACTGGTTTCTATTGTGCTAACCCAATTTAGGGCTTAGAGCCTGAGGCATGGGCAAGGCCACAGTCCCTCAAGTTGGTCCCAAAACAAGTGACAACAGCCTTAGCCCCCTGCCCAAGACTGCCAGCATTAGTGTGTAAGACTCACAGGGGAGGGTCCGGATCCTAGAGATGGTGACATGTGGAATGGCAGAAGTTGCAGGCCCAACATTTCTAAGTAGCCTGTACCATCCAGTCTGTGTAATGAGTCTTGCCCTTTTGGAGTCAGGAACTCCCTCTCTCATCCCTCATTCGAGGGCCTGTCCTGAAAATGTACATTCACAGCCATAATCCAGTCCCTTACAGCAGACAGATGTACTACAAAACAGCCTCACGCCATCCCCAGGCAGTCCTCGACCTGGGCTCACCTTTGAGAACCAAGTTTTGGCACCCACTCTCCTGCCACTGGGGGAGCAGGAGCCGCCCTCCACCGAATGAAGTTATTTCAGCTCCATCAGGTTAAGAGCCCCCGGGGGACTCGATCTATATAACAAAAACCAGGGAGAGGGTGGAGAAAAACACAAGACCACAGTGACGTTCATGTGTGCAAAGTATAGTTCTTAAAAACGAAACAACATAAACTGAGAAAAGAGAAGAGGCCGTGGCCTCCATGGGGCAGTGCCAAAGCATAGCCCCATTCTCTCGGACCTGGGGAGAGAGGGCCTGCACTCCCAACAGGTCTAGGGCCGGACAGGCAGGGAGATGGGGTCTTATGTGTAGCTCCTCATGGCAAAGAACGGAGATCAGGTGGGGCTGAAGGTAGGCCGCAAGCAGCCTGATCAAGACGGGGCTGTGGCCTCTGCTCCCTCCTCTGAGTCCCACACCTCTGACTGCAGGTAATCAGCGAAGAGAGACTTGGCCCGGCGAAGGACACGCCCCAGGTGGTGTTTTCGCACGAGGCGGTCAAAGTGCATGGCCAGCTCGTTGTAATCTAGCCCGTTGCGCATGATGTGGTCGCGGTGCTCCAGCAGGATGGCGAGGCAGAGGAAGAGCATGAATGGGTTCCCCCGGCCGAACTCCTGGGGTGGGGGCAGGCCCAGTGGGGGTGGGGGTGGCAGGGACTTCCCAGGTTCTTGTGGGGAGCCCACCTCTGGCATCAGGGGGGATCCTGCAGCCACATCGCCAGCAGGAGAGGCCTCTTGGGTGGACGGTGGAGATGAGGAGGATGGGGAATCAGGGTGGGAAGAGGAGGAGAGCAGCGGGTCTGAGGAGTTCAATAAGGGCTCAGAGAGGGACTTGGAGCTGATAAGGGCAGCTGGGTGGGGCAGCTGGACCCGAGGGTCCCTCCTGGAGCCTGTGTTATCCCTGAGTTGCTGGAGGTCATCCAGACTGGCTTGTCTCAGGAGACGCCCCCCACCACCGGGCCCCTGGCTGCTCGTGACCAAGTGCTCAACAGCATCTTCGAAAGCACTGCTTCCTCCCCCAGCAGGCCTCAGCATGTGCCTCTGTCGCATGGGCCGCCCCCTGTGGCCACTGAAGCCAGTGTCTGCCACTTGACTGGGGGGTCCGACAAGCTCTACCTCATGTTCAGGAGGGTCGGGTGGCAGTGAACTCCAGGTGACCTCAAGCATGCGGAGGGCATCGTCAAAGGCGAACTCACGCTTAAGTTCAAGCAACAACCAGCGGTAACAGAAGAACAGGTCGTCAGCACCAGCTTCTTGTAGGTACTGATAAAAGTCAGGGTCAGCGTGTCGCAGCAGCAGCTTAAGGTGGGCGAACTTGGTGGCCATGGCACGGCCATCAGGATGGAAGTTCGCAGCCAGGCGCTTCATGATGCCACAAAAGCAGACGAAGGCATGGCCTTCATGGTCCATGACGGCGAGGATGGGCGAGGCAAGGTCGCTCATGCCCTGGCAGTAGGACACCTGTGGGTGGGTAACGGCATAGGTGGTGAGCAAGTCGTGCAGTGCCCGCAGGTGCGGGCCATCCTCAGGCCCCGCATAGTAGGGATGGGCCCGGTCCGTACGCAGCACATCCTTGAGGACAGTGCTGCGGATGAATTCCAAGTCCTCAGGGCTCGCTCGCTGTGCCCACTCACTCTTGAGCTGTTCATACTCGCGACTCTTGCGTTTCATGTAGTCCATCCGCTCGCGGCCTGTCAGCCCATCTGGGTACACATTCAACAGGTACCGCCACACCACCTGGCCAGGGACAAAGGGATAAGGCTGAGGTTCTACAAACGAGCCACCACATCCCAGTATATATCCAATACCACCCATCCTGCGGCCTTGGGGCCTTCGTCCTCCTTTAGAAAAGTCCGCCTTCCCACCTCTGCCTCTAGCCCTTCCTCAAGGAGAGCTTGCTGCTCTGGAACATCTCCACGCCATCCCATGATGGCGTGGTCCACTGCATGTGTCTCATGAGCTGTTTGTGACTGCGGGAATGATGGATCTGATGAGTGACCGAGGAGACTCACCTTTCGCAGGGAGGGCTCAACACCACCGTGATAGATCCGCAGGCGCAACTCCTCGGGGCGCGAGAGCTGGCCCTCGTGGTTTAGGTAGGTGTGAAACTCAGCATCACTCAGGGGTGGCTTGAAGGGCTTGACATCTTCCCCATATGACCAGCTCAGCACCTGTTGGACCTTAGACAAGGTACGGCCCACCTGTGACGGAAGGAGGGAGAAAGGCCACCTGTCAGCTGGGCAGGTGCCAAACAGCATGCCCAGAGACTGGGGTACCAGCTGCAGCTGGCCACAAGGGTCCCTGAAACCACCTGAGAGAGGAGAGACTGCGTGAAGGGCAGGGCGGCTGTCGTCAGCGATGACCGCTTCTCAGCCAGCAGCACGTCGGAGCCAATGACATCCTTGGGGCTGATTATGTCCCAGTCTTCCAGCAGCGGGCCTAGGCACACAGAATGACACAATATGAGAGTGGGGGTCAGAGTCCCAGACTGCAGGGCTGGGTTCCTCTCTTACTACAGCCAGGCCACCCATGGGGCAATGGATGACTTCCACCTTCTCTTCCCATGTCATCCAAACCAGGCGAAAAATAAAACCATGAATAATTCTTTTGTGGTAACGGTCTCACAAAATGGCTGGGCAGACTCTAAGCAATATTTTCATGATATGAAGTCATAGTTATTGAGCACTTACTGTGTGCCAGGCACTGTGACAAGGACTTAACTTAAATAGAAATAATAAGAACACTAGATAACCTTTTCATTTCCACGGTGCGAAGTGCCAGGAAGCGTTCCAAGCCCTTTGCAAATATTGACTTATTTAACACTGACATCCATTCTCTAAGTTAGGCACTATTATTATGATTCTATGAGGGAACAGGCCCACTCAATAGAAGATAGTTACCCAAGCCCTCACGGCTAGCAAGTGAAAGAACCGAAATTTGAAGCCCAGGCCCAAACTCTTTTTTTTTAAATGCTTATTTATTTATTTTGAGAGAGAGAGAGAGCACGTGAGCAGGGGAGAGGGAGAGAGAGAGGCAGAGAATTTTAAGCAGGCTCTGCTCTGCCAGCACAAAGCCTGACACAGGGCTTGAACCCACAAATGTGAGATCATGACCTGAGCCAAAATCAAGAGTCAGACCCCTAACCAACTGAACCACCCAGGTACCCCAAGAGCCCAAACTCTTTTTAAAAAATGTTTATTTATTTTTGAGAGAGAGAGAGAGAGAGACAGAGTGTGAGCAGGGGAAGGGCAGAGAGAGAGGGGGAGACACAGAATCCGAAGCAGGCTCCAGGCTCTGAGCTGTCAGCACAAAGCCTGACACGGGGCTTGAACTCACAAACCGCAAGATCATGACCTGGGCTCAAGTTGAACACTTAACCGACTGAGCCTCCTGGGTGCCCCCAAACTCTTAATCTTCTATTCACACTAGCCTTCATCCCACAATCGGTATAGATTAACATGATCATTCTCATTTTGTAGATGATGACAAAAAAGGTTGGAACGGTTAGTAATTGGCCAAGATTTGACAGCCAGGAAAGTGTACAGCTGGATGTGAACCTTGTTTACTGGACTCCAGAGCCCAGACAGATTTCAGAGAAAGTATTTGTGGAACAGGTATTTCATGTATCTTAGACAAGGAAATAGCGCTATACTGGCTCTATCCAGCTCTGGCCCCTGGAACATCAGTAGAAGTTTGTCCCTTTCCTCTCTTCTTTACTTCCCCTCACATCCTTTCTTCCCCCCTCAAATGTGATGTGGTGGGTGAAGCGGCAGCGGCCACATGAAGGGAAGTTTGAGAGACTTCAGAGATGTCAGCCCTGGCACCACAGGGCTGCTAAACTGACAACAGCAATGTCAAACTCTATAAACTCTACAATATGAAATCTTACAATACTTGATAGAATATCAAACTCTACAATATGAAGCAAATCAACTATGATTTGTTTAAGCCATTGTAATTTGCAGGCAAATGCTGGCCCTAAGCAGCATGTCCATGGAATCCACTGTACCTTCTGCCACAGAGCTGAAGGAGGAGCAAACTCGAGGCCATATCTGGATGTTACTGCCTCTCCCTGGATGTCTCACAGAGCACTGAAAACCTAAGGGATCCAAAAAGAGAACCCAAGATCCACTCGCGACGTGACACGACCTCCTCCTCTGCTCCTCGTGTGAGTGGACAGTGTCTCTGTTTACTTACTTCAGCCAGAAACCTGAGAGACATCCCTGCAGCCTCCCACTCTCTCAACTCCCAGGGCCAAACTGTTGCTAAGCCCTGTGGCTTCTGCCCGCAGAACATACTTAAATTCCACCTGTTCTCTCATCTCTGCCTTGTCGCCTGAACCACCACACCTCTCACCTGAAACTGCCTCTCTGCTCCTCTCCACTCTCTCCCAACAGCTGCCAGAGTGGTCTTTCCAAGGCATGAAAACACATAACAGGTAAAATGACGAAGGTCAAACCAATGATCTGAAAGACCAAATGTTAAAAAAAAAAAAAAAGGGGCGCCTGGGTGGCTCAGTCGGTTGAGCGTCCGACTTCGGCTCAGATCATGATCTCACCATTCCCGAGTTCAAGCCCCGCGTCGGGCTCTGTACTGACAGCTCAGAGCCTGGAGCCTGTTTCGGATTCTGTGTCTCCCTCTCTGTGCCGCTCCCCTGCTCTGTCTGTCTCTCAAAAGTAAATAAACATTAAAAAAAAAATTAAAAAATAAAAGAAAAAGAAAAAAGAAAGAAAAAGAAGAAGAAAAACAAGGGGCGTCTGGGTGGCTCAGTCAGTTAAGCATCTGACTCTTGGTTTCAGCTCAGGTCATGATCTCATGGTTCACAGGTTTGAGCCCTGCATTGGGCTCTGTGCTAGCAGCTCAGAGCCTGCTTGGGATTCTCTCTCTCCCTCTTTCATTGCCCCTTCCCTGCTCGCTCACTCCCTCTCTCTCTCTCCCCTCCCCTCTCTCAAAATAAATATTTTTTTAAAATGTAAGACAAAATAGAAGAACCCCTTCGAGGTGCAGAGCTTGAGCTTGACGATTTGAGTAAAAAAGTAGAGAGACCTGGAGGACTGGTCCAGGAGACCTAAGATGCAAATAGTTCTGTTCCTCAACTCTGGAAGCAAGAAGGCAGTGGCCTGCAGCACCCATGGAGCACTGAGAAGAAAGGCTTGAGACACATGCACCCCACCCCCGACCCAGGCAAGACAGTGCATATCAATCATGGCCAAAGAAAGACATTCTTGGCCAGGGAAATACATGTAACCCATACACCTTATTGGAAAAGAATAAGTTCTCTAAGCAAATGACTACTGAATGACTACAGGGGCTCAAAGTGCGGGAAGGCAAAAGGGAGGGTAAGTAGCGACAGGCCACAAGTTTTTAATATGTATAGTGAAACGTGAAATGACAAAGGTACCATCGATGAGGGAAACAAATAGAAAATGTAGCTTACATTAGATCTCCTTACAGCTTGCAGCCCACTGATAGACACGTGAAACATGCAGAGTGTGACCCTGTTCAAGGAGCTCATGCTGCCTTACTTCCTTCATGTTTTTGTTTTATTAGAGACTAAAAGTAGCCGTATCTTACCAGCAGCTAGCCCCTCAAGGTCCTGAAAGCCTTACTTTCAAACTCCTTAGAGACTTACACTATCCCTAACTCCCACTAACTGAAAGTATATAGTCAGTCACTTCTCACAACCTCAGTGTAGCTCCTTCTGCCCACGGGTCCTGTCCCCGTGCTTTAATAAATCACCTTTCTGCACCAAAGACGTCCTAAGAATTCTTAGCCATTTGCTCCAGAACCCCATCACAATGATTGAGAATTTGTAATATTAAGTGTTACATTAGGATTCCTGAGACACAAGTGACCTACTATAAAGAAAATATAGCCTAGAATTTAGGAATTACTAAGTAACCAAAACCCAGAGGTTAAGGTTAGGGATCAGAGGAAAAATAAGAATCGAAAGTGTTCCAAAGCTTCCATTTCAGGGCCTGTGAGGGTGGGAGAGACGGGAGGGGAAAAGATTTCACTGTCAATTGTGTAAAAAAAAAAAAAAAAGCATAAATACTGCTATGGGATTTTTATGAGAGACACACCCAAAACTAAGTGACAGAGGAAGACTGAAAATTGAAGAAACCTAAAGGTATATGTGGCAAACACTAACAAACAGAAAGGAAGTGCAGCCATGTGAATGTCAGAAAAAGCACTGTTCAAGACCAAAAATATTACAGGAAAAGAGAGACATTCTATATTGATTAAAAAAAGAAAGAAAGAACCCATTAATAGAATGGGCAGAGGATTTCTATGAGCACGAACTCATCCCATGGTAAAGCCTGATCTGAACTGCCATGAGACTATATATAGTCTTTATGTAATCTACTAAGTGTGAATGCGCACACATTCCCTGAAGAAGCATCCAAGTATTCCATTATGGGGTGCTGTTCCAGGCCCCGCTTGTGGTATTACATAATATATGCTATGCGTACTACGTTTTCTTATAAAATTGTCAAACTTCCCAAACCCTGAATTAATATATAAATTCAGTGCAATGCCAATCAGAAGTCTAACAGGGTTTTTCCTGGAATTGGATACAATTATTTTAAGGATCATATGAAAGAATTCACATTTAAGAATAGTTAAGAAAAAGAAGAGCCAAGAAAAAGAACAGTGGGAAGATGGCAATGCTTGTCTTATCAAAATTAACCACAAAACCACTGTGATAAAAATATGGTGTTAGCACAGCAATATACAAATGGAGCCAATTAGTAGAATGCGATAGAAAGCCCAGAAATAAATCCAAGTACATATGAGAACTCGGTATATGATAAAAGTGTCATTTCGCATCAGTGTAAAAAAGACAGTTCTTTAATAAATGATACTGGCATAATTAACTGTTTATCTGGCATTTTTTTAAACAGCTAAGTGTACTTATCACAATGTTCACAGAGTAGAGAGTTATATGTAAAAAAAGAAAATAATAAGCAGGAGCACCTGAGTGGTTCAATCGGTTGGGCATCTGGACTTTGGCTCAGGTCATGAACTCATGGTTCGTGGGTTCAAGCCCCATGTTGGGCTCTGTGCTGACAGCTTGGAGCCTGGAGCCTGCTTCAGATTCTGTGTCTCCCTCTCTCTCTGCCTCTCCCCTGCTCATGCTCGCTCTCTCTCTCTCTCTCTCTCTCAAAAATGAATAAACATTAAAAAAGTTTTAAAGAAAATAATAAGCATATAAGAAGAAAATGTAGGAGAATATTTTTATAAGTTTGTATATGGGGAAGATGTTCCAAAGTAAAAGAAGAGATACTCAGAAATCATAAAGGGGTGTGTGTGTGTATCTATATATCTCCACTGTTTTTCAACAGAGTGTTGAAGTCCAGGCCTCAGCAATCAGACAACACAAAGAAATAAAAGGCATCCAAATCAGCAAGGAGGAAGTCAAATTTTCACTCTTCGCAGATGACATGATATTCTGTGTGGAAAACCCAAAAGACTCCACCAAAAAACTGCTAGAGCTGATCCATGAATTCAGCAAAATCACAAGATATAAAATCAATGTACAGAAATTGGTTGCATTTCTATAGAAGAAATTCTAAAGAAATCAAGGAATCGATCCCATTTATGACTGCACCAAAACCCATGAAATATCTAGGAATAAACCTAACCAAAGAAGTGAAAAATCTATACACGGAAAACTATAGAAAACTTATGAGAGGAATTGAAGAAGACACAAAAAAATGGAAAAACATTCCATGCTCATGGATTGGAAGAATAAACATTGTTAAAATGTCACTAGTACTCAAAGCAATATACATATTTAGTGCACCGGCATCTTCAAAATAACACCGGCATTCTTCACAGAGCTAGAACAAACAATCCTAAATTTCTATGGAATCAAAAACGACCCTGAAAAGCCAAAGCAATCCCGAAAAAGAAAACCAAAGCTGGAGACATCACAATTCAGGACTTCAAGCTGTATTACAAAGCTATGATCATCAAGACAATATGGTACTGGCACAAAAACAGACACATAGATCAATGGAACCTAGAAATGGACCTACAAACGTATGACCAACTAATCTTTGACAACGCAGGAAAGAATATCCAATGGAAAAAAGACAGTCTCTTAGGGCACCTGAGTGGCTCAGTTGGTTAAGCATCCCACTTCGGCTCAGGTCATGATCTCACAGTTGGTGAGTTGGAGCCCTGCATCAGGTTCTGTGTTGACAGCTCAGAGCCTGGAGCCTGCTTTAGATTCTGTGTCTTCCTCTCTCTTTGCCCCGCTCTCTCTCAAAAATAAATAAAACATTAAAAAAAAGAAAATAAAAAAGACAGTCTCTTCAGCAAATGGTGTTGGGAAAACTGGACAGCAACATGCAGAAGAATGAACCTGGACCACTTTCTTCCACCATACACAAAAATAAACTCGAAATGGATGAAAGACCTAAATGTAAGACAGGAAGCCATCAAAATCCTAGAGGAGAAAGTAGGCAACAACTTCTTTGACCTTGGCTGCAGCAAATTCTTACTTGACATGTCTCCAGAGTCAAAGGAAACAAAAGCAAAAATGAACTATTGGGATCTCATCAAGATAAAGCACTTCTGCACAGCGAAGGAAACAATCAACAAAACTAAAAGGCAACCGCCGGAATGGGAGAAGATATTTGCAAATGACATATCGTATAAAGGGTTAGTATCCAAAATCTATCAAGAATTTATCAAACCCAACACCCAAAAAAACCCAAATAATCCAGTGAAAAAATGGGCAAAAGACATGAATAGACACTTTTCCATTGAAGACATCCAGATGGCTAACAGACCCATGAAAAGATGTTCAATATCACTCATCATCAGGAAATAAAAATCAAAACCACGATGAGATACCACCTCACACCTGTCAGAATGGCTAAAATTAACAACTCAGGCAACAACAGATGTTGGTGAGAATGCGGAGAAATGAAAATCCTTTTGCACTGCTGGTGGGAATGCAAACTGGTGCGGCCACTCTGGAAAACAGTATGAAGGCTCCTCAAAAAATTAAAATAGAACTACCCTATGACCCAGCAATGGCATTACTAGGTATTTATCCAAAGGATACAAAAGTGCTGATTCGAAGGGGCACATGCAACCCAATTGGCAGCACTATTGACAATAGCCCAAGTATGGAAAAGAGCCCAAATGTCCATCGACTGATGAATGGATAAAGAAGATGTGGTATATATATATACCATGGAATATTACTCGGCGATCAAAACAAATGAAATCTTGCCATTTGCAACAACATAGATGGAACCAGAATGTATTATGCTAAGCAAAATAAGTCAGTCAGAGAAAGATATCATATGAATTCACTCATATGTGGAATTTAAGAAACAAAACAGATGAACATAAGGGAACGGAAGCAAAAATAAGATGAAAACAGAGAGGGACACAAACCATAAGAGACTCTTAGATACAGAGAACAAACTAAGGGTTGCTAGAGGGAAGGTGGGTGGGGGGGTGGGCTAAATGGGTGATGGGCATTAAGGACAGCACTTGTTGGGATGGGCACTGGGTGTTCTAGGTAAGCGATGAATCACTAAATTCTATCCCTGAAATCATTATTACACTATATGTTAACCAACTTGGATTTAAATTTAAAAAATAAATAAATAAAAGAAGTTCCTGTCTCTGGCTACCTGTCTTTTTCCATTTGTCTCTCTGCCCATCTCTGTCACTATCTTTCTCTCTGACTCCAGTGTTTTTTTTTTTTTCTCTCTCTCCCTGCCTCTCTTTTTCTCAAGGCTGCCAATCGTAACAAGCCCATAATTTCACAGAATCAAATGGTTAAGAGCAAGGACTCTGGGGCTTAGTTCAGTCACCACCTGAGTTCAAATCCTGCTCCTCTACTGTCTATGTAACACGCACAAGTCCTATCCTCTCTCTGAGTCCCAGTTTCCTCATCTATAACATAGGGAAAACCATCACGCCTACCCTGTAGGATAGTTTAGACAATCTAATGAATATTATGTGTGTAGAATGGTCCGAATTGTTCAACACATGTTAGCTATTTATGTTAGTATGACGTCAATAAAATACCTCAGTCATCCCAAATGGGCATGTGAATTTCCTGAGGCTTCCGCTCCCCAACTTTTTATTAAAAAATATTCAATCTACAATAAAGTTAAAAAGATGAATACGATGAACACCTATATGTCCTTCATCTAGCTCACCTAACTGTTCACATTTTTGCCACATTTGCTTCATCTCGCTCTCTCCATATAGATACCTATTTTTTTTTTTTTTTTGCTGAATTATTTGCAGACATCATGACACTTTACCTCTTAATAGTTAACTGCGTTTTTCCCAAGAACAAGGACATCTTCCTTTGGTAGCCATGATACCATTACCATACCCAGGACATTTAACATTGATACAATATTAGCATCCAATGTATGGTTCGTAATCAAAGTTTTGGGTCCCTGTTTTAATTTATCCGTGTGCTCCCAGGAACCAACACAGGCAAGAGTCAGGGAACAAATATGAGAAGTGGCTGAGAGATCAAGGCAATGATGAATGAGTGAGGAAGAGTGCAAACAAATGAGCATGAGTCAGGATGAATGAATAAATACAACCATCATTATTATTATCAGTATTGTTAAATTTATGTGTTATTATAAGAGAAACATACAATACTACACCTCTATTGTTATACTGCATTATATAATTATAACCTCTATCACTAGGTTATATGTTATAACAGTAAATATAATATGATAATTATGGTTGTTAGAGGTAATATTTTTGGAGCTTTCACTATGCAACCATGCAGTGTTCCAGGCATTTTACATGAATTTTCCTGTTTAATCCTCGTGATGGCCCTAAGATACCATGTTTCCTATTTTACAGGTAAAGAAATTGAGGCCTAGTGGCCAAGTCAGCATTTGGACCTAGATACCTCCTTCCCAAGCCCACTGTGAGGGAGTGTATTGTAAGGGGTAGAGTCACCCTTTAGGGAAATCCTGGGTCCCAGAGCAGTGCCCCCGGGGTGCCAGGTACTCACTGTCCTCCGTGGGTCGAATGTCTACCCGCAGCTGAAGATAAGGTTTGGAGGCTGTGGCGAAGGCCGTGCTGAGGTCCCAGTCGGACAGGAGTGAGAGGTAAGTTTCCTGACCGAGGCGATCCCGGCCTAGGTAGCTGATGCCAAAGTTCTTCTTCCTGGATAGAGGAAGTGTGGCAGCTCTCAAGTGCCCCAGTGCCCTAGAGGCCTCAGGGACAGTTTCCACAAGATGCCAGGGACGACAGAGACGATGCTGAACAACTCCCTACCATGTGTTGGGTACTGTGCCAAAGACTGGGGGCAGCTTGAGGTCAGATCATTTATCTCCACTCTGTTACAGAAACCCAGAAATGGATACGCAGTGTGCTTGTATCTAGAGGGCACACTGGAAACTTAGAATATTAGTCCCCTCTAGGGAGGGTAACAGGGTAGATCAGGGATATAGGTGGGAAGAAAGCAGTCTTTCTACTGCATACAAAATAAAGCAATCTGTATGTTTACTTTTCACAACAAAAAAATGTTTATGCAAAAAAGTCAAACAACAACTAAGAATTTGTTCTTTACTCTCGTTTGTGCAACCATGCAATGAAGTATGTTGTGTGATAACTAAGCTAACCATGGAAACAGCCTAAGTACTCATCACTTTTACACTCTGAATTTGCTACCATGTGCATGTATTCCTCCAAAATAACAACCACAACAAAGTAACCATCACACTTGTCCCCAAGAGACACCACTTTTCATGTATCGGGTTGGCAAATTTTCCAATGTTTTCTAGTAACCAATGTTTCTGAGGAAAACAGGCATTTTATATGCTGCCTGGTGAGATTGTAAATCAGTAAAAAACCTGTCTGGAGAGCATTTTAGAAACATCCATTGAATTTTTAAAAAGCATACACCCTTTAACCCAGGAATACCACTGCTAGGAATTTATCTTACGAGTAGATTTCTCCAAATATTCCCCGAGAGGCAAAAGTGGCAGTTCACTGGGGGAGTGTTTGTAATAACAAAACAAACAAACAAACAAAAGCCCTAAAACAGAAACTTAAAAGCCAAACAATCACTGTTGAGGTGGGTAGTCCAATGGTCGGTTCCCCAGCATCCCATAACTCACCCGTTTAAGTCAAAAGCTCGGATAAGGATGTGCTGTAATACATCGAGCGAGGTGATCTGGGGGTCGACAGCGAAAGAGCGGAACTCAGGTGGCAAGAAGCTCTCACACTTCTGGGGAGAGAAGACACAGGGTAGGCCACCAGGGGCTATATCACCATGATGAAGTGGAGTAAGGGATAGGAAGCAAGGTCGGACAAGTTGGAGGAGGGGCGGATGGAGGCAGGTGTTCTGGGCCATGGTGAGGGCTTTGGTTTTTGACTTGGAGGGTTCTGTACAAAGGAGGGATGTGATCTGACTTAGGATTTAACAGGATCCTTCTGGATGCCCTTGGAGGAACAGACTGTTGGGGGCAAGGGAGAAGGCAGCAGTCTAGTGAGGAGGAGGCTACTGCAATAGTCCGGACACCCAATCCTTCTTTTTAAAAAAATGTTTATTTTTGGGAGAAAGGGGTGGGCAGAGAGAGAGGGGTACAGAGGATCCGAAGTGGGCTCTGTGCTGACAGCGGACAGCCCGATGAGGGGCTTGAACTCATGAACCATGAGATCATGACCTGAGCCAAAGTTGGATGCTTAACCGACTGAGCCACCCAATTGTTCTTCTGTGTCCTCCCGATGGTTGTCAGGATCACCATGTCCAGTCTGGCCCCCATTAAACTAATACTCCATGCTGTACATCTATTGACAATACTCCCCTGCTTAAATCTCTTCAAAGGCAACTCCAGGGTCCCCAGAAGGTGGGTCTATAGGACCCTAGCCAGCCTCTCTTCGGTCAGCTTTTTTGAACTTTACACTCTGGTACTACCAAATGGCCGGAAATTACTTTGAATACATCCTGGCTCCAGGACTTTGCTTATGCTGATCTCCCTGTCTGGAAAGTCCTTCCGCCTTTCTTCAACTGGCTCACTCATAGCTCAGGCATCAACTCTTCTGAATTCCCAACCCTCTACCTTCTTGTATTACCCTGAGGTGATCTGTTAACTTCTTTCCAGAATCTACCTTCTTCTCATCAACACCAATGCCACCACCCTAGTCCGAGCCACCATCACTACTTGCTGGAACTATCGTTAACAGCTTTCTTACTGACAATACATGCCAAAGGCCCTTCACAATCTGCCCCTCTTCTACCTCTTTGCTTTACCCCCTACCCACTCTTGCCCTTGCTCTCTCCCTCCATCAATATGGGAACTTAAGGGAACAAGCTCATCCCCACCTCCCAGCCTTTGCCCTTGCTGTTCTCTCTGCTTCCACTCTCTCTCCGGTATGCACATGGCTGATTCCTTTTTTATTTGGGTCTCTGTTCTTTCAATATTTCTCTAGGGACTTCCCGCTACAACCTTGGCTAAAGTAACTCCCTAGTTCAGAAGGTTTTTCGTTATTTCTTCATGACATTCACCAGTGTCCAAAGCATCTCATTTATTTAGCTGTTTGTCTTCCCGACAAGCATGTTAGCTTATCCAGGGTGGGGACATGCAACAAAAGTGGTCTCAACATACAAGTTAATTGACTTCAGCACCTCCTTTTCAGACACCAGCAGCCCCCCCTCATTCCTCATGGCCTCACTCCTAACTATTAAGGCCCCTCCTCCAGCCCTCCAGCCCCTCCCCTCTACCCATAATCTCCACCCATCCATTTCCTAGGCCCCTACCTCTCCATTTTCAGTCCCTAGATCTTCAGGCCCTGCCCAGCATTCCCAGGTCCTGCCTCCCCCCGCCCCCTGTCCCCGGTCCCCACCACTACCATTCCGCCCTCAAGCCTCGCCCCTCAGGTAACACCCCAGATCTCGGGTCCCGCCCTCAACCTAGGGCAGTCACCGCCTTCCCCTCCCGTGGGCACCACAGTCGGGCTGGCGGACCAGCTGTCAGCCTCACCTTGACTCGGACCCGTACCACCTCTCGCTCCTCCTCCTCAGCCGCCGCTGCCTGTGCTCCCCCACCAGGTGGGGGCGCTCCAGAGCCAGCCAAATCCGAGGAGCCTGAGGCCGACGCCATCCCGCCGCCACCCTCCTCAGGGCGATGGTTGACCGTTGCCCCCTACTCCCGTGAACACTCTAGAGTGCGGGCGCCCGCGGCCCCACCTTGCGCCTGAGCGCAGGCGCAGACGGCGCCGTGCGCTCCTGCCCCCCCCACTGCCCCTCCCACCTGGCACAGGGTGGAGACGGCCTCTACGCATGCGCATAGAATGCTATTGCCAGGTATCCCGCCCCCAAAAGCCGAGTGTATTGCCTCACTTCAGTCAGTGCGCAGGCGCCTACTGCGGTCCCGCCTCCCCTCGTCGGCGGTTTGGTTGTTTGGGAACTTTACTTCCGGATTCACCTACGTGTGTTACAGTAACCACCCATTCAGGCGAGAGGAGTGGGCGGGGAAAGGAAGCTGCTGCGCTTGGCGTCGAGACCCCCCCCCCCCGCCTCCCGCCCCTCGTCACCTCCCACTTCTGCATAGCAGGTGATGTCATCTATTTCAAATGCCTGTGGCCCTCGCTTCAAGAGTGTGCTGAACGGAAAAATAATCCTTTATCCAGAATCTTTTAAGAATAGTTTACTTTGTGAAAATTCGTGCAGCTTGACTTTTGCAGTTTCTGTCTGCATGATGTAGTTCAATAAATAACTTACCAAAAAAAGCGATTTTTATGCTCTCTGGAGGTTCTTTTTGTTTGCCTTCGTTTTACTTAATCCCCAACATGCTGAGTCGGTTCTGTTATTAAACAGTCTATGTCCACTAAATATCAGCTGAATGATTGAACATATTTAGGCTCCACAAATCACAAACTGCATGAAGGCATGCTTCTCACTTCATTGCACATCCATATGGTTTAGACAAAATACAGACTGCCCTTACAAATGTAATTTCTAACAAAGGAGTCCTGCAAGATGCCTGGACTTCAGTTACGGTTGCAGTGTTACGTGCATGCTACTCTTTAACTTTTTAGGGAAGTCTGCAATTTATTTTTTTATCTTTTTGTTTCCTTGGTATTAATATTGGATAATCAATTTTCTAGAAGGTATGAATAATGGGGAGGTTTTTTTTCTTCGAGAGCCAGCTTAGAGCCTGGAGCCTGCTTCAGATTCTGTGTCTCCCTCTCCCTCCGCCCCTCCCCTGCTCATTCTCTGTCTCTGTCTCTCGAAAACAAAAGAAAACAAAATTAAAAAAACGTTGAGTCTGCTTCTCATTAAAATTATCATAGGGTGGGATGAGCAAAATATTAGCCTGGATTTTAGAGTTTAATCCTGACGGCACTGAAGCACAGTTTGTTTTTTTTTTTAATTTTTTAAATTATTTTATAATAGATTATTTTCAAATTGGTTTACATAACACCCAGTGTTCATCCCAACACGTGCCCTCTTTAATGCCCGTCACCGCCTCTCCCCCCTCCCTCACTCCCCTCACCCTCAGTTTGTTCTTAGTCTTTGAAAGTCTCATATGTTTTATCTCCCTCCCTCTCTGTGTCTTTTTTTCCTTTCCCCTCTTCCCCTCCCCCTGGTTTTTGCTTAGTCTCACAAAATCCACCTATGCGTGGAAACATATGGTATCTGTCTTTTTCTGACTGACTTATTTCACTTAACATAATACCCTCCAGTTCCATCCATGTTGCTACACATGGCCAGATTTCATTTTTTCTCATTGCCACGTAGTAGTCCATTGTATATATGTACCACATCTTCTTTATCCATTCGTCAGTTGATGGACACTTGGTCTCTTTCTATGATTTGGCTATTGTCGAAAGTGCTGCTATGAACATTGGGGTACACGTGCCCCTATGCATCAGCATTCCTGTGTCTCTTGGGTAGATTCCTAGCAGTGAAGCACAGGTTTTAAATGGAGGTATAATGTGGTCAGATGTCTTGGTTGTGGAGGGGGCCTTGGATGGACAGATAGTACTGAAACAAGGAGATAAAAAAGGAGATCCTTGTCATAGTACTGTGGAGAACTTTCTCTTTCATTTGTTTATTTATCCTTCCATTTAACAAAGTGTATGCCAGATAGTATACATGTATTAATTGATTTAACACATGTATTAATTGAAAAACACCATGAAGGAGATACTATTATTAGAATTTTACAGATGAGAGCACTGAAGGTCAGGGAGAAACATGCTCAAGGTCAAAGGGATAGTAAGTGGCACAGAGCGTAAGTGCAACGGACAAAAGGTGGGCTGTGTCTGGCTTTGGCTTTAGCATTGAGGCATTTGTCAAAAGCTACACTGTAGGCTTGAGTAAAATCAGGATTCGAACAGAAGTCCTGCTCTGCACGGGTCACCGGTAGCCAGTCTATGGGTATCTGTAGTTTTCTTATTCTTTGTCATCTCCTCAAAATTCCTCAAGTACCCATTTGTTTTATGACTCAAGGTCTATGAGGTTAATGAGAGAAATTGTGGGAGGAGTGATGGGGGCGGGTCCATAGGGTGATGGGAATCTGTGGGTATGTCATAGGTGGTCTGTGGGATGACAGGATGTGGGGCGAATGATGGAAAATCTGTGGAGTAACCAGGGAACTGTGGGGTATGAGGTGATCAATTCTGCAAGGTGAGTTATGGGGGTGTTGTAGGGTAAGTAATGACAGCCAATGGGGTAAATGATAGGGAATTTGTGGGAAAAGTGAGAGTCTGTGTGATACATGATGGGGGGGCGTCTATGGGGTGAGTCATGGGGTTGTAGGGTGCACAACTGGAGGTCTGCCAGGGCAAGTTATGGGGTATGTGAAGTGAGTCATGGGTCTTGTGTGAGTTTAGTGGAGTCTCTGGGGTGAGTGATGGAGATCTTTAGGGTAGTAATAGGTGAGTCTGTGGGGTGAATGATGGTGGGGTCTTTGGAGTGAGAAATGGGGACTGTCTGAGGTGAGTGAGGAAAGATCTGTGGAGTTATTGATGGTGTGTCTGTAGGGTACCTGATCAGGAGACAAGAGGCTGAATAAATTGAAGAACTTAGAGACTTGGAAAATTCTCAACCTGTCCATATTGCAAAGGATGAGAAAGTGTGTTCTGGAGAGAATATCAAGAGTGTGAGTGGACGATTACTTCTTCAAAGAGATAATGGGTGTCTCGTGGATCTAATTAACCATCATGGGACTCTGTGGGGTCAGTGATAGGGGGTTTGTGCGGTTATAAATTAGAGGTCTCTGTGATGATGATGGGGGTCTATGGCTGAGAGAACGGTTGTGCGTGAAATGAATGAGTGATGGAGGGGATCGTGGGGTCAGTCATAGGGCATCTCTGGGGTTAATAATTAAAGATCTCTCAGTGTTAGAGTCCAGATCTTTTATTTCCTGATTCTTAAAACTGCCATCATCATGGACCTCCTAGGTTCTTCTGTACCTGTGTCCCAGTGCCTCCTGGCAGTAGCTCCACACACCTCCTTTCTTGCCCCTGCCTTGGCCCTTCCGGTGCTTACCCATCGCGGGCATTTGCCAGATCATTGCGCTTTGTCCCTCCAACCTGTGGGAGTAAGGCCTGGACTCTTCTGAGTGCTGGAGGGTTCCTCGTCAGCCAGTGTTTGAGCTCAGCCTCTATTAGTTCTGCTTGCTCTTGGCTTTTGTGGCTTTGGCATCCAGCATGCTCTGGGCACGAGCGAGCTGCTTTACAGAATCAAGCACAAGGATTCCAGGCAGCACCAGCCACAGAGCATTCATGAAGACAAAGTAAAACCAGAAGTAGAGTGGGTGGCCCAGCTCCCCATGCTGGAATCCGTCCCGGTGCTCTGTCAGAAATAGAGCACATCCCCGTAGATCTGACCTGTGGGAGGCAGAAGAGGAAAGGGAAACCAAGTGAAGAGGAAAAGTTATTCTGAGGCCTTTTATAAGTCGTCATTCAAGGTCTCAGAGCTCAGGATTCCCAAATCTAGAGAGCTAAGAATTCTGAAATCATATAGCTGAAAATTTGAGGAATTACAAAAGTGATAGTCCAGAAATCAGAAGCTGGGCATTTCTGAACGCAGGAGGGTGCATTATCGCCAGAATTTAAGGAAGCCCAAAGTCCTTTCATTCAAGACAGCTCAGGATTCCAGAACTAAAGAAAGCTAGCTATGTAAGAACACAAGAGGGCTGAATGTCAGATGAAGGGAGCTCAGAATCCTGATCCTGGAGGATCCAGGGGCTTCCCGCCATGGTGGGCCACATCATGCAACCTTTGCAGGAGACTTTGTGATGAGAAATGAGCCCTCCCTACTTGAGAACACAGACCGCGAGCGTCACGGCTGTTCGAGAACCTCAGGAATAGGTCAGTCGGTCTGACTCAGCCCTGGATGGGCACACCTGAGAGATCCTCCCTGCAGGGATGCCCCCGTGTCTGCAGATCCCCCATCAACCCCTCCAGCACCCAGGGTGGGGCCCCTCCTCACCCACGGAGACCACGAGCTGTAACACAAAGCGGAGGGGCTGCTGGCGGAGAAAGGCGATCACAACCCATAGGCTGAGTGGTCCCCAAAGGCAAGCTGTGATAGTTTCCATGCATATCATGAAGTTGTCACTCCTGTGGGAGAAAGGACCAGAGAACACTGGCATCGCTGTGCTCTAACCACAGGGCATGCCATTAGTGCTCCTTGACTCACCACCACCCCAAACCAGTGCAGGTCTCCCTCAATGGAGGCAAATACTTACAGGATATATCGGCTGTCTCCCTTGGCATACTCTTTCCCTGAAGAAGGTAAGAGGCATAAATGAAGAATAAAGGCAAGAAAAGGAACTCAGACTTGTGAGAGCTGAGGGCCCATGTAAGCTGGGCTTTATAACCTCTCTATGCCTCAGTTTCCTCATCTGTGAAATGGGGTAGCTGTCTGGATTCTAGAGTTAACATACGTATAATGATAATTTATGCACACCTGACACAGAACAGTATGTTATGCTGTGATTGTCTAGTATTCAATAAACGTGGAATCAAAGGACGGAGTGAGTAAAGTAGCCAATGAGTGAGTGAGAGTGGGTGAGAGAGAGAGCGAGCACACGAGCAAGTGAGCATGCAAGCACAGAGGTGAACAGATTAGTGAATAAAAGAGTAGGAGGAGAATTAGTAAGAAAAAGACAGACCACCCAATATAAAAATAGGTAAGAGACAATAGTTTCTTCACAAAAGCGGATTCCCAAATGGTCAATAAACATATGAAAGGCGCTCAAACTTTCATTAGTCATTAAGGAAAAGTAATGAGATATCACTCGCATCCACTAGGACTAAAATCGAAGAAACACCTGACCATACCAAGTGTTGGTGAGGATGTGGAGGAACTAGAATGTCCAAATACTGCTGGTGGGAAAATAAAATGGTGCAGCCATTTTTAAAACAGTTTGGCAGTTTTTCATAAAGTTAAACACACATCTACCATTCTTCTCCTCCATATTTACAAGAGAATTAAAAACAGATCTCCACGCGGACTTGTATATGCTAGATCAAAGTGTTATGTAAGAATAGCAGTTTTATTCATAAGGCCAAAAAGAAGTATTATTTATAACAGCAGAAGACTTGGACAAATCAAATAATTCTGTAACATCTATGCTTTGAAAGCTCTTCATGAACTGATGAGGAGTGACCCTGTTTAAAAAAAGTAAAGTTCAGGGGCACCTAGGTGGCTCAGTCAGTTAAGCACCCAACTTCGCCTCAGGTCATTATCTCACAGTCCGTGAGTTCAAGCCCGGGTTCGGGCTCTGTGCTGACAGCTCAGAGCCTGGAGCCTGCTTCAGTTTCTGTGTCTCCCTCTCTCTCTCTGCACCTCCCCCCCCTTTCTCTCTCTCTCTCAAAAATAAATAAACATTTAAAAAATGTTAAAAAAAAGCAAGGGTCAGAGGTTTATATACTATATTACCATTTGTTTACATAAAAGGAAAAATAACAATGATGATGATAATAAAGTTATGGCATCTATTGTCTGTCAACACTGTTCTAAGCAACTTACACATATTTGGATATTACTGTTATCCCTCTTTTGCAAATGGCAAACTAAGACTTAGGTGTGTAATTTTTGTGTAAATAACATTGGTTAGTAATTGGGGACACTAGGTGGACACAAGGTAGATTTTCATTGCATACCACTTTAAATGTCTTTTTTTTTTTGACCCATGTGAGTATATCCCCAACAAAAAAGTTAGACAAATCTTTAAACTAAATTAATGTTAGAGTTGGTGGGTGGATAAATAGCTAAGCCAACCCTTGCCCAGAAAATTCCCTCCACAGAACATCAAAGAAATCAGGACTCACAGAGTTGGGACAAGAAAGCTTGGTCTTCAAGAAGATCTTCGTGGTAGAGGCTGAACCAGCCCTCAACCACCAGGTGAATGAACCCACATACTGCAAACCAGCACAGGGACAGTCGCCGCCAAGTCCCCAGGGGGACAACTGAAGCACGACCTGACAACAGCCACGTGGTCACAACCAAGACTCCAGAGACAGAGAAGAGGCCAGCAAGGAGATGCCAAGTGGGGCAGTCATTAGGCACAAAGTTGTCCAGCCTCAGGTGCCGAGGCCAGTATGGGTGCAAAGGGCTGGCATTGGTGGTCATGTCTTTGTAGGTTGATGTCTGTGTAAGTAGAAAGGAGAAAAAAGGACAAAAACCTGAACAAATAGAAAGCACAGCATAAGCTCATAAAATCAAATCCAAATAGTTTATTATCACCAGAAATGTAAATAGACTAAAATGATCAGTTAATAGACTTGCAAGACTGGATTAAAAAGAATCTAATTACATGACCTCCGGGCGCCATAAGATGTGGGAGATACAGGAACCAGGCCAGACCCTAGCCCTCCGGGGTCACAGTCAGCTAGAGAAGATATAGAAACCAGGCCTAGTCCCTGCCCTCATTGGTCACAGTCTGGTGGGCAGACACAAGAACCAGATTAAGTCCCAACTCTCATTGGCCATGCTCTGATAAGGGAGACACAGGGGCCAGGCGTGGTCCTCGCCCTCAGGAGTCAGTCGGGTGGGGAGACCCAGCGACCAGGTTGGGTCCCATTGCAGGGGGCAGGGTCTAGCATCTTTCAACAGAAAGCTATTCCCTCCCCGTAGTCTTGGAAACTGCAGGACAGAAAAGAGAAAACTAATCAGAACTACAACCCTCAGGTTCGGTGCGTGGAAAGGCAGACCCTTCCTGAAATCGCGCGTAAGGGTACCAACCTGCAAGAAAGAGGAAGGCGGAAGGCAGGGGTCTTGTGCACTGCGCTAAACACGAAAAAAAAAAAGGGTCAAATACAGAGACCACCAATTAGAGCTGGAAGGCTGTAGGCCAACTGCCCAATGAGAAAGCAGCTCTTCTGTCGTCCCGACAACCGCGCGGTAGCATAGGGTTTCACGCAGGCGCGTTTGGTGGGCGGTGGGAGTGTGTGTAAGGGGAGGGTCTCTCGCAGGCGCTGAGGGCCAGCTGTTTAGCAGTGGAGAGCTAGGGAATGGAGTGGTCGACTCAGCGGAGGACACTCACCTAGCGGCGAGGTCGCAGCGGTCTGCCTCACAGGGTCCAGGCTAGCTCGTTGGCGGCGTAAAGACCCGGGGTCAGACTCATCCTTTGGACAGGTCCTCGCCTTACTGGAGCTAGCCAATGGAGGGGGCTGGGAAGGCGCCCAGTGCCGCTCCTAACCAATAGGAGCTCTCTGTGTGCCGCCGGCCCCTCCCCCATGCGTGGTGCCATTTTCGCTGTTGGTTGAGACTGAGTCAGGAGTTGGGTGAAGGCTGGGACTTGCCAAGGTTGGTGGGCGTTTCGTGCTGAAACCTGTCTGCAGTGAGTCTTGGCTTCGATTTCCGTATCCCATTATCAATCATATCAGAAACTCGGTGTTTATCTTCCCCATCTGCTGATGAGTCAGCATTGCTTTGTGTTCTCTTACCTTTGCCCTCGTTTTTTTAGGCAGAGCAACCGGTTCCCGGACCAATCTTCAATCCTCACTTCTGAACCGGCAAGGCACTTAATACGACTGGCAGATCACATTTGTACACTGCGCCCCTGCCCTCTCCCTCAGCGCTCAGAACTCCTCAAGCGGTCATCCTTACCTCTCCCGACTTCAAGTCAGAAGAAGCAGTGAAAGACCAGGCTCCTCACCCTTGCTGACCAATTGCCATGGAGATCCTCAGTCTTCCTGTGCCAACTCTAAAGAGCCAGTCCGAACTTCCTAACTCTAAGCCAGCAGGCTCCCCAGACCGCGCAATCAATCAGAACCCGGACCTTGCTTTCCAATTAGAACCCACAAGCTTCGGTCCTAAGGACCAATAAGCAGGAACTCTTCATCTGTCTTGCTTTCCCCCTCTCTGTCCTTGTCAGAGCAACCGATCAGAATGGGGATCCCTCAGTTTTCCAGCTAGTTAGATATCAGGACTCGCCCCCATCCAACTATCCAATCTGTCCTGGCCTCACTCAAATCAAGCAGTGTGGTCCTCAGGCTCATCATCAAATCAGTAACAATGATAAATTAATCACGAACCAATCACAACGTGCTCCCTCTTCATGATTTCCAGCTTCCAAACCTCTATCCATGCTGTGCCCATTCCTCACTCACCTCTATTCCCCACTGATCAGTGAAGAAAGAGCCTTTTGTATCTTTCCTACTTTTATTTGACAATAACAAACTGTATATAAAAAGGGAGAAGGAAGGCGGGGAGGCCCTGGATCTCCCCCCTCTCTGATTCCCCAAGCATCCTCCACCCCTAGGCCCCAGCAGGGACCACCCCCTTCCCGCCTTGTGGTGGGGTGGGGATTGACAGGCATGGAAATTGTGTGTGTGTGTGTGTGTGTGTGTGTGTGCGCGCACGTGTATGTAGGGGTGTTGGGGGGGGTTAAGGATGGAGAGGGATCAAGAATTAGAGATAGGGCCTTCCCTCATCCCCCATCAGAGCTGGCACCCTGAGGAGGGGTCTTGAGGGAGCTTTGAGGATCCACAGATGTGCCTCAGCCTATGAGACGGTAGAAGATCCAACATCCAAAAGTGACCCAGTGACTGGCCCAGCTGAGCTCTGACCACTTGTGCACAGTGTATGCCATGCCGTAGCCCTGTGGGAGAGAAAGAGGTGACAATTCCACTCTACAAGAACAAAAAATGTCTCAGGAAAACCCATCCTTTGCTCAAGGACATTTCTATGACTCCACAGTAACCCTAGGTGAGGCCCCAGAGAAAGACTGGGTACATAGGAAAGACAGGTTTTTTTCTTTCATGTTTTCTTCCTCTTGAACAATTATTTTAAGAACAAGACAGTTTAAGAACAAGGCAGTTCCACTCTCCGACCCATACTCTGCTTAATATAGAAGGAGCTCCTAGAAATCGATTTTTCAAAAAGAAAAAAAAAACTGGCAAAGGAGGTGAGTATGTCATTCTCACTAAGGAAAAAAAAAAAACAACAAACGGCTCTTAAACAAATGAAAAGATACTCATAATCTTCCTCCCCTCAAACTGGCAAACATATCCAGGAAGTCTGAGAGGCACTCTGTTGGCAAGGTGACAGGCGTTGTCACACAATGCTGAGGGGAGGGCAAAAAGGTAACTTCTCCATTGTAACTATGAAGGAGAGATCCTATAGTTCTGTCTGCACCTGTGTGGAGCCACATGCGCACAGGGGTATTACTTGCCGCAGCACCATTTGCAATAGGGAAAGGGCTAGAAATCACCGGGGTGTTCACCGATAAGGGACAAATTACACTCTGTCATATCCTCGCAATGGAAAACAAATGAATGAAGACATTCCATGCACTTATGTGGAAGATTTTCAAGAATTATGTGAAAAAAGCAACACGCAGAACGGTATCATTCATGAGCCACTTTAGGGTAAAAATTGGAATGGGAAAGGGAATTAAAATACATTTTTATATTTGTTTGTGCTTACATTTTAGAAGGGTATTTTAATAAAACGACGAAAAGTAGTTACTTGTAAGAGGGCAGGGGGTAGACGGTAGGAGCAAGACTTTTCCTTGAATGTCTTGAATACTGTTTGGTTTTTGAACCTTGTGATATATTCATTAACTATTTTTAAATGTTTTAATAAAAATAAGACAAGACGGGTGCCTGCCTGGCCCAGTTGAAAGAGCACGTGATTCTTGATCTCGGGGTTGTGAGTAGGAGCCCCACGATGGGTGTAGAGATTACTTAAATAATTAAAAAGCTTTAAAAATAAAACAAGAAAAAGTAAAAATAGACCAAAACCCAGATTTTGCACCCAACCTAAATAAAAATTAAAAATTGTTTTTAGGGGCGCCTGGGTGGCTTAGTCGGGTGAGCATCTGACTTCAGCTAAGGTCATGACCTTGCGGTTCATGAGTTTGAGCCCCACATCAGGCTTGCTGCTGTCAGCCTATCAGCACAGAGCCCAATTTGGATCCTCTGTGCCCCTCTCTCTACCCCGTCTCCTGCTTGCGCTCTCTCAAAAATAAGTAAATATAACAAAAAATTTAAAAATAAAATTTGTTTTAGTGACAAAAGAAAGCATAAAATAAAGTAATAAAGTATAAAATAAAGTTTTATTTTCAATTAAAAATAAAAAATTTAAAAGAGAAGCAACACCTGGATCCTGCAAGAGCCGTATGAAGAAACAGTCTTTTTAAAACTGCTTTTCATTTAAAAAGGAGTAAAGTCTGGAATGTGGATACTCCACATGAATAAAAATAGTATATACATTGTAACATACATTCTTAAAGCAGAATCCAGAGTTTGCACACTCAACCTGAGTAAAAATACTTTTTTAATTAAATAAGAAAGAAACCTTGAGAATTCTCCCTAAACAAAAATATGATGAGATAATTAATTCTTTGAAAAGTAAAACCTGGATTTTGCACGCCCGTCTCTGTGAAATAAATTTTATAAGTAAAATAAACATAGTTTGCACACTTCACTCTAATAAGAGCCCCAACGGTACGAATCGACCAGAAGGACAATGGGAAAGAACGACTGAGGAGCGCAAGGCTTCACAGGCTAGAGACACACGACACAAGGTCCTCATGCCTCGGCCCCTTCCGCCTTTGTCCTCGTGGTTCCCATGAGCAGGTAGCACAACTCCAAGTAACCTCCAGCCCAGGGCCCCACCTCACCTGCTCCTCTGTGGTGTCATCCACATCGACATCAAACAGGGAGCCCAGGTAGGCCAGATGGAAGATGGCCAGGGCCCCAAAGAGCAGGTTTAAGGCTCGCACCCCCAGGCCCTGTGGGGGACAGATGGATATGCTTGGCAGCTGGATCTATTCACTGCCCCCCCAGCCCCACCTGGGCAGGGGGACCCAGGGAGATGCACAAAGCATGGTGGGCCCCAGGAATGAGGATATCCAGGGCACAGGGCACGCCCTGGAGTAGATAGAAGATGGCTCAGATCTTCCTATGGGAGCTCAAGAGGGATCCAAGGATGAGGGTACTGATAGCCTGAGGGCACCCAGTGGGAGATGTTCGGGCAGAGGAGGAAGAATGGAGGGGCTTGATTTGGGGGGTTTATGGTGATAAACGTCCATTGCTGGGTGGGACACAAATCTGAGGTTGTCCATATTTCTCATTGCAAACAAATGAAAAAACAAACAAAAACAAATCCCCGCCATGGCCTACAAGATCCACCACTCTCCCCACCTCGCTCGCTCTGCGCAAGCCACGCTAGCCTCCTTGTTGTTCCTGAAATATTCCAGGCTCTCTCCCATCTCGGAGCCTTTACACGGGTTGTTCTCTTTGCCTGGAATGCTTCTCTTCCTCATCTCCTTCGGTGAAAGAACTCAAAGGTCGCCTCCCTATTTAAAATTAAAACCACTCTCCGCCTCGATAATTCCCCTCCCCTTTCCCTTACGTATTTTCTCCTTGGCATTAATCACAATCTAAGAAACTATTATTCTTTACTGACTTTTTAAAAATTTACTGTCTCGTCTAAAATGTTTGTCCCATAGGGCTGGGACTTGAGTCTGTTTTGTTCACCACTGTGTCTCCAGTGCCTAGAATAGTGCCTGATACAAGCAGGTACTCAATAAATGTTCACTGGGGAGACGAATGCCAGGTGTGTATACAGCAGGTGGTTGATAAATGTTTGTTAGAGAAATGGATGCTAGTGAATAGAAGTGAGGTTCTGGGGATGGCTCAGGCGCCAGAAGAGGAAGCTGGGCACGCTGAGACAGACAGAAGATGGAGACAGAGGTAACGATTTTGAGGGGGACTGTTGGGCATGAGGTTGCCCGGGCTGAACCCTCACCGAGCGATGCTGGTGTGAACAGTTTGGTGGACACCGTTTCGACAAGACGCAGGCACTGAGGATCCGAGCCAGGCGCTTCCGGAGGACTGGGGCGGGTGCCAGGAGGTAAGGGGGTCAGGTTAGCCTCAGGGGACAGTAGTTCCAGCCCCATCCCACCTTCCATCCCATCTGCTGAGCTGGGCTCGGCACTCACCATGTTCCACGTAAGTGATAAATGCCAGGGACAGCAGCACCGCAGCCAAATGGAAGCTGAAACCCTAGAGGGCCCCCGGGGGGTGAGGAGGTGAGCAAGGAGGAGGCGCTGCCACCCCTGCCCAGCTCCCTCACCCCACATCCCGCTCTGCGCTGCTCACGTGCAGGAGGGCACTGGCTGCATAGGTGACCAGCACGGCTGAGAAGGTGCCCAGGCGGAGAGCATTCTTGAAAACATCTGGAAGGGGGAGATGCGGGTTAAGAGGCTCCTGGGATCCCCTCTGCCTTTCCTGGGGGGCCATAGGGCAAGGTGAGGAACTCACGACCTGCTGGAGCTCCCAGGAAAAAATCTTTATAATGGCCTCAAACTTAGCTCCTGATCTTCCCTCCCAACCTGCTCCTCCCATGGTAGCCCCAAGTTCAGCCAATGTCAACTCTACTCTTCCAGTTCCTCAGGGCAAAAGCCTAGGATCACCCTCGCTCTGCCTTCCCCCTATTCCCACAACTAAACTCTTAGCAAATCCTGTCAGACCTACTTTCAGAATTTTTTCAGAATCTGACCTCTCTTCTCCATGGCCACTGCCACCACCACCATTGCTCGCTTACACTGCTGCTGTGGCCTCTTCACTGCTTCCACTCTTGCCCCCTTCCCATCTGCTCTCACGGCAGCCAGAGGGTCCTGTTATGGCCCAAGTCAGCCCTCAGCCGTCCTCTGCTCAGGCCCCTGCTATGGCTCCACTTCTCAGAGAAAAAGCCAAAATCCCACCCCCACCCCCGCCCCCGTGGTCAGTGGAGCCCTATAGAACCAGGCCCCTGTCACCTCTCTGACCTCACCTCCTGCCACTGGTCCCCCTCACTCACTGGGCTCCTGCTGCACTGGTTTCCTCTCTGTTCCTCAAACGTGCCAAGTATGCTCCTACCTCAGAGCCTTTGCATTGGCTGTTCCCTCTGTCTGTTACACTCCTCCCTCGCACATTTGCATTGCTTGCTCTCTCCCCGTGCTCAGGTCTTGCTCAAATGTCACCTCCTCAGGGGGGCTTGCCCTGGCTAATTTATTTAAAATTGCAACCCCCCGACCCCAACATACACAAACTCATGCCGACACTCCCAGATTATCTCGACCTGCTTCATTTTTTTTACCACTTTAGCACTTGTCACCACTTGAAATATTATGTAATTTTTTCTCTTACTATCTGCTCTCCCCACAAAAATGTCACTGCCACAAGGGGAGGGATTTGGGGCTCCCCCCCACCCCGTCCCTGCAGTATCTTCAGTGCCTAGCACACAATAGGTTCTCAGTAAATGTTTGTTATGTGAATGTGGGAAAGGGCCCGGGTTGAGGACTCTCAACTCTTGGCAGTGGTAACTTGGTGACTCACAGTTATTTAGCCAATAAGACATGGGCAAGTTCCAGCTTGTGACAACTTCCACCATGGACCGGGGCAGCTCTACGTTCAGTGGCTTGGACACTGTCAGGTCCCTGTAGGCAAAAGGGACATGCAAATTCATTTGGGGTCTCACCCCAGCTGACCCCACACCTTTATCTTGGCTGTTCCCTCCCCTGGGAGCACCCTCCCCCTCCCTGCCGCTCCTCTAAGCAGCACCCTGTGGGAAAGGGGGCACCCCCAGCCCTCCCCACCATTCCAGGTGATCCTTCTCCTCGGTGAAGCCGGCCCCTGCCAACGTGGCCGTGGCCTCGGACAGAAAGCCCACAAAATAGTTGCTGAAGTGGAAGGAGACAGCACTCTCGTAGGCTCGCAGCCACCTGGGGAGAGAGGGGTAGGGGAGAGAGGGGTCAGTCCTAGGCCCCAGCACGATACCCCACCAGGTGTCAGCATCCCCAGCCCCACTCTGTAGACTCACCTTACCATGGTGCCCCTAGGGCCCCCAGGGGTCACGAAGGCAGCAGAGAAGAAAGGAAAGAGAGTCAGAGAGGCCCTGGAGGCTGGCCTGAGTTGTTTGTAGACAAGACAAGACAGAAACATGGCGGCAGAAGAGGGGCACTGTGACAGTCACATGCATAGACACACCGTCAGTTCATTTCACGTGCCTCAAACAGATGTGTGAGCTGTCCTATAATAGGACATGGCCCTACAGCCTCACAAGGCCGGACATCTAGACCCAGCCGCTGTCAGAGGCTCGACCTCACCATGCTACACACTGACACAGCCATGTGACCAGACACAAATACCATCAGGCTCCCAGCCTCATAGCGCCCTACTCTGACTTAATGACCATAAGATACACCGAAGTTCTTTATTTAGACACAGACACCACCAAGCACCCTGCTATGCACATGTACACGATACTACACTCAAGATAGTTATCCCATCCGTTTAAAGTCACATGGTGAGAGGCAGCATCCTGGAAAAAGCGTAGGTTCTGGAATCAGGCCTGTGAATGATACCTGGCGGCTTAGCTAGGTGACACTGGGCAAGGCACTCCACCTTTGGGAGCCTCATTCAGCATCAGACACCACCAGCAGCAAGTGAGTGGGGGATGGGCTCATACAATCAAACAGCTGGATGAAATCCTACAGTCACACCAGAGGTGGATGGACGGTCTCGCAGACAGGCACAGGCACACGGTCAGTCACGATCCCTTGGCTAGATGACGCCAGGCAGCCAGAGAAGGCGGGCTCACCGGCGGAATCCATCACAGACAGGCACACAGCATGCTACAGTCAGACTCATCCCCAGCCAGAGTTATAGTCGACTCAGCTTTATCTTCTCCAATGACAGGCACACAGCCCGTCATTGACAATGGCACAGCTAGACAGCCAGAACACCAGTCCCACACAGCGAGTGAGTGACTGACAGGCAAACAACTCATATACACCCCTAGCTAGAGTCGCAATCAGGTCAGCATCACCCACCAACACATACTTGTCAATCCCCATTGCGGTCGCATAACTTGTTCCTAACAGTGGAGCAGACGGATAGCCAGACCCAGTTATGTGGCACAATGTCAGTTGTACAGAGTCACAGAGCCAATCTTGGTCACACAAGAGCCACAGGCATTCGGTCTCTGTCTGGTCATGGGATAGATGGTCAGATAGTCTCAGACTTACAAAACAAACCGGTCACAGACTGTGCCCCCACCCCCACCCCCCGTCAGCCCCACTCGCCCTCGGCACTTGCCCTCATTTACCTGGCTTTGCGTTTCTTGCTGTAGTAACAGAAGACAGATAGAAGCGTTAAGAGACAGGCTCAGAGCTGGGGAGACCCCAGGTCCCTACCCAACCCCCTCACTGTGGGGCAGAGGCCTCGAAGGCTGTGCTCACTTGCGAAGGAGGCGGTCACCATCAAGGGGGATGAAGTATGGGAAGAGGTAGGGGCCCACACAGGTGGACAGCACCAGGCACAGCAGGGCCAGCGCCAGGCTCCGGGCCACCTTCTGCAGCCATCGGCAGCTCTGTGGGGATCAAGGCTCCATGAACACTGCCCCATGGTGACTCCCACAGTCCCTGCCCACCTGTCCACCCAGGACCTCACCAGCGGGCGGCCTTGGACGGCCTGTAGGTAGCTGTGGAAGGATATCCAGGGCCCAAAGACGATGGTGCCCACGAAGTAGAGGTAGCCCATGAACTCCACGGGCGAGGGAACTGCACCCACCTCGCCCCGGTCCAGGTCGAAGCCCAGAGACACCGCCTTCATGGCCACGATCATCTGGGCCCCTATGTGTGGTGCCCGTGGTCAAGTGGGCAGGCAGAGAGCAGGTCCGCATGGGGGGATGGGGGGACCAGGTGAGAGGTGGTAGGAAAAAAGGAGGACAAGTGTGGACAGATGGGCACAGTGTCAGACAGGCAGGTGAGCAGGTGCGCCCAGGACCAGCAGACACCCTTCCTCAAGTGTCAGGCATGGACATGAGATAGGACAGACAGACGGGAGGGGGAAGGCATGGTAGGGAGAGAGACACAGATGTGAGGGGAATCTGAGGCCTGCATGTCCACTGGGGTGGGCGGATGAGGGAGGAAAGTGGGGAAGGAAAGACAGGGTTGGGGAATTAGGAGACGTGGAGTGGAGCAGGAGGGCTGGGGCAGGTGAGAGGGCCGAGGCCACCTACCTCGCATCTTGTGCCATGTCACGGTGTCCACCATGTGCATCTCACTAAGGAAAAAAGGTGGTCTTGGCTCCATGACTCCCGTGGTCTCGGAGACCACAAAGGGGGAAACCAAGGTACAGAGAAGGTTCTATCTTCCCCAGTCCTGCACAATCTCCTGGAGGAATAATTCTCCAGGACTCTCTCCTCCAGGGAGAGAGCCCAAGCCCATCCTGTCCTGTATAGCCTTTAGAAAGAACACATCTCCCAGATCCCCCCTCCCCCACTCAGGAAGACCCTATGCCCTCCTGACCAACCTCGCGAGGAGCGACCTGGGGGGCCCTGCTGGCCCTTTTGCCCACGGTGTGGGGATGAGGACTCACACCCATACCCCATGAGTAGGTAGATGAGGATGGTGACGGAGAGGAAGACGCCGCGATGGGAGGAATGTCGGCAGAGGAACAGCACGAGGTAGCACAGGAGGCTGAGCAGCACGACCCAAACCATGTGCAGCTGGAAGAAGTGGTAGAGGCTGAAGAAGCCGCCTGCCACGGTGCTTGCATGCTTCAGGTAGGATGGCAACCCTTCAGGTGAGAGAGAGAGAGAGAAAGAGAACAAGAAAGGGAAGTTGGGGGAGCACGTGGGTGGCTCAGTCGGTTCAGCGTCTGACTCTTGGTTTTGGCTCAGGTCATGATCTTACACTTCATGAGTTCAAGCCTCACACTGGGCTCTGCACTGACAGTGTGGAGCCTGCTTGGGATTCTCTCTCTCCCTCTCTCTCTGCCCCTCCCCTGCTCGTGCTGTCTCTCTCTTCTCTCTCAAAATAAATAAATAAAATTAAAAAAAAAGGGAAGTTGAATGGCCTGATAGGAAGGAAGCGCAATCCAGGCAGACAGCACAGCACGGGCAACGGCCCAGAGGTTGGAATGCGGTGATATTGGAGGGGGTCCAGAGTGGGTGTTGGGGACTGGATAGTCGGCAGGGCCTGGGTTTAAAGAAAGGAAATGGGGGCACTAGGGTGGCTCAGTTAGTGAAGCGTCTGACTCTTGATTTCAGCTCAGGTCATGATCTCGCAGTTCGTGAGATCAAGCCCCGCATCAGGCTCCACGCTAGGCATGGAGCCTGCTTAAGATTCTCTCTCTCTCTCTCTCTCTCTCTCTCTCCTCCTCTGCCCTTCCCCAGCTCATGCGCATGCTCCTCTCTCTCTTAAAAAAGCTGAGGGGCGCCTGGGTGGTTCAGTCAGTTAAGTGCCGATTTCAGCTCAGGTCATGATCTTGCAGTTCATGAGTTTGAGCCTTGTGTCGGGCTCTGTGCTGACAGCTCAGAACCTGGACCCTGTTTCAGATTCTGTGTCTCCCTCCCTCTCTCTCTCTCTCTCTCTCTGCCCCTCCCCTGCCTCGAAAATAAAATAAACATTAAAAATTTCTTTTTAATGTTTAAAACAAATAAAGAAAAGAAACATCTATAAAAGACATTTTGGGAACCCTGTAAAAATTTGAATATTAATTTATGTTGGATACTATTCCTGCATCCAGATTAAATTTCTTGAGAGATGATGGGTGAGGGTGTGGTTGTTGGGGAAGGTGTTCTTGGGGGACACACATTGAAGGATTTGGATGTAGGGTCAGCAGGTTCTTCATATGATTCAGGAAGGTGACGGGTAGATAGGCAGATAGAGCTAATGGGTCAAGATGTTGACAGGTGGAGAATCTGGAAATGCATATATGGGTGCCCATGACCTTCTTCCACCTGGGAAAAAACAAAACATCCATTTAAAATAAAAGAAAAAAGAAGGGATGCCTGGGCGGCTCAGTCGGTGAGGCGTCCAACTTCAGCTCAGGTCATGATCTCACAGCTTGTGGGTTTGAGCCCCGTGTCAGGCTCTGTGCTGATGGCTCAGAGCCTGGAGCCTGCTTCAAGTTCTGTGTTGCCCTCTCTCTCTGCCCCTCACCCACTCGCACTCTGTCTCTCAAAAATAAATAAACATTAAAAAAATTTTTAAATAAAAGAAAAAGAAACAGGGTAGGGGGTGCCTGGCTGGCTTGGCCAGTAGAGCATGCAACTCTTGATCTTGGGGTCATGAGTTTGAGCCCTATGTTGGGTGTGGAGATTACTAAAACAAACAAACAAACAAAAAAACTTAAAAAAAAGAAAAGAAAGTATAGAACCTCTGAATTTCAGATTTCTAAAATTCTCAGCATCCCAGAGGAACCTTGGGAACTTGGAACCTTATCATTTGGATATAGGCTTGCCGTGATTGTGGAAACATTCCAGAATCCTACAATCCAGAAATCTCATCATCCCCTGATTTTAGAAATCCAGAATGCCAGCATTTTGGATGCCTTGAAATGTGAGAATTTCAATTTGTCAGAATGCCCAAACCCTGCAACCTGATACTTTGGGATTCAATAACTCTGTGACATCAGCATTCCAGAATCTTATAACCTTGGAACGTAGACATTTCAGGATCCCAAGATTCAAGAACCTTAGCTTTCCAGATTCCCAGAACCCAAGCGTACCGAAAGACCTGGCTTGCCATGGCAGGATGTGGCTTGGCACGGTGTGGCATGGTGTGGCTGAGCATTTAGGACATGGTGTGGTGGAATGGTACTTGGGCTGGTGGGATGCGATGGGCTAGACATGTTGGAGCGTGGCTTAGCATGACAAGATGTAGGAGGATAAAATGTGGTTTGGTATGGATGAATGTGGTATGTGCGATATGGCCTGGCATGGTGACACATAGTGTGGCAAGCACTTACCAAGCCTCCAGAGGAGGCGGCAGGCGAGGCAGATGGCAAGGAGCAGCCAGATCTGGTCAAGGCCCTGCTGGGCAGTGGGCAGGAGACAGCCCTGCAGCAGCTGCTGGAAAAATTCCTGGCGGCTGAAGGTGGCCATTGCCGACCCCCACGGATGGATGGACAGATGGATAGACCTGTCAAAGCGGGGACATAGAAGGAACCAGGATGTCCATGGGGCAGACGGTGTTCAAGGGATGGACTTGAACATTCAAATTTCAGTTTGGGGCCCTCTACGTAGATACATGGTACCCAGGATTGGGGGAGGGTGTGAATGTCAGGCACATCAGACTGAGCCACCAACTGTGTGTGTGTGTGGGGGGGTGTCCTGGGTGCACACACACAACCTATGACCTGTGGTGAAGGTGTTTCTCGAATGCTGTGAACACTCCGGGTCCGATGGTAATTAAATGGTGTATATTCTAGGCCCACATGGCAAATTGGGGGGGGGTCTCCCTGGTTTCCAAGGTAGAGTCATTCTGTGCGGAGGGCAGAGAGGGAGATCCTGTGACACTTGGGAGCCGTGTGCATCTCTTCTTGTACGGATGTGGGGGGTGTCCTGTATCCCCCGCGTGCCCCATCTCACCCCCACTTGGCCTCTTGCAGCCACCGACAAAGCTCTGCCCGGGCCCGGGAGCTGCAAGGAGGTGGAGTTGGTAGTAGGGGATGTAGCAATTGGAGGAGTGGGAAAGGTGATGGAGAGGGGGCCCCAGGACACGCGCTGCAGACTCGCGCGGGGAGGCCGGCTCAGGATGGGAGCCGGGCAGCCGCACGCACCCTGCTGGCGACTTACCTGGCAGGAAGGAAGCCGCGGTCCTGGGGGTCAGGGACGCACCGCCGCCGCCGCCGTCGCCGCCTCCTCCGGGCAGCCTCCCCCGCAGGCCGCAAGGCCGGGACCAGCTGCGGTTCCCAGGGCGGCGCGGAGAGCGGGCCCTTTAAATCCCGGGGAGGCCTGGCCGGCCAGCTCGGCCAATGAGAGGGCAGGAGAGGGGCGGGGACACAGGAGGAGGGGAGCCGGCGGTTCGGGAGAAGGAGGAGCGGGAGGTTGAGAGGAGCCGGGAGCGGGAGGACGTAGGCGCGCTAAAGGTTCGCGCCCGCACCTTCCCGGCCTCTTGGTGCTGTTCCAGCCCTTTGAAGGTTCCCGTTGGGAGGTCTTCTGGCGATCCAAGAACAAACTTTCAAATCATCAAATTCCTAATCCTTGGAAGCTGAGATGAGAAAGATGGGGGAGGGAGTAGGAAAGCCTGCTCCCTCGAGCCGGCCAAACTGCCCACCCGTGCAAGTCTTCTGGCCACTTTTGTACCCCCCCACCCCCCCACCCCCCGTTTCACAGATGGGAAAATAAATCGAGATCTCTCCTTTCCCCTCCGGTGAGGGAACTAAAAGAATCTCCAACCCTACCCACCCCCAGAGACGGGCCAGAAACGTTTATAATTACTGTGTCACCTGGGGGCACGAATTAGGCGCCTGTGCTTCCCCTGGGGATTCCTCGTCAGCGTTTAGCTTGTCTTTGAGAACTGATTTGCCTGCTTAATTCCTTACTGGGCTCACTCCTGCCTTGAGAGTGACCCCAGCAACTAGTTAGTGATCCCTGTGAACTAGGAGACTAGTACAGAGCATCCGTCGGGAGCGTGTTTAAAAAGCACTTACAGGGGCACCTGGGGGGCTCAGTCAGTTAAGTGACTGACTTCGGCTCAGGTCATGATCTTGCAGTCTGTAAGTTCCAGCCCCACGTCGGGCTTTGTGCTGACAGCTCGAGAGCCTGGAGCCTGCTTCAGATTCTGTGTCTTCCTCTCTCTCTGCCCATTCCCCCCTCATGCTCACTCTCTCTTTCTCTCAAAAATAAACATTAAAAAATTTAAAAAGAAAGCACTTACAGTACCCCGACAATAGTTTGTATTGGGTTTTATCTGCACCAACACTGAGGATTTATGCAGCACCTGCTGTCTACCTCCCTTACCCTGTAGTGTCTGAACACTCTCCTCTGTCCTTAGGCTGACAAAGGGCTTTACAAAGGGGTATATATTGGGTACATAAGTGCATGTTTAGCATGAGTTGGAAGGAAGAAGAAAGCCCAGGTCAAGCTGCACCCCACCATGACCTGAGGAGCTAAAGAATACAGGTTCTAATCAGATCAAAATCACCAGTATGGAGCTGGGCAAGTCATGCCCACTCACTGGGCTTCAGTGTCCCTTTCTGTTAAACAAAAGAGTGGGTTAACACTTCTTTGCTTGGAAATACCAATGGCAGTTGAAGAGAAATGTATGCCTGGTCTCTAAAAATGTTAACATAGGGGTGCCTGAGGGGCCCAGTCGGTTAGGTTAAGTGTCCGACTTCGGCTCAGGTCGTGATATCGGGGTTTGTGAGTTTGATCCCCTCAGCGGGCTCTGTGCTGACAGCTCAGAGCCTGGAGCCTGCTTCAGATTCTGTGTCTCCTTCTCTCTGCCTGTTCCCTGCTTGCTCTCTCTCTCTCTCTTTCTCAAAACATAAACATTAAAAAATGTTAACATAAAGTTAGAGTTTTAACTCATAAAATTGATATTCATGTATTACAAGCGAAAAATATTTAACACGGTAAGAATATATATATGTATATATGTATATATATATATGTGTGTGTGTGTGTGTGTGTGTGTGTGTGTGTGCATTTATATAATTACATAGTCCAGATGCACAAACACTAATTCCTTTCCTTGACAGCAGAATACAGACTACATTTTATGAATTACCAGGACCAGTTTTCAAACACTCAAGTAGAGTCAACAGTGACCCACAGCACGTGCCAGAAATATTTTCCTTAGTTGCAAGACCTGAGATTTAAATGGGAAGATCCTCACTATGGGTGACCCTGAGCTTCACAGACTTGATTGTTTCCATGTAGTCTTTTGATGTGTATGACGAAGAACTAGTATCTAGACTCTAGGACATATAAAGGACATCTACAAATCAATAAGAAAAAGACAAACATACACTAGAAAATGGACAGTGGGCACAGGTAATTCACATCAGAAGACACCTGAAATGACCAACATGTATAACATACGAAAAGATAACCCAATCTCTTCAGTTGTCATTGAAATGCAAAATTAAAACAACAATTAGATACCATTTCACATCTACTAGATGTCGTGTTTCCTGTTTTTATCACTGGAGCTTAATAGAGGGTGGGTGTATTTGTCAAATCTTTTAGTTAGCCTTTGTGGTCGTTCTGGATTATGATTTCTGGGGCATTTTAAATGGTCTCCCCATAATTAAAGAGATGCAAATTAAGACAATGAGATCCCATTTTTCACTTATTAGAGTGGCAAGTCAATCTAATGGCAATGCCAAGTCTCATAATAATAACAACATATTTATCTGTTTCTTTTTGTCTCTGTCTCTAATCTCTATCATCTATATCTGTCTATAGTTCTTCTAAACTATTTGATAGTAGTTGCAGATGTGATACCTTTTCAACTGAATGCTTCAATATGAATTTTCTAAGAACAAAGACATTTTCTTCCATTCATACCAGCAGAGTATGAATGTTCCAATTTATCCACATCCTCACCAACACTCATTGTTATTTGACTTTTTAAAATTTTTTTGTAATGTTTATTTAGTTTTGAGAGAGAGAGAGAGAGTATGAGTGGGGAGGGGCAGAGAGGGGACACAGAATCATAATCAGGCTCAGGCTCTGAGCTGTCGGCACAGAGCCCAACGTGGGGCTTGAAACTACAAACCATGAGGTCATGACCTGAGCTGAAGTTGGACACTTAACCTACTGAACCACCCAGGCGCCCTCCATACTTTTTGATTATAGCCATTTTAGTGTGTCAGTAATGACCTTTATAAAAACCACTTGAAGTACAGTTGACATACAATGTTATGACTAATTTCAGGTGTACACACATTGATTCAACGATTCTATAAGTTTTATCATCTGTCACCATGCAATGTTATTACAATACTATTGACTCTATTCCCTATGCTGTACCTTCATCCCTGTGACTTATTTATTTTATGACTGGAAGTTTGTACCTCTTAATCCCCTTCAACTATTTCATCCATGTCCTTTTAGGACTATTTTTTTTAAGATTTAAAAAGATTTTAAGTACAATCTACCCTCCATCGTGGGGCTCAAACTCATGACCCCAAGATTATAGTTGTGTGCTCTACCAACTGAGTCACCCATGTGCCCCCCATCTTTATTTATAAAAATAGCTTAATTGAGATATAATTTACATACCATAAAATTCACCAGTGTTAGTTGTATAATAGTATATTTTATAGACTTACATAAAAATCACCATGGTCTATTTTTAGGACATTTCAATCACCCCAAAAAAGAAACCTTGTGCTTGTTAGCAGTCACTCCCTATCTTCCCCTGACAGTCCTACACAACGTCATTGATCTCTTCATGTCTCTGTAGATTAGCTTATTCTGGACATTTTGTATAAATGAAATCATACAATAGGTCATCTATTGTGTCTTGTTTCTTTCGCTGAGGCTAAGTTTTAAAATTGTGATTAAAAACACATAACAAAGTTTACCATCTTTAAAAAAATTTTTGTTTTAAGTTTTAAGTCATCTCTACACCCAGAGTGGAGCTTGAACTCGCTGTGGGGTTCCACAACAGTCTCACTGAGCCAGCCAGGTGCCCCAATAAAGTTTACCATCTTAACCATTTTTAACTGTACAGTTTAGTAACATTAAATATATTCGCAGTGTGGTGCAACCAACACCACCATCCATCTCCAGAACATTTTTCATCTTCTCTAACTTAAACTCTGTACACATTAAACACAAGCTCCCCATTTTCCCCTCCCCCAGCCCCTGGCAACCACCATTCTGCTTTCTGTTCCTATACATTTGACTACTCTAAGTACTTCATGTAAATTAAATCATACAGATTTGCCTTTCTGTGACTGGCTTATTTCACTTAGCATAATGTTCTCAAGGTTCACGCATGGTCAGAGCATGTATCAGAATTTCCTTCCTTTTTAAGACTGAATAATATTCTATTGTATGTATATGTCACATCTCGTTCACCCATTCATCCGTCAACAAACACTTGGGTTGCTTCCACTTTTTGGCTATTGTGAATAATGCTGCTATGAGCATGGGTGTATAAATATCTCTTTGAGTCTGTACTTTCAATTCTTTTTGTGTATATATCCAGAAATGAAATTCCTGGATCCTCTGGTAATTCTATTTTTCGCTTTCTGAGGAACCACCGTACAGTTTTCCACAGTGGCTATACCATTTTACACTCCCGTATTTGGTTCATAGGGTATCCTTGCCAACACTTCTTATTTTTTGTTATTAATTTTTTTATATTAGCCATTCTAATAGGTGTGAGGTGGTATCTCACTGTGGTTTTGACTGGTACTTCCCTAATGATTACTGATGTTCAGTATCTTTTCATGTGGTTATTGTCCCTATTTATTTATTTATTTATTTATTTATTTTTATTGTCCCTATTTATATATATTCTTTGGAGAGATGTCTATTCAAGTCCTTTGCTTATTTTATTTTGTTTTTTGTGTGTGTGTGTTTTTTTAATGTTTATTTATTTTTGAGAGAGAGAGTGTGTGCATGAGCAGAGGAGGGGCAGAGAAAGAGGGAGACACAGAATCCAAAGCAGGCTCCAGGCTCTGAGCTGTCAGCACAGAGCCTGATCCGGCGCTTGAACCCACAGACACGAGATCACGACCTGATCTGAAGTTGGACACTTAAATGACTGAGCTACACAGGTGCCCCTGTTTTTTTCTTTTTAAGTTTATTTATTTATGGGGTGTGGGAGGGGCACACAGAGAGAGGGAGAGAGAAGAATCTTAAGCAATTTCCACACTGGCAACACAGAGCCCAACGTGGGGCTCGACCCATGAACCATGAGATCATGACCTGAGCTGAAATAAAGAATCAGATGCTTAACTGCCCAAGCCACCCAGGTACCCTTCCAGTGCTCACTTTAAAATGGAGTTGTTTATTTTTTGTTGTTATTGAGTCATAGAAGTTCTTTATATATTCTGGACATTAGCCTTTTATGAGACACAGAATTTGAAAATATTATTACTCATTCTGTGGGTTGCCTTTTCACTATTTTGATTGTGTCTTTTGATGACAGAAGTTTTAAATTTTGACATAGCCAACTTACCTATTTTTTCTTTCGTAGCCTGTGCTTTTGGTATCAAATCCAAGAAATCGTTACCAAACCCAATGTCATGAAACTTTCCCCTACATTTTCTTCTAAGAATTTTATAGTTTCAGGTCTTACATTTAGATGTTTGATATATTTGGAGTTAATTTTTGTATATAGTGTGAGGTAAGATTCCAACTTCATTTTTCTGTATGTAGATATCCAGTTTGCCCAGCACCATTTGTTGAAAAGAACTCTCATTTTTTATTTTAATGCTCAAATTATTCTAGATTTGGCCAGTGGGAGTCTCCTCCAACTGGTTCCCGTGTCCTAATGACATGTCTCCATCATTTTTTGAGCACATCTTTCTTTAGATCACATCACGATATTTCATGTTCATCTCATAATTTCCCTGTTGTGACCCTGGGGTCAGCCATTTCCCTCAGGAAGACTTGTTTCCTTTTTGTGGAAAATGGCATTTAGGAAACCAAGAACTGGGCACTGGGAGTGCTCATTGCTTCTATAGTATTGCTATTCTAGGCCTTCTCAGAGGACAGAGTTAGGATATAAATATAGATGCATGTATGTAGTGAATTCATATACACATATATAAGTAAGTCCATCCATACATCTATATTTCTACTTATATATTAAATTCTGTGAGTTCCTACTGACATCTACGATACCAATCCAACACCAGAGTGCTCATCCTAGCCTTTCCCTTTTCTGTATTTGTAACTCCCTTCTCCAGTAGTGAGAAACTGGATTCTCTTTATCCACGAGAATTTACTTATCTCAATCCTAAAATACACATTCGGTAGTTTTAGATGCACTAACTGATACTACCAGGGAAGACAAGTCTACCAACTAGAGGTCAGTATTTGTCACAGTCCTTTTTGTGGCCACTGAGGCCATGTGTGATGACCCACATGAGGGGCCATCTATATGGACAGGTATCTGTGATTCAAAGCCTGTCTGGGCTATAGGTGATTTTAGAGATTAAGCATTTGTTTCTTTGTGAGATCCCAGAAAATCTGATCAAAATCTGATCAAAACTCTCTCCTTAGGAACACCCTGAGAAGGAGAAAAGAAACCTCTGCATCCATGAGCTGTCCTCACACTCAGAGCAAGACCCTGGTGTCCTCCTGTTGAACGTGATCAATTTCATAGAACATCAACCTCAGACAAGGCCATTCTACAACTGCAATCGATCAAGACAAAAACAAGACCACTCCATAGTCATGTCTGAACACAGACAGAACATGGGCATTGTCCAAGACTCAAAAATGACCAAATAGTCCCCTAACCTGGCTAACATGATGCTTCTTCACCAGTTTCAACTTTAGCCTCACCCTAGTCTTCCCTCTTTCTAGATGAAATGTATTAAGATACCCAATCATAGAATTACCCTTCTTCCAAGCCAGAACACAGCCCCGCTTCCTTAAACCTACCACCAAATTACCCCAAACTGGCCCAAATCCTAAAGGAAGTCCTCTCTAACAGCTGAGGCAGAGACACCCCATGGTTTCCCACAGTGTGCTCCCTCTTGTTGCAACAAGCAATCGACCCAACTTGTTGAACCACAGGTGTATTCCTGGGGGGATCTTTGGCTGGAGGGCTTCGACAGCACTTAATGGAGTCTGCTGCAAGTTCAAGGCCTCTTTGGACCCTCTAGTCCACAGACTCCTAATTAAGTGGCCTTGAGCCTAGAGCATCAGTAATGCCATTAAACAGATGGAGAAACTGAGGTCTAGACAGATAATGACTTCCTCAAAGTCCCACCATGAGCTAGTAGTTGGGGGAAAACTGGAAACCACGGCGGCTGGCCCCAAGCTGAGGTATGTCCAGCAGACATGGCAACTATCCCCAAGCCTGTTCTGGCCCTGCCAAGTTCCAACATGTGGTCCTCCCTGCACTGGCCACAGAACTCTCTGCAGGACACACACATGCTCTTCTCTGAAGGGCGGCTTCTTTTCTTCTCTGCCTTGCTTTCTCTCTGTAGATGGGAGCCATAAGATTCCAGGTCCTTCACAGAACCTGTCATTGGGGCACACCTCATTCCCATCTCTGTTTCCCTTTGCCCACCTCCCCGCCTTTGCCCATGCCATGCTCTCCGCCTGGGAGGCCTCTGCTTGTCATCTTTGAGCTCTGGCAATTTCCCTTCAAGACCCAGCTCGGTATTGCCTCTGAAGAGGGGGAAAGCCTTTCCCACCTCCTGTCTCAGTGACTCTCACACCCTGACAGATCCTATCTTCATAAGCCTTATCAGCCAGGAGACAGGTATGAGGCAGGGACGGCACCTCTGTCCTGTCTGGGACCCCAGTGCCTGCATTGGGCCAAGTTGGGCTTCCAGGCGATGTCCAGTAAGTGTTGACAACAGGACTCTATCAAGTAGCCAAACAGTGTAAGTGAGGGAGGGATAGGTGCTGCTTGGGATGGGGCCACCAAATCCCTCTTTGGTTTGGGGCTGGGGGGCACTGAGGCTCTTCCTCACTCCGCAGCCTTATTGCCCTCAGCTCCCTGCCCCACCCCACCTGCAAGCTGATGCCCCCTTCCTTTCAGAGCCAGCTGGGGCCTCTCCGCAGCTCCCGGCATCCCAGGGACTCCTGGGACACCGTCCCCCACGCCAGGTCCCTCTGACATGTAGATCTGACTACACCAACCTCATGTCAAGCTTTTAAAGCTGTGGGCCTCTCCTGACCGGGCCTACACCGGGTGGGCTGCAGCATGGGGTTTTTGTTCAGTCGCTGAGCCCTGTTCCCTGCCAGGTATGTCATCCTTAGGGCACATCCTTGACTGCCCTCCTGGCTCTCGCTTCCTCTGAAAGACAACACCATCTGACAGAGTCAATGGCACCCAGTGCTCCTGATAAGAGGCCTAGGATGGGTTTCTTTAATTTCATTTTTTATATTTTTAAAATTATGTTTATTTATCTTTGAAGAGAGAGAGCATGGGAGAGGGGTTGAGAGAGAGGGAGGCAGTGAACCTGTAGCAGGCTCTACACTGCAGCAGTGAGCCTGATGTGGGGCTCAAACATATGAACTGTGAGATCATGACCACATGATGACCGACTGAGCCACCCAGGCACCCCTAGGATGGCTATTGATTTATTTATTTATTTTTAATTTTTTACATGTTTATTTTTGAGAGACAGAGAGAGACAGAGCATGAGTGGAGGAGGAGCAGAGAGAGGAGGAGACACAGAATCCGAAGCAGGCTCCAGGCTCCGAGCCATCAGCACAGAGCCTAATGCGGGGCTGGAACCCACAGACTGCGAGATTATGACCTGAGCGAAAGTCGGATGCTCAACCGACTGAGCCACCCAGGCGCCCCTAAGATGGTTTTCTAGATAAAAATTCACCTATGGGAAAAAAATAGAAGCTTCTTCCCTCAAGGAAATTCTTAGAGCCCCAGCTAGAAGAACTTTCTGGTTAGGGATACTCAGCAGCATGGCTGCCCTGGCCACGGCCTTCCGTTCTCTGCCCTCGGCAATGTGGCTCTGCATCCTGCAAGCCCCCCCGGCACCGCAGAGCCAGGCGCATCGGGATGCACATGCCTAATGCCCCATCCCTGGCATGTGAACCCAGAGCTTGTGGCACGAGCCAGAGTCCTTGACTGCATCTACATACCAACCAGCCATCTGTGCATCTATGTGTCCATCTGTCCATCCATCTCAGAGACTATTCCCATAAAGGCATCCTTCCTGAGGTTTGGAGTCTTTTATTTCTTTGAATTGTGGGCCGGCAGGCATGTCTGGAGCAAGAGTGGGCTGGCCACTCCCAGGTCTTCGGTCAAACTCTGTGTGCTGGCTCTTTTACTCAAATGCCATCCCTGGCTTCCCAGGGCCAGGAATTAAAGGTCCCTGCTCAGCTTTCCAAGCTCAACTTCTGCCTCGGCCCTCCATCCACCCTATGCTTCGACCACACTCATCTCTCTTACAACTCCCAGAACTCCCCCGTGCTGTTCCCACCTCCAGGAATGCCTTCCTCCTCCTGTCTCTTGGAAAACACCAAAAGATCTGTCAGCGTTCAGCTAAAATGTCATTGTCACAATTAAATGCTCCTTGAGGGTTCCATGACATTGATCACAGAATCATGCAGTGGGATACACCTGAGGATGTCTCTGCAGCTACCCTGGGAGGCTTAAAAGGCAGGGGGTTGACACAACTCATCTTTGTGCTCCCAATGCATGGAGTAGGATGGATCGGCAGCAGTCACTAGTTTTTATGTGGTAGATGGTTAGGTAAGGTGTATGTGTGGGTGGGTAGATGAATGGAAAGGTGTGTCACTGATGGGTGGATGAATGGGTTCAAGGCTAGGTGAGTGGTTGGGCGATGGGTGAGTGGGTGGATGGATGGAAGAGTAGACATTGACTATATGAATGTTCTTACCTGTCTTATCTGCTTTCTGGAGCCCCTCCTTTGACCCTCCCATACAGAACATAACTGTAAACATCCAGAATGGACCTTCTCCCTCTTTAAAAAGATCCTTCCTCAGTGTTAGAAATTGATGCTTGATGAATACACACCTATCTAACAGCTTTGGAGCAGAGCTGAAATGACAGGCTGACAGCTGGACAGACAGATCCTTCAGAGGAAGGGAACAGAAGAGCCTAGAAGTCTGACATGCCTGGGAGGGCCATCTGCCTTGCATGGAGACCTAAGATGGGAAGGAGGTTTCTCTTTCCTTCTGGGCCACCTTCATGCCGCTTTGTCCACCGCATCCTTGGAAGTTTTCCCGGAGATCTCCCCTGCCCTTTTGCCACACTGCCCTAAATCCCACCATTAGATTGAACACTTTCCTGTGGTTTAGACAGCCTCTGCCACAAACACGTTTAACGCCTCTGGACGATGTAGATATTTTAGTATAAACTATCCTTTAATCTGTCACAGGAGGCAGAATTTCCGGTAGCTGAGAGAGATGAGGTGACTTTACTGCATAAAACTAAGGATCTCCAAATGGCAGGCAGAGAGGGACTAAGGCTGTCAGTGATTCCATTGAAGGCTTCGGTGGTGGCCTACTGTGGTAGGTAGATATTCTTCTTGTCAACTCAGCACCCCTTCACTCTTCCATTAAACCCTCCACTTTCTTTCAACAACACATCTCACCACACCCCAGTGCATGTTTTTTTTTTAAGTTTGTTTACTTATTTTTGAGAGAGAGACAGGGAATGAATGAGTGGGGTAGGGGCAGAGAGAGAGAGAGGGAGAGAGAATCCCAAGCAGGTTCTGTGCTATCGGCATGGAGCCCGACATGGGACTCAATCTCACAAACTGTGAGATTGTCACCTGAGCCAAAGTCAAGAGTCAGATGCTTACCTGGGCCAACCCCAGTGCCCCTCCAGTGCATGTAGTCTTTAATGGGGCTAATTCCCTCTGGCACTGCCCTACCCAAAGCTCCAGGGATAGACCCATGACTAACCTGGTCCGTCAGAGCAGGGTCAAGGTCATCCTGAGTGCGGGGTCTGGAAGGGGCATGTGACCCAAGTCGGACTACATGACCTAAAGCTGGTACTTTAGGGAATGAGGTTTCTCTGGCCCTCAGGGCTCCTAGTTGTTCACGTGAAGGAAAGGTGGCCATCCCATGAGAAGAGCCCACTGAGAACGAAGCTATCAAAGAAAAACCAGAGCCCACTCCCAGTGAGAGGTGGGGTATGTGTCCCATGCCCCCTCTGCCCAGGTCTCTTCGGTTACTTGAGTAAGTCCCTTTCCCTTCCTTCGGCTGATTTGACTTGTGTGTGTGTGTGTGTGTGCATTTTTTTTTTTTAAGATGAGTCCTGTCCACTCCCTACCTTTTAAGCCTCCCAGTGTAGCTGGAGAGATGTCCTCAGGCATACCCCACTGCATGATTCTGTGATCAATGCTGTGGAACCCCTGAGGAGCATTTAATTGTGACGATGACATTTTAGCTGAACATTGATAGATCTGTTACCAAGAGAGAGGAGGAGGAGGAAGGGCATTCCTGGAGGTGGGAATAGCATGGAAGAATTCTGGGAGGTGTAAGAGAGATGAGTATCTTTGGAGCATAGGGTGGATGGAGCCTAATTTGGAGCTTGAACTCATGAACTGCGAGATCATGACCTGAGCCAAGATCAAGGGTCAGATGCTTAAGTGACTGAGCCACCCAGGCGCCCCATGATTGGACTTGTGTTTCTGACACAACCCAGAGATCCCTGAAGAATGCATTCACCCTGGACCAGCTTGGGCCACTGAGTCCATCCCTGGGCCCCTGGGTAATTTCCCCAGGCAGGCCTCAGGAGTGACCCGAACCAAATTTTCCTCCTTATTAGCCAAGAAACTTGGGCCCCAGGGCTCTCAGTCAACTCTTGAGCCAACTCGGCCTGCTGGGTGACTTCCTGTAGGGTGTGTGAGTGCCTCTCCCTTTCTTGTCTGCTGCGTTTTGTCACCGAAAGCAAGGCCTGGCCTGGGAGAGCCTCAGCTTCTAGCTGCCATGCTCTTGGAGACCATCTGTTTCTCCCAGAACGGTGGCTGCAAACGTCCTCAGCAATTCCCAGCTGCACATACCCATTGCACAGATGGAGAAACCAAGGCCCTAACAGGTGACTGGCCTCAGGGCACCCCACAGTTACCCGACAGGGAGTCATGTTTCCTTGAACTCTCCCCCCTTTGTCCTCTGGGTCCCAGAATTTCCTGGGTGGAGGCATGGGTTTACCAGAGAGAGCAAACCAGGCATGTTGTTGCTGGCCAGGGCTCTGACCACTAATCCACCACCCAGGGAGCACTTACTGGGTGTCTTGGCCAAGGATAGAGGAGCTTAGTCTTGCTCGGCCAGAACCTGGAAGGCGTCTCAAACATCCTTCTAATTTTTTTTTAAACTTAAAAAATGTTTATTATTTATTTTTGAGAGAAAGAGACAGACAGAGCATGAGCAAAGGAGGGGCAGAGAGAGAGAGGGAGACATAGAATCCAAAGCAGGCTCCAGGCTCCGAGTTATCGGCACAGAACCCGACACGGGGCTCAAACCCACAAACTATGATATCATGACCTAAGCTGAAGTCGGATGCTTAACCAACTGAGGCACCCAGGTGCCTCCTTTTATTTATTTTTTTTTATTTTATTTACTTGAGAGAGAGAGCGCACGAGAGAGGGAGGGGGCAGAGAGAGAGGGAGAGAGAGAATCCCAAGGAGGCTCCACACTGTCCGTGCAGAACCCAGCTCAGGGCTTGATCATGATCTGAGCCCAAGTCAAGAGTCGGATGCTTAACCAACTGAGCCACCCAGGTGCCCCACAAGCGTCTTTTACAAAACATTTACCACCGGAAGTTCTGCAAAGCAAACAGACCTACTACCTGACTGCTGATATTTATTGAGCGCTTATTCTACACCAGACTATTTGAAGAGCTTCAAATCCACTATTTTACTTAATCTTCTCCAGGCCGCTATAAGGCAGCAGGAACCACAATTACCTGCATTTTATTGATAAGGAAGCTGAAGCCCAGCCTTGAAATAACCCATCCAAGAATAAAGCCTTTCCCCCCAGGTGTCGGCAACTCAATGGACCAGAATGGCAAGGAGGCATTTCAGCACCTGCGTGTCCTGAATAAACCCACCCAAACTGCCACTGGCTAGGACAGCCCCAGGGGTAGGGGGCTGGGCCATGTCTTAGATTTGCATCAGGGCACAGCAGCAGAGGGCGGGGGAAACCAAGAGGGGGCCCTCACCCCAGAGGGTCATTCTGCATCCTCAGAGTAAGGGATGTGTTACAACCCCCTTTCCACACCCTGTGCAAAGCACGCCCCCCCCCCCCGCCCCTCAGAGAGCAGGGCAGAGCTCAGAATGGCCTGGATTCAGCTCTGTCTCCCACCCCCAGCCCCTGAGGGTCAGTTTAGGCAAGTTCCTCCCCCCCCCCATGACCTCATCTGCGCTATGAGCTGATAGATGCAGTTAAAGGATAATTTACCAAACGGTAATGTCACGACTTGTACAAATATAAAGTGAACCCATGTCAGAGATTTTCGTTAGGTCTTTTACAAAGGAGAGGACTGGTGAAGAGTTACAATCAACTTAAAGGACATTCCGCACAATAGACATAGATAGGCTCCCAGGGCTACTGAAATGGATTTGCCAATAGATGCACTAGAATCTATTGTTATATTTAGAATCATCTTTTTTTTCTTCAGGGCAGAAGTCAGTTGTAATTCGACAGGACAAAATCCATTTGCGTGTTTCTGAGCAGAAATCATCAGCCCTGCACGTGTTAACTCCCGTCTTTGCAGAGTTTCAAAACGGCCCGGCCAGAGATGTTGCTGCCTCCTATAGGTCACGTAGGCCATAGAGGTCCGCTAGATGACACCAGCGTTCCATTGAAAGGACACCTGGGACTATTCTGTGCCCGGAAAAGCCTTTCGCAGTTTTTCTGATGCCGTCTGGGGCTGGACTAGACAATGGCTGAGGCTTTTCCCAGCTCAGAGGCATATCCTGGGGCTAAGGCGTTTCCAGCCCTGGGAGCTGTATCCACTTTCTTCTGACTCTTGTCCTGACTTTGCCTTTAAGGACCTGGACGCTGAGGGGCGCCACTAGCTCACATAAGTGCCTTTGAGAACTTTGGAAAGGAACACCCTTTCCTCTTGATGGACACAGCCGCAAGCCAAGACCCAGATGCAAGAGGACCCCAGGCTGCATTTCCGTCCCCACGTTCCTCCTTCGCCAGGTGTCTTTTGTCAGCTCACAGTGGGCTGCCGCCACCTGACATTCCACAGTCAGTAGTGGTGGGCCCCCGGAGGGCAGAGAAGAGGCTTGGGGCTTGAGATGGGGGCACAGGAAGGTCCTGACACCACACTTAAGGGGCTTTTTGCTGGGAAAGCGGGCAGGGCTGGGGGACGGAGACTAGAAGGGAAGATCTTCCTCTATACCTGGGCTGGATTTGAAATTCAGGAGCAGCGGTCACTCCTCGTCCAACCAGAACCAGGAGGAGTGTTGGGGTCCCTGTGCATCCCCGGGTGTATTTGGGTGGGGTGGTGGGGAGCCAGGGCTAGTGGTGGGGGTATGCCTTCCTAGCCCAGGGGTGCAGCACCCCCAGGCCTGGCCTCCCTGCAGCTCCACCAGCTCCCCCACCTCCCAGCCCATTTCCAAGCCTTGCCCCTGGGGCCAGAGTGTGAGGACTCAGAGATGGCGGAGGAGCAGGAGGGTGGCCCAATCCTGGGCAGAACCTGCTTGCTCACTGCCCATGGGCTACTACTTTTTTTTTTTCCATTTTTTAAAATGTGTGTTTATTTTTGAGAGAGAGAGAGGGAGAGAGAGAGAGAGAGAACAAGCAGGGGAGAGGCAGAGATCGAGGAAGACACAGAATCTGAAGCAGGCTCCAGGCTCCCAGCTGTCAGCACAGAGCCAGACTTGGGTCTTGAACTCAGGAACCACGAGATCATGACCTGAGCTGAAATCAGATGCTCAACCGACTGAGCCCCCCAGGCACCCTTGTGGTGGGCTGCTGTTTCACGCTAAATTCTTCCCCAGGCCTGGGGTACAGGCAGGCAAGCTATTTGGCAGTAAAGAATACTGAGGCTCAGAAAAGGCAAGTGGTTTGCCCTAGGCTCCAGTGGCCTTCTAAGTGTAAGCTGCCTGTTCCCTGGACAGACAGACGGCTCCCCCTGCCCACCAACCCTCATTGATCTCTGGACCCCTCCCAGGCCTGGGCTCTTGGTTTACGAAGCCAAGTGGGCTTGGGTGGGTGGGTGCAGGTGTGCCCATGGGTCCAGGCGTCAGTATCCATGTGTGTGTAACTCTGGGGGTCCATGTGTGTGTGTGCTCCCAGAAGCAGCTTCCTGACCAAACACTGCCATTCCACTCCCAGGCCTCTGCCTTTGTAGTTTCCTGTGCCTTGACTTCTCTCTCCCTACTCCCATCCCTGTGTGTCCAGGCCCCTCCTGATGCCGTGGGTGCCCTTCCCCGCACCTTCCTACCCCACCCTCTAGGGAGCCTTACTTGAGTCTCTTCTGCCTGCTCTGAGCAGCCTCTGGTGCTTCTGCTTCATACATGGTGGCTTACAAGCATTGCTCATCTTTCCTGGAGTCTGGAGTCTGGAGTCTGGCCCCATCGTTTCTGGGTTGCCACAGAGCCCAGCACAGTGCTCAACTTGGGGAGCATGGGGCTGAATGAAAGAAGGGGCATCTTCCAAGCTCTGGCATTGTCCCAAGTAACAAGGTATAAGAAGAGCAAAATGGCCTCCAATTTCATTCCCCTGGCTTTGCCAAAACTTAGATTCCTACAGAAAGCACATTCCTCAGTTTCTCTTATAATCCCCCTCCAAGTGTAGGTGGAAGCAAAGCTGCATACCCTTCCTCCCCACATGGCCACATATGCAGGCACAGAGGCCACACATGGGCCCCAAGGAGATACGCAAAGAGATACCACGGGCCAAGCCATCGGCACATTTGAACACATGAGCATACCCCTGCATGAGCCCCATTTACAAATATGCCCTGCCCCAAGCCTACGGCCACCCGTGAAACCATGTGCACACACACGCATGGGCCCCCAGAGTTACACATGCACGGATACTGATGCCCGGACACATGGGCACACCTGCACCCATCCATACACACGTGCACATTAAAATGTTTTTGTGTTTACTTATTTTTGAGAGAGAGAGAGAGAGAGAGAGAGGGAGAGAGAAAGACAGAGAATGCAACCTGGGGAGGGGAAGAGAGAGAGGGAGACAGAGGATCTGAAGCAGGCTCCACGCTGTCAGCAAAGAGCCCGATGTGGGGCCCAAAATCACAAACCGTGAGACCATGGCCTGAGCCGAAGTTGGATGCTCAACCACCCAGGTTGCCCCCACACGTGCACATTTTTTTTAATAGTTTATTTTCAAATTGGTTTACATATAACACCCAGTGTTCATCCCAACATGTGCCCTCTTTAATGCCCGTCACCCCCCTCCCCCCTCCCTCACTCCCCTCACCCTCAGTTTGTTCTTAGTCTTTGAGGGTCTCTTATGTTTTATCTTCCTCCCTCTCTGTGTCTTTTTTTCCTTTCCCCTCTTCCCCTCCCCGATGGTTTTTGCTTAGTCTCTCAAAATACACCTATGCGTGGAAACATATGGTATCTGTCTTTTTCTGACTGACTTATTTCTCTTAGCATAATACCCTCCAGTTCCATCCATGTTGCTACACATGGACAGATTTCATTTTTTCTCATTGCCACGTAGTAGTCCATTGTATATATGTACCACATCTTCTTTATCCATTCGTCACTTGATGGGCCCTTGGTCTCTTTCTATGATTTGGCTATTGTCGAAAGTGCTGCTATGAACATTGGGGTACACGTGCCCCTATGCATCAGCATTCCTGTGTCTCTTGGGTAGATTCCTAGCAGTGCTATTGCTGGGTCATAGGGTAGCTCTATTTTCATTTTTTTGAGGAACCTCCACACCGTTTTCCAGAGCAGTTGCACTAGTTTGCATTCCCACCAACAGTGTAGGAGGGTGCCTGCTTCTCCACATCCTCGCCAACATCTATAGTTTCCTGATTTATTCATTTTAGCCACTCTAACCAGTGTGAGGTGGTATCTCAGTGTGGTTTTGATTTGTGTTTCCCTGATGATGAGTGACATTGAGCATCAATTTCATGTGTCTGTTGGCCAGCTGAATGTCATCTTTGGAAAAGTGTCTATTCATATCTTCCGCCCATTTCTTCACTGGATTATTTGTTTTTCAGGTGTGGAGTTTGGTAAGTTCTTTATAGATTTTAGATACTAGTCCTTTATCCGATATGTCATTTGCAATTATCCTTTCCCATTCCGTCGGTTGTCTATTAGTTTTGTTGGGTGTTTCCTTTGCCGTGCAGAAGCTTTTTATCTTGATGAGGTCCCAATAGTTCATTTTTGCTTTATTTTATTTTATTTTTATTTTTTTTATTTTTTATTTTTATTATTATAGTTTATTTTCAAATTGGTTTACATATAACACCCAGTGTTCATCCCAACATGTGCCCTCTTTAATATCCGTCACCCCCTCTCCCTCCTCCCTCACCTCCCTCACCTCCCTCACCCTCAGATTGTTCTTAGTCTTTGAGAGTCTCTTATGTTTTATCTCCCTCCCTCTCTGTGTCTTTTTTTCCTTTCCCCTCTAGCCCTCCCCCTGGTTTTTGCTTTAAATTCCCTCGCCTTTGGAGATGTGTCGCATAGGAAATTGCTGCGGCTCAGGTCAAAGAGGTTTTTTTTCCTGCTTTCTCCTCTAGGATTTTGATGATTTCCTGTCTCATATTCAGGTCCTTCATCCATTTTGAGTTTATTTTTGTGAGTGGTGTAAGGAAGTGGTCTAGTTTCATTCTTCTGCGTGTTGCTGTCCAGTTCTCCCAGCACCATTTGTTAAAGAGGCTGTCTTTTTTACATTGGATACTCTTTCCTGCTTTGGCAAAGATTAGTTGGCCATATGCTTGTGGGTCCATTTCTGGGTTCTCTATTCTATTCCATTGGTCTATGTGTCTGTTCTTGTGCCAATACCATGCTGTCTTGATTATTACCGCTTTGTAGCAGAGGTTAAAGTCTGGGATTGTGATGCCTCCCACTTTGGTTTTCTTCTTCAGTATTACTTTGGCTATTCAGGGTCTTTTGTGGTTCCATACAAATTTTAGGATTGTTTGCTCTAGCTTTGAGAAGAATGCTGGTGCAATTTTGATTGGGATTGCATTGAATGTGTAGATTGTTTTGGGTAGTATTGCCATTTTAACAATATTTATTCTTCCAATCCATGAGCATGGGATGTTTTTCCATTTCCTTGTGTCTTCCTCAATTTCTTTCATAAGTTTTTTATAGTTTTCAGCGTAAAGGTCTTTTACATCTTTGGTTAGGTTTATTCCTAGGTATTTGATGGTTTTTTGGTGCAATTGTGAATGGGATTCACTTCTTTATTTCTCTTTCTATTGCTTCATTGTTGGTGTAAAGGAATGCAACCGATTTCTGTATGTTGATTTTGTATCCTGCAACTTTGCCAAATTCATGGATCAGTTCTAGTAGGCTTTCGGTGGATTCTGTTGGGTTTTCCATGTAAAGTATCATGTCGTCTGCAAAAAGTGAAAGTTTGACTTCATCCTTGCCTATCCTGATGCCTTTTATTTTGCTTTCTTGTCTGATTGCTGATGCTAGGACCTCCAACACTGTGTTAAATAGCAGTGGTGAGAATGGACATCCCTGTCGTGTTTCTGATCTCAGGGGGAAGGCTCTCAGTTTTTCCCCATTGAGGATGATATTAGCTGTGGGCTTTTCATAAATGGCTTTTATGATGCCTAAGTATGTTCCTTCTATCCCGACTTTCTCAAGAGTTTTTATTAAGAAAGGATGCTGTATTTTGTCAAATGCTTTTTCTGCATCAATCGACAGGATCATATGGTTCTTATCTTTTCTTTTGTTAATGTGATGTATCACGTTGATTAATTTACAAATGTTGAACCATCCCTGTAACCCAGGGATGAATCCTACTTGATCGTGGTGGATAATTCTTTTTATATGCTGTTGGATTCTATTTGCTAATATCTTGTTAAGATTTTAGCATCCATGTTCATCAAGGATATCGGCCTGTAGTTCTCTTTTTTTGCTGGGTCTCTGTCTGGTTTGGGAATCAAAGTGATGCTGGCTTCATAGAATGAGTCCGGGAGTTTTCCTTCCGTCTCGATTTTTTGGAACAGCTTGAGAAGGATAGGTATTAACTCTGTTTTAAATGTCTGGTAAAATTCCGCAGGGAAGCCATTTGGCCTGGACTTTATTTGCTGGGAGATTTTTGATACCTGATTCAATTTCTTCACTAGTTATGGGTCTGTTCAAGTTTTCTATTTCTGCCCGTTTGAGTTTTGGCAGCGTGTGGCTGTTTAGGAATTTGTCTATTTCTTCCAGGTTGTTCAATTTGACGGCATATAGTTTTTCATAATATTCTCTGATGATTGCTTGTATTTCTGAGGGATTGGTTGTAATCACTATATTTTCGTTCGTGATTTTATTGATTTGGGTTCTCTCCTTTTCTTTTTGAGGAGCCTGGCTAGAGGTTTGTCTATTTTGTTTATTTTTTCAAAGAACTAGCTCTTGGTTTCATTGATTTGTACCACTACTTTTTCTGTTTCCATATGATTAATTTGTGCCCTAATATTTGTTATTTCTCTCTTTCTGCTGGGTTTGGGCTGTCTTAGCTGTTCTGCTTCTAGTTCCTTTAGGCGTGCTGTTAGAATTCGTGTTAGGAATTTTTCTTGTTTCTTGAGATGGGCCTGGATTGCAATATATTTCCCTCTCAGGACTGCCTTTGCCGCATCCCAAAGTGTATGGATTGTCATATTTTCATTTTCATTTGTTTCCATGTATTTTTTAATTTCTTCTCTGATTGCTTGGTTGACCCATTCGTCTTTTAGTAGGTTGTTCTTTAGCCTCTATGTTTGTGGGGGTTTCCCAGACTTTTTCCTGTGGTTGATTTCAAGTTTCAAAGCATTGTGGTCTGAAATTGTGCATGGTATGATCTCAATTTTTTAATACTTATTCAGCACTTCATTGTGCTCCAAAATGTGGTCTATCTTGGAAAATGTACCATATGCATTTGAGAAGAATGTAAATTCCTTTGCTTCCTGATGAAGGGTCCTGAAGATATCTGTCAGGCCCATCTGTTCCAACGTGTCGTTCAGGTCCATTGTTTCCATGCTGATTCTCTGTTTAGTGGATCTATCCAGCGCTGTGAGTGGGGTATTAAGGTCTCCTGCAACTAGCACATTTTTATCAATAAGATTGCTTATGTTCGTAATTAGTTGCTTGACAAATTTGGGTGCCCCAGAATTCGGCGTGTAGATATTTATAATTGTTAGGTCTTCCTGCTGGATAGTCCCTGTGATTATTATGTAATGCCCTTCTTCATCTCTTATTACATCTTTTACTTTAAAGTCCAGTTTGTCCGATATAAGTGTGGCTACTCCAGCTTTCTTCTGAGTTCCTGTGGCATGGTAGATAGTTCTCCATCCCCTCACTTTCAGTCTGAAGGTGTCCTCAGGTTTAAAATGGGTCTCTTGAAGACACCAGATAGATGGGTCTTGTTTTTTAATCCATTCTGTTACCCTGTGTCTTTTAATTGGATGGTTTAGTCCGTTTACATTCAGCGTTAATATTGAAAAATATGGGTTTAGAGTCAAGGTGTTATCTGTAGGTTTCATGTTTGTAAGGATGTCTCTAGTGCTCTGTGTTCCTTGCAACCTTTTCTTCATAGAGTCCCCCTCAGGATCTTGTAAGATTGGTTTATTTGTGATGTATTCCTTCAGTTTTTGTTTGTTTGGGAAGACCTTTATCTCTGCATCCATTTTGAATGACAGGCTGGCCGGGTAAAGGATTCTTGGCTGCTTGTCCTTCCTGTTCATCACATAGAAGATTTCCTGCCATTGCTTTCTGGCTTGCCAAGTTTTTGTGGATAAGTCTGCTACTACCCTAATGTGTTTGCCTTTGTAAGTCAAGGCCCGTTTATCCCTAGCTGCTTTCAGATTCTCTCTTTGTCTTTGTATTTTCCCAGCCTTCACTATGATGTGTCGTGCTGAGGGTCTATTCGGGTTACGTCTGAGTGGAGTTCTCTGTGCCTTTTGGACTTCAATGCCCATTTCCTTCTTCATGTTGGGGAAGTTCTCATCGATGATTTGTTCAAGTACCCCTTCGACTCCTTTCTCTCTCTCTTCTTCCTCTGGAATTCCTATAATACAGATGTTATTCCGTTTGACTGCATCGCTCAGCTCTCGAATTCTCCTTTTCTGTTCCTGAATCAGTTTTTCTCTCTTTTTCTCTGCTTCCTCCTTTTCCTTAATTTTATCTTCTAATTCCCCTATTCTCTCTTCTGCCTCTTCAGTCCGCACTGTGGCCTTCTCCAACTTGTTTTGCCCCTCATTTAAAGCATTTTTTAATTCCTCTAGACCGTTTTTTAGGACCTTGATCTCTGCCTCTAGGGTCCCCCTGCTTTCTTCTATGCTTTTTTCAAGCCCTGTGAGTATTTTTATGTTTATCATTCTGTATTCTTGTTCTGTTAAGTTGCTTATGTCTGCTTTCATCATTTCTTGTGCTGTCACTATTTCCTGTACAGTCTTTTGAGGGGAGTTCTTCCATTTGGTCATTTTGGCTATGTGTGTATTAGTTTATTTCCTATTTCTCCCTGGAAAGAAAAGGGGTCAGACCGACAAACAGGAAACACAAACGCACAACCTTACTGACCAATAATACAGACAAACAAATAACAACATGAAAAAGATTAACAAATGACACTCTGGAGGCATGTGACCTGACGTACCAGCTACACGATAATGATGGGATGTGTGCTCTGCTGATGGCAGAGCATACACAGAGTAGTGACAGGTGTGGGGAGAAGAAGAAATTGAACTGTGACCAGGTAGAAAGATTAGAAGACTTGATCCAGCAAGAGAGAAATCAGAATAAGGAAGGATGTGAGGAAAGAGAAATGAAGTTAGATGTTGCCCAGATGCACTATGTGGTCTGGCTGTTCCATAGAGAGAGATAGGAAATTAAAGAGGGAGGCGTAGAACATGCATTGAGAGAGTGGGTTAAATGTCTGTTTAAGCAAGCCAAAACCGCCGGGTGACAGGTTTAGAGGTGGGGAGAGATAGGAAGGAGAAGAGGAAGAGTATATCTAAAACCGAAGAATTGACCTAGTATTAATCCAGGCAATGCTGCAGTATTTGTGGCTCCGCGGCTACCACTCCTGCAGAAGGGTTTCTCCCATTTGAGGAGGGGCGTTGCCTGGTGTAGGCGGGTCCCACCTCCACTGCTGGGGGGTGGAGTCCTAGGGTTTGGCTTTGTGTGAATGTATGACCACAATGGCGCCCTTCCAGCCCAGACAGTCTCAGATCACTCCTCACGGACCCACAATCTCCGATCACTCCTCAGTTTCCGTCCTCAGCTCTATCCAGGTTACCATCATGGTTCAAATTGCTGGGTGGTCGCGCCTCCCAAGCTCATCTGAGCTCCTTTAACTCGCTCTGACCAGCACGCCTTATGTAAATTGAGTCTGTGACTCAGCACCGCTGTGACCACAATGGCGTCTCCCTAGTCTCTCCTCACGGACCTGGGGTCTCAGAACCCTCCTCTGTGTCTGTCCTTGACTTGGTCAGTGTTGCAGGGGCAGCACGACCCGTTGGGTGGTCACAAGTCTCCCGGATGCCCAGCCTTCCCCACCCAAATTATGTCTCTGACTCAGCACTGATCCAGCGATGGCGCGGCGCCTCTCCGTGTCAGGGGCTGGGACAACGTCGCTGGCTCCAGAGTGAAGAAAGCTCCGCCAGCTCCGTGGTGAGCAATAGACCTCTCCAAAAAGCCTCGCGGTTAGGGACTGGATGATAAGCTCCCTCTCCGCCCCGGTTCAAGGTACTTTCCCCGCTGCTCTTTCTCTTCTCCTTGTCTTTCGGAGGAAGGGGCCCAGGGCCTGGGGCCCACTCCCCGCAGTCTGCACCTCCGCGGTCTCTTTCTTTTTCCCAGATTGCACTCACTCAGTCTCCCAGAATTTTCTGGATTTCGCGTTCTCTTCCCTGTAGCCCTCCAACTCCTCTTCCTGCAGATCTCTGCGATTGAGGGTTCCTTGGTCTCTGTCCCTCCCAGATTAGGAGTCGCCAGAGAGCAGCGGGTATTCCTACTTCTCTGCCATGTTCCCCGAACCCTTTCTCTAAATTATATTTAAAACAAAACAAAACAAAACAAAACACATGCACATTTATACAGGGTCCACGTGCAGAAACCCCCAGACCCAGGCCCACAAAAAAATATGCACCCATGCACACACATATTCATGGGCATACAGGGGTACACATACATAGATGATCTGGCCTGAGTTCACGGACACACTTGAACTTGGGCACGCACATATTCACGGATGCCCAGAAATACATGTACACAGACATCATGGTCCAGGCTCCTAGACACTTGCGGTATACTTTTTAAAAATTTTTAAAAAATGTTTCTTCACATTTGAGAGAGAGAGAATCAGAGCACAAGCAGGGGAGGGGCAAAGAGAAAGAGACAGAGACCCAGAATCCAAACCAGGCTCCAGGCTCTGAGCTGTCAGCACAGAGCCCGACGTGGGGCTTGAACCTACGAACCATGAGATCATGACCTGAGCCGAAGTGAAATGCTTAACCGACTGAGTGACCCAAGTGCCCCGACACTTGTGATATACTTGCACACACACTTGTGCTTTGATGGGCACCAAAGTATACATGAGCATAGACACCCAGACCTGAGCCACAAAAATACTTGCAACCAATGATATATCAGATAAACGGTTAGTATCCAAAAAGAACTTATCAAACTCAACACCTAATAAACAAATAATCCAGTGAAGAAATGGACAAAAGACATGAATAGACACTTTCCCATAGAAGACATCCAGATGGCCAACAGACCCATGAAAAGATGCTCAACATCACTCATCATCAGGGAAATACAAATCAAAACCACACTGAGATAGCACCTCACACCTGTCAGAATGGCTAACATTAACAATTCAGGCAACAACAGATGCTGGCGAGGATGTGGAGAAAGAGGATCTCTTTCACACTGCTGGTGGGAATGCAAACTGGTGCGGCCACTCTGGAAGACAGTATGGAGGTTCCTCAAAAAATTAAAAATAGAACTATCCCGCGACCCAGCAATTGCTCTACTAGGTTTTTACCCAAGGGATACAAGCGTGCTGTTTTGAAGGGGCACATGCACCCCAATGTCTATAGCAGCACTATCGACTATAGCCAAAGAATGGAAGGAGTCCAAATGTCCATCAACTGATGAATGGATAAAGAAGATGGGGTATATGTATACAATGCAATGTTCCTCGGCAATCAAAATGAATGAAATCTTGCCACTTGCAACAATGTGGATGGAACTAGAGTGTATTATGCTAAAGTGAAATAAGTGTGTCAGTCAGAGAAGGACAAATATCATATGATTTCACTTAAGGGTGGGATTTAAGGGAACAAAACAGATGAACATATGGAAGGGGAAGGAAAAATAAGATAAAAACAGAGAGAGACACAAAGCATAAGAGACTCTTAAGTACAGAGAACAAACTGAGGGCTGCTGGTGGGGTGTTGGGTGGGGGAGATGGGCTAAATGGGTGATGGGCATTAAGGGGGGCACTTGTCAGAATGAGCATGGGGTGTTCTGTGTAAGGGACCAATCACTGAATTCTATCCCTGAAATCATTATTACACTGTATGTTAACTAACTTGGATTTAAATAAGTCGAATTAAATTAAAAATAAACAAATAAATAAATAAACCAAAAGAAAACGCCTGCGATCTTGCCATGCCCATGCCCATGCACAGGTTCCCAGGGGCACATGGGTACCGACATCCATTCCCATCCCCTTGTGTGCAACTATTCACTCACACTTGCACACGTTTGGCCCCCCAGGATACATGTGCCCAGGCCTTAGACACATAGGCCTGGGCCAGTGGGCTCCTGCTGCACCTGTGTGCTCGTACAGAGCCACGCGTGTGCACCGTGGGGTACACACATACACACCCAGGCACGAACACTCAGGCGTGCATCCGTGGCCGCAGGGGTTTGAAGTGGAATCTCATGCACAAGTACGTCCTCATGCGTATGCACAATTGCTTTTCACAAACACCCTTGTCAGGATACAGGCCCCTTTGTATCTGCTGGGCTCATCTGTACCCTAGCGTTTCCTGTATCCAAGCTAGGACAGCCTGAACGCACACACGTACCACATACACATACCACATACACATGTACCACATACACACCACATACACATACCACATACACACGTATGAAAGCATTGTAAATATGCACACACAGGCATAAGTCCGCCATGCGCATGCGCACATAAAGTTTCACATGCTGATATGCACACACACGCAGCACACATCCATGCAGGCACGCACACACCCAATTGCCCTTTGAGCCTCATTCACCCATCCTGCCCGGCTGGTAATTGGTCCCAGGTCCTGCATCTGGCAGAAGTTTCACATGAGATGTGGGCCGTGACCCATCATTCACTCCAGCTTTCCCCAGGCCCTGTCACCCCGAGAGACTCCGACATTAGTCCCATCCCTTGAATTGCCACCAGGCCTGAGATGACACTGTCATGGCTACTCTCCCGAAGCAAGGCATCGATGGCTCTAAAACGGCACATGCATTCTGTGGGAGAACGGTCTGGCATGAACCATTTTGGGTGGGGCTTTAGAGAGAGACTTGGGGCAGTCCTGAGATCTCCCAAACCATTCTTACTCATACTGCGGCGTGGCCCAGGATGCTGTGTGGACACGGCTCCGGAAACCGACCACCAGAGTGATGAGGATTTCATCCCTGGGTTTCCTCCGGTGAAAGAAACTATGTAAAGACAAGGAGTTAGCTGACGGCCGGGTGACCGTAGACATCCCTTGCACACAAGGGGGACTGGGACAGACAGGACAGCACACTGCTCTGTATGCGATGGCCCGAGGCGACCTGTCTGTCTAAACTACTTATTCCAAAGTTTACGGTCATCATAAAACATTAACCTGCAGCACTGCAATGACCATCATCCTTGCCTAAGGCCACTAGATTCGCAGATAGCAAAAAGATAACTAGCATTGTCCCGCCTAAGGATTATATTGATTACTGTTGAAATAAAAGACCTGCCTTTGAGCAAGAAACTCAAGATAGACTGATACCTGAGTCCTCTGTCTTTCTTTCAATCCTGCGCTCTCCACGCCCTCGAGAACAGAGACTCAACACCCCAGGCTGCACATCCCCTCTCTGAGCTCTGGCGGCCCCTTCACACCTAGACAAGGAGGATATGCCACATTTTTCTTCTTTCGCTTGAACACTGCTGCCCTCGCCTGTGGCCAAGTTGAGTCTCGCGAAGTCAGATCTGAAACTGAGAAGCAATGTATCAGTTTGCTTGGGCCGCCATAACAAAATACCACAGATTGGGTGGCTTACACAACAGGCATTTATTTCCTCGCAGTTCTGGAGGCTGGAAAGTCCAAGGTCAAGGTGCCATAGGGGTTGGTTTCTGGTGAGGCTTCTCTTCCTGGCTTGCAGATGGCCACCTTCTTGCTTTGACCTCACATGGTCTTTCCTCTGTGCCCGTGTGTGCAGAAAGGGTGCCCTAGTATTTCTTTCACTTCCCTTATAAGGCCACCAGCCCTTTAAGGTTAGGGCCCCCCTTATGACCTGATTTAATCTTTATTACTACTCTAAAGGCCTGATCTCCAAATATAGTCATATTGGGGGTTAGGGTCCCATCAGAGAATTTTATTTTGGTACAGGGGACACGATTCAGGTCCTGATAGTCAAAAAAGCACTATGCTGAGTTGCGGCAGTTTGACCACGGCTCCTCCTTCTCCTCAGGTGCATTCCTGAGACAGGTCTGTGCAGAAACCACGTGACGATGAGGGGTAATAACAGGCATGATCACGCCCTCCCTTTTTAAAGAGTTTTTGTAAATTCCAGTTAGTTAACATACAGCGTAATATTAGTTTCAGGTGTACAATATGGTGATTCAACACTTCCATACAGCAACCATTGCTCATCACAAGTGCCTTTAAGAAAAAAAATCTTTATTTTTTAAGTTATCTCTGTGCCTGACGTGGGGCTTGAACTCATGATCTTGAGATCAAGAGTCGTGTGCTTTACCAACTGAGCCAGCCAGGTGCCCCACAAATGCCTCCCTTATAGACATAGAATTCTTTATTGCTTGCAAAATATTGCACGTGAGAAGTTACATTTATTGAGTTATACTTTATTATTATTATTTAAAAATTTTTTGAATGTTTATTTTTGAGAGAGAGAGACAGAGTGTGAGCAGGGGAGGAGCAGAGAGAGAGGGAGATATAGAACCTGAAGCAGGCTCCAGGGTCTGAACTTGTCAGCACAGAGCCCGACGTGGGGCTTGAACCCACGAACTGTGAGATCATGACCTGAGCTCAAGTCAGATGCTTAACCGACTGAGCCACCCAGGTGCCCCTAAAAGTTTGTTTTATAAAGCAAAGTTTTTATTACTTGTTACACGTTTTCTGTCTTGCAGGGCAAGGCCTCTAGCCAATTAGTAAAAGTATCAACCCATACCAACAGATGTTGGGACTCCTTTGACCTTGGGATATGAGTGAAATCTAATTGTCAGTCTTCCCTGGATAGCCTCAAGGCCCTTGATTGTCTGGGAGAGCAAGTCTGTGGTTGAGAGGATTGTTTCTAGGACAGCCTTCACAGGCTGATACTACTTGCCCAACTGTCCTTGACAAATTTTTCCCAGTAAACATCCTTTGGACCATTTGATAAGTTTTATCCCTCCCTGAATGAAAGGCCTGATGCTGTGTTTTAATGATCTTCAGCTCTGTGAGCTCGGTAATAGTAATAGCCCTGCTCTGTTTGTAACCATCATGAGGGCTGGAGACAGTGTCTAGGAGTCAGACCTCAGTTCATTTTCTTGGGACAGTAGGTGGGATTGAGTTTCCTTTAAAAATTGATATAGCGGGCAAGCTATTTTCCTGAACCCTAGTATCCATAGCCTACAATATCCAGTAATTCCCCAAAACTCACACGATTGTGGATCTATCCTGGAGTTAGTAGCACTACAGTCTCCAATCCAGTTATAATGTCCCTTACTTTCCGCATATGCATCCCAGGGGCTCGAGGGAAAATTTTAGTCATAAGTTCTTTTGGAGATGCCTCTAATCATTATGCTGCATTTGGATAGTTGGCCGTGAGAGGAAAGGAGGACAGAAAAGGTGGCTCCGGTATTAAGAAGGAAATCAGCTGGCTTTCCTTCTCTATCCAGAGTACCCAAGGCTCCGGGCTTGCAATAGGCAATTGGTTCCCTAGGCCCCGGGCCCCATCAGTCCCTTTCAGGGACACTAGTTATCTGAGCCCTCGCAGACAGAGAGAGGTTCCCGAGGGCATTCAGATTTTCCAGTGACTCTTTCCACACGAGGGGCATGGCTTACAGGGCTTTGACTTCCGTTATCCCTTCTGTGGCCAGTCTCGTTTCCAGTGCCCTGAACGGCCACATAAGCATTTGGTGCCAGGACCTTGGGAAGTCTGGTCTGACGTAGTGTGTAAGGCCTCAACTAAGGCCTCAGATTTTTCTTAAGCCTCCTTTCCTGTTTTGTTTTGTTTTGATTTTGATCCCGGTTGTAATCTACCCGATTGGCAGCTCATAAGAGCTCCTCCAGGGTCCCTTCAAGGACAGCAGCCGATTTTTGCATTTTCTCTGAATATCTAAGGCTAATTGATTGACAGAATTGTCCTTTAAAATCATCTCAGCCTTAGGGGTGTCAGGGGAGATAGCTAAATATTTAATGAGAGCCTCCCTCGACCTCTCCAGGAAGGCCATGGGGCTCTCATTCTGTGTTTGTAAAATAGTGGCTAATTTAGCATAATTTAAGGGCTTAACCTTAGACCTCCTTAATTTCTCTAAAGCACAAGCTTGGAAGTGGTGGCAATAACATTTCTTAATGAGATGGTCATAGTCCCAATTAGGATCTTGGGATGGAATTCCCTGGGCCCCGGTAAGAAACTGGAAGCTCCCTATAGGACCTCCAGCCCCATGATAATTAATGAGTTCCTTGTCCTCATATCTCTCAGCTGCTGTGAGAACACCATGCTTCTCTGTCTCATTAAGAGTCTGTTTTAACAAAAATATCATATCTTTCTAGGTCAATTTAAAAACATACATAATATTCTGAAAAGCTTCTATATATTTATCCAGATCATCAGAAAATTTACCTAGATATCCTTTTACCTGTCTTATATCTTACAATGAAAAAGGTACTTGTAATCTTATCATGGTGGTTCCTCCTCGTGTCCCCCCTTCCAGCACTCTAGCTTCTCGTAGGGGAAACACTCCTGTTACATTATGGGGAGGGTGTGGATAAGGTGGACAGCAGGGAGCAAAAGTGCACGTTTTAAAATCTGGATATATAGATCGAGGACCCGAGGAGGAGGAGGATGGGATGGAAGACCCCCTGGTTGTGGAAGGATGCGCTAATTTTATTTCGGCCTAACAGTAATGCTCTTTACAAATATATTTCAAAAGGCCGGCAAAAACCATTTTTGTAAGGATAAAATCAACCATCGGGGGGCAACAAGGGCCAAAGTCGTGGTTTATTCCCTTGCCTTTTTAAGCAGTGCCCACATAAATATGTTTCAGCCATGTGCATGTCCATTTTTGAGTATCTGGGTTGTTACAAATCAGCATACCGTGCGGTAAGTGTAGCAAAATGGCTCCCACGTATCCCAGTAAAAGCCCTTCACATATCATCCATTCCTCATACGGCACAGGCACCAATTCCTTTGGTAAACAGAAACATACAAATGTGGAACATTTGCTTAATTACATTTAGCAAAGTTTTAACTCTTAGAAACCTTAGCCTCCGATGAAAACTCAGTAGTGACCAATTGTGAACTGTCCGTGACTTCGGAATTTTTTTGTAGGTGGCAAACTTATGAATCGATTAAGTACAAAACATGTTTTTTCGACAGACTTAAATACCCTTAGTTTTTCTACATCTTAGCCAAAAGCACAAACCTGTGTTTGGGAAGCAATATTTTATTATTGTATTTGATTTGGAAAAGGCCTAAATGTCCAATGGATTCAATCCATCCAGTTTATTATCTAAGCTAACCTTTAAGGTTTCAGGTTACCAAAGACCCTGAAAGCCATCTTAACAATTACTCATGAAGACTTTGAGGCAGATAAAATCAACTATCATTTTAAACCATCTTTTTGTTGACAAATTGCAACAGAGATATTTATGAGCTTATTTGACCTTCGGTAAACCTAGGTAGAAAAAGGTTTATATACTTAACGCTGATAATTCAAAAGACATGTTATGTTCTACTTGTGTCCGCTAAAAAGTTCACCATGGTAAATTTTTCCCTGGGGCACCAGTAAGGAGGTCTGAAGTGGGCTGTGTAAGTCTAAGGGGGTGTTCTTGGCTCCTTGACAACTTGGCGGGGGGGAGCCCATGGTGCCAGAGGCACCCAGATGGTATAGGAATCAGTTTTGGAAGCGGCACCCAGGTGGTACAGAAATAGGATGGGGAGGGAAAGGCAGAAGAGGTGAGGTGCCACCAAGAGGCCTGGAGGTTGATAAGAGGTCAGAGGGCAGAGAAAGAGATCTCCTGGTCCCAGAGCCTATCAGCTCAGACAGATGAGCAGATACAGATTTTTTTCCACCGCCAAGTGGAATTACGCAGTACATGTCAGGTCAGAGAGGACAGGGAACTTCCCCGAAACAAAAGGAGTTTCGGCAGCTGCTTGGGAATATTCCTTAAAGTCTCCAACCCGAGGTAGACCAACCAGAGACAGTTGCCTCTAATCATCAGTCACTGACCCAGGAAACGAATGAGGGAGAAGCCCCCACATACAGTGAGAGGGACCGGAGTGTATGAGGAGAGACAGTGAGAGAGTGTCAGAGTCCCCTTCGTTAGGGATGGCCTGTGTTTTTCTCCAGCAACCGGGCTTAGGTTTTGGAACACTTCGGTATATCGACCACGATTGTCTGCAAATTTTCCAGGCAAATTGCTTAAAATCTCGCAAGGAAAATGGAACTTTCATGGGGCCAAATTCACCATGAGGCATCTTTGTGAATGGACACATGACTAAATTCACAGGGAGGATTTCTTACCCCTGGCAATCCTGGACAAGGAGGACATGAGGGTCTCACAGGTGGCCTTTCCTGAGAAGAGGCCTCAGGGGGCGAGCCCGCGAGTACCTGCCCTTCTCGGGCCCTTAAAGGGACCAGGAGGTCGGCACCTGACTTACAGGTCTTACTAGGGACTACTGACCCTGACCCTCTCTTGTACAACACAGATCTAACCGTAAGCTACCGTACTCACTAGTTCCCTCAGGAGGCCAGGAGCCTCCGTCCCCCCGGCCATACTGAGGCCAAGCCTGGGGGCAAAACAGCCTTCATGCTCTTCTTTTTCAGCATTTGTGGATCGGATCTTTCGCAGCTTCTCAGAACACATTCCAGAGGAGTGCCCGTGGAGGAGGGTTTGTTACCCGTCTCGCGAGCCCCCTGGTAGGAGTCCAGAACCTCAAGGACTTCCTCGGCTGTTACATTAGAGAGGTGACTGTGAAGGCGTCCCAACAGACCTGCTCTCCCCTTTAGAATCGAGGCGTTCCTGGTCCGCCCTCCCCAAGCCGAGAGGATGGCCTCTCCCCCCGGGTCAAGGAAGGATTGGGCCAGCGCGGGGAGCCATTCTGACCCGCTGCTTCAGCCCCCACCCAAGCCTTCCTTCCCTCCTCCGGATCCTTGCAAATCTCTTAAGGAATTTGGCGAGGTTAGTGATTCAAGGCTTGTTATTTGTAAAGGTTATGGGTGCAAGCAAACAGCTGGAGCGATTAAGCGCAGGCACGTGCTGCTTATGGAGGAGGCTTCCCCGGGTTGTGACCCCCAGGGCCGGTCTCCATCCTTTTACATGTCTCAGGCGCCCAATGGGAACCCTAGGGCAGGTCAGGGCGCCGGATTGCCAGTCCTTCTGTGCGCCCCCCGGATGGGCCTTTCCTGTAACGGAGGAGGTCCCCGACGACCTCAGTCTTCGGAGCCCGCGTGCTGGGCCCTCATTTCTTGGTCGTACCAATTTGCTTGCACCCCCAGCCCATGGAATCTAGTCCACACGGTCAAGTATTTCCTCGCCTCACCCCCAAGCAGCCTCCCTTGCTGCGTGCCTCGTGTCCTATCAGCCGGCGGGTCCCGATTGTTCAGGTTCCCACTGCTATTGCGCACAAAGAAGGCACCGACGGTAGATCTGTGCTCCCGTTCGTAACGTTCGAAACCAAGGGGATACAAAATACTCGATACTGGTAAGCTCTCTCCAGCTTGTCATGAGGGGAAATGACCCAAATATTGTCTGCTCCCATTCCAAGCCCAGAGTCCTGGCCACATGTAAGCCTGAGTTGCACCTGACGATAAAACGCGTCTCGCCAAAGAACAGAAAAACGGGAAAGAGCTGTCTCCATCATCCAGACTATCATGAAAGACACTTGAAGGGGAGGTCCTGATAGCCACTACACAAACGGCATTTCCTCCCTAAGTGACAAAATCGGTAGGGCCACCTTCGAAACCGCTACCCCCAGGAGATCCCAGGTGTTTGGTGGAGAACGAGTCACGGAGAATGAAGAGGGACTCCAGATCCTGAAATGTCCCTAGTTGCTGGAGCATATTGATCATCAGGGGTCGGAGAGGCTTTAAAAGCCATCGAAGAAGGACAGGTGAAGAAAGACTAAGCCAAGAGCAGAAAGGGGAACTGCTTAGGGTTAGGCCGACGACGTTCCCCTTTCACAAGGGGGGACTGACCAGTCTGTACCCAGAGGCCTGAGACTTGAGACCGGCGTCCGTGCCCCCTGCTTTTAACCGGCTGACGGGTGCCCGGTTTTGAGAGTCTTGGTAAGGGGATCCTCTGTTCAGAAAAGGAAAGCAAAGAGTCTGCCGTTACTCACCCTCCGAGGGTCCCAGGGTCCTGGTACCAAAATGTTGCAGGCGGGTGGGAGGACGCTGGTGCTTGTCTCACGGAGTCGAAGGATGAATGTCGTGGATGGATGACAACAGAGGGTGAGCAAGGCCATAGATTTATTGAGGGAAAGGGCAAAGCTCTCAGGAGTGAGAGGGGTCCTGACTGGGTAGTGGCTGGGGATTTCTGTCCCTGACTTTTGATTGGGACCTTCTTAGAAAGTTTGTGAGGCTCCACGCCTGGCACCCAGCCCGGGCGGGTTGGGAACATGTTTATCTCATCCTCTTCTTCCCCAAACTCGGCTTCCGCTGCCGCTTTCTCAGCCTCCCACTGTAGCTGCCTCCTGCCTCCCTGCACGTCTCTATCTCTCCCTGCCGAATGTAACCCTTTCCTTACCTACCACCAGCACAGAGCCTGAACAGAGGCTCAAACTCATGAACTGCAAGATCATGACCTGAGCCAAAACCAAGAGTCAGACACTTAACCAACTGAGCCACCCAGGTGCCGAGAGAGAGAGAGAGAGAGAGAGAGAGAGAGAGGAGAATTCCAAGGAGGCTCCATGTTCAGTGCCGAGTCCGATGTAGGGGTCGATCCCACGACCCTGGGATCATGACCTGAGCCTAAATCAAGAGTCAGACACTCAGCTGACTGAGCCACCAGGTGCCCTAATCGAGGTATATTTTACATACAGCAAAATTTCCCCTTTGTACCATACCATTCTCTGAGGCTTGACAAACAAAAATATGCAGTTGACCAACACCAGAAGTGGGACACAGAGCGGTTCTCTCACCTCAGAACAGTTCCTCGTGTGACCACGTTGAAGGCAGCCCATCCCTCCACCTTGAACCTCTGGCAACCCCTGCTTTGTGTGCTATCCCCATAGTTCTGGCTTTTCCAGAATGCCGTGTAACTGGAATCACACAGGACGTGGCCTATTCAGGCTTCCCTCACTTAGCATAGTGCATTTGAGATTCCTCTATGTTCTATGCATCAGTAGTTTGTTTTTATTGCTGAGTAATAAGTAAGGATGTATCCGTTTGTTAGTTTATTTGCCAGCTGAAAGAGATTTGATGGGACACCTGGCTGTCTTGAGTCAGAAGAGCATGCAAGACTTTGTCTTTTTTTAGTTTATTTAATTATTTTGAGACAGCGTGAGTGGGGAAGGGGCAGAGAGAGAGGGAGAGAGAGAGAATCCCAGGCAGGTTCTGTGCTGCCAGCCCAGAGCCCGATGTGGGGCTCAAACTCAAAAAGCCGTGAGATCATGATCTGAGCCCAAACCAAGAGTCATAGTCTTAACCAACTGAGCCTCCCAGGTGCCTTGAGCATGTGACTCCTGATCTCGGGGTCATGAGTTCTAGCCCCACATTGGGTGTGGAGATCACTTAAATAAATTAAGCTTTAAAAAAAATGAAAAAAGAAGGGTATTTGGGTTGTTTCGATTTGGAGTAGATTACAAATAAAGTTGCTATAGGTACTGGTGTACAGTTTTTTGTGTGAACATAAGTTTTCATTTCTCTTGGATAAATACCAAGGGGCGGGACTGCTGGATTGTGTGACAAATGTATGTTTCACTTTATGAGAAACCACCAAACTTCTTTCGCGACGTGACTGTACCATTTAACCTTCCCACCAGCACCGTAGGTGAGTCGCATCTTCCCCAACACTTATCATGGTCAGCCTTTCTCAGTTTAGCTCTTCTAATAAGAGCACAATGTATCTCACTGTGGTTTTATTTTGCATTTCCCTAATGTCTAATGATGTAGAATATCTTCTCACAGGTTAGTGTCATATGTGTTTCCTCTTCGGTGCAGTGTCTGGTCAAATCTTTGGACATTTGAAAATTGGGTTTTTGGTTTTCTTTTTTTTTAAATGATTTTCTAAATATTTTTTAACATTTATTTATTTTTGAGAGACATAGAGACAAAGCGTGAGCAGGGGAGGGGCAGAGAGAGAGGGAGACACAGAATCGGAAGCAGGCTCCAGGCTCTGAGCTGTCAGCAAAGACGCGGGGCTCGAACTCACAGACCATGAGATCATGACCTGAGCTGAAGTCGGCCGCTTAACCGACTGAGCCGCCCAGGCGTCCCTGATTTTCTAAATTTTTGAGAGGGAGAGAGAGAAGAGACAGAGCATGAGCAAGGGAGAGGCAGAGAGAGTGGGAGACACAGAATCCGAAGCTGTCAGCCCAGATCCTGACACGGGACTTGAACTCACAAACCATGAGATCATGACCTGAGTAGGACGGTCAACTGACTGAGCCACCCAGGTGCCCTTGGGTTGTTGGTTTTCTCACTGAATTGTGGGAATTCTGTTTTTACTATGTTTTATTTATTTATGTATTTATTTATTTATTTTTTAGGAAAAAATGTTTAAAAATGGGGCACCTTGCGTGGCTCAGTCAATTGAGCGGCCGACTTCGGTTCAGGTCATGATCTCATAGTCTGGGAATTTGAGCCCCGCATTGGGCTCTGTGCTGATAGTTCAGTATCTGGAGCCTGCTTCAGATTCTGTGTCTCTCTCTCTCAAAAATAATTAAACATATTTTTTTTTAAATAACAAAAACATTAAAAAAGAACCTACTATGTGTCTGGTACAGCTCTAGGTACTAAAAACACAGAAGGGAAGACAACAGATACAAACCCCCGTCCTTCAGGGACTTCCCATACTCGGTATTATTCGATAGACAACGGAAAACACTAAACTAAGCTGCTGGATATTCTATTTGTCTCCCGGTCCATTCTCCCTCCTTCCCCTGCTGTGTCCCAAGAGGTTGACTGTGTGAACTTTATCAGCTGGACTCTGCCACATCTGGCTTCCAGCCGAGCTGGCCTGAGAGGCCCTGGCAGGTAAGGGGACAGTGGGAGGACACAGAAAGCCAGGTGCTCCCTGGTCAGCGCTGGGCTCCAGCTTCCCCTGGGGTTCAAGAACACTATTTCCTTTCCTGCCCTGTCAAGCACCCCTCCGCTGCCAGTCCTGAGGTAGCTCAGCAGCGTGATTGGTTTCTTGAACCTTCCTTGCACCTCTGTAAATGGTCTCTTCAAAAGTCCACCCCCGTGTGCCCTGTGTACCCCGCCCTCCTGGTGGCCACACTCAGGGCCCTGGCTGACTCGGGACAAGTAGATGTATATTATTAGGAAGTGCTGAATGCTTCGAAGAAAACAAGGCAGGGTGCAGGGGTAGAGAGGGATGAGGTGCTGTTCTGGATAATCAGGGAAGGCTTCCTGAGACGATCTGTAAGCAGAGAAAAGAAGAAAATGAAGGGGGCAGCCATGTAACTGTAACTACATATATATCTTGGGAAGAGTGTCCAGGCACTGGGGCAATGACAGGCGCGAAGGCCCTGAGGTGGGAATAATGCTTGTTGTATTTGAGGAACTTCGAGGAAGTTGGTGTGGAGAGAATTGGTGGGTAGACACTCGCAGGAGAGACTGGCAGGGCAGGAATGACTTATACTCACCTGCCAGAGGGGGGCACCCGGGACCTGACGGAAAGGCAGGGCTGGCCTAAGGCCCCACACTGAGGTCACTCAATCCCCATGGCTTCTCCCATTTCTGGAGGACAGGAGGAGGGCTGGAACTCTACTATATAGAAACCTGGGGAAACTTGTCAAGTGATTATGGTGCTGGCCCCTGGGGCCACTGCCCTCCAGAGACGAGCCTCATCTCTGATCTGATTCGGGGGCTTCAGTCTGTCCTCACAGCAGCCAGAGGCTTCTGTTACATCCCAAGTCAGCGCTCAGCTCTCCTCTGCTCAGACCTTTGCTGTGTTTCCATCTCTCAGAGAAAAAGCCAGAGTCCTTTTTGTGGCCCGCAACGCTCTCCAGGGCCAGGCCCTTGTCACCTCTCCAACAATGTCTCCTGCCACTGGCCCCCATGCTCACTCTGCTCCCACCACACTGGTCTCCTCTCTGTTGCTCAAATATACCTAGAATGCTCCCACCTCAGGGCCTTGGCATGGGCTTTCGCCTTTGTTTGGATCACTCTTCCTCCAGACAGAACTCCTTCTGTGGTTATACTGATTCATGTATGGATCCTCTCAGGGTCACACAGTCTGGGGTGTGGACCCTCCCAGGATCAAACAGATGGGGGTGTAGACACTCATGAAGTCACTGGATTTGGGTATAAGCAAACTTGGGGACATACTGATTGGAGTGTCGACCTCCTAGGGTCACAGAGACTAGGTTTGGTCCCTCCTGGGGTCACACATTAGGATGTGAAGGCTTTAGGGGTCACCCAGACTGGGTTGCGGACATGGCTGAAGTCACGCAGAATCGGGTGTGGCCACTCCTGAAGTGTCACAGACCGAGATGTGTTCTTGTATAGTCTAGGGATTGGTATGTGGGCACTTTTGGTGCCATACAGACTGGTGCGTGGACAACACTGGCGTCACGCAGATGAGTTTGGACACCTCAGACCACCTTGTCAGGGTGTGGACACTCCTGGGGTCACATGGACTATGATCTGGTATCTCCTGGTTTCACGCAGGCTCAACTTTGAACACAGTCACAAATTCTGGGGTCCGGGGGTGCCTGGGTGGCTCAGTTGGTTGAACGACCGACTTCCTTTCAGCTCATGATCTCCTCGTTCGTGAGTTCAAGCCCCATATCAGGGTCTCTGCTGTCAGTGCGGAACCTGCTTTGGATCCTCTGTCCCTGTCTCTCTCTGCACCCCCCCCCCAAAATAAATAAACAGTAAAAAAAAACCCAACATTCTGGGGTCTGGAAACACCTGGGGTCACAGACTAGGGCAAGGACATTGCTGAAGATGCATGAACTGGGACGTAGATGCTACTGTGGTCAGATGGCTGTGGCACGGATACTCCTGGATTGTCATAGGCTCGGCCATGGACACTCTTGTGGTCACACGGCTTGTGGTATGGACTCGGCTGGGATCACACCAACTGGAGCAGAGACGTCCCTTGAGACACATGGATGGGGGGCAGGCACCCCTGTAGTCACACGGAATTTTGTGTGGATACTCCTCTGGTCACACTGAATGGGAGATCGTCACCCCCGTGGCCACAGATACCGGGGTGTGGAGACATTTTCAGTCACACAGATGGGGAGGGTGTCCTCCCTGGGTCACCTAGACTGGAGTGTGGACACCTCTGTAATCACAGTTTGACATGCATACACTCGTGGTGCCGCTGAGACTGCGGTGTGGAAACACCCGTGGTACATAAGGCAAAGCTAAGCTGTTGCCACTTTCGGATTCACATTGAGTGGGGTAGAGAGTCCTGGGGTCACATGGGCTGGGCTGTGGATGTTTCCGTGGTCAAACATTGGGATGCGGACACAGCCAGGATTCATCTGTGGTCATAGGGACAAGGAAGAGAATGTGTTTGTGGGTCCATGTACTGGGGTGTAGACACCCCCTTGCTCACATTGTTTGGGATGTGGACACTCCCGGAATATACAGACCGGAGTTTGGCTACTTCCAGAGTCACACAGACTGGGAAATGGACACTCCTGTGGCCACACAGACAATACAGTGAATGAATGTGTGGCCATAGAGACTGAGGTGTGGAAACTATCCTAGAGTTGTAGACCAGGGAGTGACTCCCCGGTGTCAGGGTTTGGGGCATGGAGACTTCTTTGATGATACAGCCTAGCATGTAGAAACCCTGGGAGTCACACGGCTAAGTATGCCACCCTGGGGACATGAAGACTGGGTGGTGGCTACTCTTGTGGTCACACAGAAAGTCGGCCATCCTGGGGTTGCACCGACAAGCTATTGGGTGGACACTTCGAGAGAAACAGGCTGGCTGTGTGCCCTCCTGGGGTGACACAGACTGGGGTATGGACGCTTCTGGCATTTCAAGGTCTGGGGAATGATCACTCCTGGGGGACACTGACTGGGAGGTGGTGACAGACTGGAGTGTGAACAATTCTTCAGTAACACAGATGAGGGCTCTGTTCTTGAGGACACACATTGGGTTCTAGAGATTCCTGAGGTCACATGGGGGGGCACTCCTGTGGTGACAAGGCTGACATATGGCTATTGGTGAGGTGACTGGGGTGTGGGCACTACTGCGGACCGACATACTTGGCGGTGGGCACGTCTATGGTCAAATAGACTGGAGTTTTCACAACTCTGTGATCACAAGCTCTGGGATCTGGACACTTAGAGGGTCACAGAGACTGTTTTTGAATACTCCAGGTATCACACAGACTGGAGTGCGTATACCCCTGTGGTGACATGAACTGTGTCGTAGACGCCCCTGGGGTGACAATGACTGAAGTGTGGTAACCCCTGAGGTCACATAGACTGGGGAATGGACACCCATTGTTGTCACACATCCAAGGAACTGACAAACTAGTGGTCAAACTGGGGTGTGTGCCCTTTTGGGGTGACACAGACTGGGTTATGGAAAGCCTAGGGTTACAGACTGGAAAATAAACTGTCATCACAGACTGGGGTGGAGATACTCCAGGAGTCACTCACACTAAGGTAAAGGCTCAACTAGGGACATATGGTATGGGGTACACATACCTCTGTGGATAAACTGGCTTTGGTGTGGAAAATTCTGAGGTCACATAGAGGGGTGTTGACTGCCCTGGAGTTGTAAAGGCTAAGGTATCCACACTCTGGGCCAGACCGGGTGCTCTCGAAGTCAGAGACTGGGCCTGGGTCAGGCTGGTCCTTCCAGAGCCACACACTCAGGGGTGTGGCCATCGCTGGGTCACACGGTCTGGGGATTGGGCACTGCTCTCATCACAGGGACTTGCATGGGTATATGATGGATGTCACACAGATGGGGGTGGACACAACTCGGGACACAGAGCCTGAGAGGCAGATACTTGCCAGGTCCCAAAGATTGGTGTGTTCACACTCCTGGAGGTTTAATTTTTTTTAATGTTTATTTATTTTTGAGAGAGTGAAAGAGACAGAGTGTGAGCAGGGGAGGGGCAGAGAGAGAGAGAGGGAGACACAGAATCCAAAGCAGGCTCCAGGCTCTGGGCTGTCAGCACAGAGCCCGATGCAGGGCTTGAACCCATGAGCCGCGAGATCATGACCTGAGCCGAAGTCGGATGCTTAACCAACGAAGTCACCCAGGTGTTCGGCTCCTGGAGATTTAGATGGATACTCTGGGAGCAATGGGGAGGGGTGTACACTCCTGGATCTTCGGATTCTAGTATAGACATGTTGAATTTGCGTGGTAATGGGTGTGGATACTCCTGTGGTCATATAGGCTGTTGTGAGGACACTTTTGTCATACACTCCTGGGGTCACACTGCTTGGGTGAGAAAACTCCTGGGATAACATTCCATAGTGTACCCCTCCCCCCGACATCCGGCATTACAGACTCAGTATGGACATCCTTAGGGTCACACAAAAACATCTCGGGTCACCGACTGGGATGTGGGTGGTCCTGAGGGCACTGAACTGAGGTGTAGACAGAGAACGTGTTTCTGAAGATACAGGAGTAAAGATGCAGGAAGAAACTGGTTCTGGCTACGTAGCTGGTGAGTTTGTCAGCTCGTTTGCTAAAGTGTAGAAATTCAGCACTGCAGTCAAGGCTTTCTGAGTTTTTTGTTAACTTACTTTCAAGGGAGAGAGAGTGAGCGGGGTAGGGGCAGAGAGAGAGACAAAGAATCCAAAGCAGGCTCTGTGTTGACAGCAGACAGCCTGATGCAGGGATTGAACCCATGAACCGTGAGATCGCAACCTCAGCCAAGTCGGACGCTTAACAGACTGAGCCACCTAGGTACCCCCTTTCTGACATCTTTAATAAGGGATCTTATAGCCAAGATATGGAAACAACCTAGGTGTCTGTGGACAGATGAATGTGAATGGATAAAGAAAGTGTGGTGTATGTATGTATACACACACACACACACACACACACACAAATGGAATATTATCTAGCTATAAAAAGGAAAGAAATCCTGCCATTTGTGAGAAATCCTGGCATTGTGCTCAGTAAGTCAGAGAAAGACCAATACTGGGAAGTGAAGATCTCACTTATATGTGGAATCTAAAAAAACCAAACTCAAAGAAACAACAAATCAGTGGTCGCCAGGAACGGGGCAAAATAGGTAAAGGTAGTGAAAACAGGTACAAACTTGGAGTTCTACATAGAAGTTCAGGGATGTAATGTACTGCATAGTGACCATAGTTATCAATATTGTATATCTTAAAGGTTCTAAGAGGGTAGATCTGAAAAGTTCCTATCACAAGAAAATAATTTGTAACTGAGGTGATGCATGTTAACCGTTAGGTATACATCAAATTCAGTTGTATACTTTAAATTTATATAACGTTACTGTTAATTATATCTCAATGAGAAACAATACTGGGATACAGTAATATATTGAATTTTTTATTAGAACATCAAATGATAAGATCTTCTAAATTCAAAGTAGTGACAAACGTGAAGAGGTTTCAAGATGCCCGCAAAGACCTGGCCATTAAAGAGGAACGGGTTGGTATTGGTGGGAAGGTAACAGGCACTGCTTTTACTATTGTGAGCTGTTGCCAGCATTTGTATTTGGGGGTAAAATGTCATTTATATTAGTGAAATTTCATTTCAATATTAGCGAAAATAAAGATGTAACATTTTGCTCCGTTATGTTCCCAAATACCCGATTTCTATCCAGGTTAAGAACCCCTGTTACGGGGTAAATTCTGGACAGAATCAGGATGCCCCTGGAAGGATTTAGAGAGGAGGCAAGACCTCGCTCAAGGGCCCCCTCTGCAGCGCAGACGTCCTATGATGTTTCCGTCCTTGCTGTGTTCATCGTGGTTGTTGCAGGTTCCCACTCGGATGTTCAGGACCCGTTGATGAGATTTTTGAAAACAAGTTCATCAACACCAGGTCTCATTTTCCTGACAGCAAACGGCTTCCGAGTTGTATCAGGTTGCCAGCTAACTAAAATCAAGGAGAAAGAAAGTTTTTAAAAATACACTTCCCACTTTCTTCTACTGTAATCATCGTTCATGCAGGTACTAACAGTTTTGTCACCTTTCCCCCACTTCTTTGTGAACCTTAACATACAGACAAATGCACAAAGTATGTTTTATATACATTCAGTTAAACGAGCGACAAGGTGTTATTTTTTTTCATAACTGTAGGATGTTCATTCTCATCGCTGTGCACTTCACTGTGACAATACCATGATTTAATTTTTTAATATTTATTTTTGAGAGAGACAGAGCACGAGCGGGGGAGGGGCAGAGCGAGAGGGAGACACAGAACCCGAAGCAGGCTCCAGGCTCTGAGCTGTCAGCACAGAGCCCGATGCACAGATCGAACTCATGAACCGTGAGATCATGACCTGAGCCGAAGTCCGACCCTTAAGCCACTTAGGCGTCCCTATAGGAACTTTTTAATATGGAGGATATTATATATAGGGACTGTAAATAATCTTTTCCCACTGTGATTCACTGTTTCCTTTTTAAAAAGGTATCCTTTTCACTTTTTTTTTTTAATTCTAAATTTCATTTATTTTTGAGAGAGAGAGAGAGAGAGGAGAGAGAGAGAGAGAGAGAGAGAGAGAGAGAATCCCAAGCCAGCTCTGCGTTGTTAAATTAGAGCCCATTAGTGTGGAGCCTGACGCAGGGCTCGATCTCACACACTGTGACACCATGACCTGAGCTGAAATCAAGAGTTGGACACTTAACTGATTGAGCCACCCAGGCGCCCCTCATTTCTTTTTTTTAATGGAAGACTTGGTCTAACCCTGCTAAGTCCCTGTCAGAAAGAGACTTCCTCTAATGCGACTTCCCAAGGATGAGAGGTCGTCCAGCACAGACAGGTTCAGCCCACTCTGCTACAGGCAAACTGGCCCTCACCGCTCCCTCACACACCGGGCGTGGTTCCAACTCAGGGCCTTCGCATTTGCGGTCTCCTCTCTGTAGGACGCTCCGTGGATCCCCTCACTCATCTCCTTCAGGTCTTTGCTCAAACATTACTTCAGCGAGCCCATCTGTGGCAACCCTTTTAAAACTGCAAACTGGCACCCCTAGAATTCCTGATTCTCTTTACCCTACCTTATTTAAAAACATATTCAGGGGCGCCTGGGCGGCTCAGCTGGTTAAGCACCTGGCTCAATCAACCCTCACATCGGGCTCCGCACTGACAGCGTGGAGCCTGCTTGGGATTCTCTCTCCCTCTCTCTGGCCCTCCGCTGGTCACACTCTCTCTCTCAAAACAGACAAACTTAAAAAAAGTTTTTAAGTCAAAAAAATTTTCATATCCCATATTGCCTTCATATGTGTGTGTGTGTATAAAATATGCCTGTGTATATATAAGATGTTACAATTCAAACTACAGTGAAATGCAAACTATAAATGTGTACATATATATATGTGTATGTAGTGTGTGTGTCCATGTGTATGCGTGTGCAGCAACTCTTGCACCCATAAGCTGTTTTTGTTTATTACCTCTTTCCTAATCTAGAAGATTCACGAGGGCCAGGATTTTTGCCTGTTTTGTTCCCTGCTCTATCTCTCTACCTGGAACAATGCCCAGCACACAGTATGTGCTTAATAAATGTTTACTAAATGCCTCAATATGTAAAATGCTTAAAGCAGTTCCTGGCACACAGCATCAGGTACTTCGTAAAGGCTGGCTGACTGAAATCTTAAATCAATTGAAGTAAAATTTTCAAAGGTGAAATTTTACTGAGCTTTTTCTTGAAAAGTGCCCTTTACTCAAACTCTTAGATAAGAAGGCAAATTTACCTGAATGTATTAAGGCGAACAATTCATTTCATTGTCTTCCACCTACCCAAGAAAAAGAAAAAGGACTTAGACACTTGCCTAAGCTTTTCTATTCATTAGACTTGGTCTTACCCACGGATTTTTATAGCTCTTGGGAGGCAGGGATCAGTGTTTTGGCCCCAGAAACCATGTGATCTGGGGGTAGAAAGAGGTGCAGTAAAAGGAGGGGGGAGTCACCGTGGGCTCAGGTTTCCAGACCTCGGAGGGCAGCAGGGTGTGGCGCTGTGGGGCAGCCAAGGGCTGGGACATCGTGTCCGCAGTGGTGATGGGGCCGTCCTGGGGGCGGATCTCCTTGGCCAGCCGCCCTTTCTTCTTCAACGTGCAGGCCTCCTGGTACGGTGGCGAGATGGGGGGCTGCGTGGGTGGAGTGTACTTGTACTCTGAGCCGTCCTCCAGCTGCAGGGACACATGGCCGGGGGATGGTCAGGACCTGGGAACCTAGGACAGAGCCCCCCATCCACCTACTGTTGTTTGGGCACTCACGTCCAGTGGGTAACTGCGGTCTGAATCATAGGAGCTCAGGTCCCCACAGGTCACAAATGGCACAATGATGCGAGTGGGACCATCTAATTGGTTGAAATCTGGATCTGACAAGCAGGGAGAAATAAGACAGGACAGGGCTGGGAAGCCTGGGACCAGTTGGGACTCGGGCTGGAGCAAGGGTATGGAGTCCTCCCCACGTATCTACCAGCTACTCTCACACTCCTCCACCAGCAATCCTTCATTTGGTTCAGATCACCTCCTCAGGGAGGCCCTCCATGATCACCTGTTCTAGAATATCACCTTCCCTTGCTTTCCTCAGACTGCACTTATGTCCACTGCCATTCTACCATATGCTGCCTGAACCCTGTCTCACTCAAGCGTGCTTATGCTAAGAGCAGGCTCTGTGCCCTTTCCCACTATGGACCAGGCTAAAGACTCTCTCGGGGCAAAATTTCCAAGCAAGGGTGCAGTATCCCCCTGCGAGCATGACTAAGTCTTCCTAGGCTAGAATCTGAGGCGGGTGGAATCTCCACTGGGGCAGGACCCGGGACAGAATGTTCACCAGGCCTGAGAGTAACCCTTAGAGGACAGGGATGAAGGTCCTCCTGGGACAAAACATCCACACAGGGCTGGAATTTCCACCAGACGGTGGGGCTAAAGATCGTCTTGGGACAGAATTTCCACAAAGGGTAAGTTTCCACCAAGGGGTGGGGCTGAGGGCCCTCCTGAGACAGAAATTCCATAAGGGGGCAGAAGTCTCCCCGGGGAGAGGCCCAGGGCTCTGGCTCTCACCGTACGAATGGTCCAGCAGGGGCTTTGTCAGGTCCGGAAGGAAGCCCGCAGGGGGGTCATAACCCTGACAGACAGCGAAGGCCTCTGTGGGTGGAAGGTGGAGTGAGGGGTGACTGCTGCCTCCGCCCCGCACGGGATGTGTCCCTGAGATGTGAATCCCCTGCCCGGCCTTCCCACCCCACTGACCTATGCTGGAGTTGCGGCTGCTCCTGGGCTTGGCACACAGCACGCTGGAGAAGAAGACGCGCAGCTGGCTGTAGATCAGGGTCACATCCCGGCCTCGGAAGATCTGTAGGGGGAGGAGGCAGAGATGAAGGCATGAGGGCGGCCCTCGAGGACCTCTCTTGACCCCTCACCAGGTTCTCTGAGACTTACCTTGGCTACAAAGCAGCCCCCTGGCTTCAAGACGTGTGTGGCAATGTTCAGAGCCTGTGGGCGGGACAAATGGCTAAGGCTGAGGTGGAGACAGGCATGAGGGGTCCAAACTGAGGCAGGGGCAGCCAAGGTTACTCACAGCTAGGAGGAGCTGGGCCTGCATATACTCATCAACATCATGGAGGCCAGTTACTGCGGCAAGAGGAACAGTGTTAGGGGGGCCATCTTCTTGTCCCAGAGAAGTCAGAATGCTAAAAGCATGTCCCAGGCTCTCTTACTGCTAAGGTTCTGCTTGCAAAGTAATAACTGCCAACTGGATGCATATTTTGACCTCCTAAACCCTTAGGTTCTCATTTTAATTTTCAAAACAACCTTATACATAAGTATCCTTAATTTGTTTTTAAAGATTTTCTTATTTAAAGTAATCTCTACATCCAACATAGGGTTCGAACTCACAACCCTGAGATCAAGAGTCGCACGCTCCACCGACTGAGCCAGCTAGGCGCTCCTACATGAGTACCATTACTATCACTTCCACCTCCAACCCAGACTGCTCCTCTGAACGCCTGACTATAGATCAGCCCTGCCATCTCGGACTCAACATGTCCAAGACCAGACTCCTGACCTTCCTGCTCCAACTCTGCTCCCCATCTCATCTGATCCTTCCAGTTGTTCCGGCCAAAAGCCTTAGTACCACTGACACTTTCCATTCTCTCGTCACATCCATGTTCAAACATTAGCAAGTCCGGTCGGCTGTACTTTCAAAAGATCTCCTGGATCAATCCTCTTCCCGTCTCCACCACTGCCACCACTGTCATCGCTCGCCTGGACTACTGCCGTGGCTTCCTCCTTGCACCCTCAACCCTTATGCTGCTCATGGCAGCCAGAGGGATCCTATTACAACCTGAGTCAGGCATGACCCTCCTCTGCTCACAACCCCCTACTGGTTTTCTCTGAGCTCTCACTGAAAGTGAAAAAGCCACGGTCCTCACTGGGGCCCACAAGGACCCACACAAGGATCTTGCCCTCCTGTCACCTCTCTGATCTCACCTCCTCCCACCCTCCCCTCACTCACTCTGATCCAACCACACCGATATCCTCGCTGTTCCTCATACGTGCCGAACACCCTCCTACCTCAGGGCCTTTGCAGTGGCTGGCCCCCTTGCCTGGATTGTTCTTTCTCCAGATATGCCCCTGACCTACTCTCTCACCTCCTTTAGGTCTTTGTGTTAAAGTGGGGGGGGGGGCAGGTTCCCATTCGCTTTACTTAAAATTCCAACAGGCACTTCCTGTCTCCTTCTCCTTTACATTGATTTCCTCATGGTACCACTCACCTCTTCACGTGCTACATGGCTATCATTTGTTTCTCTTCCATCTGCCCCCACTAGAACATCAGGTCTATGAGATCAGATTAGTGGAATTTTATTCACAAATATTTTCCCCACGTGCAGAACAGTGCCCGACATACAACAGGTGCTCAGTAAATGTGCACTGAATGAATGGCTGACTGAGGAAAACAAAATGAATGAACACAGTACAAGAGAAATGGACAGCTGCAGATGAGAGATGAGCAAAGGGAAGGGGAGAGAACAGACGAAACCAAAACGGTAGGGACAAGTTACTAGAGGTGGGGAAGAGCTGAGAGCAGAGGGGGGAGGCAGGCAGTAGCCGAAGTGGTGAAAGAAGCCAACGAAGGTGGGAACCGCAGAGGACACACACAGGGCCCCGGCCTGGCCTCCCACCCCTGTTGTTTACCATCGGGAGCCCCGTCGCACACCACTAAGTCCGCGGGGCAGCCCTCAAAGTGCTGGATGATCTCCTTGGCAGTGGACAGCTATGGAAGAGAGGGAGGATGAGTGGTCCCAGGCCCTCTGTCCGCAACCCTCTTACCCCACCTGCCCACTGCCCTAGCCAGCAACCCTGGGTCAGCCAGACCGTCGGGCTTTGCCGTCTAAGACTGGGCTCCATCTCCAGGGACCTAGGCCTGCCATTTCTGGTTGTCTCTGCGATGACCACCTGATGGCTCTTGTTTCTCCACTGTTACGCTCTCTTGGGTTCTCTCGGGTTACACTCTCTTGCTCTTTCTCTTCCACTCTCCATACCCCCAGGTTGGAGGGGCTCTCACCCTGGATATGCCCCAACACCCCCAGCCATGCTCTTACCTGGGTGATGTCCCCTTGGATCTGTAACACACCTGGTAATGGAGCCATAGCCTGAAGGTCCACAGCCACCACATGGCCGGAGCCCTGCCCCCTGCGGACAGCATGGCCCATGTCAACCCGGTTTTCACTCCTGGCTCACCCCTGACCTGGCCTGCCCTCCCCTCCCGGCCACCCCATCTGGGACTCCACACTCACCCAATTTTCTGGCTCAGCACCTGGCTCCAGCTGCCCGGGGCTGCACACAGGTCAACCGCCCGTGTCACACCTGAGCACACACAGGAAGGCGTAGTGGTCAGTTGCACCCACCTCTCCAACCGCGAGCCCTGCGAAGTTCACCCCTCTCCCACATCCATCCATGCCCAACTCCTTTCAAATATCTGTCCCTCTTCCTACCTGTCCCCTGCCCCAGAGACTCTCCGCGTCAGCCCACCTACCACAGGAAGCTCTGCAGACATGGCCCACTTGTCCATTCCCTTTGCCCGCCCCATCCCCCAGTGACTCGCCCGCCAGGTGGGGACCTTGGAAGAGTTGGAATTCCTCATCAAGTTGTAGCAGCTTGAAGGCACTGCGGGCACGCCAGCCATTCTCCTTGGCCAGGCGGTAGTAGACATCCCGCTTGTCCTTTGATGTCCGTCCCATCTCACACGCTGTCTGCCCAGGGACCTGCCAACAGTAAGCTGATGCCGCCCTATATCAGTAACTGGGTGAGTGGGCTCCCACCTATTTCTGCAGGACAGTGTGAACCACACACACTCCCCATGAGCCTCATGACAGCTCACTCGGCAGATGGGAAAACTGGAGCCCGGCCACTCACCCCACTGACCTCACGAGGCCTGAGGGATCCCATCACTGAGGTCTAAGGCTCCATTGCTCCCCCACAGAGCCCTCACTCACCCCACAGATCCCCCAAACCCGACACTAATAGATGACCCATTGCTGACCCTGCTGACCTCCCGCTGCTGCCACCCGTGGTCCACACATTTAACCCCAGGACTCTCCCTTTGAACCCTTCCCCACACACCATTAACATCTCACCGACCATCTCCCCAGCTGTCTTCATGGCCCCTAGATCCACACAGACCTATCATCCTGCTGTCAATCCCTTGCTTTCACCCTCATTATCCTAATACTACCTCATTGTGCTCCTCACCCCCTTCATTTCTCTCCACACCATTCCCCATTAATCCCTGAAATGTTTAGGTCCCAGTAACGCCTTTATGACCACATCCTTATCAACTTCCATTAATACGTAGAGGATCGTGGCCTATTAGCTCCCCATTAAGCTCTCAATTACTGTGATTTATCGGTTCCCATCAACTCGGCCCTCCAATTGACCCCTCAGAGATCACACCATTAGCCCCTGTAACCCTTTCATCACCACGTTACTCCCTGATGACCATACATCAGTTCCCCATTCTCCCTCAATGCCCACCTTGCCCCTCAATAATCACTTTTTAAATTTTTATTTATGTTTTTTTGAGAGAGAGAGAGAGAGAGAGAGAGGGCAAGCAGCACAAGCTGGGGAGGGTTAGAGACGGAGGAAGAGAGAGATTTCCAAGCAGGCTCCATGCTGTCAGTGAAGAGCCTGTCGTGGGGCTTGAACCCATGAACAGTGAGATCATGTGAGCCAAAACCAAGAGTCAGTCGCTTAAGCAACTGAGTCACCCAAGCGGCCCATCAATAATCACTTGATGATCACACCCCAGCAGCTTACTATTACCCTCCCTTTGCTCACTCTGTTCCCATTAATTCAACAATTATCATGCCATGGTTACCTAAACCCTTTGACTACAACCCACCTTCAACCTCTCATTCACTTTTCTTTGATCATTGACCCCATTAGTTCCTTGACCATGAATTCCAATGGCCTCTATTATCTCCTCCATTGCTTCACCATTATCCTTTTGATTATTATTGCCTGTCGCTCATCATGAACCTGTTTAATACCATACCTCCAGCAATCCCTCAGGGACCACACCCCCATCTGTCTCCAATTACCTTCTTTCTAGTTATCCACTCTACCATCCCTTCGTTACTCAGTGAACACATTGAGTTCGCCCCCGCGAACATGTGGACTAGAACACTCCTATTAGCCCCCACTGATCCCCCTGTAACACGCCCATCAGACCTCCATTACCCTCATGCGACCTGCCCGCCCCCTCCGTTAAACAGTCCTCTGGCCACACTCCAGATCTCGAATCATTACCTCAATGTCCATGTCCCCATTGGGACCACCAGACCCCACTCAAGGAGGCTCCGCCGATATGTGGACCCCTGTGCGCCCCCCGCCTCCACCCCGCACAGCGGTTCCCTTCTAAAGACAAACCTTGGGTCTGGAGCCCACCCGGCACCAGGCGCCCAGACCACGTGGCTGCAGCACGGAAGGCGAACTTCTCTCTTTCCCTCGCCGGCGGGACAGAGCAGGCGTGCCTCAACCGTCTCGGCCCGGACCCCCATCCTCCGCACCCCAGGGCCTACCTTAGCTTTCGGAGTGGGGAGAAGGGGGACGGAGGAGACCGGTCCGTGAGCAGCCCGAATCTCGGTGAGAGCGCGGACCGGCCAGAAGTCGTAAGGCTGATTCAGTTTGTGTTCTTAGTCAATCCGAATGCCTGTCGCGCATGCCTAACGGCACCCACAGCGTGGGGAGTCTGTCATCGTGGAACGCGAAGGCTCCGGCGCGACGCGGAGCCGACCTGAACGTACGACGTGAGTCCCGTCATCTTGTGTCGACGTAGCCGGTCTCGCGGACTGCCGTTCCCAGCATGCAACGGGCACGACCCAAGCAGCTGAAATCGCGCACCGGGCGGCTGAAATGTCGCGAGGCACAAGAACTGACTCTTGTGTTCCAAGGCTGACATCGCTTTGCACCCCGCGCCTCCTTTTTTGGACAGTCGGGTTCACTGGGGACTACATTTCCCAAGATGCAACGAGCACGACGGGTGGAACCCATTCCTTTTAGGCGTGGCGCGAAACGAAATTACTGCTAGGGTTGCAAATGTAAGGAAAGTGCGTTAATTTAGTGCGCGAAAGCGATGAAGCCGCTGTGCGCCAAAATTCGAATCCACATCAGCCAATTGATAGCGCTGCTTGAATTGTACCCTTTAAGAACCTCAGTTTTTCCCTCTGTAAAATGGGGATAATTAACATAGGCTTCACGGGGTCATTGGGAGGATTAAATGCATGTACTTTAGCACAGCGTCCGTCCATTTGTAATTCTGTGTTCTTCAAACGTTTTGAACTTCGACCCAGAAAAAAAGATTGTGTGCGACCCAGTGCACAAGCAAATAGAATAATGGAAACATTCATTATAGCGTTTACCATGTGCCAAAGCACCTAAAGTGCTTTCAGTGGTGTGCTGGTAAATGACTAACAAGCGATTCTTTGGGCGGGGGAAAGGGGGGGAAGCCGTGATTTCTCACATTTGCCAGTTTTCCATGGTTTCCATAGTATCTTCTTGTCAGATTTTAAATTACCAAAGTGCAGTAACGGAACACAGAGTTCGGAAGAGATGCGGTAGTGCACCATTATATATTTCTGCCATACAGTTCAAATAGGGGTAAATGGCCTCGAGAGTATAGAGAATAGTAAAATGTGGTAAAACAATAAGGAAGTGACGAGTTTTGAGTATCACCTTAAAAAATTAATTTATTTAATTGTAAGTTTATATTATTTCATTTTAAATAGTAGCTGTTGACCAACTAGTTCACAAGATTCCTGAAAATTGAACAAGCAGCTTGCAAACCTGTTCTTGGCTTCAGTGCACTGCTGAATTCTTTCCTTGAACTCATTTTAATCCTTATAACAACCATATGAAGAAGTTACTGTAATTATCTCCAGATTATAGATGTATAGGGAGGATATAGGTTACATTAGGTATATAAACATATAGGCCGCTTGGTATCTATGTGATTATATAGAAATATAGTGATGTATAACATTCACTAGTATGTAGGTTATATGTTAGTAAGAAATATAATAAATATAAATATACTGTTACATGTAGATGTAAGAAAATATATAACCTATTTATGCATTTTGTATAGTGTATATATAATATACATATCTTATGCATATATTTAAATGTATATGCTGATATATATAAATATGCTGGTATCTATATACATTTACTTAGTGAAATAACGGTACTAAATTAAACATACTATTGTGTATGTAAATATATAATTTGTCAGGTGGTGATAAAATCCATGAATAATAAAGTGGGGTGAAAGCTATGGAGAGTAGCAGAGGGGTTGAGTTGCTCTTTTCTTTTATTTTTTTAAAGTTTATTTATTTTGAGAGGGAGATAGACAGCAAACGGGAGGGAGGGATGGAGAGAGGGAGAGAGAGAATCCCAAGCAGGCTCCACGCTGTCAGCACAGAGCCCAGTGTAGGGCTTGAACTCACGAACTATGAGATCATAACCTGAGCTGAAACCAAGAATCAGATACTTAACCGACTGAGCCACCCAGGTGCCCCAGGTTGCTCTTTTAGACAGCATAGTCAGAGAGGGCTTCTCTGAGGAGGTGGCATTTGAGCTGAGACCTCAAGGGAAACGCACCCTAGGAATATTTGAGGAAGAGCATTCCAGGCACAAGAATCATCGAGTGCAAAGACTCTGAAGTGAGAACCAGCTTGGTGAGTATTCAAAGAACTGAACCATTGATTCATCATTCCTTAGAAATGTGAGCTTCACTAGGCGGGAATTTTGCTCTGTGTCTTTCACTGCTTCCTCCCGGCCCTGGAACAGGGCCTGGCATACAGGTGGCATGCAGCAGATGTCTGTTGAATCCACCCTTCTGTGGCTTTGGTCCTTTATTCTTTCCTCAGTGGTGCGTTCTACATTAATGCCAGGCCCTGGGCGGTGTAGACAGACAAGCAGAGGCACGGAGAAAGCACTTCCTGGAGGAGTCCCTGAGAGCCAGGGAGGAAGCAAGAGCTGGTGGGCAGCGCTCCAGGGCCTTGTGGGGGCGGTGGGAACAACGGCTCCCCTGCAGAGGTGAGCAAGTGTGAGAAAGCAAGGGTTCAAGCCACCTGGCCTCTGTTCCACAGAGAGGAGGGGGTGCCAGGCATTGGGGGCCCATGTTCACCCTGTGGGATGCTTCCCACGTCCTGTTTTCTTGCCTCTCACAAAGAGGATGTTTAATTTTTTGCAAAGAAACTTGCTTCCTCCAGCAGGGCCCGGGGGAATCGGGGGACAGGATCCAGGCTCTGAACTCCCCAGGCTTTTCCCGAAGTAGGGTGTCGGCCTGCAGCTCCCACCCGGCACCCCACTGAGTGTAAAGGTGTCCTCCCCTCAGCCTCCTGAAGAGGTCAAGGAGTTGGGAGCTGCCAGGCCAGTTCTGTACCGGAGGGCATCTAACGGGGGGGGGGGGGGCAGGGAAAGACGGGGGTGGTCCAGGTGCAGGGGACTAGACACAGACTCAAAAAAAGTCTTGCTGCCCCAGTGCTGCTTTGAGGGACGGAAGAGTCGCTCAGTGGGGAGCCTGCCTGAAAGGGGAGATTAGAATCCTAAACGCAGCCCAGTAGGGGGCTGCTTTCACAGGCGAAGAATTCATTAATTCCTTTCACAAATATGTTATTGAGCAATTACTGTGTGTCAGGCATTGTTCTAAGTACTTTACCTGTGTTAATTCATTCGGATTTTCCCAGTGGCCCCAAGAGTTAGGTGTTATTATGCCACGGGGGGAAGCTGAGACAGAGAGGTTTCAGAACCCGCTCCAGGCCACACAGCTAGTAAGTGGCAGAGTGGGGAAGGCTCATGCTGTTAACTGCTTTGCTCTGTGGCTCCCTCCCCTGAAGGCTGCTGAGCAGTGACCTGTTTTAATGGAAAGCAGGGATCTGCTTATAAGAAACGACAGGAACCCAAACCGACTTCATTAATAGACTCGATAGGAATCCCAAACGTCACACAAGAGTCTGCTTTACTGAACCGACGAAAGCCTTAAGTGACCCCGAGACAGGACCTTACTTCGGTGAATTAACAAAGCATTCTTATCCCTGGCACAGTCTCAAGGCCTCGGTCAAGCTTAAAGACATCTGTTCCTTCTAAAGCAAGCTGCCCTCCCTCCGCAGCCAGATTTCCCTTTCCCTTTGTTTTCCCTCCTACCGGCGTATGCTGAACACTTGCCATTTGCAGTGCCCTGAAACTGAGCTAAGCTATGGGGTGCGGAGCTGGACGAAGGTTCGTCCCTCCCCAAGAAGAGTTCACTTGGCAGAAATAAAAAATAATGATGATAATATGACACTTGATGATAATATAACAGTTAATAATACAATATATATTATAATGAACATAATAGTGATAATATGGCATTTGTTGGGCACCTGCTGTGTGCCTGGCGGCCCTGCACTGGGCAACGTTGGAGGGCCAGGGAATGATCAGGGCAGGACACTGCTGCCGGGAGGTGGTGGATGGGGCATCTGTTTTTTGTCCAAGCTATACTAGTTTTTTGAGCAGGACATTTCAGACTTTTCTTGAAATCTAGACATCTGCCTAGCCTCCACTCCCCCCTCCAACCCTGCCTGCCACACATACCATAGCCATGTAGGCCAAGGCCTCTGCCGACAGGTGTCTCTTTCCCTGAGCCTCTAGCACAGATGTGTAATGGCTCTAGGGGGGAGGAGGACTATGAGAGGAGAGAGACATCAGAATAGGCCAGGATAGACAAGGGGAGACAGTGTGTGTGTGTGTGCATGTGTGTGTGTGTTCGAATATCCTCAATGAATCTCATCTGCCTGTATGTGTTCTCAGCCACAAACACATGTATGTGAGCTCCACCTGTGTCTTCCTATGCAACTTGCCTGCTTGTATCTCGTGACTGTGGCTGCCTGTCCAACCCTTGTGTTTCCTTTCTGGCAACTGTGTGTGTTGCTACTGTCTGCTTGCACAGTTCATCTCTATGGGATCGTGTGCATGTTCCTTGGGTGTTCACATGTCTCCTTTGCAATGCTTATGCGCGCTAAGTGTGTTCGTCTTGTCCATAGGTGTGTGTCTCCTGTGTCTGTGTGTCTTTCTCCTCTGCCATCCGATTTGTGTCTGTCTGCAGTGAGCTAGCGTAGAAGTGTGTGCCTTCTGGGTGTTTCCTTTGGTGCAGCTGTTGGTGTACTCTCTGGTTCCTTTGTACATGCCTTTTGAGATGTATTTTCTGGATTTCGCCTTTGTAACGACAGTAAGTGTACTCTCTGCCTCCCTGCTTTTCCTGTTTGTGCACCCGCATATGTGTTTCTTCTGGTTTCATTTATGAGACACTGGGCCCATGCGTGATGTTGTCGGCTGTAGGAAATCGTATCTGTGTGCTCTGTGTGCAGCTGTGAGTCTGTGTGCGATTTGCCTGTTGGCTCCCTACGGTATGGCTGTTGAGTCCCCGGGAGATGATGTGCATGAGTCTGGAGGGGCTGTAAATCAGTGGGCCTATCGTGCGTCCGTCTGTGTTCTCCGGACGCGATGCTGAGGCTGGGGCTGATGATACCTGGAATAGCGAGTCATTTGGTGTGGCTGTTGAGTATGCGACTGTGGCACGGCCTGGGCTCTCGATGCACAGTCCGTGCGTGTTCTTATGTCAGCCCGTATGTGCTGTGTGTGGCTGTGAGTCTGTGTGCAAGTTCGTACTTCCATGGGTGATGGTGAGGCGGCCTCCACCTCTGAGCCCCTGGATGGGGTTGTGACCCCTGAGTGTGCCGAAGGTTCTCTCCTGCTGTGGGGGAAGTAACCGCCCCATCCCTCACCCTCCTCTGACTGCGGGTAGGGTGGGGGCATCTAGGCTAGCTTTGAAGCCCCAGCCAGCCCCTGGCCTTTCCGGGAATTCTGTGCTCCCTGTGGGGGATGGGCAGGAGGGTAAAGAGGCCCAGACAGAGGCCTCTTGTCTACCAAGGCCTCAAGCAGCCCAGTCGAGTTGGGCCCGGACCCCAAGTCCGATCCGCCTGACTCTGTGCAGGAGACACATGCCTCGCCTGGGACAGACATGCCTGTCACATGCTTGGATAGGAGTGAACAGACAGACCCACACAGAAGACAGACAGACAGACAGACAGTGGGGCTCCTCAGTTAGGGTGTGGACAGGCCCCACCCAACGCCTGGGCTGGGGTCCAGCACTTTAGGGTGTGCCTTGTTTGCAGACAGCGTACATCCACACTCCCCACCCGGCCACAAATGCTCCCCTGCCTCCCTCCGGGGACCCCCAAGACCTAGGGTCCGTTTTTGCCTAGGCTAGGCTCCGTCTCTGAGGTCAGCGCATAGTGGCTTGGCTGTGTCTCCCTGCACCTGTCGCACTGCTGCTCCCAGGTCTGTCCATCCACCCTGTCTGTCCCTTTTCCTGAATCTGACTCTCCCTCTGCCTGTCATCATCTGTCCCTCTAGGTGTCTCCCTACCTCAACCACTCCCTCTGTCCCCTTGTCTCTCTCAGTCTGCTGGTGTGTCTGTTCCCAGCCTCTGGGGATGTGTCTGGCTGTGTCCACCTGTCTGTCTGCCAGTTGTTGTCTCCTGTTTATTACTGGGCCTGACTGCCTGTCGCCCTCCTCCAGATGCTTCCATGGGCCTACCCTCCTGTCTGTTTCTGAGGCTGGCTGTACCTCTCTTTCTCCCCACGGCTGCCCCTCTGCCTATCGACCACTCCTCCACAACACTGTCGTTCTGCCCTCTCTGTTGTCTGTCCTTGTGTTGTGTCTCCTGCCCGCCTTTCTCTATTTGTGATCGTTTCTCTAGCGATCTCCGTCTCTCCTCTCTGCATCTTTTCTCCCTCCATCCGGCCTGTCCCATCCCTCCGTGTGTCTGATCCCTGAGTCAGTTGCCTCCGCCTGCCTGCCTGGGTGTGGATCTACCCCCTCAAACTTTCTGTCCACCTCCCCCCACCCGAGGCCCCCACACACCTCTGTCTCTCTCCACGTGGGTGCAGGTGAAGGAGGGCGCCCTCCTCCCCCACCCCCTTTCCTCAGCCCAGAGCCAAATGGAGGGAAACTGAATTAAAATTAAAAGTTCTTCCTAGAAAAAAAAAATAATCCGCGGGCCAGATGCGGCTCGGGCTGCGCTGATTAGCCACCTAGCAAGCGCGGCGGAGCTGATTGGCTACAGGGCGGGGCGGGGGCAGGGTCCGCTGAAGGGGAGCCTTGCCGGGCGGTGGGGTCCCAGAGCCCTAGTGAGTTATTGTGGCTTCAGGAGCCGAGAGGAGCAGGGAGGTGAGGAGGGGATGCTGGCCGGGTTGGGGCTCCGGAGACCGCGAGGCATGAGTGGGGATCCTGGGAGAGGTTCTCTGGGGGAACCTCTGGGGGGTGGTTCCCCTGGAGACATTTTTAGCCCTAGTGGAAAATTGAATGGTACCTGGTTCCCAGGAAGTGAATTCAGAAGTGATTAAAGGTCTCCAGAGAGTGCTCGAGACTGAGGATGGGGTTCCTTGAGAGCCCTCCCCTTCCCAGGAAGGGGATTCGGGGCTTGGGGAGGGGGGTTTCCCAGAGGCACTTTTAGCAATGATGGGGGACCTTGAATGGGAGTTTCTGAGATACCGCACTCCCAGGAAGTGAGCTCTCAGCGCGCGCGCGCGGGCATGGGGGTGGGTATTTTCAGAGATACTCCATCCAGAAGACAGGGACCCCAGGCTTGTGGAGCACCTCCACCCCAGGAACCACATCAGGCCCCGGGAAGGGGCTTTTGATGAAGGTCTCTGAGATAACTCGTCGTCAGGAGGGAAAATTAGGGCTCAGAGCAGGTTCCTGAGACACTCCAAGACCAGGAAGGATCTTAAGTCTGGAAGCGTCTCTAAAGTTACTTCTGCCAGAAGAACGAGTGTTTAGGACTTGACAGGGGTTTGAGAAGAATACTAGTCTAATCCCTAAAAGGGGGACTAAGTGGGGGTTCCTGGGTCACTTCTATCCCTGGAAGGAGGCTCCGATTGGAGAATTGTCTTTGGCCTCTAGTGAGGATATTCAGAGTTGTGGCGGAGAGCAGTTTGCAGCATGGGGTGGGGGGGTTAAGGTCACCAAGTCCACCCCCCACCTCCAGCTCCTTCAACAGCTTGCATCAGCTCTGGGCTCAGGCTCGGGGCCCAGGCCGGGAGGGGGGGGTAGGGGGCGTTAGGAGGGGTGGGGCAGCTGGGCCGACACGTGTCCCTGTAAGGAGTAAGAGGCTTGGCCAAGCGGTGAGGGTGGAGAGAAAGGGGGGCCGGGGGAGGTGGCAAAGAAAGAGACAGTAAGAGAGACAGAGTGAGTGTGCGTTCTGGAAGGACAGGCTATCCCAGCTCCAAATGGCCATCTCGTCTGCTGTGGGGTCGGTCTCTCTCTCTCTTTCTCTCTCAACCTCTGCCCCCCCCTCTGTTTGTCTCTCGCTGCCCTCTTTTTCTGCCTGAGTTACCGTTGGCATCCCTCCCCCTCCGATTCCACTCTCTGCCTCCCATCTCTTTCTGTCGCCCTCTCACTGTTGTCTTCGAGTCTCTCCTCTCCATTTATCTCCCAGTCTCTCTCATCCCTCTGTTCCTGTTCCCCTCGCCTCACCTCCATTTCCGTTTATCCATCTGTCTCTATCTGACCCCCTACCCTATTCGCCTAGCTCTCCCTACTTTGTAACCCCCCCATCTCTGATCCCCCCCATTTCTCTGCCCACAGGATGGAACTTCAGGACCCAAAGATGAACGGAGCCCTCCCTACGGATGCTCTGGGGTGAGTCAGGGGCCCAGGGGGACAAAAGTCAGAGGTCAGGATTACCCTCTCACCAGCCCCAATTTCCCTGCCCTCTCCAGCTACAGGCAGGAACGCGAGGGCTTCCTGCCCAGCCATCCCCCTGCTCCTGGGAGGAAGCCAATCGAGTTCATGGATGTGAGTGACCTCACAGGATCTGTCCCAGCTGCACCTTGCCCGCCTCATCTCTTCCCCTACTGTTCCCTCTTCCCAGGGGTTCCCTGCCTGGCTATTTCCTGTCCCCAGCCGCTCCCGGTCCCCAGCTGCTCCCCTCCCTAGCCGTTTTGCCTCTGGTGGCTGCTCCACCCTCCTCCCCTGTTCGTCTCCACTTCCAGCTGCTCCCCTCCAAAATTCCTCCTAGCTTTTCATTCCTAGCTCTTGCTTCCTCAGCCTCTCCCTGGCTTCAACTCTTTTTCCTTCCTAGCTTCGGTCCTATGACCCTTTCTGGTCTTCTCCCTGCCCTGGCCACTTCTCCTCTAGTCTTTCCTGGGCCCCAAGCACTGGTCCCCTTATCTGACCTCCTTCCCCACGTGTGCCTGGCCCGGCCCTTACCCGCAGTTCGAGGGGAAGACATCGTTTGGAATGTCCGTGTTCAATCTCAGCAACGCCATCATGGGCAGCGGCATCCTGGGACTCGCCTATGCCATGGCTCACACAGGGGTCCTCTTCTTCCTGTGAGTCCTGGGCAGCCCGGGCGACCTGGGCCGGGGGCAGGGGTGCTGTGTGGGACATGCAAGAGGCCTGGGGGCCAAGTCTGAGCTGTGCCATCTGCCACAGGGCCCTGCTGCTATGCATTGCACTTCTATCTTCATATTCCATCCATCTCCTGCTGACCTGTGCCGGTGTTGTAGGTAAGGCCCAGAGCTCGACGCAGATTTTTGGACCCCAGACTCTGGACCTACCCCTCTGACCTGAGACCTTAGACCTCAACCCAAGCCCTAGATTCTGAACGTACCACACTGAGCCGAGATCCTGGACCCAGGACTCCAGACCCCATACTTAACTCCCTGGACTCCAGACCTCAAACCGTACCTTGGCCCTCAGAACTTATCTGGCCTCCCAGATCCCTCTTCCCAATCCTCACCCCTCACCCCTCACCCCTCAGTCTGGCATCAAGCCTTATTTCTCAGACCCTCCCCACACCCATATTACTTCGTCTCTCACCCCTACTCCTCAGTCTCCAGCTCCCCCTAATTGTGGAAGCCAGCTTCACAACCCCAAGAACCCCATGACCCACTATCCACGTTTGGTCCCCAACCTTTTCCCCTTTTCCAACCTCCCAGGCTCCACTTCAAGCCCAGCCCAAGTTCACTGCTTAACCCTCATCTCCAGCTTCAGTCAATCAGACCCAATGACCCCAAGCCCCGGCTCCTCAGCTCCCTGATCCTCAGCCACCCACCCACCCCCACACCCCCGCCCAGTTCCTCACCCCTGGCCTAGCCTCCTGGACCCACAGCCCTTCCTTCCTGTCTCCCTACCCCAGGCATCCGAGCCTATGAGCAGCTGGGACAGAGGGCGCTGGGGCCTGCAGGGAAAGTAGTGGTGGCCGCGGTGATCTGTCTGCACAATGTTGGGGGTGAGGACTCTGGGAGGTAGGGGATCAGCTTGAGGGAAGAGGGTGAGGTGGGGTGGGCTTCCTCAGGCTGGGCTGGGAGGATGAGGGGAATCCTTCTGCTTATACCTCCCCCCACCTGCACCAGCCATGTCCAGTTACCTGTTCATCATCAAATCCGAACTCCCTCTGGTTATCGGCACCTTCTTGGAGATGGACCCTGAGGGGTGAGTGAGCAACACCCCTTAGCTCTGGCCTGCAGGCCACTGACCCTACCTGTGCGGTCTGGCTGCTGTCGCCAACCCTGTGCCCAGCTGACTCCTAGGTGTTCGGAGATTGTTGGGCAGGCCAGTCTGGTCAGACTGTGATTCTTCTTAATGTATTATGATGCCGACAGAATGTGTGACTGTTACTCTGACTATACAGCAGACCACGGGTTGATTTTTGTGACTGTTGTTTGGGCTGATTCCGTCTGGACTCTGTATGTCCAGTGTACTCTGATACTGACCAGGCGACTGTACATATCAAGCAGACCTAAACTCTGTGGATTTGGTTCTGGACTGCTGTATTGGCAGATTTTCCGGCCAGCTGTAGGACAACTGACTACAGCTGTGTCCTGTATGCTGTGAGCCCAACCATGTGTGTTTGACATTTGCTTACTCTGACTTTCCCTGTCCAGCAGATTCTGTTTGATTCAGGGTCCATCAGGCTGGCGGAAATCTGTCTAGCGCTAAGTGTATGGTCACTAACTGCAACCGTGTGTGTGCAGTGAAGTGTGGTGCTAACTACGTATATATATATAACTACTCCCATCTCTGTGTTTAATTTGGAACCATTTTTTTTTCTGGCAAATTCTCTCTGGCTGAGTGCGTGTGATCCTCAACTCTGACTATATGGTTCTAGCCATATGCGTTTGACCAATGTTCTAAGTATGCGCCCAGTTGACTGTATGTTTGGTTTTGGATCCATCTGCTGGCTAAATCTGTTCAGTTGTTTGTATAGAATGGCTTAGTCTGTATATCCTGTTAGATCTTTGGTTTCATTCTGAAGCCGTTTAGGTAGCTGACAATCTGTGTGACTAGGTGTGTCTAATTATTATAATTATCGCCCACTGTATATATATGGCTAATGGTGCTTTGTTGGTTTATTTCTGTGTATCCATGTGTATGAGATAGTGTGTGAATGCCTGGAACATAGTAGGCAATGAATAAAATTCCTTTGAACAAATGAGCAGTTTTTCAGCCGTTTCTACGTAACTGTCTTACCTGGGCGCCTCCCTCCAATATCTGTACAGATTCCACTCTTTCTTTGAGCTTAGTTCGCACAGTGTAGCCAGCTGGCTGATTCTGTCTCTAGTTTGGTCTTTGGCTGTATGACCAAGTTGGCCTGGCAACTTTTAGGTGTTCAACAAACCTCGAGCTGTTCAAAAAACCACATGTGTGTGTTCCTGACTTCTTGTCTGACTTCGCATCATTGCCTGACTACCAGATCATCAGACTGTTGTTCTGCCTGTCAGACACACCAGGGTCACCACTCACTCTGTGTCTGCCACCTTGTGTTGGACCGTGTGAGTCTTACTGATTTGGGGGTATGGTCTGCCCCTCTGGTTGTATGTCCGCTGGTGAGTCCGATGGCACAGTTTTGTCCAGCTGCGCGTGTGTTCTTAGCTGTGTCCCTCTGACAGTGTCTGACTGACAGTCTGATAATCAGTCTGGCTGTTTCTGTCAATCCTGTTGTGCCTTTTGTCACTGTGACCACCCGAATGGCTTCTCACAGCTGAGGCGTCAGCTCACCTCTCCTGACTGCAGGTAGAAATCTGTGTCTTCTATGACTGTCTGCCTGACAGTTTTCTTTGGCAGGCAGCTAGTCACTGTGTTTACATGTTTCCCTAGGGGCTGGTTCTTGAAGGGAAACCTCCTCATCGTCATTGTCAGTGTGTTAATCATCCTGCCACTGGCCCTCATGAGACACTTGGGTAAGAAGCTTCCTATGTTGTTCATTGGATAGTGGAGTCAGAGAAAGGGAGCCAGATTGAGAAAATCCCCATTTTCAAGGGCTATGGAATACCCAGGGTGAGCTTGTTTGATGTGGGTTTTAACAGATGAATAGGAGTTTGCTATGGAGAGGAGGCTTGTCCAGGTAGAAATAAAAGCTTGTGGCCTAATTGGGGTGAGGTAGCCTTGAAGGCTTGCTTGATATTTGGGGGGTCCCTTGATTTCTGAGGCTCTCTATATTATCCCTTGCAGGTTACCTGGGATATACCAGTGGTCTCTCTTTGACCTGCATGCTGTTTTTCCTCATCTCGGTGAGTCTGAGAGAGAAGGACGTGAAAAAGTAAAGAAAGAGTTTGGAACATTGGGACATAGCCTTTGCCATGACCTTGCTTCTCCACCCTCCCCCAGGTCATCTATAAGAAGTTCCAGCTTGGCTGTGAGAAAGGGCTCAATGAGACGGAAGTGGAGAGTAAGAACCCCACGGCCCTTCCCATCCAGGGACTCAACAGAAGCTGCGAGGCCCATATGTTCACAGTTGACTCACAGGTGGGTGTGCAGACTTGTGTATGGAGCTTGTACCATACTTAAGCCCTCTGGTCCCATCACACGGTGCACTCTGCTCACAGTGGAGCTGGGCATCAGATGTCAGGGGGCTTCTATGTGTCTCATATGGCGGGCAGTGGTGGGGCCAGAGGGATGAGGAGGGGGGATAGAACCCCGTAGGCTCTAATTTCGTGTACTTGGGCCATTCCCCTAGATGTTCTACACAGTGCCCATTATGGCTTTTGCCTTCGTCTGCCACCCCGAGGTGCTGCCCATCTACACAGAACTCTGCCGGTGAGTGGGCAGGCAAGTGGGCATATGTGATGGGCCAACAAGTGGTAGGATGGTCATAATGTCCGACAGTCCCTTAAGTAGTCCTTGTACTGTAGCTTGATGGTGGCCAGTCTGTGCCAGTGGGAGTGGGGGGGTGTTTGAGGTGGCCTTGGGGAATGCAGGGCGGTGACTTTTTACTCACTAGGGCTTAAATATTCTGCTTTTAACATCCTGTACAAGTGTGAATGGACAGAGTGGGGAGGCAGGAATGATCAGAAGGAGGGTATAGCATGCATGGATGGGGATGAGGTGATGGGGATGGGGAGATGGAGTGGGAGATGGGTGAACAAAGAGGGAGCGGGGATGATACGATGGGGGGATGTGTGGATGATCAGACAGGGGCACAGCATGGATGGTCAGATGTGAGGGAGAGGCAGAGATGGTTAGACAGAGGAGATGGACAAAGATGGCCATACGGAGTGAGATAGCTGGACAGAGGGAGGCCTGGCTAATCACACAGGGGAGGTAGAGATGGGCATCCTAGCACGTACCAGCTGAACATCAGCTCTGGAACAAGGGGGCTCTGGAGGGTGCAGGCTACTTTGGAAGGGCACGTACCAAGTCTAGGGGTCTGAGCATGACAGTTCCATAACTCTATGACTCAGGCCCTCCAAGCACAGAATGCAGGCTGTGGCCAACGTGTCCATCGGGGCCATGTTCTGCATGTATGGGCTTACCGCGACCTTTGGATATCTCACCTTCTACAGTGAGTGGGGCTGGGGCCAGGGTTGGGTGGGGGCTGGAGTGGGGACTGGGCAGACTGACGGGGCAGGAGCCTGAGTGCTTTCCCTCCTTGCCCTGGGCCCATCGGTTTCCAAAGAGAGGGTGCATGTCACACACGTAGATTTCATTGGTGCATGTGTGCGTGTGTGTGGGTGTTCGTTTCTGGGAGACTGATCTCGGTGCTCCCACCACATCCTGCATCCCATGTCTCGTGTCCCATGTCCCAGATAGCGTGGAGGCGGAGATGCTGCACATGTACAGCCAGCAGGACCTGCTCATCCTCTGTGTGCGCCTGGCCGTGCTGCTGGCCGTGACTCTCACTGTGCCAGTCGTGCTGTTCCCTGTGCGTGGGGTTGAGGGTGGGAGGGACGCGGATGGATGCGTAGAAGACGTAGGCATGGATGTCTGGCTGGAGGGTGGAGATAGGAGTGGATGGATGGATGGAGGAGGCAAGGATGGACAGATGGGGAAGGCAAAGTTGGCAGATGGACAAAGAAGGCAAAAATAGATGGTCAGACAGATGGGGGATGGATGTCAGGGCAGAGGGAATGAGAGGGAGAGGGGGTGGTCAGTTGGAGGGTGGAGGTACAGATGTCTGGCCAGGCAGAAGAGGGAGGCAGGAATAGTCAGGCAGGGTAGAGGCATAAAGAGATGGACACTCAGAATGAAGAAACAGGGATGGACAGAAAAAGAATAGAGGCAGAAGCAGTGAGGTACGGGGGGAGCAAGGCTCTCAAATGGGAAGATAGGATGACTAGACAGAGGAGAGAAACTGAGGGAGTCAGATGGCAAGAGAGAGGCAGGGATCTAAGACAGAATGAAAGGACAAGAGGGTGGTCAGACAGGGAGGCAGAAATTTCAGACGGTGAGTAGAAGCATTGACGGGTGATCAGACAGAAGGAAGAGACACGGGTCGTCAGAAGGGTGGCGGGATGCTCATTCAGAAGGTGGAGGCGCAGATGGATGGTCAGACAAGGGGGACATGTAGATAGTCAGATGGAGGGGGAAATCAGGCATCTTACACAGGGTGGAGGCACGATGGATGCTTGGACGGAGGGTGGAGTTAAAGTCACATGACCACGTAGAGCGGGGAGGCAGCACTCGGGCGCTGACTGGTGTCCTGCCCTACTCTGACCACAGATCCGCCGGGCCCTGCAGCAGCTGCTCTTCCCAGGCAGAGACTTCAGCTGGCCACGACATGTGGCCATAGCCCTGATCCTGCTCGTCTTGGTCAATGTTCTTGTCATTTGTGTGCCAACCATCCGGGATATCTTTGGGGTTATTGGTTAGTACCCCTAACCCCAATCCCAGACCCCACCTAATGTGGGCTTGGTACCCCAAACTTACATTGGCTTCTGTCCCTCCTGCCTGTCCTTCAGGGTCCACTTCAGCCCCTAGCCTCATCTTCATCCTCCCTAGCATCTTCTACCTCCGCATTGTACCATCTGAGGTGGAGCCCCTCTACTCCTGGCCTAAGATCCAGGTGAGCATTCCAGGAGAGGGCTGGGGAAGAGGGGGAATTCTGAGGAGGTAGCGTTCCAGGATGGCCACAGATAAAAGGAACATTTGCAAGAGGGGGCTGGGGGAAGGGGAGCAGGTGGTCTGGAAGAATGAAGGAGATTGTCTTAGAAAGGGGCTGAGCAGACAACAGAAGGAGCACTATTCGAAGAGGGTTGGGAGCACTTTCAAGGAGGATAAAGGAGAGTACTCTCTGAAGAGCTCTAGAAGGATGAAAGGAGAATTCTTAGGAAGGGGCTGGTTTTAAGGAAAAGAGGGAGCAGGAGTGAATGGAGCATTCTGGAGGGGATGGAGGGCTTGAAGGACCTTCTCGGGAGGAACTCTGGCGTGGAGACCTAACCAACCCCATCTGCTCTCCCTCTCGTCCACAGGCTCTGTGTTTTGGTCTCCTGGGGGTCCTCTTCATGGCGATCAGTCTAGGCTTTATGTTTGCCAACTGGGCCACAGGCCAGAGCCCTGTGTCTGGACACTGACCATGCCCTGCTCTGCCCTGGGCCCCCGTGCGCATGCTCCTGTGCATGTGGAGGAAGATGGGGCCACTCTCCAGGGTCCCTCCTGCCTGGCACGTGGAGGTGGCTGGTTCCCATTAACATGGCTGTTGGAGGTAGGGGGCCGCAGAGGTTGCAGAGTGGTCCGCTTCCCTCCTCCCCAGGGATGCTGAGCTCGGATCATGGCCCTAAGCCCAACCCCATGGGAGGAGGAGGAGACCAGGTCCCTGGGGAATCCCTGCCCAGCCCAGTCCTTTCTGCCTCTCCTGGCAGAAGCTGTTTGTCAGGATCACCCTCAAGCTAAAGGGGAAGAATAAAGATGCTGCATTGCAACTCTGGTCTCAGCCTTCTGATCTCTTTCTAAGGCTTCTTGGGGGAGTCTGCCTAGGTTCAGACAGGGGAAAACTGAGGCCGTGAGAGTAGGACTGAACTGGCTCTCGAGTGTTCACTCACTTCTCCGTTCCTGCAGTAACTTGCCACCCACCTCATTGTTCCATTCACTTCCTCACTCAAGAAACTTCTATTGAGAGCCTACGGGGTGCCAGGCACTGTTCTAGGTGCGGGGGTTGAATCGAGCAGACAGTAATCCCTACAGTTGGTGTTCCAGCATAAGAGTAGGCAAACTATGACCCACAGGCCAAATTCAGCAGCCCACTGCCTCTTTTTGTACGGCCACTGAGCCAAGAACGGTTTGTACATTTCTAAATGATTTAAAAAAAAATCAAAAGAGGAATAATTTGTGACACCTGAAAATTAGGAAATTTAAATTTCAGTGTCTGCAAATCTTTTATTGGAACACAATGCTTCTTCATTTACATACCGTTTATGGTTATTTAGTGCTACAACAGCAGGGCCAAGGAGTTGCAACAGAGACCACATGGCCCACAAAGCCTAAGCTATTTATTATCTGGCCCTTTTCAGAAAAAAATGTGTTGATCCCTGATCTAGCAGAAGAGAGGAAAAGAGACCAATCATTTCTGATAAATATGAGCACTACGAGGGACTCTTGGCTGGCTCCGTCAGTGACGCATGCGACTCTTGATCTCAGGGATATGAGTTCAAGCCTCATGTGAGCTGTAGAAATTAATTAAAAACAAAATCTTAAAAAGGAGCCTGGGTGGCTCAGTCGGTTAAGCGTCCAGCTCTTGGTTTTGGCTCAGGTCATGGTCTCACAGTTTCGTGGGTTCAGGCCCCACATCAGGCTCTGTGCTGGGAGTGCAGAGCCTGCTTGGGATTCTCTCTCTTTCTCTCTCTCTCTCTCTCTCTGCCCCTCTCCCTCTCAGAGCTGTCTCTGTCTCTCTCAAAATAAATAAATAAACTTAAAAAAATGCACACTATGAGGAAAATAAGCGATGTGAGTAGGGTGTTCAGGAGGCAGTGGGGCTAGTCAGGGAGGCCTCAATGATGAGCAGACAAGGAGCTGAGTTGGTCCTAGATTGGCAAGAAGGAGCGAATCCCATGGTTATTTAGACAAAGTGTTTTGGGCAGCAGCAGCAAATGCAAAGGCCCTGAGGTAGGAACAAGCATGGCAGGTCCAACTGGAGCCGGCGTGGCCATTTTACTCTCCCACTGGCAATGTGTATGAGGGCCAATTCCACCACAGCCTTGCCAGCAGCCTGAGTCACGAGACATGGATTTTTGCCAAACTACTAGGTGAAAATGGTATTGCTGTTAAAATTCACATGCATTTCTTTATGACAGAAGTTTTTGGATGTTTAAGAGACTTTTTGTTTATAGAGGTTGTATAGAACTGTTACCCGAAACTGGGTTCGTCTTTTAGTAGGGGTCGAGCTAAAAGACAAAACCAAGCCAAAGAATAGAAAAAGGAAGGGTTTTGGGGCGCCTGGGTGGCTCAGTCGGTTGGGCGACCGATTTCGGCTCAGGTCACGATCTCAGGGTCTGTGAGTTCGAGCCCCGCGTCGGGCTCTGTACTGATGGCTCAGAGCCTGGAGCCTGCTTCAGATTCTGTGTCTCCCTCTCTCTCTGCCCTTCCCCCACTCACGCTCTGTCTCTATGTCTCTCAGAAATAAAATAAAAACGTTAAAAAAATTTATAAAGTAACTCTATGAATTATTAAAAAAAAAAAAAAGAAAAAGGAAGGGTTTTACTTGCAATGGGCATAGGAGAGCACTAGAGATATTTCCCAAAGCAGTGTCTCCTTGAACAACAAAGCCAGGTTAAGTTTTTAAAGTTTATTTATTTGGGGCGCCTGGGTGGCACAGTCGGTTAAGCGTCCGACTTTCAGCTCAGGTCATGATCTCGCAATTTGTGGGTTCAAGCCCCGCTTCAGGCTCTGCTGACAGCTCAGAGCCTGGAGCCTGCTTCAGATTCTGTCACCCCTTCTCTCTGCCCCTCCCCTGCTCATGCTCTGTCTCTCTCTGTTTCTCAAAAATAAATGTTAAAAAAATTAAAAAAATAAAAGTTATTTATTTATTTTGAGGGAGAAGAGGCAGAGAGAGAGAGAGAGAGAGAATCCCAAGCAGGCTCCATGTTGTCAGCATAGAGCCTAATGCATAGCTCGAATTCAGGAACCTTATGAGATCATGACCTGAGCTGAAATCAAGAGTCGGATGCTCAACTGACTGAGCCACCCAGGTGCCCCTAAAACCAGGTTAGTTTTAAGCGAAGAGTGGATACATATTTATGAAGAAGGTTGCACAATGGGGAATTATAGCATGGAATTGGGGCAAAAGTCATCTTAAGGTGACTGACTCCAGGTCAAAGTCACAAGGGCCAGCAAGGGCCAGCGTCGTCAGTTCTCTGACTCCAGATCGTCCAGTCTCTGAGTACTTAAAGGAGTTTAGATCCTGCAAAGATAACTCAACGTGCATCCGGTCATTCTTCACTTTTGAATGGGATCAGATTATCTCCTGGCCTGATAGTGACTGTTCTTACAGTCTTTTACAAGATGACTCGGGGCCTAAAATAACTTTTCTTATGTCAAGAAAGCTATATCTGTTTTTCTTTTTCTTGGGGCCCCAACTCTCTCTACTTATAGAACTATTAGAAATACTAGATATTAATTTCTCAAATAAATAATTCAGTGGGCTAGGTTGGATATTAAAACAGATGCATTTGAAAAGGCAAGAAAAGTGATCAGGAATGGATAGAGATGGAGACATGAAAGAAAAGCTAATTAATATGGAGGATAGACGTATACATGTCAAAACCCATCTACTAGTAGCCTCGTAAGGACAGAATGCTTAAATAAAAAATGAGTGAGAATATCTCAGACATAGACGACTTCAGATTTAAAGGGATCATAGTGTGTTGAACAGAATAGATAAGACCCGCACATATATACACTCCCCTAGACATAGTAAAATTTCAGATTATGAAAGATAACAAAGAATTATTTTTATTTTACTTTTTTAAAAGATTTCATTTGTAAGTCATCTCTACACCCAAAGTGGGGCTCAAACTCACAACCCCGAGAGCAAAAGTCACATGCTCCACTGACTGAGCCAGTCAGGTGCCCCCGAAAAATTATTTTTAAAACATCTAGAGAGAAATAGAAGTTTACTTACAAAGGAAAAATAATTTAACTGACATCGGATTCCTCAAATACCACACTGGAGGCAAGCAGACTAGGGTGTAATAACTCCAAAGTGTTGAAAGAAAGGAACTTTTATATAAGGTGGAATAAAGACAGTTTCAGGCATGCAGGGTCTCAGAAGTTTTAAGACAGAAAGCCCAAGCAATAAAGGCAACAACACAGAAGTAAAATTAATGTGTGAGGAAGGATAATTTTTGCATAATACTAAGCAAGAGTCTGCTTTAACCATTCATCACTGGTGTGGCATAAAGGTTTCCCTTCCACCACCAAGGGTGAGTATTATATTAAACTTTTATTTTTTTATTTTATTTTTTTCACTTTCAATATACTAGCGAAATACATTTATTGAACTTTTATATTCATTCTATTATAATTCTGATGGTTGCTTTCCTTTGCCTCTTACTATGGGTTTACTTAATATTTTGGTGGCTACAAACTCCCAGAGAAAGGCAGAAACGGCAATGAAGATAATTTAAAAATGGTAGTGTTGGGGTGCTTGGGTGGCTCAGTCTGTTAAATGTCAGACTTCGACTCAGGTCATGATCTACCAGTTCGTGGGTTCAAGCCCTGCATTAGGCTCTGTGCTGACAGTGTGGAGCCTGCTTGGAACTCTCTCTCTCTCCCCTCTCTCTCTCTCTCTCTCTCTCTCTCATTCCCTCCCTCTCTCTCTGCCCCTCCCTGACTTGTGCTTTTTCTCTTTCTCAAATCAATCAACTTAAAAAAATAAAATAAAAATGGTAGTGTCACTATAAAAGAGTAACCAAAGAGGAACATCGTTACGGTAAATAAACACAAAATGGAATTTTCCCGGTTGCCAAAAAAGGGAAAGAGACTTCCTCTCCTTCACATTTCTTCAAGCATTTCCTTGAGAAATGTAGGAATTCTGAATCCTTCTCTGCCTCTTTGATATGCCTATACATCTTTTTAAGAGCTAAATAAGCCTGTTGCCAGCCTATAACCCAGGAATGCCTTTCTTAAGAGCATTGGAGCCATCTCTTTGAAATATGGATGTCAAAGAAGATAAGCACCCAATTTACCTGTCACCTGGGAGTTTCACCTAGGTGCTTGGCTCCAAGCTGTAAGCACCTGCTTATCATAGAGATAGTGGATAAAGGCAATTAGCTAGCACAGATGGCTATTACAACTATCAGGTGAACTTAGGACTTGCCTGGGAGTACTTAGCTCTCACCCTTGGATGCTGCTGTAAAGCCAGGTCAGTGAGCTGCACGCCTGACCTTTTCGGCTCCTCCCATCACTTCTGATTGTATGAAATGCTGGGTCTCAAAAGTGTGTAATCTGGCTTCCCAAACATCTGCCAAAGGGGTCAGGTGGCACAATCTAGAAATGTGGAGAGTTCATGCCTGTGGGATGCGTTTTGACCATAAGAAAAGGATCTAGGAGTGAGTTGGGCAGATCAAGTCTCTCCTTTCTTCCTCTCTTCATGCAAAGTTCTGAGCTCCGTTTCTTTGTGTAATCTGCCTGGAGTCATCCTATATACCCCAAAGTCTGTTTCTTTGGGAATCTGGGCTTAAACAATGGTCATTCGAACTCTTGAAGGCCATGTTAAGTGTTGATTGTGAAGAACCCAAGTCTGAGCAGAGTAAAATTGTCCAAAGGAAATAAAGGGCAGATATGAGGATCAGGGATAGATGGAGGTGATGCAGGCTGGCCGGGGCCAAGGACCCAGAGGGATCCCACAGGACCAGCCAAGACAGTCCTTGGCTTCACACAGGAATAGAAACGGAGAACTGAAGAGGAAGTGAAAGCAGAGTTTATTGATTAGTAGAAGTGATAGAGTACAGCAGAGTGTCTGGGAGACTAGAAAGGAAAGGAGAGAGAGTCTCATCTTTGCTTGGGGTCTGCAGTTGTTGTTTTATTTTAAAGGAAGAGATTTTATTTTATTTTTAAAGTAAATTCTACCTGCAACGTGGGGCTCAAACTGACGACCTCGAGGCTAAGAGTTGCATGCTTTACTGACTGAGCCAGCCAGGTGCCACTGGGGGTCTGAGGTTTTTATTGAGGATGGTGATCTGGTGTACGTGTCCTCTCAGGCATCCAGGAACTAGTCAAAACAAGGATGCGTGTGGGGCGTCAGGGTGGCTCAGTTGGTTGAGTGTCTGACTTTGGCTCAGGTCATGATCTCGCAGTTCGTGAGTTGGAGCTCCACATGGGGCTCACTGCTGTCAGCCCAGAACCCGCTTCAAATCCTGTCTCTCTCTGTCCCTCCCCGGCTTGCGCTCTCTCTCAAAAAAAAAATTTTTTTAAACCCCCCAAAAACCCAAGAATAAGTGCTTAGCTGTACTCCATAAGTCACTTATGCCCTGGGGCCAGAAGTCTTAGCGTCCTGTCTGGAGTCAGTGGTCCGGAAAAGGTACATGATGACTTGCCCAATCACTCCTTAGATGTTATCTATTGTGCTGGAAGACTCCAAAGAAATCACTAACCCCATGACCTTTACAAGGAGGACATACACTTCTTCAAGGCTCGTAAGGTGGGAGTATAGGTCCTAACAAGAACAGAGGCAGGAATAAAGCAGTATTTTATGGGGCCCCTTCAATTTCCCTGTCTTAGAAGGAATAGAAGAATGGAAAGAGGACTTTAGATGCCTCTATTTTGACTCCGAGCTTTCTACTTGGGTTCTTCTTTCCAGTTTGTCTCTTAGCCCAGGTGGAAGACCCCAAGGCAAAAGTATCCCCTAATGGGAACTGAGAGTATACTCCTCAAGCAATAGGGACTGCCCTGAGCCAGCAAGACTCCATGTGACTGACCCCAAGACAATGATCAGTTTGATCTTCATTGCCCGCCTGGACTTACCCACTCACCCTTACCCCACATCTTCCTTATATAACCTGTAGCTATCTTTCTGGCACTTTGGAGGCAGTCTTTGAGACACTAGTCTGCTGTCTTCCCAGTGTTGGCCTCATTGAAATAATTTCCTTTCTTGTTCCACTACCACTCGTTTTCTCAGGTTTTGGGTTTTATCAGTGGCAAGTGGCCAAACCTGGTTTGTTTGGGACCCCTGGAGACAGGTGCTCTTGCACTCCAACACCCTGGCTACAGAACCAGTAGTAGAATAGATTAAGGGTAATTAAAAAAATTTTGTTTATGTTTATATATTTTTGGGAGAGATAGAGACAGAACACGAGCTGGGGAGGGGCAGAGGGAGGGGGAGACACAGAATCTGAAGCAGGCTCCAGGCTCCACAGAGCCCGATGTGGGGCTTGAACCCATGAACTGTGAGATCATGACCTGAGCTGAAGTCGGACACTTAACCGACTGAGCCACCCAGGTGCCCCTTAAGGGTGATTATTTTTGGGGGGGGGGGCGGAAGGCAGTTTAGGTGATTTTTGCAGTGAACTGCTCAGCTTTGTAAAATATATACTTCCTTCGCCTCCATTAGTCTTCTCTATGAAATCTTCAATAGATTGTCCTTTTATCATGATATTGCCTTGTGAAATGAATTTTCTTTTGGAGAATAAAACAGATTGAGTTTTGTGCTAGCATTGGTGCAAGGGAGACTGCAGAGTAGAGCCTGGGGAAGGAGCAGGTCTCAGAGGACCTAAGCCTGCCATGTGAATAAGCCCAGGCTTACCTTTTTGAGGACTAGACCACAGGAAGCAAAAAGACTCAGGCTAGCTGAGCCCCCCTACCAACCTGCAAACTGGCTGCAATCGAACGAGTGATCCCAGGCAAGACCAGCAGAAGAGCCAATTGGCCCAACCCAAAGAGCCGACCCATAAGATCCTGAGCAAATAAAATGTTTGTTGTTATAAGCCAAACAAAACAAAACAAAACCCCCAAAAAGCACATCCTCCAATGGAGCCTGCACATAGCCAGGTTACAAAATATTATATACAATAATTAAAAATAAAAATAATTTTTCAATGTTTATTTGAGAGAGAGAGAGAGAAAGAGAGAGAGCAAGTGCATGAGCAGGGGAGTGGCAGAGAGAGAGGGAGACACAGAATCCGAAGCAGGCTCCAGGCTCTGAGCTGTCAGCACAGAGCCTGACATGGGACTCGAACTCACATACTGTGAGATCATGACCTGAGCTGAAGTCAGACGCTTAACTGACTGAGCCACCCAGGTGCCCCCCCCAAAAAATTTTTAAAGTAGGCTCCACACCTAACATGGGGCTTGAACTCACAACCCCAAGATTTAGAGTTATGTGCTCTACTGATGGAGTCAGTCAAGTGCCCTGTATATACAATAATTGATGGGCTTCTATATATCAACAAGAACCATTTAGAGAATAAAATGCCATTTAGAGAATACAATGGAGGAAAACTGGCACACCTGGGTGGCTCAGTCGGTTAAGAATCTCTTGTTCTCAGCTCAGGTCTTGATCTCAGGGTCATGAGTAAGCCCTGCTTTGGGCTCTGTGTTGGGTGCGAAACCTACTTAAAAAATGAGGGAAAATTACATTCATATAGTGACAAAAATATATTACATCTACAAAAAGATGATCGGAGGAAGATAACAAATAGAGCCTGTACATCTATCTCCCATCCCACCCAACATTCTATTGATCTGGGAAGTGTTTTTAAGGATAAATTCTTTTTTTTAAAGTAAATTCCAACCCCAATGTGGAGCTCCGACTCATGACCCCTAGATCAAGAGTTGCATGCTCTACTGACTGAACCAGCCAGGCACCCCAAGGATAAATTATTTTTTTAAGTTTATTTATTTATTTTTAAGTTTTTTTTAAATATTTATTTTGTTTTGAGAGAGAGTGAGACAGAGCATGAGCAGGGGAGGGTCAGAGAGAGAGGGAGACACAGAATGTGAAGCAGGCTCCAGGCTCTGAGCTGTCAGCACAGAGCCTGACGTGGGGCTCGAACCCACAGACTATGGGATCATGACCTGAGCTGAAGTCGGATGCTCAACCGACTGAGCCACCCAGGCGCCCCTATTTATTTATTTATTGAGAGAGAGAGAGAGAGAGAGAGAGAGCGCGCGCGCGCGCACGCACGCGCAAGTGGGGGAGGGGCAGAGACAGAGGGACGGAGAGAATCCCAAGCAGGCTCTGCACTATCAGTGCAGGGCTTGAACTCTCGAACCATGAGATCATAACTTGAGCCAAAATCAAGAGTCAGATTCTTAACCAACTGAGCCACCCAGGTGTCCCAGGATACATTCTTAACAGTACAGGGAAAAGTGCTGAAGTATTCCTGGGAGATAGAAAGAAGGTGGGATCAGACTGAGAGAGAAGTCCAAGGAGACAAGATAATGGCTCAAATCACCAGAGGCAAGAGTTGTTCTTTGTAACAAAGCCTCCAAAAAAGTCCAAAGTCAGAGTCAAAAAGGACAAAGAGCAGGAGTGGGCCTTAGGATAATCATCAGGTGAGTTCATTGAAAAGTTCATTGGTAGATTCCCCTCCAAAGCTACATAGATTGGCTGGCAGTAGCCCTTTCTACCTCTAAGGTGCAGTTCCAAGAATTGTTCATTAAAGAAAGTAAATAATCAGGGGTGCCTGGATGGCTCAGTCAGTTGAGCATCTGACTTGGTTTCTGCTCAGGTCATGATATCATGGTTCATGAGCTTGAGCCCTGAATCGGGCTCAGGCTGGCAGTGTGGAGCCTGCTTGGGATTCTCTCTTTCTCTCAGTCTCTGTCTCTGTCTCTCTCTCAATAAATAAATAAATAGAAATTAAACAATCTGCCCAACCTTCTGTATAATACCTATGAACATTAATACATTTGACCATGTAATAGGCCACAAACACAATCTTGATGAATCTGGCCCCCAAAATGTAAAAAAATGCAAGGGACATTCTCGAACACAATAAAACAACTGTTTCTACTTGGAAGTTTAAAAAACGCCCTTAAAGATGAACTGAGGATGACTGCTTGAGCAAACTTGTCTACCTCTCCACTGAAATAACAGAAAAATAAATTGTATACAGTATCAGAAAACAAGAAAGGGTGCCATTTGGGGACGAGAAATTGGGAAGAATTCCTTAAGAAGAGAAAGTAGCTCAGATGAGATTTTCAAGGGTGAAGGGAACCAGAAGCCAAGATGGACAGGAGGAAATAACCAAGAAGAGAAGAATATATCCAGAAAAACTTCAGAGGGTAAATGAATAAAAACCCAAGAACTACACTCACAACTAAGGGGCTAGTTGGGCCTTCAACACCCTTACACTGGCCAGATGGCACAGTAATGACCATGAACTCCCTACCTTCTACATAGGAAAGTCCCCTAAGATGCACATAGGGAATGCTGAGAAAGAAGCCTATCAGAGCCCGGGATACCTCCAGCCCTCCATAGCAATAATGAAGGAGAGAAAAGCATTTGTAGAGAGGGAACCTTTTTTTTTTTAATTTTATTTTTAAGTAATCGCTACCACCAACATGGGGCTAGAACTCACAACCCTGAGATCAAGAGTCACATGATCCACTGGCTGAGCCAGCCAGGTGCCCTGAGAAGGGACCATTTCTAGTCTATCTGCTCCATGGCTAGTCATCCCAAAGCAAAGAGGAATACTCAGCATGTTCTACCTGCTTACAAAGAGTCTGAACCAGGTGCCCTACAATGAAACTTTCATGCGTTTTATGATTGTAATATTCAAGTAAAACTGTAAAACACATAAAATGTTGTCAAAAGCATTGTTGGCCTATTTCACTGGCTCAAGATCTGTGTTCCTACAAGTACATGTGTCTCCCTAAGGAGAATACATCTTTTTATTGAGGTAAAATTAGTATGTAACATTATATAAGTTTTTGGTGTACCAATATTATAATTCAATGTCTGTATACACTGCAAAGCGATCACCACCAGAAGTCTAGTTACCATACATCGCCATACAATTGACCTTCTTTACCCATTTTGCCCACCCTCCAACACCTTTCTCCCATGGTAACCATCAATCTGTTCTCTATTAGGTTGTTTTTGTGTTGTTTGCTGGCTTGTTTTAGAGTCCACGTATGAATAAAATCATATGCTATTTGTCTTCCTCTGTCTTTTTAAAAAAATTTTTATGTTTATTTATTTTTGAGAGAGAGACAGAGTGTGAGTGGGGGAGGGGAAGAAAGAGAGGGAGACACAGAATCCGAAGCAGACTCCAGGCTCTGAGCTGTCAGCACAGAGCTCAACGTGGGGTTCGAGCTCACAAACCATGAGATCACGACCTGGGCCGAAGTCGGACACTTATCCGACTGAGCCACCCAGGCGTCTCTGTCTTCCTCTGTGTTATTTCATTTAGCATTATACCCTCAAGGTCACTCATGTTGTCCTCTACTCTGAGACTTGGGACAGAACCTGAAGCTTATTCACGTTCCCCCTCCAATACACACCTGTTCCTCCTTTTTAAAAGTTTACTTATTTATTAATTTTGAGAGGGAGGCCGGGGAGGGGGGAGGGGCAGGGAAAGAGAGAGAGAGAGAATCCCAAGCAGGCTCTGCACTGTCAGCCATGCGGAGCCCAATGTGGGGCTCACCACAGACTGTGAGATCATGACCTAAGCCTTAATCAAGAGTTGGAAGCTCAACCAACTGAGCCTCCCACACCTATTCTCCTTAATGTCTGAAGTATCAGTGAGTTCCAAGCCCATCTGTCCCACACATGCAAGCTGCAAGAACTCTGGGAAGAAGTCTGACATCTGCCAGTGTCTCTGTGTATAATCTTTCTCTCTCTCTCTCTCTATATATATATATATATATAACATTTATTAAACACATGATGAATATTAACTGACCTTTCTATGGTCATTATGGAATGTGGGCTGAGAAGACCCCAGTGAACCATTCCTCCCCCATTCCTGCAGATGGTTGTTCCTGGCCTGGGAGGCAAAATCCTGGATTTGGGACCTATCCCACCCAGAGGTGTGACAAGTGACAGGATAATATTCTCAAAGAAGCAGGTAAACAAGGATGCCCTCACTACACATTCCCCAGGAGCGGATACTGTGGGGAGGGTCACCCCTGTGAAGAAGGCTGTATCACAGGGAACATGGTGGTCAGAAAGAGTTCATGTATGTATCCCTATCTATCTACACCCCTGGCCATGCCTTATTCCCCACCTGTCTGTCTTGTCTAGAGCTCCAAAGAATGGTGATTCTTTGAGGTTTTTCTCAATCTCTCAGGGCAAAGTCCTCTGGAGTGGGGTCCACCAACACCAGGGCTTTAGGACCCAGCCCCAGGGCTGATGTGAGGATAGCAATACTGCAACCCTGCAGCTGTCATAGCGTGTACATGGGAGAGGGCATACCCAATTCTGGCCCAGCGAATGTGAACTTAGCCTGGAGACATGATGATCAGCCAGAGGCCTAGGAGAGCCTTTCATTCCTGTCTCCTCCAGGACCCAATCATCTGTGGGTTTATGGCTTCTCCCTTCCTTGGATTCAAATCTACTGGGATAAGGAGACAGGTCCGGAGGTGGAACAAAGGCAGAGGTAGGGGAGATGGAAGCCTCAGTGGATGAGTGGAGACCTGCCAAGGCTGGGTGGTTGCTGGGAGGCTGAGGTGATGGGCAGTGGATGGTTAAAACAGCACCAACCCTGTTTCCATCTGGGTCTGGTATTTGATGTCCCATGCAAGTCACCTTGGTGACCTCTTTTGGCAACTTTAATGTCCCTTAATGTACCACACAATGGTTTGTTCCCAAAAAGACTCCCCTCTTCCTTTTCCCAGAGCTGATTATGTGGTCTGCAATGGTATGTATAGAAGGAGACTCTCCCATTCTCGACTCTTCATCCCACCCCAGCCCTCAAACCTTTGGTCATGAGGCCCTTGATGGGCAATTTCATACTTTTGTCTGGTGGATTCTTCCATCTGCTGCTCTCCTGCATCATGACTAGTAGACTCTTCCATTCCTGCCCACCATATGCTCTCCAGGGGACCACTCCTTCCCTATTCTTCTACATTCCCCAGTTGATGGTTTTATCTCTGTCTCCTCTCACAGACTTCCAAATGGACCATCCCAACCCCTTACCATGGAGATCTTACAGAGAGCAAAGGCCAAGGTGTCCAACCAGCACCCTCCCCAGAATTGGAGTGTATAGTGTCTATCAAAATAAAAACTAGAAACATCACCCATTAGAATGTCAGCTCCATCTGGGCTGGGACATTTGTCTGTCTTTTTCCCTGATGTCTTTCCAGCACCTAGAGCAGTGTTCAGTACACAGTACACGTTCAGTAGGTGTTTGTTGAATGAATGAACCCTTTGACAAGACAATTACACTTCTAAGACTTCGTGCTAAAAAACACACACACATGCATGGGGCTCTGTGCACAAGAACGAGAGGAGCAAACAACCGAGAAAAGCTTGTGCATGTTTATTAATTGTCAATGACTTATGCAATGTAAATTAAGAATGGGGATTTGCAATATGAAGAACCTGCTGAACAGGAACAAAATGAGTGGTACTTGTCCAGGACACACTGGTAGTGAGGAAAAAGCACGTGGGAAGTGCTTATAGTAGTACTGTGTGTGTGTGTGTGCACGCGCGCATGCAGAGAAAAACATGTGAAATCAAACACCCAGAACTGCCCTCAGCAGTCACATCTGCACATCTGGGAAGGAGGGTGGTGCTGTTCTGTGCAGAGAATTACCCGAAAATACAATACTTGTTTTCTAAGATAAGTGCATGAATACACAGAGAATAATATGTATTAGGTGTATATTTATTCATTAACAAAACTCGTATCAGAATATTTGGCACAGAGTAATAAAAGTCATGTTTAACTTTTCACTATTGTGAACTTTTTCTTTTACTTGCTATACACCTGATGACTAGGAATTCACAGCCATGCCCATGTTCATGAAAGGCCACCAGGTTCTGCTTTTTATCATGGGCACTTGTAACATTCCTGAGGTTGAGACAAGGAAAGAGAAGGAGAATCAGTGGCAGTGAGCTCCTATTGTCTGATAAATCAATACCAAACTCCTCATCCAGACCTGCAGGACCCTGAGCCCTCCGATTCTACCCTACCTCATAATCTGCATGCATCTCCCACTGCTCCTCAAAGTGAACCTTATGCTCATGCCATAGTGATCCCCTTACCTGTCCTGTGAGTTTTCTAGACTACAGGAAGGTGTGGCCTACACATCAGGAACTGACCAGGAGTTTGGGAGCCCACAGTGTTCTAGTTAGGGAGGATCCCTGGATATACAGAGCAAGGAGCAGAGAGAGAATGGGAAACCTCATCATTTAGCTTCAATGCTGCACCCCAAGGGACTAGGAGAAAGGAATGATTTCGGGGATAAGTGACAAGATGGGATACCAGTTCTATAACAGACAAGTACATTTTTCAGGGGTGCGGGTATGGACTGAAAGGTCACTTACAGAACTAGTCATCTTCCTCAGGATCGCTGATCTCTTCATATGTTACTAGGTTCTTTCTTTCGCGCAGTCTATTGGCCCAAATATTCTCTTTCATGGATCCTATGGTGGAGAAGAGTTGGTAAATGAGGGTTGGATGGGTTGGGGAGTGTAAGTCTCTGTTTTTTATTTTTTGTTTTTTTGGTGAGATGCCTCCTCCCTCCCAAGTGCCCACAGGCATTCGACATAGTCTGTTTTCCACATCTTCTGTCTCAGAGAGGTTGAGAAGTTAGACCTGCACCAATACATACCAAATACCTAGAATTTTAGCTTCTGGCTCCTCCCATTGTCATATTTAGATTCCCAACCTCTTTACTTACCAGAATATTCACTCAGACCTTCTTTCATTCAGCATATTTGTGTTAAGGGCATGTTGTGTGTCAGGCAATGAGCTGAGGGCTGGGTTTACAACTGTGAGTAAGATGCGTTCCCAGGTTATCACAGATGGAATTACTTGACTACCTCTTTCATATTGTCAGGCTTTCTAGATTTAACACCTTTGAACAATTTGTGAACTATGAGTCTTTATTTTCGTTTTATGGACTAGGAATCTGGAGTTCAAAGAATTTAGAAGACTTGCCTATAGTCACTTGACTTTTATTTTTAATTTTTATTTTTTTTTAAAGTAGGCTCCACACCCAGCATGGAGCCCAACATGGGGTTTGAACTCACAACCCTGAGATGACCTGAGCTGAGATCAAGAGTCAGAGGCAACCAACTGAGCCACCCAGGCACCCCTAGTCGCTTAGCTTTATATCAATGACAAGTCAGGTCTATGACCCTGGAAGTCATGTTCTAACATCTCAGCTGGAGCCGGGTGAGCTCCTCAGTCCAGTCTGGCCCCAATCCTGTCCAGGATCCATCCCCTATACCTAGACCACATACTTGAACATAGCCAGGAAACAGAGAAGTTATTCCCACGTAGCGACCTCTTACCTGGTGTCTTCTTACTCTGTTTACCAGAAGTACTCGGTTTTTCGGGGGGGCTCTGCTCTTCCTGAGCCTGCTCAGAGCCAAGTGCTACTGGCACTGGGTCTGAATCATTTTCTTCTTTTGGTTTCTCGTCCATCACCTTTTTAATGGGAAGGTCATATATAAACAGTATCAATACCATTTCTCTAGTGTTTTAGAGCTTACAAAGTGTCTTCACACCCAATACTTTGATTAATGTCCTCAAAAACCCCAGAAGATCATTATATCACCCGTACTTAAATTATGAAGAATCCGGGAGGTTAGAACAAAAAGGAATGGCCTAACTGAGGATGTCTCCAGGGCTAGAATGTTTGTCTTCACCCTACTGCAAATAGCAAAATGCTCCATGTAAGTGGAGTGTGGTAGACAGAAGAGTCAGAGTAGATCCCACGTGGTCTGTGGATGAAAGGAGGGGCTCCTTTCTCGCATAGAAGCTAGTAGAGAGCTCCAGGGAGAATAAATGTAAAACTGCACAGAGAGGACAAAGCACTGCTGGGAAATGGTATAGGGGAGAGGAGTAGAGGAGTACAGGGAAGGGAGAGGAAAGGAATGGTTCACAGAAATTAATATAGACAGCAATGCAGCGCCAGATGTCACCTACTGTCCTATGCTGGCAAGAACGCTGAATGTGGAATTAGGCAAGACGGCTCCTGTACCAACTCTGCTTGCATCAGGGTGTGTCATTGACCAACAATCTTAAGCTACCTTTCATTTAGTTCCCTCATCTACGAAACAGTGAACAATAAAAGTAAAAGAAGCTAAGTGAAAATACTGAGCTTGCAAAAACTTTTCAATGTGGTAATAACGAAAATGAATACTTTCTTTTATGATCCTTCTTTGAATTCTCTCAACTATCTCCAACTCCCAGATGCCTTTACCCTCTTAAAGTAGAGTTTCTTCTACAATTGTGTAATCACTTATTCAGTGAACATTCAGGTACCTCTGGGGGACTTCCTGGGCTGGGCCCGAGGCTTCAGAGATGCCTCAGGTGCAGACAAGGCCCCAAAGGAGATCACAGTAGGGAGGGGCTGACAGCTCAGGCCGTTCTCAAGCCACATGAAAGTGTCCCTGCCCCAGAGGAGAGGGCAGCTCGTGCTTCCTTTTGCGAGAGTGGGTGTCTATATGGAAGCACAAGCAGCTTCTGTGGGGGTAATGCCTTGGGGGGAACACTTGAACTCCATAAACACATGAAAAGATTCTTGAGCTTGGAAATCCTGTGGGGCTTTTCTTAATTGTCCTGTGATTCATTAACAGTGTTTAGTAAGAACAATCACTCCTTCAAAAAAAGAAATGTTTCAAATGTACAGACTACTACCACTGCCTCTGTGGTCTCAGGCAAATTACTTATCATCTCTGCACCACGACATCCTCATCTTTATGATTAGTTTTTATTATTAATATCCTCATTATTATCTAGGAATAATGATAGAAAAACATCATAGAGGTTTTCTGAGGATTAACGAAATTAATCCTTGTGAATCGCTTAAAATAATATCTGACATCAATATGAAAACAACGGAAATATCAGCTATCACAATCGCTAATTATTAACCTACTGATGCTACATCAGAAATTGCGATAAAGAGATCATGAAAGGGGGGCAGCGAGGGTCAGGCTATATTCAATATTCTCCCACTCTTACCGATATTCATATCTGTGGAGGGAGAAAGAGTCTCTGGTTCTTTAGATTTGAGAGATACTCACCTTGAGGCGTTTTTCCTCCTGTACATCAGAATCTTCCTGAAGAGGTTCATCTAAAAGAAAGTGATAAGTAGGAATTTTTCTTTGTTGGCAAATATTCCCAAACTCCAGAGACTCCTGTAGTATCAGAGAATTCTGAGGAAAGGGTTATGAATCCACGTATTGTCAAGGAGTTATTTTGAGACTGGTTTTGGAATTACCCCTTTTTAAAAAAATTTATTTGAAGTTTACTTATTTTTGAGAGAGAGAAAGAGACAGAGCACAAGTGGGGGAGGGACAGAGAGAGAGGGAGATGCAGAATCCAAAGCGGGCTCCAGACTCCTCACTGTCAGCACAGAGCCCGACGTGGAGCTCAAACCCACAAACCATGAGATCATGACCTGAGCCAAAGTCAGATGCTTCACCAACTGAGCTACTGACTGAATTATCTTTAAATCGTGGTTATACATTTATTTATGGCATCATAATTCATAATTTTCCTTCTGATGATTTATAAAATGTGAACTAAACTCCATCACTGCCTCATCCTATTCTACTACATATTTCTTACTTCTCCCCCCAATTAAACTGAATTAATTAAATTAAATAGACTGCATTCATTTAAAGATGTGTGGCAAATCACTGTCCACTTAAACCAGGTGAATTTTATAGTATACTTCATATGCCAATTATACTTCAACAAAGTCATTAGGTGTATGATGAACCATGGATGATTTAGCAGTGGTTCTGAAATGTTTTCAGTAAAAAGATACTCCTTTAGTGTCAGAGGCACCTGGGTGGCTCAGTCAGTTAAGCATCTGACTCTTGGTTTTGGCCCAGGTCATGATCTCACAGCTCGTGGGTTCAAGCCCCGTGTTGTGCTCTTGGTGCGGAGCCTGCTTGGGATTCTCCCTGTGCGCGCGCGCTCTCTCTCTCTCTCTTTCTCTCTCTCTCTCGCTCTCTCTCTCTCAAAATAAATAATAATAATAAAAGGATGCTCCTTTAGTGTGAAAACTTTTGTAGATTCTCAAGCACTGAATTTTCAGCCCTCTCGCAGTAGTTCTGGGAATTGTGGAATCTGGCTTGTTTTCCTGGAGAGCCATAGGTCTGTTGCAGATGATTTGAACATTCTGACTCTGTCTGCTTACAACTGTGCCGCCAGAACAGAAGACCAAGTGAATACATCTCATCCTCTTTATAGCGAGTACACACACTGCCCAAATGCATACAGATTTCTAGAATCTATCCTTTTTGCCGTTTGTTACCCCTGCTCACTGACAACTAGGAAAGCTCAGTGTGTGGAGGATGACTCTCCCAAGCTCAACACCTAGAATCAGGTTGGATTAGGAGCGAAAAGACTACTTGGTTTGGGTAAAAACACAGGGAAATGGCTGTGTGTCATTACATAATGCATTAATCACTCTCCCTTAAGATATTTATCCAATACCTCTGCCCTATTATGAAATTGACTCTGGAAGTTTTTTTGTGGATTTACACTTTTTTTTAAGTAATTTCTATACCCAATGTGGGGCTTGAACTCATGACACATAGATCAAGAGTCGCATGTTCTACCAAGAGCCAACCAGGTGCTCCACTGGATTTACACTTTAATTACATTTTTCTTAATTGTCCTGTGATTCATTAACTGTGTTGAGCAAGAATAAAAACTCACTTAAAAAAAAGAAATGTTTCAAATGTACAGAAAAATATGGAGAATAATATTGGAAACACAGGCACACCTCCACTGAGTCTAGTCAGATCTTACCATTATCCAACAACTGCTTTAGATTGTTCCGAGATCTTTATTCAAAATATAAGAAAACATGGGGCCCCCGGTGGCTCAGTCAGTTAAGTGTCTGACTCTGGATTTTGGCTCACGTCATGATGTCATGGTTTGTAAGTTCAAGCCTCACATCGGGCTCCACGCTGACAGTGCGGAGCCTGCTTGTGATTCTCTTCACTCTCCCTCACTCTCTGCCCCTCCCCTGTTCTCTTTCTCACACACACTCTCTCTCAAATAAGTAAATAAAACCTAAAAATTATATAACAAAACGCTATAAACAAGTCACAGTTGAAGCCATCTGTACAGTCTTCACCAATCCCTGCCCTCCCTCCTTCTGCAACTCCTGAATTTGATGGGTTTTATTCTCACTCAGGTTTTTATACATTTACCATTTACTTATTATCCATAAAAATATATACTCTCATTTTGCAGGCTTTAGGATTTTATATGAATAGCCTCTGACTGTGCTTAATCTTCTATATCCAACTTTTCTCACTCATCCATGATGCTTTTGAGAGAATGAACTCCTGAGAATCCTTCCCAAGCAGCTGGACCCAAAGCAGTTGGGCTTCAGGACACCCTTTCTGGGCCCTTCCTGTCCACTTACCCTTGTTCCCAGAGTCCTTGTTTTCATCAGAATCATGCCCACTGGATTCTGTGGCCTGTTTTCTAGGACGCATGAAGGCTGGGAGGGTGGTCTTGAGACCTAGAAAGAAGCAAAATATTTGTTCTTTAAGAGACAACTTGAGAGAAGGAATGTGGGGTGGGATCCTGGGAGGCAGCAGGAGAAGTAAAGCTCATCAGCTGGGGGGATCCGAACAAGAGTGAGCAGAAGAGAAACATGTGGGATCTAGGTCTGAGCATCTTTGTGGCCACTCCAGGCCCTCAGGCCTGGACAGAATAGAAAAGAGCAGAGGGGTGCCTAGGTGGCTCAGTCAGTTGAGCGTCCAACTTCAGCTCAGGTCATGATCTCACGGTTGGTGAGTTCGAGCCCCACATAGGGCTTGCTGTTGTCAGCGCAGAGTCTGCTTGGGATCCTCTGTCCCCCCCCCCCCGCCCCTCCCTCGCTCACGCTACTCTCTCAAAAATAAATGAAACTCCTCTCTCCCCCCAAAAAAAGAAAGGAAAAGAAAAGAGTACCCCAAAGCTGCCCTGGAATTTCTCCCTGCACAAAGGCAGGTGTGGGACACTTGCTGCAGCCTAGGAAGAAGCCATGGCATGTAAAGGGACTGAGGGGAGAGTGATGTGTTCCCAGGCTTGTCTGTACCCGAACTTTCCGTTACCTAGACTAGTCATGGTGTCATAATTTCTCTTCATATACACATAAGTGATTTTATCCGAGTATCCAAGTTTTGCCCACTCTTCTTCAGAGAAGTATTTCGAAATAGTATTGAAGACCTAGGAAAGAAAAATAAGTAAATCCTAGCAGCACCTCAGTTAAACATGTCTGATCTTCAGCTGGGGTCTCTTTCTCTGCCACAGGACCTCCGTGTTGAATCTGTGAACTGGGGATAATAATCCCTCCCCGTTAATGTCATGGGTAACATTCCCTAGCCTCTCCCCAGGCAGGCAGTAGATGCTTAATGCTGGTAGCATGCTCTTTCACCTTCCAGAATGGACTGAGAGTCACCAAATGCAGTGCAAGGTCACAGTCCTGTTGTCTCCAGGGATGCTAGGTGAGGAGAGAGTGAGGATGGGAAGCTCCTGAGTCTCTGGATCTCCCCCCGAGACCCTACTCCTTTTCTCCAGTGCCTCTGACCTCACCTCCTCAGAAATTTAGTCACCCTACGGTGTGCCCTGGGCCGCTCCTCTACCCCCTCCAGATCACCTCACCTTGAAATTCTTCTCTGATCTCTGGGCAACTGCCTTGGGCCTCTTCACAAAGGAGCTGTCTTTGTTCACAGCACTAGACATAGTTTGATCTTGAAGCGACATAACGTAAATCTCTCCACACACGTGGCCAAAGGACCTGAAGAAGGGAGACAGCACTGAGGTTAGGCTACATTCGGTTAGTCACCTGGAGTTCTAGGTTCTACTTTTCTCCATCCTGGGCTTATCTGTCCCTGAAAAAGGACATGGTTGTGGGGGAGTGGGTTGGGGAGGTGGAGTCAAGTGAACAGTGGGCTGGAGATTTTTGGGAGAAGTATTTGGTTAGGGATGATAGGTTTTCTGTAAGCATGAAAGCATCCTTGAGCCTTTGAGAGGGGACTGGCTACTGTTGATGGTAGTTTGCCTCAATTTTGGTTTATCCTGAAGGAAAGCTATAAAGACAACCTTGCTGGGCAAGAAGTGAAGTGAGCATCTAGTTTTATGAGGGGGTAGGGGGCATATTTTGAGGCAAAAGAGTGGGAAGGTAAGTCCCAGAGACCATATGGTGTCTCTGACAGATGGGTTTGGGTTTTCAGGCAGAGGATGTGGGGTTTTGCTCTATTGAAAATAAATGAGGATCACTAATATAAAGTGGATTTAGAGCCCATTATTAGTTCATTTGAAAATTATTAGTGTGAAGAGAGCTAGAATCTCCAAGACTACATGATCAGTCATCATTTAGGCTGAGAATGTGGAGAGTTTCAGTGTAGCAATCTGGTGTTCCCCAACGTTGGGAATCTCTATGGGAGAGAAAATCTAGGGGGTCAAAGAAAGTTTCTGCTTTATCCTAGAGGACTCAATAAAAGAGTCACCTAGGCAGTGGGTTATCCTAGAGGACTCAATAAAAGAGTCACCTAGGCAGTGAATTATTCTAGAGGGCTCAATATGAGTCACCTACACAGTGGGTATTATCTCCGGTTGAAGAAACCTAGGGGCGTCTAGCTGATTTGGGGGTTTCTCAGGCTGACGGGAGTTCTACCCTCAGGAACGACAACTAGAAAGTCTCACAGATGAAATATAGTTTTCTTTCTGCCTGACGGGGATTGGCCCGAAAGACTTTAAGTCATTTCTCAGTCCTAAGGATCTTGAGGATGTTGGGAGGCACAGCGAGAAACTACCTACTCACCTTTAACCGGCCCACGACCGTCTGAAGAGACTGCTTACCTCAGAGGCGAAGCGCAATAGAGGTGAAGCGTCACTCCCCTGGATGAAATCACAATTCCACTGCAAGGACAATCAACCAATCAGAACAGTGAATGAATTTGAACTGGCCAATCAGGGGGTAGGAATGTAGGCGGGGCCAGTGAGTCAGGCACGGGGTCTCTGAAGTCCAGCTCCAGGGGCAGTACCGTTTTTTTTTTCACGGTGGGTTAATTTTCGCGCTTGAAGCAGGATTGTGCTGTGCGAAAGTTGGACACTCCAGGTTCCGTAGGCCCATAAGTGCGCATGCTCACATGGTCCCTTTCTCTTCAGTGTACTGCTCTGTTCTGTACATTTGTTGTTTAGTTTTAATAAATGGTAAATATGAGGCCATCACCTCAAATCCTTGCTATCAGTCTCAACTTCCTCAGGTATGAGGGTCTTTTCTAGGACCACTCTAGTGACTTAAGAATTTTAAACTTTTAAAAAATTGAATTCCTTTCATTAATATATGTATCAAGTTATTGAAATGGTGACTTCATATGGTTGTCCCATTAAAGATAGCAGGTACCTTTTGCAGGTACAAAGGTACAGAGGTGTCTACAGTCTTTATATGTTGATCCTTCAACAGCAGTCTCATTTTGGATTTCCTCATTCTAGATGAAGATTGACAAATTATTCATAATCAAACTGATTTTGTTAGATGACTAACAAAATTTCTAGTAAATTGACTAGGAGCTCCCCAAGGAAGAGACACACAAATAGGACACATCACAGTTATTATCTGAAATAGGAACTATCTGATCATTGTTACAGTGATTCCATAAATTCTGTCAGGTAAAATTTGATCCTCGACAAAAGGCACACTTAATGGTGGGAAAAACTTGTGTTCTCTTGACAAGTCTCTGTGTTGTTAGAAGTGAGTGTTTCACTCCTATTACTGTTCTCTACTGAATCTTGAGAGATCTGAAAATTTGGAATGAGACAGGAAACACAATATTCATCTTGATACCTTTTCTTTTTGAGAGAGAGAGCGAGCGAGCAAGAGAGCAGGGGGAGGGTCAGAGGGAGAAAGAGAGAATCTTAAGCAGGCTCCATGCTCAGTGCAAAGCCTGATGCGGGATTCAAAATCACACCCTGGGATCATGGCCTGAGCTGAAATCAACATCAACAGTCCAACATCAACAGTCCAACATCAACAGTTGGATGCTCAACCAACTGAGCCACCCAGATGCCCCTATCTTGATATTTCTTTTTTTTTAAGTTTATTTATTTATTTTGAGAGAGAGAGAGAGAGAACATCAAGCAGGCCCTGAATTGTCAGCACAGAGCCTGATGGGGGGCTCAATCTCACAAACTGCCAGATCATGATCTGAACTGAAATCAAGAGTTGGATACCCAACCGACTGAGCCAACCAGGCTCCCCTCCCATCTTGACACTTCTTAATAAGATTTGAAATGATATCTCAAGTAATAGAATTTAATCTGTTTTGCACAGCATCTGCAACTACCAAAAAACTTCCTCATGATAGTTTCAAGGCCTCAGGCTTGTTCAGGACATTCTCTCTCAATTCTAGTCGCATTTCCATAACAGAGGGGACAACGTATTCTGCTTTCTCTTGTTGCAGTCAGAAAACATTTCTGTTTTTAAAAAAAATTTTAATGTTTATTTATTTTTGAGAGAGATACAGAGATGGAGCATGAGGGGGGAGGGGCAGAGAGAGAGGGAGACACAGAACTGGAAGCAGGCTCCAGGGTGTGAACTGTCAGCTCGGAGCTGGACATAGGGCTTGAACTCCCAAGCTGTGAGATCATGACCTGAGTCAAAGTCGGATGCAATCGACTAAGCCACCAAGGCGCCCCAGTCAGAAAACATTTCTCATAGAAGATGTGCTGATAGGCCATGGCCCCATGACAGTTTTGAGCACCCCTACCAGGTAGGGCAATAGAAATTATCTTTGGTGTAGGACATGGCCGCAGACAACTCCTCAGTCATGGTGAGGGATGAAGGATCAAGGCAACGATGGTGGTGGTGGCAGTGTCAGCAGCCAACATGGCAGTGGGGGCCTGTTTGACTCCTTGCACATGGGGAACGGGAATTATTTTAATTATTTTTTTACTGTTTTTGATATGTGTTTTTGAAAGATGTGCTTTTTCTAGAAGACCCAATAACCAGGGACAAGTTTTTCCCTTAATGGTAATATTTTAATAGTAATAGTATTAAAGAGAGTATCCATGTAATTATAGCTTGCTCTGTCCCTCAGGGGATTCAGAAGATACTTTCTCTAGAAATTCTTTCCTACCTCATACCGCCAGTGCCTCCAATGGGTCCCCAATTCCTCCTGTTCTTTCTATTCACAGGCTTGATCCCTTGATGTTGTTCCTCCCAGAATAACAGCGAGGTCCCTTAGAACAGGGACATGGCAATGACCTTTGTGCCCAGCACAAAGCCCTTTATGTGCATTACTCTATGTAATTTTCACAACCTCACCTTGAGTTAAGTACTGTTATTATCCCCATTGTGTAGATAGATGTTGAGACTGAGGCTCAGAGAGTTAGGCAACCTGATCAAGGTCACACAATTCACTCCCAAGTTGAATTGAACCCAAAGTATGTGTTTTTAATTACTCTTTTATATAGCCTTCAATATTTGTTGGTTAGTTGAATGAATGAATGAATGAATGCATGCATTTTAAAACTACAAAGGACTTTCAACATAATCTACATGATCTCTAAAAATCACCCAAATTTACTTTGGCTGCTGTAACAAATTACCAAAAGTTTTATGGAATAAAACAACAGAAATTTATTTTCTCAGAGTTCTGGAGGCTAGAGGTCTAAAATTAGTTTCTCTAAGCTGAAAAGAGGGTGTCAGCAGGGCTGACTGAGGGTGTCAATACTTCCAGAGGCTCTAGGAGAGAATCTTCTTACTGCTCTTTCAGCTTCTGGTGGCTGCCAGCATCCTTTGGCTGCGTCTGCATCATTCAAATCTCTGCCTCCATGGTCACATCCGCCTCTTCTGTTGGTGACAAATTTCCCGCTGCCTCCCTCTGATAAGGACACCTGTGATACATTTAGAACCCACCCAAATAATCAAGGATAATCTCCCTATCTCAAGACCCTTAACTTAATCACATCTCAAGATCTTTAACTTAATCAAATTGGCAAAATCTTTTTTTGTTCATATTGTTGGTAGCACACATAAGTTCCAGGAAATAGAATATCTTTGGTGGGGGAGGGGAAGTTATTCAGTCTCCTATAATCTGCCCTCTGGTCCCAGAAGACTCACATCCATCCCACATGCAAAACACATGTACTACATCACCAATCCCCAAATTTCTCAATACATCAACTCAAGTCCAAAATCTCTAATATTATCTGCTCCAAAGTACCAAACCTCATCACCTGAAATAAGTATGGATGAAATTCTGGGTATGATCCATCCTGGGTTAAAATTCCTCTTTGGACTTGGACACTAGAAATCAAGTTATCATTCTTAGAGGGAAAGATGGCAGAGTAGAAATATCCTGAACTCACCTCCTCTCAGATACACATCAAGGCTGTAACTGTATTTAGAGCAACTCTTTCCGAGAATCGCTTGGAGACTAGCAGAAAATTTCTTCCACAGGTAAAAATATGAAGAAAAAGTCTTATCAAGAAGGGTAAGAAAGGCGGAGATGCATCCTGGTTGGGAACCAAAGCCGTGTTGTAACAATTCACAAGTAGGAGGAATATGATAGGAATGGAGGTCCTCTGTGAGGAGCAAGGGATTCAAGCCCCACGTTGGGTACCCCCAGCCCTGAAGATCTGCACCAGGAAGATGAGCTTGCATAACATTTGGCTTTGAAAATCAGTGGGGCTTAACTCTGGGAGAGCTGGTGGTCTATAGGAAACCAATGCTCTGTTTTTAAAGGGCTCACACAATCTCACTTTCTCTGACACCCAGCACAGAGGCAGCAGTTTGAAAAGCGGCTGGGCCATATACGAAGAAGATTTATTGACTAATTTTAGGGCATGTGCTGGAGGAGTAGAGCTCTGTAGTAACTTCTTCCTGGAGCAGGGAAATTTTTCCTGGCCCAATGCTGGCAGGTACCAGTTCTGACACTGTCCATTTACCTCGATAGTACCGCTTGCCCTGTCTGACTCCCTGCAGTCCTACCCTACCCAATGCACCCACTTCAGTAGGCACCCCTTCAAAGCAGCTCCTGCCCCACCACTTCCTGTGGATATCCTCATTGTAGCTGGACTGGTCCTGATAAAGCCTTGGTTCTGGAGTTTTAGAAGCTCACAGCGACATTCTACAGGCACTCAATGGTTTTGCTATTTCAGAACTTTGGGGTATCCAGGTCCTCTTGTAGTCACTGAGGTACTTGTCGCACTGGGGCTCCAGGCTCTCAACCAAGGCACAGTGCAGGCTGGCCTGTGCCCCCTACCATGTTGACTTGATTAAGGGAGAGAAGAGCCTCCACAGCAGGCATGGCAGGAAGTAGTGCTAGACCAGTTGGGAGTAGATGATGTGTGGGTGCACTGCATAGGTGGTGCCTTGAGCCTCTTGGCCAGTTCCCAATTAAAAATACATTGGCCACCTAGCTGTGGCAATGAGCAACCCCCCCCTCCCCCCGCCGGCTGTAGTGCTTCTCACCCTGGGGGTTGTGGAAGTGAATCTTGCCAGCATGGTGGGTTACTGATGACAGGTTCATTACCTGTGAGGGCGCAGACTTTTTCAGCAGCTCCAGGAGCAAGTGGGTACAAAGGAAACGGCTCAGGTGGTTGACTTTCAGGTGGGTTTCAAAGTCACCAGCTGTCTTGGAACATGGATACATTATCACTCTTGCATTGTTGATCAGAATATGGAGCTGCTTTTTCTCTGCCAGAAAGCCCTTAGCAAAGGCTCAGATGGATTTGGTATTGGATGGGTCCAGTTTCTGAATTAGCATCTGAGAGTTCTTTGTATTGGCCTAGATTTCACTGGCTAGCAGATTATCCCCCTTCAGTATATCTCGGTAGGCAATGCATAGTTGGGCTCCTCTGCTACCAAGCTCTCTGACTGTCTCCTTGCTGATGCCTATGTTGGCTCCGGTGATCACCACTATCTTCCTGGGAAGCTGCATGTTTGTTCTCCAAACTCCAGCGGCAAAGGACTTCCTAATGGATAGAGTTATCACATAAAGGAAAGAAAGGAAGGAGGTGAGCAGTCCAAGGAAAACCGGCATCTTTTCAATTTTTTTAGGTGCTCCTGCTTTAGCAAAAGCAGCTTTTACTTCAACTCTGGCTCTGTCTCCTGGTCTGGGTCCAAACTTTGGCTGCTTCTCTTTCCCCCTTATTTAGCTTCTCTAGCTCTTGGGCTGTCAGTAACAGCTTGGCCTGCCTCTTTCTTACAAGGATACATATGGTTGCATTTAGGGCTCACCGAGATAATCCAGGATAATCTCCCTATCTCAACAGCCTTAACTTAATCCTATTTGCAAAGAACCATTTTCCAAATAAGGTAACATTTACAGATCCCAGGGATTGTGACTTAATATCTTTGAGGGGCATTATTCAGTCTACTATAAGGAGTAAGTCAGACACCTTATTCTGAAGTTTTAGGATCACTGGGTTTGGAAAGGAGTGACTGGAGCTTTCTGAGGCCACATGGGCAGAAGTCAGTGCAGCCTGGTGGGAGGGATGTGGGCTCTGTTGTCAGACAGACCTGAATTCACTTTCCAGCCTCAAAATCTGATGACCTTGGGGAAGTCACTTAACCTTTCTGACTCTCCATTTCTCCCTCTGTGAAATGAAATAATAACTGTTCCTCCCTCACAGGGCTATTTTAACTTGTACTTGTAAAGGACTTAGCATAGGGCTAGGCACATTGTGAGTGATTAATAAATATTAGCTGTTATTATTAAATCATGAACATGGTGACAATAATATCATACACTTGTTCTCACAGTTTCAAGAGCCCAAGATTTGGCCAGAGTCAGTCAACAAACAGTAGAGGAATAGATGAAGACCATGTCTGGCTGATCCTTCAAAGCAATGATAGGAGGAGATTGTAAACTCTGGCACATGCAGAGGGCATATGTAAAGGATGGGCATGTCTGCAAGCAGGAAAGTCTGTGGCCAGTTGTATGAGGGACTTACCAACTCTTAGGACTGCAGAGTGTGGTGTGGAAAACCAGGATGGTGGAGGTCTCCGTGCTCAGTACTTTTCTCCAAAGACAACAAGAGACACTTTCTGCACCAGTGGCGGTGACAGATCCCTGTATGAGGGTAAAGCCTGCACCAGGATCCAGGATGCTGTGTACCTTCTGACTCCAGGATGGATGCATGAAAAAGCTGGCATCAAGTGGCTCTGGGAGTTTTCCATGATTCCGAAGAATATTGCTCATTGAGCTCATGATTTTTTCACTCTATAGGATATTTCCACTTATTTTCTTAAAAAATTAAACTTTAGGTGCACCTGGGTGGCTCAGTCGGTTAAGCATCTGACTTCGGCTCAGGTCATGATCTCATGGTTCGTGACTTCAAGCCCTGTGTCGGGCTCTGTGCTCACAGCTCAGAGCCTGGAGCCTGCTCTGGATTCTGTGTTTCCTTCTCTCTCTGCTCCTCCCCTACTCACACTCTGTCTCTGTCTCTGCTCCTCTCTAAAACAAATAAACAAAAAAATAAAAATAAAAATAAAAGAATTTCCCGGAGAGCTCATTAAACGTAGATTGCTGTCCCCATCCCCAGAGCTTCTGATTCACTAGATCTGTGTTGGGGTCCAAATATTTGCATTGCTAACAAGATGCCAGGTGATACTGAGGGCTAGTACAAAAAAAATAAAGTTTATATTATGTATAACATAAAGATGGAATCTTGCACAAATTGTAACTTTATCATTTGACACAGGTAGGGGAACTCAAGATTTAAGAGTTGGTATTATTTTCCTAAAGGTAAAACACTGTTGTTGAGTATGACATCGGAAAAATATATCTGCCAGTTTCAAGTTTCAACAATTTAAACTTTCTTGCATGTATTTCTGGTATGATTGGCCATGTGGATTATTGTTATCTATGACATTAAAAATAGCTTTATTGGAGTGCCTGGGTGGCTCAGTTGGTTGAGCATCTGACTTAAGCTCAGGTTATGATGATCCCACAGCTCGTGGGTTTGAGCCCTGTGTCAGGCTCTCTGCTGACAGCTAAGAGCCTGGAACCTGCTTCAGATTCTGTGTCTTCCCTTCTCTGTCTCTCCCTTGCTTGTGCTCTGTCTCTCTCTCAAAAATAAATAAACATTTAAAAATTTTTAAAAATAGCTTTATCAAGATATATCTTGATATTATAGCTCGAATTATAGCTGTATCAGCATACAATAAATTGTACATATTCGAAGCGTAAAATTTGATGGGTTTATATATTATACATATTCACCATAATCAAGACAGCGAATATATTCATCACTCTCTCATCCCCATTCTCACACACTTACTGATGCTTTCACTAAAGTTTAGTTTGCATTTTATAAAGTTTTATATAAATAGTACCCTTATTTGTATGACTTCCTTCATTCAATATCATTTTGAGAGTCATCCATGTTGTATTATATGGATATACTCTAATTTGCTTATCCATTCATCTATTGATGGACATTTAGGTTGTTTTCAGTTTTTGACTATTACAAATACACTTGCCATGCAAATTTTTGTATAGACATATATTTTCTTTTCTCTTGGAAAAAAACTAAGAGTGGAATAGCTGAATCATATGGGAGATGCATGGTAAGATTTTTTTTAAATGTTTATTTATTTATTTATTTTGAGGGGGAGAGAGAGAGAGAGAGAAAGAGAGAGAAAGTTAGTAGGGGAGGGGCAGAGAGAGAAGGAGAGCAAGGATCCCAAGCATGTTCTGCACTGTCAATGCAGAGCCCAATGAGAGGCTCGATCTCATGAACGATGACATCATGACCTGAGCTGACATCAAGAGTCAGACACTTAACTGGCTTAGCTACACAGGCGCCCCGTTGCATGGTTAGATTTTAAAGAAACTATCAAACTGTTTCCCAAATTAGCAGTGCAGAGAGCTCCAGCTCCTCCACATACATGCCAGTACTTACTACGGTCATTTTAATTTTAGACATCCTATTAAGTGTGTGTAGTGGTATGTCTTTATGTTTAAATTTATTTATTTATTTATTTATTTATTTATTTATTTATTTATTTTTATGGTTTATTTATTTATTTATTCATTTATTTATTTTTGAGGGAGAAAGAGAGAGCACAAGCAGGGAAGGGGCAGAGAGAGAGAGGGAGATGCAGAATCCAAACCAGGCTCCAGGTTTTGAGCTATCAGCGTGAAACCCGACGTAGGTTCGAACCTACAAACTGAGAGATCATGACCTGAGCTGAGGCTGGACTCTTAACTGACCAAGCCACCCAGGCACTCCTAATTTTTCAGCCCCGCTGAGCATGGGGCTTGATCCCACAACCCTGGAATAATGACCTGAGCTGAAATCAAGAGTCAGATGCCCAAGGAACTGAGCCATCCAGGTCCCCCATGTCTTTATGTTTTAAATTTATATTTCCTTACTGACAATGATGCTGAGCACATTTTTCATGTATTTGTCATCTGTATATCTTCTCAAATCTATTGCCTATTTTTTATTGGGCTACTTAAAAAGATTTTTTTTAATGTTTATTTATTTTGAGAAAGAGAGAGAGAAAGTGCAAGTGGGGGAGGAGCGGGGAGAGAGAGAGAGAGAGAGAGAGAGAGAGAGAGAGAGGGAATCCAAAGCAGGCTGCAGGCTCTGAGCCATCAGCACAGAGCCCAATGCGGGGCTTGAACTCACAAACCACGAGATCATGACCTAAGCTGAAGCTGGATGCTTGACTGACTGAACCACCCAGGTGCCCCTATTTGGCTACTTTTTTTTTTTAATGTTTATATATTTTGAGAGAGAGAGAAAGCATGTGTGCATGCGAGTGGGGGAGGAGCAGAGAGAGAGGGAGGAAGAGAGAATCCCAAGCAGGCCCCATGCTGTCAGTGTAGAGCCCCATGCTGGGCTCAATCCCACTACCTGAGCCAAAGTCAAGAGTCTGTCCCTTAACTGACTGAGCCACCCAGGTACCCCATCGACATTGTCTTTTTAACCAATGAGTTTGCTTTTAACCACAGATTTGTCATTTTAATGTGTCTTTCATTTAACATGTCACCCTAAAATATGTATAGAAAAGTGAAAACAGAAGTCGTTCCACAAAATTCTTTACTGACTATTCACTACCATATTTACTATCAATAAACCATTAGAACAGTGATTCTCAACCAGGGGTAATTTTGCTCCCCAAAGGACATTTGGCAATGTCTGCAAAATTTTGTCACAATTGGGATGAGGGGGCCCCTGGCATCTAGTGGACAGAGGCCAAGGATGAGGCTAAACATCCTACAATGCACAAGATAGCCACCCACAACAAAGAATTATATAGCCCAAGATGTCAATATTGTTGAGATTGAGAAATTCTGCATTAGAAATAAGTAAATTCAGATGTGATCCTCACAATAAATGTACTTATGCAGACAACACAATGTAGACAGATGCAGCAGGGGCTCGCTTAAATTTCATATAAATTTTATCTTTTCCAGGGTTCCCCGGGTGGCTCAGTCGGTTGAGTGTTTGACTTCGGCTCAGGTCATGATCTCGCAGTCGTGGGTCTGAGCCCCGCACTGGGCTCTGTGCTGACAGCTCAGAGCCTGGAGCCTGCTTCGGATTTTGTGTCTCCCTCTCTCTCTCCACTCCTCCCCCGCTCATGCTCTGTCTCTCTCTCTCTCAAAAATAAGCATTAATTTTTTTTATCCTTTCCTCAAATCCTATAAAAACTGTGACTTTTCTTTCATTTGGTGAGATGTCCCATGGTTCTTTTGATGCGCATTTTCCCTCATTGAAAAGGATCAATAAACTCGACATTGTTGGACTGCAGGTTTGTTGCTGGTGCTCTTAGGTTGAACAAATTCATGGGGCACCTGGTGGCTCTGTCGGTTAAGTGTCTGACTATTGGTTTCAGCTCAGGTCATGATCTCATGATTCGTGAGTTCTGTGCTGCCAGTGTGGAGCCCGCTTGGGATTCTCTCTCTCTCCTTTTCTCTCCCCTCCCCTGCTCGCACTGTCTGTCTCTCAAAATAAATAAATAAACTTAAAAAAAGAACAAAAATATGCTGTGGAATCAGATTCTCCATTTTGAGATATGTTTCTGGGAAACTGGACTGGTCCAGAAACTCTGGAGGAATGGGGGTGGAGATGATGAGATAAGCTTCTGAAGGACGGGCAGGGTAAGCTGAGTATAGGCCCCAATTCACAAGCATCCAGGGCTGAAACACTCTCTACTTGTGGTCATCTTGCCCCTCCTTTCCCTGCTGCAACAGCTTCATCAGCTCCTGGGGGCTTAATGTCCATAGGATGGCCTAGCCCTGTGATCCGAATCACCCAGCAGAACTGATACGTTCATGGGGCTGGGACTGTGTAACCTGGGTTCCCACAATAGTAGCCAAAGCCAGCTGGATCACCAAACACAGTACCTTGAAGAGTGGCACTGACGTTCAAGCTTAGCACCTCATTCCAGATGGATGTTGAGGTCCACACTGCCTCTGGCTGTTAAAATGCAGATGCTGCTGCTCGTCAAATCCTGAGTAATTAATTAAATGCTTTTACTCCTCTGGCGCAGAAGTTCCCATGGCTCCACTGGCCCCTGGCCCTTAATTCCCTTCAACTTGGAAAGCTGCAGAGCAAAGTAGTTTGGGCCATCTGCCGAGAAACCTGGGACACAGGCTCCTCCCCTGAGGCCTTTGAATCCACTGGTGCAACTGGTGTGTCCTGATACCTGGCTACCTGGAGGCAGAGCATTGGACAAAAGGACCTGTTGGGGCACAGGTAGCACAGAGAGAGGACATTTTCTGCAGCTCCATCCCAAGGGGGTCAGATGTAGGTTCCTCACTCCTGCCCTAAGGATACTCTGGCCGCTCCTAGGGACAGAGGCAGTTTCTCTGCTTCCTTTAGTCTCTCCCAAGCCCCTTCCAAGGCCTCTTCAGTGGGAGGAAGGAATCAATCCTCAGCTCCTGACCGTTTCCTTGGGAATGTTCTCCACAGGTTTCACATGTGAATTTATCCTGGAGGGGGGACAGTGGGGACCCAGTGGGACAGATAACAGGGCAAGGGCTCCACCAAAGAGATGCTGGGGTAGCCAGATCTTTGACATAGATTCTCATTGATACACTTCAGTTCTACCTGTGAGTTGGATGGGTGTTCCTTGGGCAGAAGGCCCTCCACACCTGACTCACCAAGTTAGTTGCCCACTTTGTCTCTGGTTTTATCTACTTATCTCTTTCTGACTATCTTCATCTCCTTCTCTCCATCCTTTTTCTCTTAGAGCCTATCGGAGGCCTCTCTCCCTCTCCCCCATTCTTCTTCTTTTGTTCTTCTCTCTTCTTTACCTCTTGACTAAAGGTGTTGGCTGCAGCATCTCTAGCTGATATCCAAATCCTGATACGACCACACACAGGACCAGTGACATTGTTTTTAAGCACCCGTTGCTGTCACATCCTAGGGGACTCTGACAGTGCTGACACCCTGTTGAGGTCATGTGAGAAATAAGCTCACCAACTCAATCACAGGAGGGATGTGGAGACTCAGAGCACAGTGAAGCGAGACTTTAATCAACATTCTTGCAAGAGCAGGTGTGTGATGGACAGGCCCACTCGGGGCAGTCACAGCAGGCAATTTATCTCCCAGGGTGCAAGTCCTTCCCCTGATTCCTCATTGGTTGAGTACTACAGAGGTTACAGCCTTACCCAGACATCACCTATGCTCATGTAAAGTAAAAAGTAGTCTAATTGGAACAAATGTACATTTCCTGAGGTGACCCAGAGACTTCAGTTCTTTAGTGTATGCTCATTGCAAAGCCCACAAAATGGAGAGGGGAAGAACTAGGAAGTTAAGCGTCCAAGGGCTTGGGACTCCATCGTGTGTGTGGGGGTGTTAATATATATTTCCAATAGATTGTAAGCCTACTGTTAATCAGACAGCACAGCTTGTATTTGGTATTTCTGAAAATGAATCATTTCCCTTCTCACAATCCCTCCTCTTCTTTTCTAAATTGATCTCATTTTCATGTATATTTCCTTTATTTTTGAGGTCTCACTCAAACATGTTCGGTAAGTGTTAGCTCTCCCCTTCACAGATATCTTCTTTTTTTTTTTTTTTCAGGTTTATCTTCTAATATGCCCTTATTTTCGGCATAAGGCACAGACATTTCTTTCTTAAGAGGAACTTTATGCCCGAGGGGGTTTGCTGTGGTCAGAATCTCCCAGCAGTGTTCCATGATATGTTTTTTTTTCCCCTTCCAGGGACCTCACGTCCTAACCTTTCCCTCTCCTGCCTACTGAATCCCATCTTTTCCTATCATATGCCTCCCTTTGAACACGTGACTCCTAACTGCCGTTAGGAAATGGGACGACAACCCATCTTAACTGCTTCCTGCTGAAAGGGGGTAATGGACAGGGTTACAGCAGTCAGGGCAGGTTCAGAGGGTGTTTGGAACATGTGGGCTAGCATAATTTTCTTGGATGTCTTATTTTTCTGGCATATGCAATGGCTTCTACAAATGACATGCAAAAAGAATATTAGACCAACAAGCATTATTATTCTAAATGCAATGCCTCCTAGGGAGGAGGTCACACCATAGGAAGGAAAGATGCATTGTAGCCATCCAAAAAGTCCCAGACGTCTCTGGTCATTTTTTAAAATTAATTTAACTATAGTTTTTCTTCTCTCTTCCATATTTATTTGGATCTTGTGATATTGGTTAGAATAATTAAGCACCTGAACTAGTTTCTGGTTCTCAATCCGCATTTCTTCCTTTGGCCATTCAGTTTCCACAGGAACAACTCCATGAGGCGTATTTAATTTTACCTCAAGGAAAGATTGATCTTTGATATCCAGATTACAATAAGTTTAGGCAATTATTTATCTGTCCTGGAGCTAGTAACACTATAGTCCCTAATTTAGTCATAATGTCTTTTTCTAGCACGGGAGTGGGGCTCTCTGGCATTATCGAAAAAGAATGTGAAAAAATGTCTCCCTATACGTACCTCGGCGGCTGAGAGAAAAATTTAGTCATAAGTTTTCCAGAGATGCCTCTAATTGTTACACTTCATTTGGACACTTGGCCAGGAGTGGAAAGGAGGACAGAAAAGGTGGCTCCGGTGTCAAGAAGGAAATTAACCAGCTTTCCTTCTATTTCCAGAGTTACCTGAGGCTCTGGGTTTCTAACAGACAGTTGGTTCAGGGAAGCCACCGTGAAGAGCCCCAGGCCCCATCGGTTCCTTTCAGGGACACTGGTTATCTGAGCCCTCACAGATTGAGGTTCTCGAGGACATTAAGATTTCCAGTGATTGTCTCCACAGAAGGGGCGTGACTTACGGGATTTTGATTTCTGTTGTCCCCTCTGAGGACGTTCTCGTTTCCAATGCCCTTGAACGGCCACATAAACAGCACTTGGTGCCAAGACCTCGGGAAGTCTGGACTGACATAGTACGTAAGGCCGTGACTAAGGCCTTAGATTTTTTAAAGCTTCTTTCATGTTCCTTATTCTCCTCTTTTTTTTTTTTAAACCAACAACCATATATCAGCAGTTGTGTGTGTGTGTTTTTTTAATGTTTATTTATTTTTGAGAGACATAGAGACAGAGCGTGAGCAGGGGAAGGGCAGAGAGAGAGGGAGACACAGAATCAGAAGCAGGCTCCAGGCTCCGAGCCGTCAGCACAGAGCCTGACGTGGGGCTCGGACTCACAGACCGCGAGATCATGACCTGAGTTGAAGTCAGACGCTTAACTGACTGAGCCACCCAGGCGCCCCTCCTTATTCTCCTCTTGATCTCAGTTGTAATATACCCAATTGGCAGCTTGTAAGAGCTCCTCCAGGGTCCCTTCCGGACCAACTGCCAATTTTTGCAGGTTCCTTGGAAATTCTGGGTTCTACTGAATGACAAATCTGTCCTTTAGAATTGTCTCGGCTTCAAGGGGTATCAGGGGAGACAACCGTATATTTAACCTTAATCTTTCCAGGAAGGCCGCTAGACTCTCACCCTGTGTCTGTAAAATAGTGGCCAATTTAACATAATTTAAGGGTTTAACTTTAGATCTCCTTAATTTCTCCAAAACAGAAGCTTGGAAGTGGTAGCAATACCATTCCCCAATGGGATTATCATAGTCCCAATTAGGATCTTGGCGGGGGGAACTGCCTGAACCCCAGTAAGGAACTGAGAGTCTCCTATAGGACCTCCAGTCCCATGATAATTAAGGAGTTCCTTGTCCCCATATCTCTCAGCTGCCCCCAGAACACCACACTTCTCTGTCTCACTAAGAGTCCAATTCAACAAAAGCATTATATCTTTTCAGGTCAACTCAAAACATGCATAATATTCTGAAAAGCCTCTATATACTTATCTGGATCATCAGAAAATTTACCTAGATATGCTTTTACTAGCCTTTTTTTTTTTTTGCCTTTTTATTTTATTTTATTTTATTTTTTTAATAATTTATTGTCAAATTGGTTTCTATACAACACCCAGTGCTCAATCCAACGAGTGCCCTCCTCTGTGCCCATCACCCACTCTCCCCCCTCCCACACCCTTCTCTCTCCTCAGTTCTTTCTTATTCTTTGAGAGTCTCTCATGTCATGTCTTCCTTCCTCTATGTGGCTTTTTTTTTTCCCCCTGCCCCTCTTCCCCTCCCCCCTGGTTCTCTGCTAGGTCTTCCAAAGCCTACCTATGCGTGGCACTTTTACTAGTCTTAAATCTTGTAATGAAAAAGGCACCTGTAATGTTATCATAGTGGTGCCTTTCTGCGTTTCTCCTTCTGGCACTCTAGCCTCTTTTAGCGGAAACATACCTGTTACATTACGGGGAGGGCCTGGATAAAGGTGGGCAGCAGGGAGCAGAAGTACACGTTCTTAAGTCTGGACATATAGATTGAGGACCCAAGGAGGAGGAAGTTGAGGTGGAAGACTTCCCTTCCTCCTTGGATAGGTCTGTTTTGGGTATTGGCAAGGGGCCCTTGGCTCCCTCCCTTCATCATCGTGAACCCTTGGAAAGGGTTGCTAGTAGGCCAGAATGAAACTTACACGTATCTTGATTTTTCTCTTAAGGCCCCCAAAACACTGAACACAGGATACTTCTCCCCATTTCTCCTCATAATTGTAGGATACTATTATAACTGATATTTCCCTTTGGTGGCCAGATTTCCTCTTCCAATTCATACTGGGGCCAAGCCTTTGTGCAAAAGAAAATAATTTGCTTTTTCTTAGGGTTTGCGGATCAAAATCATCCCAGTTTTTCAGAATGCATCCCAAAGGAGTACTGGCCTTGGTTAGGGAATTGCCCATCTATAGGAAAAAGAAGAAAAGTAATCCCTTCTAGTTGGCCAGGAGAAACCTCATCTCTTAGCCCCACATTTTGGCTGGCTATGCGACTGGCAACCAAAAGCCTTGTCACCCTCAGGAGGTGCTTGGAGCAGTTGCTCTGACCCAGGCTTGACCCTGCCTCCGAGAGCTGACCCATCTTCCCCAGTTTCTCCTACATCTCCGTTTCCTGCTTGTGGGACTTTGGGGGTATGGACTGTGACCAAGCATGATTCCCTTGGTTGTAGAGGGATGTATTAATTTTATTTTGGCCCAACAGTAATTTACATATCAATCATAATAGAACCATTCGTCTTTATAAATACATTTTAAGAGGCTGGTGAAAACCATTTTATATAAGGATAAAATTTATAAGCCCCCATTGACGGGGACTAAAAGGGCCAAAGTCGAGGTCTATTCCCCTGCCTTTTTTTTTTTTTTTTTTTTTTTTTTTGCAATGCCCACATAAATATGTTCCAGTCATGTGGATGTCCATTTTAAGGTCACTAGATTGGTACAAGTCAGCATACACTGGGCTCAGTGTAGCACAATGGCTCCAATGTTGCCCGGTAAAAGCCCTTCATATATCATAGTCATCCATCCCTCACATGGCACAGGCATCCATTCCTCTGCATTGCAGAAATAATACAAATGTGGAGCATTTGGAGGGTGGCAGCGAGGACATTGCCATCGTCTTCCCAGCCTTTGGACCAAAGCAGAGGCAACCAAGCTTTGATCAAGACAACTCAAAAGGACACACTGTCCTGCCCTTTTGGTTAAAATCATAGTTCTTTCCATCTTTTTGGGCAAAAGGGAAAAACAACTTTTTTTTTTTTCCTAAAGGAGACCCACAAGCCAAGAAAACTTCTTCTTTTTATCAGAGAGTAAAGCAGAATTTTAATCTTTACCAGTGTACTTTTAAAACCCATTCAGAGGTGCCTGGGTGGCTCAGTCGGTTAAGCGTCCAACTTCGTCTCAGGTCATGATCTCACGGTCTGTGAGTTCTAGCCCCGCATAGGGCTCTGTGCTGACAACTCAGAGCCTGGAGCCTGCTTCGGATTCTGTGTCTCCCTCTCTCCCCGACTTGTGCTCTGTCTCTCTCTCTCAAGAATAAATAAACATTAAAAAAAAAAAAAACCTATTCATTTTAACCTTAGTCCATCCTGACCACACACAAAATTCCTTTCCAAAGACTTCGTGAACCTTCTACAACTTTCCTTTACATTTAGATTTTGCCTCAAGCCATTCCTCTCCAAACAACCAGTTTCATTTAGGACAAAATTATTTTCTTTTACCTTCAACAAAAATGTATTTCCATTAATTTTTTTTCATATCTACTTTTACATACAGAGATGCTTTCCTTATTTCCATCAGTCTTAACTGCATTTAGCAGAATTTTAACTCTTAGAAAACTTAGTCTCCGGTGAAAACTAAGTAGTTACCAATTATGAACTGTTACACCAGAATTTTTTAGATGACAAATTTATGAATCTGTTAAGCACAAAGCATGTTTACCAACAGACCCAAATAGCCTTAGTTTCTCTGCACTAATTTAAAAGCATAAACCTATGTTTAGTAATCAATGCTTTAGCATTTTATCTCATTAGATATCCAATGAATTTAATTCCATTTATCTTGTAAGCAAAACTTTAAAGTTTCAGGCTATCAAACACTTTGAAAGCTATCCTAACAATTACCCACCCATGAAAATTTTCAGGTATAATTAGCCCTCATTTTAAGTCGTCTTTTTGCTAACCAATTGCAACAGAGGTCACAGGAGCTTTTTTGACCTTCAGTAAACCTAGGTAATAAAACAAAAGCATTGAGGCATTAAGGCAGCCATGAGTTCCTCAAGGAAGGTCACGCCCTCCATGTTTCCGGTGTCTCAGTGGGCTGTAAGCTGTGAAGAGATTTTCTGAAGCTACATTTCTCTTGCCTTTGTTTTCCTCATCATTCCCCCCACCCGAGGGGGCCCTCTATTTCCCCCTTTCCTTTCAATCATCTTCTCCACAGTAGTCACTATAATCTTTGCTTTTTGTGTTTGTCTCTCCTCATCCCTCTTTACAAATATCTTTTATGCTTCCCTGAGCAGTTTTTCTATCTGCTTCTCATTCCATCCTTCCATCTTCTGTAACTTTCTGGCAATGTCCGGCCAATTTCTAGTGACAAAATTAACGTTCTGGAGGCTCTGCCCCATTGGGTCTTCTGGATATAGGCATATTTCCTCATTTGATCCTTAAGCCTCTGTAAGAAAGCAGTTGGGGTTTCCTCCTTCTCTTGTTGTATCTCAAAAGCCTTGCTGACATTCTGATATCTTGGAGCTGATTTCCCGATTCCTTTGACTATTAGCTCATTATTGTCCTAATCAGGGTCTACGGTGGGAAACTTCTGTTCAGCTGGCTGAACACCCTGGCTAGGAAAATGAGTTTCATGTTTAACGCTGATAATTCTAAATACATGTCTATCTTAATGAAAACCAACAAACTTAAATAGTTTAAACATTGAACTTGTTACACCTGCATCCACTTAAAAGTCAATCACTTGTTCCCCATTGTCAGTTTTTACCTAGGGCACTGGTGAGAGAATCTGAAGTGAGTGGCCCAAGTGGGTACTCTTTGCTCCTAGACATCAAGGGTGAGAGGAGGAGCCAATGGTGCCAGGGGCACCGAGAAGCATATGGAATCGGTTATTCAGGCCGCACCCTAGGTGGTATAGAATCATGAGGAAGGGGAGGGGAAGGCAGAAGAGACGAGATGCTAGGAGAGGGCAGACAAAGAAGATTCCTGGTTCTAAACCTTGTTAGCTCCGACAGAGGAGCAGATGCCATGTTGTTGTTGTTGTTTTTTCACCAAAGTGGAAATATGGAGTCTACGTCAGGCCGGAGAAGACAGGGAATTTCCCCAAAACAAAAAGAAGGAGTTTTGGCAGCTGCTTAGGAACATTCCTTAAAGTCTCCCTCCTGAGGTAGACTAACCAGAGATAATTGGTTCCAGTGATCATAGTCATTAACCCAGGAAATGAATGAGGGAGAAGCCCCCATATAGAAATCCTCCAGCAACCTGGGTTTATTCGGAGAAGGCCTGTTTAGACCATCATCCAATATACCAAGAGGGAGTTTACTAGCCAAACACTCTTGGGCAAACACGTTCTGCAAAAGGCCCTCAGTTCTGGATCCTGATATAGGGCCATGGACATGATACCTTAGTCAATTTGCCCTGTTTCTTACAGAAGAGATCTGTATTAAAATTTAGCTTCCCATTAACGGGCCATTTTTCCTCATCTCCTAAAGAGTATTGAGGCCAGTATTACAAAAAGATTAGTTTTTTTTCAGGACTTGCAGTCTGAATTGATTTCAGTGAGTTAAAAGGCATCCCAAGGGAGAGTCCTTGGGGACTGAAGAAGATCCCATGCTTCCTCAGTCTCAGAGGGCATAATCCCTTTGAAAAGTTGATTGAAATGTTCTGGTACTTTTGTCATTGACATAGAGGACTAGAGCCTGAGAGACCTAGTTTTCCTCTGAGCCAAAAACAAAACAAAACAAACAAACAAACAAAAAAACAGATGGCCCTTTAATCGGGTCTATAATCCAAACAAAGCAGCAGAATTTGATCATTTTATGTTTGTCTTTGTTCCTTGTACAAGGAGCATCCCCAATACTGTAAGATTTGCCCCAACAGACTATCTGGGGGAATCTGAGGAGACCCCGCCTCTTTCTGGGTATCTCTTCCCTTACCATTAGGCCTAGAATTTTTGTTCCCCATACTTGACCAGGCTAGTTCTTGCTCCTGAGTTTCACTGGGGTGCTCAACCACCCTTAATGGAGGCTTCTTGCACTCTCCAGAACCCACTTCTGTCTCTGGATGTTTCCCTCACAAGGAAATGGATCTGTGGATGGAGACTCTGCATTTGCTTTGTATCTAGGATATGTCTCAGTCACACACACTCAGCCTCTGAGAGTTTCCCAAACTCCAAGGCAGTACTTATAGTCCAATTTTCCTATCTTTGTCCATGCATGGAGTTACCAGGACACTGTGGTGCCTGTCTTTTACCCTTTTCCCAGTGTCACTTCTGTCTCCAAAGGCAAAAAGTCTCAAGTTCCATGGATCCCTCAGGGGCCAGAGGCCCTCCTGTGGAAAGGCCACCGAAACTGGGACGGGATGTAATTTCCCTCTTACAGGAGGACCTGGACCCCGCGGGTTGAGGTGAATCCCTGACTAGCCCCCTATATGTGAGAAATAAGGCAAATGACCCAATCAAAAGAGAGATGAGGAGACTTGGAGCACAGTGGAGCGAGGCTTTAATCTACATTCTTGCGAGAGCAGGTGTATGATGGACAGGCACAATCGGGGCAGTCACAGTAGGCAATTTATCTCCTGTCATGCATGTCCCTCCTGATTCCTCATTGGCAGAGTACTACAGAGGTTACAGCCTTACCTGGACATTGTCTATGCCCATGTGAAGCAAAAAATAGTCTGATTGGAACAAATGTACATTTCTTGAGGTGATGCAGAGACTTTCAGTCCCTCCTTTGTTCTTTGGTGCATGCTCATTGTAAAGCTCATGAAAAGGAGCCCATGAAACAGAGAGGGGAAAAAGAATCAGGAAGTAAAGTGTCCAAGGGTTTGGGACTCCATTATGTGTGTGTGTGTCGGGGGGGAGGTTCATATATATTTCCAATAGGTTGTAAACCTACTGTTAACTAGGCAGCACAGTTTTATTTGGTATTTCTGAAAACGAATCATCTCCCTTACGTCTTACAGGTCACCAGTGTATTGTCCCCTCCCAGCCTTGAATGAAACAATTTGCTGCAAACCACCTATGAAGACGTGGCATCCACCACCAGGGATGCAGCAAGGGGAAGATAGGAACTCTCATCATCTTCTTCCCATTTTGGTCCATGACTCCTAAACCAGAAAAGGCCCATCTGCTCAGCTCTCCCTCTCCCCATGCTGCAGGTTTTCATAATTGATGGAGTTTTAAAGTGATGGGGTTTTTGAGCTGACGACCAAGAAAGAATTCTTGAGACATCTTTGGTGCAAAAAAGGTGATTTTATTAAAGCACGGGGACAGGACCTGTGAGCAGAAAGAGCTGCACTGGGGTCATGAAGAGTGCTTATATACTGTGAAGTTGGGGCAAATAAAGTCAAGAGGAAGTTTCTTTTAAAATTAAAAAAAATTGTTTTTAATGTTTGTTTATTTTTGAGAGAGAGAGAGACAGACAGACAGACAGCATGAGCAGGGGAGGGGCAGAGAGAGAGGGAGACACAGAATCTGAAGCAGGCCCCGGGCTCTGAGCTCTCAGCACAGAGCCTAATGTGGGGCTCGAACCCACGAACCGTGAGATCATGACCTGAGCTGAAGTAGGACACTTAACCGACTGAGCCACCCAGGTGCCCCTTACATTTTTTAATGTTTATTTATTTTTGAGAGAGAGAGAGAGAGAGAACAGGGTAGGGGGAGAGAGAGAGGGAGACACAGAATCTGAAGCAGGGGCCAGGCTCTGAGCTGTCAGCACAGGGCCCGATGTGAAGCACCATCTCATGAACTGAGAGATCATGACCTGAGCTGAAATTGGACGCTTAACTGACTGAGCCACCCAGGTGCTCCAAGAGGAAGTTTCTTAAAGAGATTTCTATATGCTAAAGAAGACTCACAGATTACTAAAGGCCTAGTTATTGTCAAACTAAGGTTGTTTGTCCCTCCAGCAAAGCATTATCATTAAGACTATAAAGAGTTGCTGGAGATTAAGTTATTGATAAGATTGCCCTTTTCTTGTAATTGTACTAAGATATTTGTAAACTGATGGAGACTCTATCAGTTTAAGCATTTGTTTTCTGTCCTTTCCTCTGTTCTTGGGAAACCGGGAGTTCCTGAGGAATATCATACATATTCCACCTGCCAGGGATGGGGGATGTGCTAGCTTATGCTTGGTCCTCAGCTTGCCTTATGGTCCCTCATCAATAATGATGTTTTTTTCCCCTTTTTAATGTTTATTTATTTATTTATTTATTTAATGTTTATTTAGTATTGAGAGAGAGAGAGAGAGAGAGAGTGTGTGTGTGTGTATGTGTGTGTGTGTGTGTGCATGCAGGTACACATGTGAGCAGGGGCGAGGGTGAGAGAGAGAATCCCAAGCTCAAACTCATGAACTGAGAGATCATGACATTAGCAGAAATAAAGAGTTGGACACTCATGTGACTGAGCCACCTGGGTGCCCCAATGTTTATTTATTTATTTTGAAAGAGAGAGAGAGAGAGAGAGAGAAATATATAGAGAGAGTCAAAGAGAGAGGGAGAGAGAGAGAATCCCAAGCAGGCCCCAAGCTGTCAGCCCAGACCTTGCCGTGGGGCTGGATCTCATGAGCTGTGAGATCATGATCTGAGCTGAGATCAAGAGTTGGAAGCTTGATTGACTGAGCCACTCAGGCTCCCCTCATCAATGACCTTTAGCTTTAACTTTAAACTCATGGCTCTGTTAAGTATTCCACTGTTAACGTGGCTATGTTCTAGATCTTAAACCTGGGCTTCTGTAAACTTTTCCACCATCAGTGCTCCAACGATCATGATCTAGGGTCCAGGGTCTCTATCGAGATTTCCATCAATTTCCTTTTCTGACCTTGAACTCAGGTCTTTGAAAAAATTCTGACATAACAGCCTCATCGATATCCATCTGGTTTGAATTCAACCCTCATTTACTATCATTAGTCTTTCCCTGTTAATAACTTGTGCCTCAATCGAATCTTCCACCACCATTGACCCTCTGAATATGTTTTTATGTGGAAAAAGGAACTATGCAGAAATGATTAAATTAAAAATCTTGAAATGGAAAGATTATTATGGATTATCCAGATAAGCCCCGTGTAATCACAAGGGTCCTTATAAGAAGGAAAGAGGAGGGTCAGAGTCAGAAAAAGGAGGCGTGATGATGGAAGCGGAAGGACATAAAGATCTGAAGATGCTACACTGCTGGCTTTGAAGATGGAAGGAGTTATGAGCCAAGGAATACAGATGGCCTCAAGAAGCTAGAAAAAGCAAGGAAATGGATTCTTCCCTAGAGCCTCCAGAGGGAGTATGATTCTGCCAATACCTTGATTTCAGCCCAGGGAAACTCACTTTGGACTTCTGACCTCCAGAACTATAACATAATAAACTTGTGTTGTTTTAAACCTTTAAGTTTTATGGTAACTGTTTAGAGCAGCAATAGGAAACTAATACAGGCATCTTTGAAAACTTCCACCATTGATGCCCACCTGCTCAACACTCAAACCGTGTCCTTATTAAGTCTTCCACCGTCCACACCCCTCTGTGTGACCTCAAATCCCAGCCATTGTTAGCCATTCCGCCATCAAAATCCCTTATCTATGTCCTCTAACCTGGGCCTCTATTAACTTTTCCAACCTGAATCAACTCTGATTTTATCTTGAACTCAGACATCAGTTATCTATTCTACCATTAATAGGTTTTGATCTAGATACAGAATCTAGAGTTTTAAGGGTAGAAGTTAAGAGTCCTTTTGTGTCTATGTATTATGCTAGGATGTCTGTTCATTTTTCCACTATCGGGACAATTTATGTGTCGATCTTTTTTCACATCTGTTAACTTGCCCTCACTGTTACCCCTCGGTTATGTACATTGACTTCGAGCCTTAGTTAAACCTCCCCACCTATCCTCTTTTGGTGTGTGCGGAAAAATCAAACCGATGCTAACTCTTGCGTCATTATTGCCCCTTCTTCTATGTGCATCAACTTCAGCCCTTTCTTCATGTTTCTATCATAAATGCCTATTTGGTCTGACCTTGAAGTCAGGTCTTGGTTAACTCTTCTGCCATCATTGCCCCTTTGATAGAGGTTGTGAATTGTGGACCTTTGTTAATTAGGCTACCATCGATGCTTCTCCACTCTACCAGAGAAGTTAACCTTTCCCCATGTTAACAGTTCCATCTTCAAAGCCTCTCTGGAAAGAATTTGTAACTAGGCCACTATTTTACCTTCAGTGCCCTTCTGGTTTGACCTAGAAGTAAGCTTTTTGTTAGTTTTTTTTTTTTTTTTCCATCCATGCACTCTGGTAGAAGTCTTGAATCCTAAGGCTTTAACTATCTCATCATCAGAACTCCTCTATTTTGTAGATCTAGAATCTGAGCTTTGTTAACTATTCAATCCCATTCCGGGCTTGCCTCCAATCTGGCCTTTTGTTAAGTTTTCTAAAATCAGTCTTCCTTAGGTTCTACATTTAACCTCTGCATCTCTTAATTCTTTCAGCTTTTTTAAAGTTTATTTATTTATTTTGAGAGAGGGAGCACAAGCAGGGGGCGGGGAAGAGAGAGAGAGAGAGAGAGAAGGTTCCTCTGAAGCGGGTTCTGTGTTGACTGCAGTGAACCCAAAGCGGGGCGCGAACCCACGAACCCGTGCGAACCCACGAACCCGTGAGATCGTGACTTGAGCGGAAGTCTGATGCTCAAGGGACTGAGCCACCAGGTGCCCCAATTCTTTTAGCTTTCATATGGGCTGCAAAAGGCCACATCTGCCCACTTTAAGGAAACCCGGCAGAAATTCTGGCCTGTGAGTGACAAGAGAGGGAGGACTTTCTGTGTTCGAAGGAGCCAATAGAAGACTAGGAGTGCAGCGAGGCAGAGCCTTGAGTGACAGACGGGGAGGGGGCGCTGCCCCATTGAAGGCAATGACGCTAGGCTGCTAGAGGCGGGCCGGTTGTGTTAATGAGAGAATACGTTTTGTAAAAAGACTCTTCACTTTCTCCAGATGTTTTAGAAATGAAGCTTCTGCAAAGCAATCTCCCAGGCGGTGCTTCTACCATCCGACCTTACCACTCCCTCCCCGCCCCACTCCCAGGACCGCGTTCCCACCGAACACCCCTACCAGCGCGACGCCACGCCTTTGCTCAGGCTGTGTCTCTGCATGGCCGGGAACGCCCATTCGCCCGCCCGGAACCGTCGCTACACCTCCGAGCCTCACACTGCTTTCGAAGCACCAATTCCGAATACCCTGCCTCGGAAATATCACGGGGACTTCCCGGACTCCAAAACGCATATCTCTTCAGGCTGGAATGGGAGCCTCAAGAAGCAGTGTGAGGCCCTGGCCGTTTTCCTGGCCGGCGACATTGTTCCTGGCGCAGACCGAATGACGCCATTTTTTGTTACTGGTAGAGCTCGGCTTGGAGGCTGTTTCTGGGCGTGCGAAAGATAAGCTAAAGCGTCAACCAGACCCACCAAGGAGGGCTGGAGGGGAAAGGGAATTTCGGGGGATGTTGAGCCCATTTGTGCAAGCAGGGAGCCAAGCTCGTCTTGAGAAGGAGCTTTGGGGTCCTGAGAGCAGAGCCAGGGTGAGGGGCCCCGTGGAGTAATGCGGGTCTGTGTGGTTAGTGATGGGGACATGTGGAAGGACTAATGAGGGGATCCTTTGGACTGAATGATGTGGAAAACAGTGATAGGGAGGGAGTCTGTAAGACTGTGTGGGATATTCGATGAGGAGTTTATGGAAGTGAGTTATAGGGGGTTTTGTGCAGTGAGCAAAGGTGTTTGTAGGGTGAATGGTAGGGTTTCAAGGGAGTGAGTGAAAGGGATTTGTGGGCTGAGTGAATGGGGCCTGGGTGAGTGATGGAGAGTCTGTTGGGTGAATGATGGGGGATCCGAGGTGCGCGATGGGGTGGTCTTTAGGGTGAGTGATAAGAGTCCATGGAGACAGGAATTAGAATGTGTAGGGTCAATGTTGAGATTCCATGGGATCCATGATGGGTGGCTTTTTGAGATCAATAACACATTCATGAATAAACAAAAATCCCTGCCCTTGTGGTGTCAACATTCCAATGGAGAAGTCAGACATTGGGCCTTTCATTTGTATTTCCCTGATGACTGCTTTGTCATATATGTATTGATATCTTAGATCCTCTTTTGTAAGGCATTTGTTTAGATCTTTTGCTCCTTTTTCTTTTGAATGTCTGCCTTTTCCTTATTGATTTGTGGAACTTGTTTTTATATATTCTGATACTACTTCTTTATCAGCGATTTGTGTTTTGCAAATATTTCCTTGATTTTTAGCTTCTCTCTTCCTTGTGGCTTTGAATATTAAGGTTTTAACTTCGAGCTATAAAGCACAATGTAAATTTAGAGTTTTGTTATTCTCAAGTTAAGAAAAAGACAATGTCCTCTGTAATTTAGGAGGAGAATTAATTTTTAGGGCATTCAGAAACAGAGTTGCATCTCTGAAATCATTGGTCCATGACGGCTAGGGAGGAGTTTTCTACTTTTTGTTTTCCCACCACTGCACCCTCTAGTCACTGGCTGTATGATCATGGATAAGTCACTTAGCCTCTTTAGGCCTCAGTTTCTTCACTGTGAAATGAAGATAATAGCAAGGTCTATCCTTTGAGGCGTGTGATGATAATTAAGTGAGTTAATACCTGATTATTATCTATTCACTATGGTTTTGTAGCACTGATCTTATATAGATTTCATGGCTCTTCCATGAATTCAAGATCAGTGCTACTCATGTGATACCCAATAAAATCCAATAAAAAAAGTTAGATACCAACAAATAAGATTTTGTCAAGTAGGGTTTAACTTTGGATGGCCACAAACCATTGCGATGTCTTGGGGGACAGATGTTGGTTGTTATTAAACAATTGAGAGTGTGATCTTGTGGTCTGCCTCTTCTTCATTTTGCAGGTATATTTCCATGCTATTAACTTTATTTCCATCATACTACTAAGTTTATTTCTATGGAATTTTTCAAACATTCCGCAAAATAGAGGGAATTATATAATAAATCCCCATTATGCCCATCACCCAGTCTTATCAGTCATCATCAACTCATAGCCACTGTTGTTTCACCTAGACCAGGGATGGAAAACCAATGAGCCAAATCTGGCCTGCTGCTGTTTTTATATAGCCATAAGCTATGAATAGTTTTCACATTTTTTAATGTTTCAAAAAAAAAGTCGGAAGAATATTTTGTGACATATGAAAATGATATAAAATTCAAATTATAGTGTCCATAAATGAGGTTTTATTGGAACACAGCCAATAAACAGAATTGGCTTATGTATTGTCTGTAGCTGCTTTCGATCACTGGATAGTTGCAATGGAGACCATAGGCTTCACGAATCTGAAATACTTACTATCTGTCTCTTTACAAAGAAAGTTTGCTAACCCCTAATCTAGACCACCCGTTTATTTCTCCCTTCCAGGTTGTTTTTTATTTGTTATTGATAACACAAAATGCACAAATATTAAATGTATAGCTCAATTAATCTTTATATATGTAGTTGTTATTGTTTTGAAACAAAGCCCAGATATATCATTTCATACAAAAGATAAGGACTTCACAGTCAATACTGTTATTCAAGATAAAATAATTAACAATAATAACTTCAGATCGTCATTGGTTAAATTTCTTAATAACATCAAATATCTAGTCAGGGCTCAAAATTTAATGATTATTTCAAAGATTTTTTTTTTTTGTCTTTTCAAATTAAGGTCCAAACAAGGTCCATACTTTACATGTGGTTGCTGTATCTTGTGAGCCTCTTAATTGCCTCCAGTGTTTACTTTAAATGGTCACCTGCCTTTCCATCTCTTGGAGGTTCTGTAACTTATTTTCTCAGTCCTCAGTGATAGGCATTTTGATTATTTTCAAAATTATGGCGTTAAAGACAAAGCTGTGATGAAATTGCCTTCAATTAAGTCTCTGCACACATCCATGATTATTATCTTAGGACAAAGTTCTAGAAATGGCATTGCTGGCCAGATGACAAAGACAGTTATCAGTGAATTAACAAGCAACACATTTTACATTCAACCATTGAAGAGTGATTAACACAGCTTGGTCTCTGAAGACTCTTCCGTACCCCCACCCCGCCCCCAATTGCTTTCCAAAGAGAAACAGAAAATGATTGAGTCCCAGGTAGGTTGTTTGTTTCCCGCTTGGTTTCCCCACAATAAAATGAGAAAGGACAATACATTGAGAATAAGAATTAGAGAAATTTAGACAGACTAGAAGATCCGAGGCAGGTGAAGTTTCTGTGAAGCTATCTGACCTTATTTGATAAAAACTGAGCTAAACATTTTATCTTCAAGCTTCCTGGCAGCCACAGTGAAAATGGCAAACAGGAGGCTTTAGATGATTTGCCTTCTCCATCAAGAGAAAACAGTTCATCAGTCCAGCTCCTCAGCAAGTCAAGATTTCTGGGGCTTTAGCTTAAGAAATGTTACTGTTGAGTTTTCCTAAAGGCCAGCGGTTTTCAGCACAGTGTGGTATCATCAATAGTTGTTTCAAAGAGGCTCTTTTTAGTTAAAATTTTCTGGCAGAGGTTTGGAGCCTGGTTTTCCATGGCTCCTTCGCTGTCATCTCATAGTTTGTGGGATCATGCCCCAACTCAAGACCAGTTCCTTCTCTGCTCTTCCATTGTCTGCCTTTTTATCCCTTCTTTGCAAGGGTGACGTATACATGGTGCAAAGAATGTAAATAATATTGCGAAATAAAATTTAGGAAGAAAGGGAAATACCTCTGAAATTTAACTTTTGCCTTCTTCCCTGGCATAACTAGTATTATGTAGTTTGGGGATGAGCTTTCCACTCTTTATACATATAATCCCTACATGTGTAAATGTATGTATATAAATGTGTGGGAGTGATTTTATTATTTTCATGTACTTTTTTTACCACACGAACTATATCTTCTGTAACTTTTTAAAAAAAATGTTTAATGTTTACTTTTAAGACAGAGACAGAGCGTGAGTTGAGGAGGGGCAGAGATAGAAGGAGACACAGAATCCGAAGCAGGCTCCAGGCTCTGAGCTGTCAACACAGAGCCCCACGCAGGGCTTGAACTCACAAAGCGTGAGATCATGACCTGAGCCGAAGTCAGACGCTTAGCTGACTGAGCCACCCAGTGCCCCATATCTTCTGTAACTTTAAAAAAGTGTATTGGTAAAACATTTCCAATAAATACAACTTTTATATATTTTATTTTGGAAAATTCCAGTTTTGAACATACACAAAAGTTGATTTTTAATGAACCCCTTTGTACTTATCACCCAGCTGCAAATATTATCAACCAGTGGCCAATCTTGTTTTATCTATGGTTAAACTCCAACCATTCCTGTCATCATCATCATCATCATCATCATCAAGCCAGTCATTTATTAATATTTTGTTGAGGATGTTTACTACTATGTTCATGAGACATATTGTTTTTTGTTGTTTTTTTTTTTTTTTTGTATTGTTCTTGTCATGTTTTGGCATCCCAGTTATGTTCGCTTTATTTAACAAGTTGGGAAGTATTCTTTGAAAGAGTTTGGGTAAAATTAGTATTATTTCCTTCTTTTTAATTTTTCTAAGTTTATTTATTTTGAGAGAGAGAGAGAGCAAGTGGGGGAGGGGCAGAGAGAGAATCCCAAGCAAGCTCCACACCTACAGTCCGGAGCCCGCTATAGGGCTCCAACCTACTAACCATGAGATTATGACCTGAGCCGAAACCAAGAGTCAGATGCCTAACTGACTGAGCCACCCAGGTGCCCTAGTATTATTTCTTTCTTAAATATTAGGGAAAATTCTTCAGTGAAGTCATCAGGGTGTGAAGTTTTATTTGTGGTTAGGTTTTTAATTATGAATTTGATTTATTTAATAGATATAGTACCATTCAGATTTTCTATTTCTTTGTATGTTGGGTTTGTTAAGTTGTGAGTTTCAAGTAATTTGTTCAGTTTGTCTAAGTTAGAGTCCGCAAACTTTTCCTGTAGAGGGCCAGATAGAAATATTTAAGGTTTGGTAGACCGTATGGTCTTTGTTGCAACTACTCGGTTCTGCTTTTGTAGGTTCAAAGTAGCTGTAGACAATATGTAAACCAATGAGCATGGCTGCAATCCAATAAAATTTTATTTATGGGCACTGAAAATTTAATTTTCATACAATTTTCACATGCCTCAAAATATTCTCCTTTCACTTTTTTCTTCAACCATTAAAAGTCTAAAAACCGTTCTATGCTCGTGGGCCGGATTTGGCATGCGTGCCATACTCTGCTGTCCTGTGATCTGAATTGTCAAATTTCTGGCCATAAAATTGTTCATGGTATGCTTTTTAGTGCTTATTTATTTATTTTGAGAGAGGGAGAGAGTACTTGTGCAAGCGTGAGCAGAGGAGAGGCAGAGAGAGAGGGAGAAAGAAAGAATCCCAAGCAGGCTCTGTACTGTCAGCACAGAGCCCAATGCAGGGCTTGATATTATGAGCCCTTAGATCATGACCTGAAGCTGAAATCAAGAGTCTGGCACTCAACTGACTGAGCCGCCCAAGTGTTTTGTTCACAGTTTCTTTTCATTTATGTTCTTTTAATGTTTGTAGGATACCAACCTCTTGTTGATGGGCTCTTTAATTGTTTCTGTTTTTTTCTTTGATGTCTAGTGGAAATAAGAATAAGAATAGGGGCACCTGGGTGGCTCAGTCCATTAAGCATCCTACTTCAACTCAGGTTGTGATCTTGAAGTAGTGAGTTTGAGCCCCGTGTCTGGCTCTGTGCTGACAGCGCAGAGCCTAGAAACTGCTTCAGATTTGTGGCTCCCTTTCTCTCTGCTCCTCTCTCACTTGCACTCTGTCTCTCCCTCTCTTTCGAAAATAAACATTAATTTTAAAAAAAGAATAAGAATAATCACAGCTACCAGTTATTGAATGCCTACTGTGTGCCTGGCACCATTATAATAAGTTACAATGGAATTACTTTGTGTTAGATACTATTATTATCCTCATTCTGCAGAGGAAGAAGCTGAGGCATGGCTAGTATATGTCTGGCCAGTACTCTAAAGTAGTGAAGTCACAAATAAGGGAATAACCTTATCAAAACATCTTTGTATATTTCTAAAATATTTATGTAGGCCAAATTCTTGGACATGAGAGTGCTAGGTCAGAGAGCAAGCATGTTTAAAATTTAAAGGGTGTTTCTCAAATTGCGTTCTGATATTATGTAATCAGCTTCTACATGTGGCTGCAAATCATTTATAAACAGGCCCATTTCCCAATATTTTTCTTACTACTAGATAGCATCGGTGTTTTTCATTCTTACTATTTTTATGGTTGAGCATTGTATCTTATTTTCATTTGCTTTTCATTAATAATTAAATGAGATTTGGCATTTTTTCACATATTTATTTACCATTTAAAATGTCTCTGTAAAACTCCCTTTCTGTCTTTGACTTTTGCTTATTGATTTCTAAAAGCTTTTTGCATATGAGTGATATGAATTTTTTAATGTTTATTTATTTTTGAGAGAGAGAGAGAGAAACAGAGTGTGAGCAGGAGAGGGGCAGAGAGAGGGAGACACAGAATCTGAAGCAGGCTTCAGGCTCTGAGATGTCAGCACAGAGCCCGACGTGGGGCTCGAACCTGTGAACCATGAGATCATGACCTGAGCTGAAGTCGGACACTTAACCAACTGAGCCACCCAGGCACCCTTAAATTTTGAAGTACACTTTAAAAAACTTGTTTTGGCTATATGTCGTTTTGTTACTCAGCCTTGTTGGCTGTCTTCCTTCACTAGAATATGAGATACTTGAAGAAAGATATTTTTGCCAGGTTTCTTTTCTGCTGTATTCCCAGTTCCTAGAACAATGCCTGGTATTCAGTGGGATCTCAATAATTTCTTGCTGAATAGATGGATGTTTTTTTCACTTAACAATATATCGTAGAGATTTTTGCATATCAATCCTTGTTGCTTTTTATGGTTGTATATGGAATTCTCTTATGGAGATTGAAGCATAATTCATCCAATCCCCCATAAGATTGTCTGCATTATTTTGCTATTATAAACAGTACTGTAGCAAAGTAACATCACACATGTTCTTTTGCTCACATATATGTGTTGAATAATTTCTAGAAATGGAATTGCTGGTCAGATGATGTGTACATTTAAAATTTTGATGGATATTGTTAAATTAATTGCCCTCAAAATATATTGTACCAGTGTATACTCACAATTTGAGTGTGCTCCTTTTTTTGGATATCTTCACCATCTTCGTGACTTATCAAACTCTAAACTTTGATATTATGTAAGAAAAACATGATATTTTGTTTTAACTTGCATTTCTTTTCATGTGAATGACGTTGAACATCATTTTACATGTTTAGAAGCCATTTGCATCTTATTTTCTCCGAATCAATGGAAATGTCCTTTGATTATTTTTTAAAAGGTTAAGTTGTTGGTCTTTTTCCTTTTTGCTTTGTAGGAGCTCTATAAATTGAGCAAATTGGTTCTTTGTCCATTTTATGTGTTGTGCATATATCTACTCCCCAGGTAGTTGCTTGTCCTTTGAATTTGTTTATGGTATATTTTGCTATGAAATACATAAAGTAATCAGATTTATCAGTGTTTTCTTTTGTGACATCTGGGTCTTGTAGCATGCCTACTTAGAAGAGTTTTCTCCCCTTTAAAATTATTTTTAAAATCTCTCATGTCTTTATCTTATATCTTCTTTTCTTTGTTTAAATTTTTGTTATATCTCAAATTTACTTTAGTGCGTAGCGTAAAATAAGGAGTCTAACTTCACATTTTCCTGATAACTACCCAGTTTTGAATAATCTGTCTTTTCTGCATTTATTTATTTTTAAAATTTATTTATTTATTTGTTTATTTATTTATCTTTTTTCTTTTTTTAATTTAAATTTTAGTTAACATACAGTGCAATATTAGTTTTAGGAGTAGAATTCAGTGACTCATCACTTACACACAACACCCAGTGCTCATTTATAAGTGCCCTCCTTAATAGCCATCACCTATCTAACCCTTCTCCCACCCACTTCCCTCCATCAACCCTCAGTTTGTTCTCTATTGTTAAGGGTCTCTTATGGTTTGTTTCCCTCTGTCCTCATTTTTTTCCTTTCCCATATGTTCATCTGTTTTGTTTCCTAAAGTCCACATATGAGTGAAATCATATGGTATTTGTCTTTTTCTGACTGACTTATTTTGCTTAGCATAACACATTGTAGCTCCATCCACATTGTTGCAAATGCCAAGGTTTCATTCTATTTTAATGTTTATTTGTTTATTTTGACAGAGAGAGAGAGTAAGCAGGGGAGGGGCAGAGGAAGAGGGGGAGAGAGAGAATCCTAAGCAGGCTCCGTGCTGTCAGTGCAGAGCCCAAAGCAAGGCTCAATCTCATGAACTGTGAGATCATGACCTGAGCTGAAATCGAGAGTCAGATGCATAACCGACTGAAGCACCCAGATGCCCCAAGGTTTCATTCTTTTTGATGGCTGAGTAATATTCCATTGCACATCTAGTTTTAGACTGTTTATTCTGTTCCACTAACTATTCTTGCTAATGGCAGAATTTACAAAGTTTTTCTCATTAAGTATGCTACATAAAATGCTAAGTAGATATCCTACAGGTGTTGCTGTGGTAAAAATGATCAGAATGAGCAGATCGTACAGTAACGTGCTGTTATAGGAACTAGTGACATATGAAGATGTGGCTGTGGACTTCACCCAGGAAGAGTGGCAGCATCTGGACCCCGCTCAGAAGATTCTACACAGAGATGTGATGCTGGAGATCTACAGCCATCTGATCTCTGTGGGTAAGGGCAAAATCTCTGGATAACAATGAATCAAATGCTCCTCATTCTTCAAACTGTCAAGACCATGACCTTTATGATTTTCCATTAATAAAGTCTTTTATAGTTTGTTTTATGTTTATATTTTTGTTATATCTAGAATTTATTTGTGTGAGTTAAGGACCATCTTTCTTGGGAGGCCCCTGAGACTGCTTCTTCTTTATGGATTTCTGAACTGTCAAGGCCAAGACCATTATAATTTTCCCTTAACAGGGTGTTCAGGTATAAATCCAGGTATAATCTTCAAGTTGGAACATGAAGAGGACCCATGGATCATGAAGAGTGAGTTGTCAAGGTGGATCCACTCAAGTAAGTGAGAATTGGGTAGATGGCTGAGAGGGAATTTTCTTCTCTGACATCAATGGCCTCTTTTATTCTTTAAAATTCACCAGGCCTTCTTTATAACATCCATCCTACATGAGCACCTTCTTAGCACTTCTGTTCATTGCTGTTTTCTTTTTGGTTTCTATTTATCTTTTTCTTCTTCTTTCAGACAGGGAGAAAAGCCTTGACTTTTCCCAGCAGATCATTTCTGAAGAACTTTCATTTCAAAAGGAGATATTGGAAAAATCCCCAAAGGATAATTCATTGTACTATCTTTTAAAAGTCTGGCATATTGATGGTCAGACAGATAGATATCAAGACAGAGTTTTGAAGCAAGTCACAGTCATTAATCATGAAACATTGGCCAAAGAGAAAGGCCCCAAATGTAACACACTTGGAAACAGTTTTGGTGGGTGCATAGACCTTGATCCTTCAAGTAAAAAACTCCATAATTTTTATTTATGTGAAAAGAACTTGGAATCTAATTTAGACTCACTGATATGCAATAGGAGCTATGCAAAAAAGAACCCCATTGAGAGATTTGTATGCGGGAGCCTACCTAGCTTTAGTGATTCCTGTTCTGTACCTGAGAAAATTTACACTGGCATGAAACCTGGTGAACAGAGTCATTGTGAAAAAGTTCTCAATCATAAACAAGTCCATATTCAGTATAAGAAAAGTCAAGCTGGTAAGAAACCCAATGTTTGTGGTGAGTGTGGGAAAGGCTTTATTAAGAAGTCACAGCTTATTATACATCAAAGAATTCATACTGGAGAAAAACCATATGTATGTGGAGATTGTGGAAAAGCCTTCAGTGAGAAATCACACCTCATCGTGCATGAAAGGATTCATACTGGGGAGAAACCCTATGAATGTACTAAGTGTGGGAGGGCCTTCTCCCAGAAGTCACCCTTCATTGTTCATCAAAGAGTCCACACAGGAGAGAAACCCTATGAATGTTCTGAGTGTCAAAAAGCCTTCTCTCAGAAGTCACATCTCATTATACATCAGCGAGTTCACACTAGAGAGAAGCCCTTTGAATGTAGTGAATGTGGGAAAGCCTTCTGTGAGAAGTCTCACCTTTTTATACACCGAATAACTCATACCGGGGAGAGACCCTATGAATGTACTGAATGTGGGAAGACCTTCCCTCGGAAAACACAACTCATCATCCATCAGAGAACACATACTGGAGAGAAACCCTATAAGTGTAGTGAATGTGGAAAAACCTTTTGCCAGCAGTCCCACCTCATAGGGCATCAAAGAATTCATACAGGAGAGAAACCATATGTATGTACTGACTGTGGAAAAGCCTTTTCCCAAAAGTCACACCTTACTGGACATCAAAGGCTTCACACTGGAGAGAAACCTTATATATGTACAGAATGCGGAAAAGCCTTTTCTCAGAAATCACCTCTTATTATACACCAGAGAATTCATACAGGGGAGAAACCCTATGAGTGTAGTGACTGTGGCAAAACCTTCTCCCAGAAATCACCCCTCATTATTCATCAGAGAATTCATACAGGGGAGAAACCCTATGAGTGTACTGAGTGTGCAAGGGCATTTTCCCTGAAGTCACATCTCATTATACATCAGAGAGCTCATGCTGGAGAGAAACCATATGAATGTAATGAATCTGGAAAGGCCTTCTGTGAGAAGCCTCCACTAGCTGTACATCAAAGAACTCACACTAGGGAGAAACCCACAGAATCTGCTGAATATGGTATGGCCTTTCCCCAGAATTCGCAGACGATCACATATCAGAAAACACACAGTGGAGAAACCCTCCAACTGCAGTGACTGTGAGAAGGTGTTCTGCCAGCACATACACCTCACTGTACATCAGAACCCACATAGGAGAGAAACTTCATATATGTACTGATTGTGGGAAGGTCTTCCCAGAAGTCAGACCTCACTGCAGATGAAAAAACTCACTGAACAGAAATCCGATGGATATGTTGGACATGAAAAAAATGTGGCACCTCCTTTACTGTAGAATAGACTCATACATTCCTACATATTTCTGATTACCCCTCCACAGGATGATCTGGTCAGGCTCTTAGAAAATTTTCAACACTGTAAATATGTAATGTATTTGCTCACCTTCAAAGTATCCCATCACCTCGCTCAGAATAAATGCATCTGGAATAATTGGCATTGTTTTGGTCTTATTTGGTCCTTGAAGGTTTTGTAGCATTTTCTGGTGAATTTATTTGGGTACAATGCATAATTTGAAGGCAACCTCATTGTCATCTTTATTTTTTTCATCATATTTTCTCTCTTTAGATTATATATGTACTTATGTTGATATATCTATCAATGTATAGATCTAGATATATGAATACTTGTAATTTTCATAAAAATCATCCATTTTCTCGAGGAAATATATATTTGTGAAATTTTGAAAAAAGTGTAAAATATATTTATGAAATTTTGAGCAAAGTGATCTCCCATGATTCATTTAATTTTTTCTACATACATAATTATTTCTCCACTATCATTTCTCAGAGTGTATATTGGTGCTTTCTTTTTCCCTAACTAGGTAAACTAATACTCTCTCTCTCTCCTCTCAACTTTTATTTTATTTTAATTTTTTTATTTCTTAATGTTTATTTATTTTTTTGAGAGAGAAAGACACAGAGTGCAAGTGGGAGAGGGGTAGAGAAAGAGAGGGAGACACAGAATCCGAAGCAGGCTCCAGGCACTGAGCTGTCAGCACAGAGCCTGACGCAGGGCTCGAACTCACGAACTGTGAGATCATGACTTGAGCTGAAGTCGGATGCTTAACCGACTGAGCCACCCAGGCACCCCTCAACTTTTATTTTTTATTTTCTTCTTCCAAATTTTTGTTTAAGCTCTAGGTAGTTAACATGTAGTGTAATATTGGTTTCAGGAGTAGGATTTAGTGATTCATCACTTCCATATAACACCCAGTGTTCATCATAACAAGTGCCCTCCTTAATACCCATCACCCATTTATCCCACCCCCTCCCACCTCCCTCCATCAACCCTCAGTTTGTTCTCTATCATTAAGAGTCTCTTATGGTTTGCTTCTCTCTCTCCTTTTCCCCCCTTCCTATATGCTCAACTGTTTTGTTTCCTAAATCCCACATATGAGTGAAATCATATGGTATTTTTCTTTCTCCAATTGACTTATTTCACATAGCATAATACACTCTAACTCCATCCACGTTGTTGCAAATGGAAAGATTTCATTCTTTTTGATGGCTGAGTAATATTTCATTGTATAAATATACCACATCTTCTTTATCCATTCATCGGTCAATGGACAGTTGGGCTCTTTCCATAATTTGGCTATTGTTGATAGTGCTGCTATAAGCATTGGGGTGCATTTGTCCCTTCAAATGTGTAGTTTTGTATCCTTTGGGTAAATACCTAGAAATGCAATTGCCAGATCATAGGGTAGTTCTATTTTTAACTTTTTGAGGAATTTCCATACTATTTTTCACAGTAGCTGCACCAGTTTGTGTTCCTACCAGCAGTGCAAGAGGGTTCCCCTTTTTCTGCATCCTTGCCAACATCTGTTGTTTCCTGTATTGTTAATTTTAGCCATTCTGACAGGTGTGATGTGGTATCTCATCATAGTTTTGATTTGTTATTTCCCTGATGATGAGTGATATTGGGCATCTTTTCATGTGTCTCTTAGCCATCTGGATACCTTTCTTGGAAAAATGTCTGTTCATGTCTTCTACCCATTTTTTAACTGAATTACCTATTGTTTGGGTGTTGAGTTTGAAACGCTCTGTATGGATTTTGGATACTAACCCTTTATCAGATATGTCTTTTGCAAATACGTTCTCCCATTCCATAGGCTGTCTTTTAGTTTTGTTGATCGTTTCCTTCAGTGTGCAGAAGCTTTTTATCAATGAAGTCCCAATAATTCATTTTTGCTTTTGTTTCCCTTGCCTACAGTGATGTGTCTAGTAAGAAGTTGCTACAGCCGAGGTCAAAGAGGTTGCTGCTTGTGTTCTCCTCTGGGATTTCAATGGCTTCCTGTCTCACATTTAGGGCTTTCATCCATTCTGAATTTATTTTTGTGTATGGTGTAAGAAAGCGGTCCAGTTTCATTGTTCTGCATGTTGCTGTCTAGTTTTCCCAACACCATCTGTTAAAGAGACTGTCTTTTTTCCATCAGATTTTCTTTTTTTAAAGTTTATTTATTTTGAGAGAATGAGGGAGAGAGGCAGAGAGAGAATCTCAAGCAGGCTCCAGTGCAGAGCCTGATGTAGGGCTTGAACCAACTGTGAGATCATGACCTGAGCCAAAATCAAGAGTCAAATAGTTCAACCAACTTAGTCACTCAGGCACCCCTTCCATCAGATGTTCTTTTCTGCTTTGTCAAAGATTAGTTGACCATATAGTTGTGGGTCCATTTCTGAGTTTTCTATTCTGTTCCATTGATCTGTGTCGGTTTTTTTGCCAGTACCATACTGTCTTGATGACTACAGCCTTGTAATTAATATAGCTGGAAGTCTGGAATTGTGATGACTACAGCTTTCCTTTTCTTTTTCAGTATTGCTTTGGCTATTCAGGGTCTTTTGTGATTCCATACAAATTTTAGGATTGTTTGTTCTAGCTCTGTGAAAAATGCTGATGGTATTTTGATACAGATTGCATTGAATGTGTAGATTGCACTTTGGGTAGTATAGACATTTTAATAGTATTTGTTCTTCCAATCCATGAGCATGGAATTTTCCCCCATTTTTTGTGTCCTCTTCAAATTCTTTAATAAGTCGTTCCATAGTTTTCAGAGTATAGATCTTTTACCACTTTAGTTAGACTTATTCCTAGATATCTTACTGGTTTTGGTGCAATTGTAAATGGAATCTATCCCTTAATTTCTTTTTCTGCTGTTTAAAAAAAAAAGAGAAAGAAATGCAACAGATTTGTGTACATTGATTTTATATCCTGTGACTTTTTTGAACTCACATATTAGTTCTAACAATTTTTGGTGGAGTCTTTTGGATTTTCTACAGAGTATCACATCGTCTGCAAATAGTGAAAGCTTGACTTCTTCTTTGCTGATTTGGATAAATTTATTTCTTTTTGCTGTCTGATTGCTGAGGCTAAGACTTCCAGTACTATGTTAAATACTAATGATGAGAGTGGATATCCCTGTATTGTTCCTGACCATAGAGGAAAGGCTGTCAGTTTTTCCCCATTGAGGATAATATTATCTGTGGGTCTATTGTATATAGAAATGGTTTTTATGATGTTGAAGTATGTTCCATCAACATCTTTGTTAAGAGTTTTTATCAAGAATGGATGCTGTACTTTGTCAAATGCTTTTTCTGCATCTATTGAGAGGATCATATGGTTCCTATATTTTCTTTTATTAATGTGGTGTATCACATTGATTGATTTGCAAATGTTGAACCAGCCCTGCAGCCCAGGAATAAATTCCACTTGATCATGGTGAATAATTCATTTAATGTACTGTTAGATTTGATTTGCTAGTATCTTTTTTTAATTTTATTTTTGAGAGACATAGAGACAGAGTGTGAGCAAGGGAAGGGCAGAGAGAGAGAGAGGGAGATACAGAATCTGAAGCAGGCTCCAGAGCCGTCAGCACAGAGCCCGACGCGGGGCTCGAACTCACAGACCGTGAGATCATGACCTGAGCTGAAGTCAGCTGCTTAACCGACTGAGCCACCCAGGCGCCCCTGATTTGCTAGTATCTTATTGAGCATTTTTGCATTCATGTTCATGAGGGATATTGACTTGTGAAAAAATAAAAAGCACAAAATAAGATAGTAGAAATAGATACAAATATATTACCAATCATAATAAATATGAATGAATTATACCCACCAGTTAAAAGACAACACTGTCAGATTGTATAACATCAAGTCTAGCTAGCTATATGCCATTTTAAGAGATGTACTTAAAGTCTAAATACATTGTGAGGTATTTCCAGAACAACATTAAACAATAGCACTTGCTCTTCCTGGCCTTCTCACATTGTTGAGAGTCAGCACATGTATTGTTTTCCCACAAAACATGTAGGCTTTGAGTTGAAAGAGAGATAATATATGATGAAAAGGAAGTTTCCATTTGCCCCTATTTTATTGGAGTTATTTTTTGAATCAAGAATAGATTTTTGAATTTTATCAAATTACCTTCTCAGTGTCTATGGAGATGATCATATGACTATTCATTTTGGTCCCTTATATGTTAAATTATATTAATAAATGTACCTTATATTGAAACTTTCTTGCATTAGTGGAATAAATTTCATTTGTTCATGCTGTGAACCAGTGTGCAGCAGATAAAATTTTGCTGGTATTTTAATTAGTAGTTTTGCATTGATATTCACAAATAAAGCTGATCTATAGCTTGCTTTTTTTGTCCATATTTTTCAGATTTGTATGTTAAAATTATATTGGGTCCCTACAAACTCTTTAGAAGTGTCCTTACTTTTGTTACAGAAGAAATATGCCCAAAATAATATAAAGGAAACCGGGACCACGTGACAAAAGATTAAAAGACAAAAGCAATGAAAACAGTGTGAACAACAGGAAATATACTGGGAGACCTAAGACCAAATAGATCTTTCATGTGTACAAAGTCAGGGTAACATTGTCTACTAAAAGACCAAATATATTCAGTTTGAAATACAAAGTAAAACCCAAAACATAAGAGACAGTTTAGGAAGATTAGAAATAGACAAACAAATATAAAATCATACCTGACAATTGCAAACAAAAAGAAGTGGAAAGAAAATCTTAACATGTGAAAATGTTGAGTTTGCAATAAGTAACAAATAAGAAAAATATAGACAGTTTTTTTTAAGATTTTGCTTTTAAATGACTTCTATCCCCAATGTGGGGCTTGAACTCACAACCCCGAGATCAAGAGACACAGGGCACCTGGGTGGTTCAGTTGATTAAGCGACAGACTCCTGATTTCAGGTCATGATCTCATGGTTTGTGAGTTCAAGCTGCATGTTGGGCTCTGCAGCTGGCAGCATAGAGCCTGCTTGGGACTATCTCTCTCCCTCTCTCTCTGCCCTTCCCTGCTCTCTCGCTCTCTCTCAAAATAAATAAACTTAAAAAGAAGAAATACTTAAAAAAAAGTCACGTGCTTTACCAACTGAGCCAGCCAGGCACTCTGACAGTTTTCAATGATAAAGTATGGAACATAAAATGAAGATCTAAGTAGAACTAGATATATATAATGCAAATAGCACAGCATCATCATTTATAATAAAAAAACTACAATAAATAAAAAACTTCAAAAATCCAAGAGACACAGGAATGCTGATACATAGGAGCACGTGTACCCCAATGTTCATAGCAGCACTTTCGACAATAGCCAAATCATGGAAAGAGACCAAGTGCCCATCAATTGACGAATGGATAAAGAAGTTATGGTACTTATATACAATGGACTACTACGTGGCAATGAGAAAAAATGAAATCTGGCCATGTGTAGCAACATGGATGGAACTGGAGGGTATTATGTTAAGTGAAATAAGTCAGTCAGAAAAAGACAGATACCATATGTTTCCACGAATAGGTGGACTTTGTGAGACTAAGCAAAAACAAGGGGGAGGGGAAGAGGGGAAAGGAAAAAAAGACACAGAGAGGGAGGGAGATAAAACATAAGACACTCTCAAAGACTAAGAACAAACTGAGGGTGAGGGGGATGAGGGAGGGGGGAGAGGGGGTGATGGGCATTAAAAAGGGCACATGTTGGGATGAACACTGGGTGTTATATGTAAACCAATTTGAAAATAAACTATTATAAAATTTAAAAAAAAGCAAAAAAAATGGGAGATTTTATCTATTGATTTATAATAGAACAATTGGACAACAAAGTTAGAGAAGAATTAAATAACATAATAAGGTATATCTAACACATATAAGACTAAATGGATCTGTTAGATCTATAAATAAACAGGACTACATTTAGTTATTAAAAAACAGAATACCATTGGATTGGATCACAAACAGTTAAAGTAGTATGCAAAGTAGGGTCTCCTGTGTGGCTCAGTTGGTTAAGCAATCGATCCATCGACTTTGGCTCAGGTCATGATCTCACGGCTTGTGAGTTCAAGCCCCACATCAGGCTCTGTGCTGACAGCTCTGAGTCTGGAATTGCTTTGGATTCTGTGTCTCCCTCTCTCTCTGCCCCTCCCCCACTCGCACTCTGTCTCTCTCTCTCTCTCTCTCAAAAATGAAAATTAAAAAAAAACATAGTGGTACGTATATACAATGGACTACTATGTGGCAATGAGAAAAAATGAAATCTGGCCATGTGTAGCAACATGATGGAACTGGAGGGTATTATGTTAAGTGAAATAAGTCAATCAGAAAAAGACAGATACCATATGTTTCCACGAATAGGTGGACTTTGTGAGACTAAGCAAAAATCAGGGGGAGGGGAAGAGGGGAAAGAAAAAAAAGACACAGAGAGGGAGGGAGATAAAACATAAGAGACTCTCAAAGACTAAGAACTAACTGAGGGTGAGGGGGATGGGGGGGGAGAGGGGGTGATGGGCATTAAAAAAGGGCACATGTTGGGATGAACACTGGGTGTTTTATGTAAACCAATTTGAAAATAAACTATTATAAATGAAAAAAAAACTAATTTACTGACAAAAAAAAAAACATAAAAAAAAGTAGTACTCAAATTCATTAGTCCAAGATGTTTCTATTAATAAACAAGAAATGCTGTTAAGGGAAAATCACAGGGGCACCTGGGTGGCTCAGTCAGTTCAGTATCCAACCCTTGATCTCAGCTCAAGTCTTGATCTCAGGGTCGTGAGAGCCCCATGTTGGGCTCCACACTGGGCATGAAGCCTACTTAAAAAAAAAGAGGGAAATCATAAAGGTCTTTGCCTTGACAGGGCAAAACTTCATGAAGAAAAGAAGCAGTTTCAGGGACATGATAATGAAGCCGCCCATTAGCCTCCCGTCAAAACTAAATCTAGAGATCTCACGCCATGTACAAAAATAAATTCCATATGTAACAAAAAGATAAACATTTAAAAACCCCAGAAATCATAAAATTAATAAAAATAATAAAAGAAGAGACACTGTTAGGGGAAAAGCATAAAGATCTTAGCATTGACAGTTCTGAAGGACAGAAAAGGATTAGGTTAACTAAATTACAGAGGTTAGTCATTCTTACCCACAGAGACCAGGTGGTTGTGAGTCTACAGCTTCACTTTCTTATTCAGGGCCCTCTGAACAAGGCCGCTCCGCCTGGAAGTCCACAGTCATATCCTTAAATGTTACTGATCCCTGTTCAGCACATACCTGTTCATCTTGAAGAGATAATTCTCATCATTTTTACCACATTAAAATGTGTAGAATGTTTACTGTGCACCTAGATTTTGCTTGTATTTTATAAGAGAAATAATGTAAAATCCCGCCTTCAGCAGAATAGTAATTGAAACAAAATGGAGTACAAAAAGGGACCCAATTATGAATGGGAATTTAGTAATATGATATAAGTGACATTCTACAACCATTGAGGAAAGATAGATTTTTAAAATCCAAGTAGCTATGAGAAAAAAATCTAGTCAGACTCCTACCTCACATCTTACAAAAAATAATTCCACGTGTGACAAAAATTTAAATCTAAAATATTGAAACCATAAAACACAGAGAAACAATAAGAGATCGAGAGAATTTTTGTTTATAACTTCTTAGTCGAGTAGTCCTTAGAAAGCATTATATAAAACCTAGATAATATAAAAGAAAATATTGGTCGAGTTTTTCTCTATAAACATGTTTTTCTTCAAATTATGTCAAAATCTACCATAAACAAAGCAAATAGTAGGACACAACATATAGTAGATATTTTTTGTCAAGGGAAATATGAAATATAATGAGCAACACACTCACCTTACACGAAGCTACACACAGATAGATGGGCTTATATGTAAATTAAACAAAATCTGGCCAGAGTTTCTTTAGACCAGATAATCACAGATATGTTGGGTTGGAGGTCAGGGAATATATTATGGAGGATTTTCCTTTTCCTTTTACAGAAATCCTTCCTTTCCTAATATTTGCTTATATTGATTACATTTTGCTACATATATAGATTATGTTTGTGGGGGGAAAATGCTTTTCAAGTAGAAGAGCATAGGAGAAGGAATTTGCCTTGAGTTGGGGCATAAACTCACAAAGATGATGGCAAAGAAGCCATGGAAAACCAGGAAAGCCTACCCCCTACCCTGAAAGCATCTGCTAGAAAATTTTTACTAAATACAGCCTCACTGGGAGAATACTCTGCTGCAAATCACTAACCTTTAGAAAGAACCAACAGTAAAATTTCATAGGCTTAAGTGTCTGGAAATCTTTACTTCCTTAGGAGCTGATTTATTTTCTCTGTAGGGAGAATGCAAATCATGTATCTGATCATGTTTGCATTTTTTTTTTTTTACTGTGGTTGCCAGGAAGCTAATAGACAAATGTGTGGTTTATATAGAAGTAGAAACGTATGAAATAATTCATCTGTTTATTCTCTTTAAATTTCTCTAATCCTATTTTTCTTTTTTTCTTTTTTTTTTTTAACGTTTTTATTTTATTTTTTGAGAGATATAGAGACAGAGTGTGAGCAAGAGAAGGGCAGAGAGAGAGGGGGACACAGAATCCGAAGCAGGCTCCAGGCTCTGAGCCATTAGCACAGAGCCCGACGCGGGGCTCAAACTCACAGACTGTGAGATCATGACCTGAGCTGAAGTCGGCCGCTCAACCGACTGAGCCACCCAGGCGCCCCTCTAATCCTATTTTTCAACTATTTCCCCTTCTTCATTTTGTTGTGTGGAAAAACAAGTGGGGAATACTGTGTTGGGGGTCCCAAAGACCACCCAGTTATGATGATTTGCTAGAAGGACTCACAATATTCATGGATATGGTTTATTACAGCACGAGATACAGATTAAAATCAGCCAAAGGAAAAGGTCCATAGGGAAGAGTCCAGGAGAAACCAGGAGCAAGCTTCCAGCTATTCTCTCCAAGTGTGGAGTCACGTAGTGATAAATAAGCCCACTGACCCAATCAAAGGAGGGACGAGGAGACTCAGATCACAGTGAAGTGAGGCTTTAATCAACATTCTTGCAAGAGTGGGTGTCTGATGGACAGGCACACTCGAGGCAGTCACAGCAGACAATTTATCTCCTATCGTGCAAGTCCCTCCTTTTATTCTAGGGCACATGCTTGTTGCAAAGGCTGTGAAAAATAAGCTCGCAAAACGGAGAGGGGAAGAACTAGGAAGTGAAATGTCTAAGCATTTGGGACTCCACTGGGGTGGGGTTTGTACATTTTCCAATAAGTTGTAAACTTATTGTTAATTGGTACAGCTTTTATTTGGTAATTCTGAAAATGAATCATCTCCCTTACTTCTCACAGATAGTACTTAATTCTCCCGGCAATAATGTGTTACAATACATGGGAAGTATACTCAGTCAGGGAAGTTCACCTGAGACTTGCTGTCCAGTTTTTCTTTTTTTTTTTTGGGGGGGGGGGTCAGTCATGTTGCCATGGACTATCCACCTGTGGGAATGGAATGACTGACCTTAGCTACTCAGTCTCCAGCTCCCAAGAAGTCAAACTGATACAGTGTAGCCCAACGGCCTGAGCATACCAAAACAGACTTTCATATAAATCACATTGCTAGCATAAACTATCTGGCATGACCCAAGATCTCACTTACACAAAATTTTTTTTATCAAGCAAGATATTCCAAGGGCTCAGAGGTTATATCCCAGAAACTAGTCAAGGGCCAGTCCTGAAGACATTTAGAATATACAGGGTTTGGGCAGCCCAGGCTCGCTGAATTAACCATTCACTGCACAGTCCATCCCCTCTGGGCCTTTGGCCTAGGCTCTCTTATGCACAATGATCATACCTGTCTGAGCATCTACATTTAGTGTAGTATTTAACACAGGATACATTAGGTACAGCAATGATACCAGTATGAATATTCCTATATATTGGAGGAACTAGTATGGAGTAGGGATAGATTTAAAGAAACAACTAAGCCTCCTTAGGGAAAGCCATTACGTTTTTGTACTAATTTGATCACTCATTTGTCCTCTTGATCTACTGCTATTTGTACCTTAAGGTAAACTTGTATAGAGCTATTTAACATAAAAATGAGCTGATGGTTAGGTAAATCCCATTTTTCCTCAGGCGAGTCATTCTCCATTATCTTATATCTTAAGAAGAAGGCTTTAACTCAAGTTCCCAATAATTTTATCATCAATACCAGTCCTATCACATGAGTTATTTACATAAGGCAGTTGAATCTTACGAATAGTGCCAGTGCTATACCATATTATAGTATGGCCAGGGTACAATTCATTTCAAATCAGTAAGAATTACCTATACTTCAATAAGAAAAAGAATTACATAGGTGTTTGCTAAGCCTCAACAGAATCAACTCTTACCCATATACCCAGATATTATTTTGGACATGGGTCATTATTACAATTTGTGATGTATTACAATTTGGTTATTTCTGGATTCCAAGTCAGTCAGGGACAAAACTAGTCATCTTATTTCAATTCATGTGACTGGGACTAGCTTCGTTTGTACACTGCTTTGTATGCTGCTATATAGCAGGACATACTTTCCTGTGGAAGATACAGGTGGTATTCAGGGACAGGTTCTTATCTCTGCTAACTGTATGATAGGATATATGTCATTCTGATCTATTCTTGGGGCAATGGTAGCCACAGTACATTGATGTATGTTACAAGAGTCCCCAGAGACCTTCCATAGGTGTGGAGACCCATAACATTACCATAGGTGTGTCCCTTGAGACTCAGTACCTGAATGGGGAGCTACTGCCCAATGGCCATTTCAGCCTCCATCTGTATTAAAACAGTCAAGAAGTTCTGTTAGGTTAGTGTAAAAGCACTGGATCCCAGCATCATCCAGCATTATTTGTTGAATCTGCCTGACCTATTTCACTAAAGAGCTGACTCCTATCCTTCCTCCTGGAAGATAATCCCTCTAGTCTGCTTATTCTAGTTAATAAATCTTTTTTCCTCTGATTGTTGCTCCTCATTAAAAGTGAATTCAGGGGCGCCTGGGTGGCTCAGTTAAGCATCCGACTTTGGCTCAGGTCATGATCTCATGGTTCATGAGTTCGAGCCCCATGTTAGGCTCTGTGCTGACATCTCAGAACCCGGAGCCTGCTTCAGATTCTACATCTGCCTCTCTCTCTCTGCCCCACCTCTGCTCATGCTTTCTCTCTCAAAAATGAATAAACGTTAAAAAAATTTTTTAAGTGAATTCAGCTTGTCCCATGATACCTGGGCTAGCACTTACTTCCTCTGACCCCCCCTTTTTTTTTTTTCGCTTCATGGACCGAAATTTTATTATTTTATGGTGGATTATTTTAATCCACCATACATGTTGTTGCCACTGTGTACTAATGGCCTGAGTTTAGTTAGGATACATGTTTTTTACTCCAAACTTTTGGGACCTCCACTAGGGTTAGATAAGTGGTAAGTATATCTAGATGTAATTTAGTCTGAATATGCCATCAGGCCTCCAATAGGCTTCTTCATCTCAGAGAGGGGCTGTCCTACAGGGAATTTAGACCCACCACATGATATCTACTGCTTTATTCCCCATCTGAAACCACTCCCCCCGCCCCGATTCTGTTTAGTAGCTTTCTGTCCGTAAAAACAACACACCATGGTATAGCAGGCATGTTGCTTCTGTATTTTGTCCATTATAATCAAGGGCCTTTATAAGCATTCTATCATCAAGGTTTATAGTGACACAAAAGTATGTCTGCCAGGAGCTGTATGCAACACATTCTGATGGCCTGGTAGGGAGGAGTTCCCATAAATACCTTCCCAAATTATATACTTTGTAGTAGATGTACCCTGAAAAACTAGAGTCAAAAGATATTGTCATTCGGTTGTGAACAATTGGTCCAGTTCATCATGATACGGTATGACCAAAATATATCCCAGAGTGATATTATTCTGGTTGCAAACTTCTATTTGACCTTTTCAGGTTCCAAAAGCATGAGTGGTCTTAAAAAACATATAGCTTCACCTTTTTAGGCATTTGGTATAATTGTGTTAAGAGACAATAGGGGGTGCCTGGGTGGCTCAGTCGGTTGGGGGTCTGACTTCTGCTCAGTTTATGATCTCACAGTTCACAAGTTTGGGGCACCCGTGGAGTCTGCTTCGGATTCTGTGTCTCCCTCTCTCTCTGCCCCTCCCCTGCTGGCTTTCTTTCTCTCTCTCTCTCAAAAATAAATAAACATTTAAAAAAGAGACATAGCGTTCTTTTGCTCCGAGGCTTTCTCAAGACATCAATGTAGTATTGATTTCCCTCATTGAATAAACGATTTATTCATTCCTTTTCCCTTACTACCATTCCTCCTTCTCTCCATTTGTCATTGATTTTAACATTTTCCACCTTGGGAAAAAATATTAAGGTCAGCCAGTGTGCTGGCCCAGATATGTCAGTCTAGCAATGCCTCCCCTCTCAGTCCATTTGCATTTATATGGGATAGGGTTTCATGGGTACAGAACTAGTGGACTATTTTGACCTCTGGGTATTCATACTGGTATTGACACCCAGGTATTCACGCTGGTTTCTTAGACACTTTATGTCCTTTTCTGGCTGGAAAAATAGGGATCCGTGGTAGTCAGTCATACCTCATTTAGTTCAGTGCTCTGGACATTTGTCTGTTATAGCATGGTACTAAGGAATTACTTTTTTCTGAAAAATACATGTTTCTTTGCCCATCTGTACGTCCTCTTCTGCTTTTCCTTGGCTTCCCTGAACTCAGGATTATGCATGGGAATTACCTCAGCTCCCCAAACCCATGGATTTGGTGTGGGAATTCCCTTAGCACCTCAATTACTAGAGATTATATGTGGGGGTTCACTTGGCTCTTCTCCCCAGAAATTGCACATGGGGGTTCCCTTGGCTGCATGTCCTGGAGATTGCATGAAGGGTTCCCTTAACTCTCCAATCTTGGTTTAACTATCTGTTAATCTCATGAGTAACTCATTGTTTAGGTACCTTCCTTCTTCTTCTTCCATGTTTACTACATGCTTTGCTATTACTGCACTTACTCAGTTTAATATCTTCATAAATAGCAAAAATTTACCAAAAGCAGTTTGGAACTTCAATGACCTCTGGAAAACTTGAGGTCTTCCCAAACTGGCTCATTTAGGACCTTTCACTTCCTATTACTTTCATTCCTTCTTCTTCCTTTTATTGCCTTTGATTTTCCCTTTAACTTCTTTAAATCCTTTGATCTGTCCCCCTTCAATATCCCTGTCAGACTGTTCTGTTCCCACTCTAACCTCTCAATTTCCTATAGTCACTAGAGCTTTTGGCTTCGTGCCTCCATTAGGGGACTCTCAAAGGCCTCAAGGACCCCAAAAGTAGCCACCTGAAGCTGAAAACGCTAACTGGAAACAGACTGGATATGTTATCCACTTGGCCTTTGGAGACACCCAGATGGCCGCTTGGTGTCCTTTTGGTCCTTCGGCCCAAATTTATTCCACGGCCTCCATAAGATTACACATCAGGTCAAAGAAGATGTTGGGAAACTTTAAACCTCTTATTGAATATATAACCTCAACTTTTCCGTCTGCTAGAAACACAATCCTGATAAAAATATAAAGTGGAGAAAAGACAAGGACCAACTCTGTCATATACATCAGGGAGTTTTGTATTTCTGTGTTTATGTCTGACTTGTGGCTAAAATTTTAGAGTGAAAGCTATAAGATCTTTGTTTGAATTTGCCTGTATGTATGTATGTATGTATGTTATATGCGTGTGATTTTTTTCTGCCTTCAGATTGTATTACCAAATTTTTCAGATATCCTGACATTTGATATTTTGCCTTCACAGAATATAATTCTAATTTATATCTTTTACACCTAAAACTGACATTGGGATTTCCCAGAGGGTCACTGGAAAAATCACAAAAGATTTGTTTTTTCACTTTGTAAATAAAGTGCTAAAAATTATTAGGTTTACTTAATATTAAGATTTTTTAATGTTTATTTTGGAAGGAGAGACAGAGCATGAGTGGGGAGAGGGGCAGAGAGAGAGGGAGACACAGAATCTGAAGCAGGCTCCAGGCTCTGAGCTGTCAGCACAGAGCTTGATGTGGGACTTGAACTCACAAGCTGTGAGATCATGACCTGAGCCAAAGTTGGATGCTTAACCGACTGAGCCACTCAGGCACTCCATTAATATTATATAAATTATTATATAAATTGTATGAGAAGTGTTGTCAAAAAATACTTAGCCCTCCCTAGATTAAGGTTATTTGGGTTAAATGTTATTAATATAAATATTTCAAAAATTATATAAAATTCCTAGAGATTTGTCATTGCCCTCACTGACCATCAGATGTTTTCATTTATTAGAGTAAATGTTGTTTTGCCTTATATTAGGCAGCAATAATACAATTTAATCAGTTATAGTTTCAATTATTTAAAAAATCTTAACTTGGTCACAATTTTACTTGATAAAATCCAGTATATTCAAGGGCAATGATTTCTGGTTGGGAATTTACATCCCTTACTCTAAGTTTTACTAATATACAGATGTTTAGGGTCTTTTCTTTGACTCCTAAATCTCATAGTTACAAAAATGTCCTTACTGTCATATGTATGTTCTCTCTCTAGCTTAAAGCTTTCCCTTGGAAAAAGTCTGCTGTTACTATGGTTGCTAAACTTTTATCAGGACAAATGTTCTGCATACAGAAAATTCTACTGGCCCTTTCAAGTGACTGAGAGATCAATTTCATCAGTAAAACCATCCAAGAAATCCAGTGAGTTCTTCCTTTATCACAAAAATTACATTGTCTTTATCATCTCCACTCATTTGGAATGATAGAGCTAATGGATTATTAAAATTAAAGCATAAACCGATTGAAGAACTCAAATTCTCATGGCTTAAGGTTTTACCCTTATCCCTCATTGCCCACCAGTTCTCTCTTTCTGGGTCACACCAACCGTCACCATACAAAATAACTGGCTGGCCCATAAAACTCCTTATTCTGTCTTGACTCTTGAAGATTCTAACCTGGCCATTCAGACACTTTAAAATACTGCAAGGGATTTATTAATTATACTCAAACTTATCTTCAACAGATTTTGTCTGCTTTTTCTCTAGTTCTCTGATGCAAACCACTGTACCACATAAAAACGAGAGACAGTTCTCTAAAGGCAACATCACAAAAAAAACGAATCTTGAACCCTGTTAAAAGGGCCCTTGCATTGTCCTCTTTACATCACTAACATTGCTGCCAAACCCTAGGGGGGGTCAAACCCTGGAATGATGTTTCTCAACTGAAAAGATATTAAAAGCTACTCTAGATGGAAGTCCGTCCCGACTAGAGACTTTATTTTATTTATTTTTTAATGTTTATTTATTTTTGAGAGACAGAGACAGAGCACGAACAGAGGAAAGGCAGAGAGAGAGGGAGACACAGAATCGGAAGCAGGCTCCAGGCTCTGAGCTGTCAGCACAGAGCCCGATGCCGGGCTCGAACTCACAGACCATGAGATCATGACCTGAGCCAAAGCCAGAGGCCTAACCAACTGAGCCACCCAGACGCCCCTCGACTAGAGACTTTAAACTGCGGGTCTCTAAAGAGCCCCCAAAAGCAGACATTACCTCAAGGTAGATTGCTTTCCCAAGAACTTCAGACCAAGTAGATGACATCACAGTATGGTCAACTTTCACCAAAGATGTCAGAACGAGACTCTAGGATTTTCTTTTTTTTCCTTTTTCTTTTTCTTTGAGAGAGAGGGAAAGAGAGAGAGTGTGTGTGGGAGGGGTAGAAGGGCAGAGGGACAGAGAGAGAGAGAGAGAGAGAGAGAGAGAGAGAGAGAGAGAGAGAGAGAAAGAGAGAATCTTTAGCCTGCTCCATGCTCAGTGCTGAGTTGGATGTGGGGCTTGATCCCATGAAAGTGGGATCACGACCTGAGCCAAAATCAAGAGTTGGATGCTCAACCAACTGACCCATCCAGGTGTCCCTACTGTAGGATTTTCTTGCATACTTCCTATTCTCACCATTTTTGCTGTTCTTCATAATATCCTCCTTTTTCTCTCCCCTTCAGGATAATTTTTGCTATTCACATGACTCCCTCCATTGCAACCTCAGTTTTCCAGAATGAGTCTTCATTTGTATTATCTTCTCTTCCACTTCACCCAAGCTATTCTTTCCTTTAACAATTCTACCATCCCTGCAAGTATCCCCAGAATCTATGGCATTCCTTTACTCAACTCAAAACACAGTCTCACAATCTTACTTTTCATTTCTGGTTGTGTGTTTCCTTGTCTTCAGGAGCCTCCAGTTTTCCCTGAATTCCTATGCTGGTTCATATTTAAGGGCATCCTTTTTGCTATCACTCAGGGGTGCTTTAGCTTTTCTCCCTAGATAAGGAATCTCTTTATATCTAGGGAGTATTTATTGAGTGTACCTCAGTACTTTTCAAAAAGGGCAATCTATGCTTAACCAGACTGCTTTCTTTTTTCATCTTAAGTACTCTATTACTTCTTTTTTTATTAAAATTTTAAAATATTTATTTATTTTTGAGAGAGAGAGAGAGGGACAGACAGAGCATAAGCGAGGGAGGGGCAGAAGAGAGGGAGACACAGAATCCGAAGCAGGTTCCAGGCTCTGAGCTGTCAGCACAGAGCCAGAAATGGGGCTTGAACTCACGAACCACGACATCATGACCTGAGCTAAAGTCAGATGCACAACTGACTGAGCCACCCAGGCGCCCCTCTTTTTTTTTAATGTTTATTTTTGAGAGAAAGAGTGCACAAGCAGGGGAGGGGCAGAGAGGGGAACAGAGGATCCAAAGCAGGCTCTGTGCTGACAGCCATAGGCCCTATACGGAGCTTGAACTCATGAACTGTGAAGTCATGACCTGAGCTGAAGTTGGATGCTCAACCGACTGAACCACCCAGGTGCCACTCTATTAGTTCTGATTTAAGTTTTCCAGACTCTAGCTGAACAAAAGGTCTACAAAATCATGTTACATCTATAAGCTTAGGCAGACTTCAAGCCCCAGAAGGAGGCTGTGGCTTTCTGTTCTCATCATGTTCTCAAGAAATCTTAGAACAAGAGACTAAGAGACTGGGAGTAAATCTAAAAAAAATTGTTGCAACAAATCATGTATGGGCAACCTGTATGCTTAGAGCTGCTGCTGCTGCGTAAGCCACTCCAAAGTTCACCAGGATTCCTACATCTTTCATGCTCTGCTACAGGAAATAACCATGTCTGCAAACAATCTTACCAAAATTACCAATATGATTGCCAAAGGACTACAGGAACTCTAGCAAGTGGTCCTTTGCAATTGTCTAGCATTGGACATGATCCTGACTTCTCAAGAGGGCACTTGTCTACTGGTTGGAAGGTACTGTTGTGCAAGTGCTCCCTGAAGCTTCCCTGATGTTTATGCCATCACCCAAACCATTCAGACATTTCAGAAAATTCTTCATATTGCCACTGTCATCCTCACCCCACTATCTGGATATGCTTCAGGCCCAATGTCTAGGAGTCTTCTTGACTGCATCTCTCTAAACCTCGAATCTTGATTTTATTTCTTTATTTAATCTTTAATAACTATTATCTTATTCCTAGGTATCTCTCTTGTTAACTGCCTAATCTCTAAGACCCTCCAACAGGTCGTCACCTGACAGCACAATCAACAGATGATACAGTTGTCAGTCCTTCAGGAACAACAAGAACAACAAGAACCTCATGAAACTATTTGGACTAAACTCAACTTTCCAATGACTCTTATGCCATCCCCTAGTAGTGTTTAAGGATGGACTTTGTCTTCAACAACAGGGGGATTAAGTGTTCAAAATTACCTATTACTTCTTGACTCTGCTTCGTCTTGACCCAACTTTAGTCAGGCTTCTCTTTTCCTACAGATTCCTGAACTCTGCTTGTCTCCAAGCCTGAGCAAATATGCAGAAAAGTGGAATGTACCCTCTTCTCAGCTTCTCCTGGGAATCGACTGACCAAAGCCAGGTACTTTCCTATCAGGTCCCACTTATCATTTTTCTCTTGCTTCTCCAACTTCTCCTCCAACGATTCACCTTATCTTTGCTTGCCTCCTCCTTACCCTACAAAATAAAAACCTTTTTTTCTTATTTTGAGACCCTTGTAAACTTACGGTCACAGCTCTCTTTCAACCGTTTACCTCCACCACTGAAATAGTCCCTTTCCCTCCTTGCAATAATCATTTTGAAAAATATTTACCCTTACTAAATCCTGATTTGTTTTTCTTTGACAACCAACATGAAGTAAGATGTTATTAATAAGAGCCCAGACTTTGCTTTCAGCAGCCTATAGGTAATCTAGGGCTATGCTGTCGTCTAACACAATGGTGAGATTCAGCTAAGGGTTTCAGTCCTTGGGCAATTTATTTAATTTGTGTGGATAACTCCTAGGACACAGCTATCTGAGTTTCTTTTCATTGATGTGTTGTGTCTTATATGTATGTTGTTCTTATTGTTTCCCTCTACTCCAATTAGTGATCCTCAAGTGGTTAGTATCAGGGGAATATTTGGAAAGCTTGTTTGTAGTGTTGGAGAGTTGTGGCTAGTGTGGTTGCTGAGGGTAAGTCATTGGGGGGTTTGCTGCTGAGGAAAAATATACTGGAATTTTGGCTCAAATCCAGTGTTGGACAAGGGGAAGCTTGTAAAAGGGAAAGCCTTTTACAAGGCATTCCCTTACAGGACCACCAGTCTCCTTCTGTTGCTTGTATTCTGTGTTCCTGTGAAGGCAAGTTGTGTGGCTTAATGCAATTCTAGGTGGTGGTAAGAGATGCTTGTGTGTTATCTATCTCATATTCAGCACCTGAGTCAAATCAATTGATTATGGGCTCAGACCATGACTAGCCACATAGCTGAGGTAAAAGTTGGCCCATAGGGTTAGAAGACACCTGTGAGTCCTAAGCTGTATGTTGGAGTCTAGCTGAGCCAGAACAGATGTTGTTGGTAGTAGGAGAGATAGGAGGAGGAGGAGTGCTAGCCTCAGTGTTGATGTTTGTGGTCATGTTAGTAGGACTGACTGAACTGAATAGCCAATGGTGTGGTTCTTATGGTCTCCACTCTGACCTGTGTTTCATGTCACCCTGTGGCGTGCATGTGGCATGTTGTTTTCAGACAGACTTTTTCAGAAGTAGGGTGTAGATTGCCAGGGCAGGGTGATCCATCATTGAGTGTGTAGTTGACACTAGTGAAAGTAGGAAGTTCTTAGGTAAGGAGGAGGCATAGCAACAGAGCAGAGGTGAAAATCAGAGATCATCTATGGGCAGCAGTGGTGGAGGACGATGAGAGAGAGAGAGAGATTTGATTGTCCCTTTGGAATCAGCCGAATGGTCTTACCAGTCTAGGAGTGATTAGTTCCACCTCTTGGGTCTTGGGAGCAGGTCCAGGTTTGTTCTATGGTGTTTTTTTTTTTTTTTTTAATTTTTTTTAACGTTTATTTATTTTTGAAAGAGAGACAGAGCGTGAGCAGGGGAAGGGCAGAGAGAGAGGCAGACACAGAATGTGAAGCAGGATCCAGGCTCCGAGCCATCAGCACAGAGCCTGATGCGGGGCCTGAACTCACAGACCGTGAGATCATGACCTGAGCTGAAGTCGGCGGCTTAACCGACTGAGCCACCCAGGTGCCCCTTTTCTATGGTGTTTTTAGTGGAGCATATGGGGCAGTAGATGAGGACACTTCTCTCTCTCTAGGCAGTGCTGAGTGCTTTGCTCAGCTTACACTAAATGAGGAGTAGAAGCAGGCTGAGAGGATGGTCCCAGAATCAGTGATCCATAGCAGGTCCCTGTCAGGAAGGAGGGGAAAGTGGCTACTAGATTTTCCATGAGGGAGAAAGGAAAAGTACCAAGTGGCCATTGCTTTGCTATGGGTGGCAGTGTCAGGGCTCTCATTTGTCTAGGAAAACTGATAATGAGGTTGTGTCCACTTATGGATGTGTACATTAGCAGAAGTCATAGCATCTCTATTGGTTGTCTCTTAATTTGTTGTAAATTTTAATATGGTGCAGTTATGCCACAGGGGTATGAATTTGAGGTAATCAGGACTGTGGGCAGTACTTTGGAAACTGAGGGACCATTGTCCTCCATGTTCTCTTAGAAGCCCTTGTTTTAAAGTACCATTATGTCTTCCTATGATTCCTGCTGCTGTAGGACAATAGGGTAGGTGAAAAACCCAAGAACTGTTATTTTATAATGCTTGTTGCATTTTCTCTGTAGTGAAGCAGGAGCCTTGATCTGATTATATAACTCACGGCACTCTCAAAGGCTGTAAGGCTGGTGTGTCAACCCCTTGATAACATTAGCAGAGGTTGTTGCCCTGTATGGGTAAGCCAATAGAAGGCCCATGTCAATATCCACCATTGTTAAAGCATATATAATATTTCCTGTCACTGCATGGAGAGGCCTGATGAAATTGATTTGCTATTTCAGATATAGCCCTCCTCCTTTGTAAATCTTTCTCCTGTGAAGTAGGCCCAGTGTCTAGATTTCTGGCATCTGGCGTAGTCCCTAATGGCTTTGTTTAAATGTCTCTCTGCTGCATAGACTCCTCTATTAACAATCTATTAAAAAGAGACCAATCTATTTTTACAATCACACGATGCCCAAATGCCCTGACCTCTCATGTGCCCACTGATGAAAGGGGTAGGGTGTTTCCTCCCAAAGGTCTGGAGACTGCCCCTCTTTCTGGAGCCATACTTCCTTTGGTGATTTTGTTAATTCATAAGGTTTGACATTGTAGCACACTTCCTCTGTTACTTGTTTGGCATGAACAGAGATAAGGTATACCCAGATGAGACAGTGGGAGCTGGTGTGATTTCTTTATACTTACTTCTGTATCCCAAATGTCATTGGCTTGTATTTTTTAGCCCTGATTTTGCCAAAGTCCTGACCAAGTAGGTAGGTCATTAGCCACTGACCAGGAGTCAGTAAAAATGTAAACTTTTAGAACACATTTGTCAAAGTTATACTCTTTTGCTAGGAGTATTATACATGGTTCAGCCTACTGGGCAGTTTGGTATGTCCTCCTTATGGACTTTGGAATGTCTGAAATAGGAGTGACAGGCTGTAGCTATCCATTTTCTGATCCTTTATATTTCATGTTTACGCCATTGGTAAAGGAAGACCACTGCTTTTCTTGTTTTGAGAGTGTTGACCATCCTCCCTGTTGTCCCCATTGACCAGGGGCAGAGGCATTTCTGGGATTTGGGAAAGTTAGCTTCAGTGGCAGGGTATGTAGCTATTTCCTCATGGAGTTTATAACACTTCGGTAGGGCTGGGTTTAGTTGCACTCTTAGATACCATTTCCATTTTAATAAGGAGGCCTCTGTTGCTGATCTGATTTTTATGGGAAGCTTCTTCCTTTATGCAGCACATGTGAGAGATCTCTGTCTGTGGGTAACTGGCTTTGCACAAGAAAGGACCTCATTTTCCATAAGTGCCTTGTACACTGCCAGGAGTTGCCTCTCTAGTAGCAAATACATTTGGGCTGAGACTGGGAGCTCCTTACTGCAAAAACTCATGGGTAGGAGTTTGCCTGTCCATTTGGTCCAGAGGCCCCAGGAAGCAAGTTTTGTGGTGGTATAAACTTTTAATTGTATGTCCTGCCCTAGAGGCACTAGTAGGAAAGCTGAAGTGACAGCCCCTTTTAGTTTATCTAGTGCCTGTTGTTACTCAGTTCCCCACTGAATATGGAAGACTTATGGACTACCCAATAATAGGGCCTAGCAAATAAGGTGAGGAACGTGTTGGTACCATAATCCGAACTTTTCTAGCAAATGTTGAGCTTCCTTACTGATGTGGGAGTTTGGAAAACTAGAACTTTTCTTTTACCAGACTGTTCAGTTCCAAATGTAACCTCGTATTTAACAGACCAGAAGGACCCTTGTATCTTATGGGAGGACAATTGGCCATCCCCTCTCAGTGAGGTGTTCATTCAGGGCTGTGAAGGCCCATGAGACAGAGTCTTGGCTAGGTCCAATGAAAAGGATGTCATCAATATGATGCCAAAGCAGAGTTTTTTGTGGGATGGGGAGCAGGCATCTGGGTCTTGTCCGCAAAACCCATGTGCAATGGCAACATGCCTGATTGCCATTGAAGTCCCTCACAGGCAACCAGGAAAAGGTCTATGGTTGAACCTCGACCTTCATTCAAAGATGAAGGCAGATTGTGGTCCAATCTCCTGTGATATTTTCACTGAATGGAACATGTTAGCCAGGTCTGTAACTCCAGACCATCTCCCCATGTTATTTTGAATGTTCTTCATTAAGGGGGTGATATATGATAGAGGAGTTCTAATGAAGGGGAAAGCCTTGTTTAAGCCTCTATAATCAATAATTAACCTCCAATCACTAGTAGAGTCTGTAAGCACAGGGCATAATGGAGAACTGAATGGTAAGACGGTAGGTACCTCTTCTTTGACTGCATCGGCCATGACAGATGTCATCCTTCAGTGCCTTGCTATAGCTGTTACTGCAGTGTAGTTAGTACCCACACTGATGGGGAATGTTAACTGATTCCCACTGGAACTCACAATAGTGTAAAAGCCTTAGGTTTGTTCTGTGAGGTTACCTGCAGGATGAGATTGTCCATTCCAATAATGGAAACAGGTATAGTCTCCAAGGGAACAATGAGGAAAGAAACATCTTTAAGCAAATCTGGGCCAATTTTCTTTTCTCTTTTGCTTCACACCCCCCCTGGGCCAATTTTAATAAGTTGGTAATTTTCCCTTTAATTAATTCTCCTCCCAAGCTGGTCACCTCCTTTGCAGGGTCCCTTTGAAGCTTGAGTACTCCCTGTGATTAGGGAGGTTTGTTTGAGCACCCATGTCCAACAGGACCAGCCAGTGTATATATTTTTGGAGCCCAAACTACAGTTAATATGATACAAGGGCAATTTTCTTTTAGAAGGGTCTTCACTTCTGTGGCTGCTGGATCTCTGTGTGGGGGCTGTCCTGGGCACTAATGGAGATCAGAGGCAAGTACTGAAGTTGAGGCTGCCTCTGAAGGGGAAGCCTACTGTACTTCTAATCTAACCCTAGTATGGTAATTGCTCCACTTATTTATTAGAGAATATCCAATTTGAGACCCTAGGGTTCAATATAATCTGTGATGGTTAAGTTTATGTGTGAACTTGACAGGGCCATGGAGTGCCAAGATATTTGGTCAATCATTACTCTGGGAGTGTCTGCGAGGGTGTTTCTGGATGAGATTACATTGGAATCAGTAGATTGAGTAAAGCAGATTGCCCTCCCCAATGTGGGTGACCCTCATGCAATCAGTTAAGGGCTTGAATAGAATAAAAAGGCTGACCCTCCCATGAGTAGGAGGAATTTCTTCCTGCCTGACTCCCTTGAGCAGGGACTTTGTTTTTTCTGCTTTTGGACTCAGATTGAACCACTGGCTTTTCCTAGGCCTTGAGCCAGCAAGTCTTTGGACTGGAACTATGCCGTTGGCTCTCCTGGGGCTCCAGCTTGAGGACTGTAGAAATTGGGGCTTGCCAGTGTCTGTAACCATGGGAGCCAATTCCTCATAATGAATCTCTTTCTATATGTATACATCCTATTAGTTCTGTTTCTCTGGACAATCCTGACTAATATATAACCTGTCTTGTTTTCTTAGGGTTCACGCTTAAGTAGAGGCCTGGCTGTAGGTGGTTTGTTTGGTTCAGGAGGGGGGGGGCAGCTTCACAGTTGATAGTAATTTTGATTTAATTGGGTGGCCTAAACACTGAGTTTGTTTTTTTTTTATGAGTTTCTATTAAATTCAGGGCAGCTATGGCTTCTTGTGCTGTTTTCACATTAGCCATCATTCCCAGGAAAGAGGACTTTCATTTGTCAGGACCCCCCCTGAGAAACAACTGTGTGGACTCAGGATTCAATTCAGCCTCCTCTGACTTGCCAAGTCATGCTGCACACCATCTGTTACCTGATAAGCCCACTCCAGCATTCCCAGCTGATGGAAGAGATCTTTGGCCTCAGCTAGCATTTTCTATTGACAGTCTGCCCAGGTGACTCTAAAGCCTAATGTAGGGTGGGTGGTCCTCTAAGCCATAAAAATCCACATCAACAAGGTATATGTGGGGCACCTGGGTGGCTCAGTCAGTTAAGCGTCTGACTTCAGCGCAGGTCACGATCTCGCAGTTCTTGAGACTGAACCCCCTGTGGGGCTCTGTGCTGACAGTGCAGAGCCTGCTTCAGATCTTCTGTCTCCCTCTCTCTCTGCCCCTCCCCTACTTGCGCTCTCTCTCTCTCTCTCAAAAGTAAACATTAAAAAAAGCAAGGTAGATGTGAACAGGTGTCCGAAGCCTCTTCTGAGGGTCCTTCCCACTTTCCCTATTATGTTGCGTGGGATCCTTTAATAGGGACTCCATTTTTCCTTCCATCCTGTACTATGGCGGCCAATTCTTTTTTTAAATAAATGCGTAATAAGTGCAATGAAGTAGTTTTTATGGGCATATTTGCTACATTATCTGTATCCATGTGTATGTGTAAGAGAGAGAACAGATCCTGTGTGTATGTGAGAATATGTTTGTACCTAAAACTGGCTTTGTACTTACATGTGTCCCAGTGTGTATATAAAACCATAAGCTTATGAGAAAGGAAGTGCGTGTCTAGGTCAAGGGAGGGGGTTTGGCCATGCATTGTATTTCCCAGTGTACACCTGGGTGCATGAATGCACACATCTGTATCTGTAGTTATGTGTGTCCATGCAAATGCGGGTGTTATCTGCATTGCTGGTATGCTGCATATATGAGCGTATGAGCGTGTGTGTTTTATTTTTTAGTAGTATATTTGCCTTTATTTGTAAGGCTGCCTTATTTTTTTTTTTAATGCTTACTTATTTTTGAGGGGAGAGAGAGAGAGAGAGAGAGAGAGATGGAGACACAATCCAAAGCAGGCTCCAGGCTCTGCACAGAGCCTGACGCAGGGCTCGAACCCACAAGTCATGAGATCATGACCCGAGCTGAAGTTGGATACCCAACAGACTGAGCCACCCAGGTGCCCCAGCAGCCAGTTGTTTCTGTTTGAGCTCCTCTTAGGTGCAACTCCAAGTGAGTTAGTGAGGGGGAGAGGAAGAGGAGGAGAAAGAGGAGTCCCCTCCTTTAAATGAAAACCAGCCTCTCCTTTTTTTTTTAATTTTTATTTATTTTTGAGAGACAGAGCATGAGCGGGGTAGGGGCAGAGAAAGGGAGACACAGAATCTGAAGCAGGCTCCAGGCTCTGAGCTGTCAGCACAGAGCCCGATGTGGGGCTTGAACCCAGGAACTGTGAGATCATGACCTGAGCCGAAGTCGGACACTCAACCGACTGAGCCCCCCAGGCGCCCCCCAGTCTCTCCTTCTTAACCCTCCCCTCTTGTTTCTTGTATCTATATTACCTTGCAAGTGGTCATAGGGAGAGGGTAGATTTTCTTCTCCACTACCACGGTGGTATCATGCTGCCTGTTCCTCTAGAGGGCGCCAGTCCTCTTCTCCCCCCCCCCCCCCCCCCCCCCCCCCCCCCCCCCCGTCTCGGACACCCTGTCCTGGTGAGAAGCTGCTAAGGGGAAGACCTAGCAAGTCTCTCCTGCTTTGGAGCCCCTGTTCAGCAGGACAGCCCCCTGCTTAAGAGTCCCAGAAGGAGCAGGAGTATAAACTTGCTCGTCTTCAGTCACTTTAATGCTTCAGCCACCTCAACCCAAGGAGGGGTCTGGACACCCCTCCAGGGAGGGACTAGAATGATGCCATCTGCAACAGCAGATCTGAGTGCAACACGTCAGAGTCAAGCCAGCTGTGTGCGAAAGTGCCTTCCCCAGCTGCAGTTAGGAGACCAGCCTTGGCCTGAGGTCTCTTGTCTTATAGGCTTGTTTAGCTGCCATTAGTGGTCCTTAGAGATGACGATGACCTCTCCTCTCGAGAGGACTGGTCAGTGACCGGGAGTTCTTCCCACCATAGCCTGTTATGGGATAGGGGTAGTTCACGCTCAGTTCGGGGGCATGCACCCCTCTCCCTTTTCTGTTCGGGCCCTCAGATCTTACATTCTTCATCACCTGTTTAATAGAGCATATAAGCAGGCAAGCTGACTTCTTTCCTCAGGCAGCTCGGTTCCTCTAACCTCAAACGTCAGTTCCAGTGGCTTAGATTCACTCAAATATTGGTATAATTGCCCAGCTAAGGTAATAGAGCACTGGGGAGACCATAAAAATGCATAACATAGCCCAGAGCAATGCCATGCCGAAGTGACGCAATAGTATTCCCAATTTTGAATCTCAGCTGTTTGAAGCTGTTCAGAACTTTTGTCAATTAGTTTTCCTACTGACTAGGTGGTCTCCATATCTATTTCCTAATTATCTCCAGAAATCCTCCCTTCCTCATTGCCACCCGCGGGAGTTTGAGGTGTGTGGCGGAGGATCAAGGAAATATATATGACCACGGGGTGGCAGTAGTACACAGAAGCTTTATTGGGTGACACGTTGACAAGGTCTGCAGGGAGGGTAAGAGTCTGTACAGAGGCTAACGTCAAGGGTCACTAAGAAAGGGAGGAGGGCAAGGGAACTGCTGGGGGAAGGGGGAGCAGAGGGGGAACTTATGTATCTAGGTGATATCATTCAGGAACCAATTGGGAAGTCTCTGGGTCAGGGAGCTCTGAAGGGCAGTAGTGACTTGGGTCTCTTATAGCCCAGGGCTTACCTTACCTACTGTCAGCAGAGGTAGGTGATATTTCATGGGAAACGCAAAGCAGGTAGGTTCTAAGTGGTGAAAAATCTGCTTCTTTGGGCTATTTATAAAATAATTGGATTTGGTTATTTTTATCTTTTTAATGTTTATTTATTTTTGAGAGGGAGAGAGAGAGACAGAGTACGAGCGGGGAAGGGGTAGAGAGAGAGGGAGACACAGAATCCGAAGCAGGCTCCAGGCTCTGAGCTGTCGGCACAGAGCCCAGTGCGGGGCTCGAACTCACGAACTGCTAGATCATGACCTGAGCCGAAATCAGATCCTCAACCAACTGAGCCACCCAGGTGCCCCTCAAATAATTGGATTTGCAAAAAATATACGTTTGGCATCAGCAGGCTTTTGAGCGACTTGGTCTCAGCATGCAGTGAAGAAACAACCCAGGGATCAATACACAGAGATCATCTTTGACCCGTTTATATAACATACAAAGGCATAACACATTCTATTAGGTCCTTATGAATTCTAGCATAAAAATTTTAAAGTATAGTTAAAATTTCTCATTTAGGGATTGTTTCTACTTCTGGCATCTGCAAGTGCAGCTCTGGTCCCAGGATGATTGCATCAGGTAGGAAAGAAAAAAACTGAGATCAGGTAGGGAAAGAATGATATAATATTACCTGCGTGTTCCCCGTCCTCTCAGCCTTAGACCTCTCAGAAAACTGGAAGAATCTAATGGAGACTCTCCTCTGGCCCCTGTCATGTTAAATGCAAGCATACATTCGTGAAGGGGTGTAAGCTGGCTCTTCATGGCATTATATCCCTCGTTTTAGACACTTGCCTGTTCCAATTCTCTATCAAACCAGTACTCTGAGGATGATACGCAACATGATATATCCATTTGATATGATATCTCTTTGTCCATTGTCGGACTATGAGCTGTAAAGTGTGTTCTTTAGTCTGAAAAAGTGTAACTCAGTGGTGCCAATTGTAGTATCTTCTATTCCATTTTTAAAAACAGTGTTCTGTTTGCAGCTACCACTATGTATGCAAAGTGTCTATTCCTGTCAAGGCCCACTTATAAAAAATAATAATAATTATGTGATACGATAGAGGTGTTAGCTAATGCTATAGTGGTAATAATATTGCGATATATAAATGTACCAAATCAACACCACTGTACAACCTTAAAGTTACATAATGTTATATGTCAATTATATCTCAATTAAAAAACAAAGACCCATATACAGCCTCCTGGAATGATTGGCAGCAGTCTGATATATGCGCTTGCCAGTTTATGTGTGGGGCCTTCCCCAAAGGAATCTGCTCCATAGTCATCTGAGATCTCTGTCTCTCTTGTCATTAGACAGGACAGTTCTTTTTTGTCATGATACTTAATTTTCTATTTTTTTACTTTTTTACTTTTTAAATGTTGTTTAAATCCAAGTTAGTTAACATATAGTGTAATAATGATTTCAGGAATAGAATTTAGTGATTCATCCCCTACCTTCGGCACCTCCTAGTGCTCATCCCAATAAGTGCCCTTCTTAATGCCAGTCGCCCATTTAGCCCATCCCCCCACTCACCACCTCTCCAGCAACCCTCAATTTGTTCTCTCTTATGGTTTGTCTCCCTCTCTGTTTTTATCTTATTTTTCCTTCTCTTTCCCTATGTTCATCTGTTTTTGTTTCATAAATTCCATATGTGAGTGAAATCATATGATGTTTATTTTTCACTTGTTTCACTTAGCATAATACACTCTAGTTCCATCCACATTGTTGCAAATCGTAAGATTTCATTCTTTTTAATTGCCGAGTACTATTCCATTGTACTATTTATTCATTCATCCATCAATGGACATTTGGGCTATTTCCATAATTTGGCTATTGTTGCACTGCTATAAACATTGGGGTGCATGTGCCCCTTCAAATCAGCATTTTTGTATCCTTTGGATAAATACCTAGTAGTGCAATTGCTGGATAGGAGAGTAGTTCTATTTTTAAATTTTTGAGGAACCTCCATACTGTTTTCCAGAGTGGCCGCACCAGTTTGCATTCCCACAAGCAGTGCAAAAGTGTTCCCCTTCCTCTGCATCTTTGCTAACATCTGTCGTTTCCTGAAGGACTGTATTGAATGTGTAGGTTGCTTGGAGTAGTATTGACATTTTAATAATGTTTGTTCTTCCAATCCATGAGCATGGAATGTTTTTCCCTTTCTTTGTGTCTTCTTCAATTTCTCTCATAAGCTTTCATAAGTGGTAAGATCTTCTACCTCTTTGGTTAAGTTTATTCCTAGGTTTTTTATGGTTTTTGGTGCAATTGTAAATGGGATCGATTCCTTGATTTCTCTTTCTGCTGCTTCATTATTGGTGTAATAAAAAAGCCACAGATTTCTGTACATTGATCTCATATCCTGCAACCTTGCTGAATTCCTGTATCAGTTCTAGCAGTTTTTTGGTGGATAGACAGGACAGTTCTTGTTGATGTTTTGTGTCTCGGTGGGTGCTAGAGGAATATGTCAATGATTAGCCATGCCTGCATTGCTGCATCTGTCCCATGTCCGCTCATCATAGACCCAGATGGCTGCCTCAAGCAAGCTCACCAGGATATCCACTTGCCAGTTCCTTTGGTTCCTAGAAAGGTTTTTTTTTTTTTTCCTGATGTGCATTGAATATGGTACTTTACTGTACCTTTTATATTCCCCTAGTGATTTTCACAGGGCTGTGACCCATATGGGGACCCCTTCAATAGTCCAGTTTTCTATTGCCCATCTGCCTGACCATATGGCTATGCCGGTGGCTACTACCCATTAGTCAGTAAAAACTCAAACATAGTGGTTCTTATCCTTGCCCAGTTCTTCCATCACTGGAAGGAAAACAGCATGCAGTTCAGCCCACTGAATTGAATTGTTCTCATGTTCTTCGACCAGAGTTCTCACATCAGTCAGTTGTAGTGTGGTGGCCTTCCAAACAGGATGTCGTCTGTCCACCTTGGAACTGCCATCTATAGACTAAGCAGCTTTTCGCTGTTCAATAGAGAGAAATTCATAGGACACCACCCATATAGCAATAGGATTTGGTAGCTCCTCAGGTGATTCCAAAGTCAGCCCTCAGAAAAAGAGTCGATCTGCTTGTGAATATGACTTCTTGCATTCCTCAGGTAGCATGTTCCTATATAAACCATTTCCATTTTATTATGGGACTCTTCTGCACACTGCCGTCCTTCCTGGAGTGTTTCTCTGACATTACCCAAGATATTATGGGTATTTCATATTCCAAGATTATTTTATGACCTTCAGTCATGGGAACAGTTTCAATTAATGCCTAATAGTAAGTCAGTAATTGTTTCTCAGCCCGTGTCTATTATACTTGCTGTGTCTGGAAATTTTCTGGTCCAAACTCCTAGTGATCACCACTGGGTGGCACTCATGGACTTTTGCCATAAGTTCCGGTCTATTTCCTTTTGTCCACCAGGTATTCTATAATGTTTCAAATATCAAGAACCTGGGTGGGCTCTGGAAATTCTGGAAATTCCCATTTAGCATGTTCAATTAATACTGGCTGATGGGTTAACTTATATGCCTTCTGTTCTACAATACTAGGTAGGAGAAGTATTCCACAGTCAGGCATCATCCCAATAATACATTTAGGTTAAGGAAGATGCAACCAGTTCACATAAAATCCATTCACACATTTCAATTTTCATCCAAACTTTCATCATAATCTCATCAACTATTGCATCCCAATATTTCTCCCAATCTAGCTGTAGTCTCTGTTAGGACTTTCACCAATAGGTTTTGGAAAAACCGATGTCAAGGAGTCCTAGAAAGGTTTTCCCTACCCTGGCCATTTTGCCCACACATGTTCGTATAAACTTGGGTCCCCAGGCCAAGGGTCTGCCCAAGGGAACTTGTGGCTCCTTCATCAATCCTTATCCTGATTAATTTATCAAACCATTACCCCTAGTAACTTGAGGTCAGTTTTCCCATTGTTATCTTTGCCTTCTGGCTTAAAATTCTTCCAGGGGAGCCTAGGTGGCTCAGTTGGTTAGGCATACAACTTCGGCTCAGGTCATGATCTCGCGGTTCGTGTGTTTGAGCCCTGAGTCAGGCTCTATGCTGACAGCCTGGAGCCCGCTTCAGATTTTGTGTCTCCCCCCACCCCTCCCCTGCTTGCACACTATCTCTTTCCCTCTCTCTCTCTCTCGGAAATAAACATTAAAATAAAATAAAATAAAATAAAATTCCTCCAAACTAGGGAGAATCGAGTGGATTTGTTTACGGCATGTCGATGTTGATGGACCAGCAGAGGGTCCCATCAGTCCACCCAACCTCCAATAAAGCTGCGTTAATGCCTTGGTTTTGACTCTGCCAACATCTGCTTTATTAATCAATAACTGTTTAAAGATTTCCACCCTGTTTGGATAAGTCCCTGACTCTCCCTTTTGTCACTCTAATTTTCTCAGCCACCTATGATATAATAATTGATAGGAAATATATATTTGGGGGGCACCTGGGTGGCACAGTTTGTTGAGCATTGGACTCTTGGTTTTGGCTCAGGTCATGATCTCACAGTTTGTGAGTTCGAGCCCCGCATTGGGCTCTGTGCTGACAGTGCCGAGCCTGCTTGAGATTCTCTCTCTCCCTCTCTCTCTCTCTCTCTCTCTCTGCCCCTCCCTCCCCTGTGTGTGCACACACACACACACACACACACACTCTCTCTCTCTCTCTCTCTGTCTCAAAAATAAATAAACTTTAAAAATCTTTTTAAAAAAGAAATATATATTCAATCATTCAGATGACCACAATATATTTCTCAAATACATTTGGTTTTTATCCACAGTTTGTAAGAAGCCTTCAGAAACATAAAGGTGACATGAGTGTCTTGTTACTAATGAAGGTGACTTCTGGATCCCACCCTTGGTGAGCTTATTGCCAGGAGGACCAACCATGTTTTAGAAGGTTAGAACTTTCAGCCCTACCCCTTGACTTCTGGGGAGGGGAAAGGGGTTTGAGGTTGAATCAACCAATGGCCAATGACTTAGTCAATCATGACTATGCAATGAAGCCTCCATAAAAACCCAAAAGGACTGGATTCAGAGAGAGTCCAGGTTGGTGAACACATGGAGACAGGAGGGGAGTGAACCTCTTTCCCCATACTTTCCTTATGTACCTCTTCATCTGGCTGTCGATTTGTATTCTTTAATAAACTGGTAAATGTGTTCCCCTAGGTTCTGTGAGATGCTCTAGCAAATTAAAAGAACCTAAGGAGAAGATTCTGGGAACCTCTAATTTATAGCCAGTTTGTCAGAAGTACAAGTAATAATCTGGACTTGCGACTTACATTTGAAGTCCAAGGAGGGGGTTGTTGGAACCTCCAATCTATAGCTGGTCAGTCAGAAGCACAGGTAACAGCCTGGGGCTTGTGACTGTTGTCTACATTTGGGGGGTGGAGTAGGGATAGTTTTGTAGGACTGAGCCCTTAACCTGTGGAATCTGATGCTATCTCTAAATAGGTAGTATCAGAATTGGGTTGAATTCTCAGACACCCTGCTGGCGTCCAAGAATTGCTTGCTTTGTGCGTGTGTGTGTGTGTGCGCATGCTCCCTTCCCCTACTTTGGAATTAGGTCTGGGAACTCAAAAAGAGTTAGTGTCAGTAGAGCAGCTCTAAGATTCATATGAAGAAGTTGATGATATTGATCCAAAAAATGAGATAATTCCTTGTTATGGTTTTGTTAAGTTAACATCTGTTAAATAGATCTCTAGGGAGCCAGATGGTGAGCCAGGTCCAACAAGGAAATTGGAAATAGGGAGATTTATTATTCGCAGGTCCTGGAGGAGGCACACCCTGATGGGTCACACAGGGAGGTCAAGGCATGGTGTAAGCAGAGAAAGAGGCAGGGCCTGGGCACATGCATTTATTAGAGTTCATGGGTACACTGCTTTGGGGTTTCTGGGATAAAGCCATATTGGTCAATTCAAACCAAAAGGAGGTTTTGGTAAGCTCTACAGGGTCTTATATAAGGGATATGCAAGGGGAAGGTCCTGGTGTGGGAGAAGACCTGTTTATCACAAAGCCCATTGAGGAAGTCATATCAAGAACTTACATTCACTTGTGATTCCGTGGACTTTTATCCAGTGCATGCTCTTGCATGAGGTGGCCAGTGTCAGTTTAAGGCCCCTGCAGGCTGCTTGGCTACATAAAATAGATGTCAAGGCAGCAATACCATGGAGTAGCTTAGCTAAAGTCTTGACACTCTTTTGCACCTATACCCCTGGTTTCAGTAGTTTCTTGCTTTTGTTATCCTGCCACCTGGGCTGCCTTGTTGGTGGCCAGAGGTGTTGGAGGTACTATCTGGTATTCCAGCATCTTTTTTTTCTCATTTGGTAGTGGCTCTGAGCTAGCAACTGTAGCTCAGACCAGCCAAAATCTAAGGTTGGCACAGTGTCAGGATCCACCTCGACACTCTCCTTTACTTTTGTTTTAGTTATTACAGATAACAATAACTAAGAGATTGTATATTCAGCTTGTTTCTTATTCTTTTGCATTTCCTTATGCATCCAGAGTGATGGTTAATTGATATGTCAGCTTGACTGGATCATTGGGTGCCCAGATACTTGGCTAAACATTATTTCTAGTTTTAACTGTGAGGGTATTTCCAGATGAGATTAGTATTGAAATAGCAGATTGAGTAAAGCAGATTGCCCTCCCTAATGTGGGCAGTCATCACCCAATCCATTGAGGGCCTCGATAGAACAAAAAGGCAGAGGAAGGGATTTGCCTGACTCTTTGAACTAAGACATTGGTTCTCTTGTGGCCTTGGATTGAGGCTTATACCATTGATGCTCCTGGTTTTCAGGCCTTCACACTTGGACTAGAATTTATACCACCACCTTTCCTTTCCTGGATCTCTAGCTTATAGACAATATATCGTGGGACTTCTTAGCCTTTATAATTGCTTGAGCCAATTCTCTATAATAAATCTCATATATATATAGGTAGGTTCTACTTGTTTACATAGGTTCTACTCCTGTTTAGAAATAGATAAAATAATATAGAACAGAAGAAATAATAAATAAATGAAAATAAAAATATATATAATTGGTTCTGTTTCTCTGGAGGACCCTGACTAATATATTCAATGAGCCAAATGGATTCCATTGGTAACTTTTACCTCTAGCAATTGATCACAGCACAAGTGCTATTTTATACTGTAGGTGTAACTTGGTAGCTATCCAGAGATTCATTAGCTCCCACTGCCTCGTCCTTCCTATTCTCAAACAATACCTTTGCCCTGTTTCAGTAAACCAGGGTCCTTCTGGTGAATGTCACTTCTGATGCCAAATATGTGGTCTCTTAGGTTTGATGATTCACTGGAAGGACTCACAGAACTCAGGAAAGTGATTGTATGCACGGTTTTGGTTTATTACAACAAAAGAACATAGATTAAAGTCAGCAAAGGAAAAAGTCACATAAGGCAGAGGCCAGGAGAAACCAAGTGCTAGCTTCCAGTTATCTTCTCCCAATGGAGTTACATGGACAGCACTTAATTTTCCCAGCAATGATGTGTGACAACATGTATAAAGTATTAACAACCAGGGACACTCACTGGAGCCTTGAGGCTAGGATTTTTATTGGGGGTCCATCTCAAGCATGGAGCACCTACATGACTCTGCTATTTAGTCTCCTGCCTTCTAGAGTCCAAACCGATAGAGTGTGACCCAAAGACCCAGACATACAAGGATGTACATTCTCCATAAATCTGATTGTTAGCATAAACTATATGGTGTGGCCCAAGGTCTTAGGTATACAAAGACACTCTAATCAGGCAAGATATTCCAAGGATTCAGAGGTTACCTCTCAGGAGCTGCTTAAGTGCCAGTCCTGAAGACATTTGGAATGGGTCAGGTTTAGAAAGCCTAGGCCTTATGAATTAAGTCTTTACTGCACATGAATACCCAAACATCTCAGTAGGAACTGTATATCACTTTCTATTCCTGTTTAGAAAGGACCTAATGGGAAGAACAGAGTATTCAAAGACCAGGGTGGCAGGTATTTTTATATTTGAAGGTATAAAAATGTTTTCTCTTCATATGAACAACTTGTTGTCCTGCTGAAAGGAATAAATGTGCCAACTGATAATTCTATACCCAATCTACACCCAATTCTATACCAGTAGTCAAAAAAATCAGGGAAATAAAGCCTTTTACATACAAAGCTAAGAGAATTTATCATCAGTAAACTTGCACTGCTAGAAATACTAAAGGGAGTTATTGATTCCGATCCCAAATGGAAGCAAGAATTATAGAAAGGAATAAAGAGGTATAGAAAGATTGAACATAAAAGTATGGAAAAATATATGCCATGGAAACACTAATAGAAAGCTGTTGTAGCTATACAAATACCAAAATAGGCTGTAAAGTAAAAGTATTGCTAGAGGCACGCCTGGGTGGCTCAGTCGGTTAAGTGTCCGACTTCAGCTCAGGTCATGATCTCGCGGTCTGTGAGTTTGAGTCCTGTGTCAGGCTCTGTGCTGATGTCTCAGAGCCTGGAGCCTGCTTCAGATTCTGTGCCTCCCTCTCTCTCTGCCCCTCCCCTGCTCACGCTCTGTCTCTATGTCTCTCAAAAATAAATAAATGTTAAAAATTTTTAAAAAGTATTGCTAGAGACAAAGAGGGAAATTTTATAATAATGGAAGGGTAAATTCAAGGGAAAATATAACAATTCTAAATTTTTTATCTGCTTGTATTATTCATTTTTTGTTGCTATTGTTAACAAATCACCACGAATTTAGCAGCTTAAAACAACACTCATTACTTCACAGTTTCCATGGGGCAGAAGTCCAAGCAACATGCGGCTCAACTGGGTTCTCTTCTTAGGGTCTCATAAGGTTGAAATTATGGTGCTGGCAAGGCCGTGTTCATTTCTGGAGGCTCTGGGGAAGACTCCACTTTCAAGGTCATTCTGTTTTTTGGGAGAATTCAGTTCTTTTTCACATGCCCCCCCCTCTCTCTTTAACCTGACAATGGCATGGCATCTTCTTTATGTGCTTTAAATCTCTGACTTTCCCTTCTGCCTTCCTTTTCCACACCCCAGCGTCTGCTTTTTTAAATAAGGCTTTCATTTAAATTCTAGTTAGTTAACATACAGTGTAATATTAGTTTCAGGCATAAAATATAATGATTCAACACTTCCATACATCACCTGGTACTCATCACAACAAGTGCACTCTTTAATCCCCATCGCCTACTTCACCCATCCCCTCCTCCTCTGGTAACCATCAGTTTGTATCCTAAGAGTGTTTCTTAGTTTGCTTCCCTCTATCTTTTTCCCCCTTTGCTCGTTTGTTTTGTTTCTTTTTTAAAAATGCTTCTTTTATATATTTTGAGAGAGAGAGGAAGGAAAGAGAGAGAGAGAGAAAGAAGAGAGGGAGTCCCAGGCAGGATCTGCACTGTCAGGGCAGAGCCCAGTGGGGTTCAGTCTCACGAACTGAACCCATGACCTAAGCTGAAATCAACAGTCGGACGCTTAACCTACTGAGCTACCCAGGAGCCCCTGTTTTCTTTTTTCTTAAATTCCACATTTGAGTAAAATCAAAAACCATTTGTCTTTGTCCGACTGACTTATTTCACTTAGCATAATACTCTCTGGCTCCATCCATGTTGTTGCAGATGGCAAGGTTTCGTTCCTTTTTATGGCTGAATAATATTCCATTATATATAAATGCACTTTTTCTTTATTCATCAATCAATGGATTCTTGGGCTGCTTCCATAATTTGGCTATTGTAGATAAAGCTGCTATAAACATTGGGATGCATGCATCCCTTTGAATTAGTGTTCTTGTATTCTTTGGGTAAATATCTAGTAATGCAATTGCTGGGTCACAGAGTAGTTCTATTTTTAACTTTTTGAGGCACCTCCATACTGATTTCCAGAGTGGATGCACCAGTTTGAATTCCCACCAACAGTGCAAAGGGGTTCCCCCTTCTCTACATCCTCACCAACACCTGTTGTTTCATGTATTGTTGACTTTAGTCATTCTGACAGGTATGAAGTGATACCACCTAACTATAGTTTTGACCTGCATTTCACTGATGATTGGTGATGTTGAGCATCTTTGCATGTGTCTGTTGGCCATTTGGATGTATTCTTTGGAAAAATGTCTATTCGTGTCTTCTGCCCATTTTTTAATTTCATTATTCATTTTTGGGGTGTTGAGTTTTATAAGTTCTTTATATATTTTGGATACTAACCTTTTTTCAGATATGCCATTTGCAAATATCTTCTCTCATTCTGTAGGTTGCCTTTTAGTTTTGTTGATTTTTTTTCTTTGCTGTGCAGAAGCTTTTTATATTGATATAGTCCCAATAGTTTAGTTTTGCTTTGTTTCCCTGGCCTCAGGAGACATATCAGGAAGGGAGTCGCTATGGCCGATGTCAAATAAGTTACTGCCTCTGTTCTTTTCTAGAATTTTTATAGTTTCATCTCTTGTATTTAGGTCTTTTATGCATTTTGAATTTATTTTTGTGTATGGTGTAAGAAAGTGGTCCAGTTTTCATTATTTTGCATATTGCTATCCAGTTTTCCCAAAACCATTTGTTGAAGAGACATTATTTTTCCCATTGGATATTCTTTCCTGCTTTGCCCAGGATTAATTGACCATATAGTTGTGGGTTCATTTCTGGGGTTTATATTCTGTTCTATTGATCTATGTGTCTATTTTTGTGCCACATTATTTTGATCACTACAGCTTTGTAATATAACTTGAAGTCTGGAATTGTGATGTCTCCAGCTTTGCTTTTCTTTTTCAAGGCTGCTTTGGCTATTTGGGGTCTTTTGTGGTTCCATACAAAAGTAAAGATTGTTTATTCTAGCTCTGTGAAAAATGCTATTGGTATTTTGATAGGGGTTGCTTTAGATGTGTAGACTGTGCTTTGGGTAGTATAGACATTTTAACAATATTTGTTCTTCCAACCCATGAACACAGAATATCCTTCCATTTTTTCATGTCATCTTCAATTTCTTTTGTCAGTGTTTTATAGTTTTCAGAGTATAGGTCTTTCACCTTTTTGGTTAGATTTATTCCTAGGTATCTTATTGTTTTTGGTGCAGTTGTAAATGGGATTGATTCCTCAATTTCTCTTCTGCTTCATTATTGGAATATAGAAATGCAACAGATTTCTGTATGTTGATGTTGTATCCTGCAACATTACTGAATTCATTTATCAGTTCTAGCAGTTTTTTGGTGGAGTCTTTTGGGTTTTCTATGTATAGTATCACGTCATCTGCAAATAGTAAAAGTTTTACTTCTTCCTAGCCAATTTGGATACCTTTTATTTATTTATTTATTTTGTTATCTGATTGCTGTGGCTAGGACTTCCAGTAGTATGTCGAATAAAATTGGTGAGAGTGGACATCCCTGTCTTGCTCCTGACTGTAGAGGAGAAGCTCTCAGTTTTTCCCCATTGAGTACGATGCTAGCTGTGGGGTTTTCATATATGGCCTTTATAATATTGAGGTATGTTCCCTCCAAACCTACTTTGATGAGAGTTTTTTTTTTTTATCATGAATGGATGTTGTACTTTATCAAATGCTTTTTTGCATCTATTAAAATGATCGTATGGTTCTTAACCTTTCGTTTCTTAATATGATGTATCATGTTGATTGATTTGCAAATATTGTAACCCAGGAATAAATCCCACTTGGTCGTGGTGAATGACATTTTTCATGTATTTTGGGGTTCGGTTTGGTAGTATTTTATTGATAATTTTTGCCTCTATGTTCATCAGGAATGTTGGCCTGTAGTTCTCTTTTTTAGTGATGTCTTTATCTGGTTTTGATATCAGGGTAATGCTGGCTTCATAGAATGAATTTGGAAGTTTTCCTTCTTTTTTTGTTTTTTGGAATACTTTGAGAAGAATAGGTATTAACCCTTCTTTAAATGTTTGGTAGAATTAGCCTGTGAAACTGGCCCCGGACTTTTGTTTGTTGGGAGTTTTTTGATTACTGATTCAGTTTCTTTGCTGGTTGTCAGTCTGTTCAAGTTTTCTATTTCTTCCTATTTTAGCTTTAGTAACTTGTATGTTGGTAGGAACTTATCCATTTCTTCCAGGATGTCCAATTTGTTAGCATATAGTTTTTCATGATATTCTCTTATAATTGTATTTCTGGCTTGGTAGTGTTGGTTGTTCTTTCTTCTCTGTCACTTGCGATTTTATTTATTTGGGGCATTTTTCTTTTTTTTTTTTATAAGTCTGGCTAGAGGTTTATCAATTTTACTAATTTTTCAAAGAATTAGGTCTTAGTTTCATTGATTTGTTCTATTGTTTTTTTAAATTTCTGTACCATTTATTTGCTCTAATCTTTATTATTTACTTCCTTCTGCTGGTTTTAGACTTCACTTATTATTCTTTTTCTAGCTCTTGTAGGTGTAAGGTCAGATTGTTTATTTGAGATTTTTCTTGATTCTTAAGGTAGGCCTGTATTACTATATCCTTCCCTCTCAGAATTGCTTTTGCTACATCCCAAAGGTATTGGACCATGTGTTTTCATTTTCATTTGTTTCCATATAATTTTTTAAAATATCTTCTTTGATTTCCTGTTTGACCTATTCATTGTTAAGGAGCATGTTGTTTAACCTCAATGTATTTGTGGCCTTTCCAGATTTTTTCTTGTGGTTGACTTCAAGTGTCACAGCATTGTGGTCAGAAAAGGTGCATGGTATGACTTCAATCTTTTTGTAGTTGGTGAAGCCTGTTTTGTGACCTAATATATGATATATTCTGGAGAATGTTCCATGTGCACTTGAAAAGAATGTGTATTTTTCTCTTTTGGGATGGAATGTTCTGAATATATCTATAAGTCCACCTGGTCCAGTCTGTCATTTGGGACCATTGTTTCCTTGTTTATTTTCTGTTTAGACAATTGGTCCCTTGATGTAAGTAGGATGTTAAAGCCCCCTACTATTATTGTATTATTATCCATTAGTTCCTTTTATGTTTGTTATTGTTTTATATATTTGAATGTTTCCATGTTGGGTGCATAAATATTTACAATTGTTAGATCTTCTTGGTGTATTGTCCACTTTATGATTATATAGTACCCTTCTTTGTCCCTTCTTCCAGTCTTTTTTTTTTTTAAAGTTTTTATCTTTGAGAGACATAGAGACAGAGCATGAGCAGGGGAAGGGCAGAGAGAGAGGGAGACACAGAATCCGAAGCAGGCTCCAGGCTCCGAGCCGGCAGCACAGAGCCCGACGCGGGGCTCGAACTCACAGACCGCGAGATCATGACCTGATCACCCAGGCGCCCCCCTTCTTACAGTCTTTAGTTTAAAGTCTATTTTTTCCGGGGCACCTGGGTAACTCAGTTGGTGGAGCATCTGACTTCGGCTCAGGTCATGATCTCACGGTTGACGAGTTTGAGCCCTGAGTCAGGTTCTGTGCTGACAGCTCAGAGCCTGCTTCAGATTCTGTGTGTCTCTCTCTCTGCCCCTCCCCCACTCATGCTCTGTCTCTCTGTGTCTCAAAAATAAAATGAACATTAAAAATTGTTTTTAAAAAGTCTATTTTTTCTAACATAAGTATTGCTACTCCAGCTTTCTTTTGACATCTTATTTGCATGATAGATGGTTCTCCATCTCATTTTCAATCTTCTGGTGTCTTTAGGTCTAAAATGAGTGTCTTGTAGGCAGCATATAGATGGCCTTATTTTTTTATCCATTCTGACACTCTATGTCTTTTGATTGGAGCAAACAGTTCAAAAGTAATAGTCCAAAGTAATTATTGACAGATATGTATTTATTGCCATTTTATTGCTTGTTTTTTAGTTGTTTCTGGAAATTTTCTCTGATCCTTTCTTGTCTTTCTCTCTTTCATGTTTTACTGATTTTCTTTAATGATAAATTTGGATTTCTGTCTCTTTATTCTTTGCATGTTTATTCGTAGTTTTTGATATATGGTTACCATTATATGTATCTCTATATATAGATATATATTGGTTTAGATAGATATAATTGGTATATAAATATCATTGTATCTATATAGATAGATAGATATCTATATATCTATATCTATATATATATATATTATATGCGTATTTGTATATAACCTCTTCTGCAAATAGCAGTCTATATTATGTTGCTGGTCAATCAAGTTTGAACTCATTCTTTTCTCCCCTGTTCCCCATAGTTTAGGTTTAGGTATATTTCATTATATTTTATATCATTTTAAAAAGTTTTTTATAACTTAAAAATTTAAAAAAAATTTAAAGTTTATTCATTTACTTTGAGAGAGAGAGAGAGCGAGAGAGCAAGTGCAAGTTGGGGAGGGGCAGAGAGAGAGGGAGAGAGAAACCCAAGAAGGCTCCATGTTCCCAGCACAGAGCCTGACATGGGGCTTGATCCCATGAACCACAAGATCACCACCTGAGCTGAAATCAAGAGCCAGACACTTAACCGACTGAGCCACCCAGGTGCCCCCTTTTAAAATTTTTAAGTAAGCTCTGTGCCCAACGTGGGGCTTGAATTGACAACCCTGAGATCAAGAGTCACATGCTCTACTGAGCCAGGCAGGCACCCCATTATATTTTATGTCCTTTTTAAGTGTGAGTTCCTTGATTGATTTTTACAGGAATATTTATTTTTACTCCGTTTGTGTTTCCTGCCTTTATACTGTCACTGTTTGTTTCTCTTTTCCACTCAAAAAGTCCCCTTTAATATTTCTTGCAGGGCTGGTTTAGTGGTCACAAAGTACTTTAGTTTTTGTTTGTCCGAGAAACTCTTTAGCTCTCCTTCCATTCTGAATGATAGCCTTGCTGGATAGAGTATTCTTGACTACACATTTTTCCTATTCAGCATTTTGAATATATCCCGCCACTCCCTTTTGGCTTTCCAAGTTTCTGTTCATAAACTCCAGCTAGTGTTATGGGTTTTCCCTTATAAGTTAAGGACTTCTTTTGTCTTGCTGCTTTTAAGATTTTTTTTTACCACTATATTTTGCCAGTTTGATCAATTTGATTATAAAATGTCTTGTTTTTGGTCTTTTTTTAAATTATTTTGATGGGAGTTCTCTGTGCTTCCTGGATCTGGAGGTCTGTTTCCTTCTCCAGATTAGGGAAGTTTTCAGCCATTATTTCTTCAAATAAATTTTCTGCACCCCTTTCTCTCTCTTCATCTGGGACTCCAGAATACAAATGTTATTACATTTGGTGGAGTCACTGGGTTCCCTAAGTCTATTCTCGTGTTGCAGAATTCATTTTTTCTCTTTTGTTCAGCTTCGTTACTTTCCATTAATTTGTCTTCTAGGTCATTAATTCATATCTCTGCTGTTCATTTCCTCAAGCATGTTTCTAATCTTGTTTATTGCATTCTTCATCTCTCATTGATTCTTTTTTTTTAACTCTTTTATTTCTGTGGTAAGGGTCTCACTGGTATCTTTCATGATTTTCTCAAGCCCAGTGAGTATCCTTATGATTGTTGCTTTAAATTCTCCATCAGGCATGCTACTTATATCTATTTCATTTAGATCTCTGGCCATGGCCTTATCTTATTCTTTCATTTGGGATAAATTCCTCTTTCTTCCCGTTTTGTGTCTCTGCCATTTTCTGTGTGTTAGACAAACCAGTTATGTCTCCTGCTCCTGAAAGTAATGGCCATATGAAGAAGAGGTCATGTAGTGCCCAGGGCTTGGTGCTTCAGGGAGTGTCTCCTGTGTCTGCTGTGTGTGCTTTGCTATTGTATTCTGGCTGCCATATCCTTCAGCCAGTCATTTGCAAAGACTCTCCTTGCCTTCTGTAGGCAGTATTCGGTCCCTAGACTGAATGTAGTGAGTTCGAACTAGGTGTGCTCTGGTCTGCTTGTGAAATGAGACCTGTCATCATCTCCAGCAGAACTGAGGCCTTGCAAAACTCTGTTTTGGAGACATGATATGAGCAGGGGTTTATGCTGGTATTCTAGGGTAGTTCCACCTGAGCACAGGGTGGTGAGGTTTGGTGTAAACAAGTTAGGCAGCCAGTGTCGGCACTGTGCTGTTTCCCACAGGTGACTCTGTGTTTATGCCGAGAGGTGAGGAAGGGAAATGGCACCAGCCAGCTTCTCTCTTCCCAGATAAGTGTCTCTGTGAATGCTGCCTCTCAGGGATGCCCTCTGAGCAAAATGAATACTCTCCCCACCATGTACCCCAAAAGCTCTTCAGATCACTGTTTCCACACTGCCCCCAGGTTGTTTGCCTGCTTTCTCTCCAGGAGAAGGGTAGTGCCCCCTAGGCTCTATTTCAACCAAGCGCATTGATCTTTAATACTCCAGACTTTAAGCTCCACTGGTTGCACAAACTCATGACATTCAGTCCTTCTCATTTTCCAAGCCAGCGGCTTTGGGAAACCTCCTTTTGTGTTCTCCTGTGTGTTAGTCTCTCTGCAACCATGGCTTCCTTCCCTCTGCAGCACCCTCGATCTGTTTCTCTGCTAAACCAGGTCTCTGCACTTCCTACCTTCTTCCATGTGGCCTCTTCTCTTGCTTTAGTTGTGGAGTTTGTTGTGTCAGTCTTCAGGTCGATTTCTGGGGTAGTTAGGATGACTTGATAGTTATCTGGTTGTGTTTGTGGGATATGGCAAGCCTATGTCCTCCTACTTTGCTGCCATCTTCCTGCTTCCACCCCCCCAATGTTATCTTTTTTTTTTTTTCCCCAATGTTATCTTTTAAGGGCTCATGTAATTACACTAGGCTTATTTGGGTAATCCAGGATAATTTCTCTAAATTAAGATAAACTGATTAATAATTTTAATTACCTCTGCAAAATCCCTTTTGTCATGTGACAAAACATATTCATGTATATGGCAACTCATCATATTCGGTTTCTGGGAATTAGGACAGGATATCTTTGGGTGTCTATTATTCTGCCTAGTATATCACCTAATAACTTAAGTTCAAATTATAAAAAGTGAAAGTTGATAGAATTAAAAGGAGAAATAGACAAATCCAAAACATAGGTAGGGACTGTAACATGTCTCTCTCGGTGATAGAACAAGCAGAAAAAAAATCAGAAATGATATAAAAGATTTGAACAACACAATTAACAAATTTCATATAATTGGTACATAGACAACACCACACCCAGCAACTGAAGAATTCACATTCTTTTCAGGTGCACGAAGAGCATTTGCCCAAATAGATCTCATGCTGATATATAAAGAAAGTCTCAACAAATTTCAAAGGATGAAATTAAATTATATAGGTAGGGCAGATAACTAGAAAACCCTCAAGTGTTTAAAAATAAGTCACACACTTGTAAATAACTCATGGATCAGGAAGAAATCACAGTAGAAATTAAAAAATGTCTTGGACCACATGTTAATGAAAATATGTCATCTCATTGATGCAGAAAAAAATTTGACAAAAATCCAACATCCTTTCCTGATAAAAACACTCAACAAACTAGGAATAGAAGGGAACTTCCTCAATCTGATAAAAGGCATTTATGGGAAACCCACCACTAACGTCATACTCAATAGTGAATGAACAAAAGCATTTCCCTAACATCAGGAACAAGACAAGGAGGCCCACTTTTGCCACTTCTATTAAACATTGTACTCAAAGTTCTAGTCAGAGCAATTTTCAGTTGAGAAAAAGAATTTAAAAGTACTCAAATTGGAACAGAGATAAAACAATTTCTATTCCCAGATAATATAATCTTATATATATATGTATACATGTACATTATAATAAATGTATACATATATAATCATATATAATCTTATTAATTATTAATCTTATAATACATGTATACATATTACATATTAATCTTATAATACATGTATACATATTAATCTTATAATACATGTATACATATTAATCTTATAATACATGTATACATATATAATCTTATAATACATGTATACATATATAATCTTATATATATGTATACATGTACATTTTATATATATATGTGTACATATATATATAATCCTAGAGAATCCACAAAAAACTATTAGAGTTCATCACTGAATTCAGCCAAGTGGCAGAATACAAGATCAGCACACAAAATCACTTATATTTCTATACACTGGCAATCAACAATCCAAAAAGGAAATTAAGAAATCAATTCTATTTATAATAGGATCAAAAAGAATAAAATACTTAGGAATATATTTAACCAAGCAGGTGCAAGACTTGTGCACTGAAAAGTACAAAATATCAGTAAAATAAATGAAAGGAGACTTACATAATGGAAAGACACCCAGTGTTCATGGATTGGAAGACTTAACGTTGTTAAGATGGCAATACTCCCCAAAGCAATGTACATACTTAATGCAATCCCTATCAAAATTCTAATGGCCTTTTTTTTTCCTGAAATGGGAAAACAGTTCCTAAAATTTATATGGAATTGCAAGGGGGCCCAAATAGCCAAAACATTCTTGAAAAGGAACAAAATTGAAGAACTCCCACTTCCTGATTTCAAATCTTATTACAAAGCTACAATAATTGAAACGGTGTGGTAGTGGCACAAGGATAGACATATATATTAGTGGAATAAAATTCAAAGTCCCAAAACAAAGCCGTACATGTATGGTCAATTGATTTTGACAAGAATGCCAAGATAATTAAATGGGGGAAAGAATAGTCTCTTCAACAATCTGCCAGGACAACTGGATATCCACATACAAAAGAAGGAGGTTAGATCTTGACCTCAAATCACATATAAAAATTAACTCAAAATGTATCAAAGGCCTAAATATAAGAACTAAAAGTATAAAACTCTTCTAAGAAAACATATGGGTAAATCTTCATGACCTTGGATTTAGCAATGGCTTCAGAGATATGACATCAAAAGCATAAGTAACAAAAAAAAATAGATAAATGGGACCTCATCAAAACTGAAAACTTCTATGCATCAAAGGACATTATCAGGAGAGTAAAAAGAGAGCTTAGAGAATGGGAGCAAGTATTACTAATCATATATCTCAAAAGGGTTTGCTATTCAGAATACATAAACAACTATTACAATTTAACAACAAAAAGAGAAAAATCCATTTAAAAAATGGGCAAAAGATTTGTATTTCTTCTCCAAAGAAGATATACACATGTCCAATAAACACATGAAAAGATTCTGACCATCGTTAGTCATCAGGGAAATGCAAATCAAAACCACAATGAGATACCACTTCATACATACTAAGATGGCTATAATAAAAAGACATAGAAAATGACAAGTGTTGGGCAGGATGTGGAGAAATTGGAATCCTCCTATATTGCTGATGGAAATGTAAAATAGTACAGCCATAGTGAAAAATAGTTTGGTAGTTCCTTAAATAATTAAACATAGATATACCATATGATCCAGCAATCCTACTCCTAGGTATATACCCAATAAAGTTGAAAACAGGTGTTTAAATAAAAATTTGTACACAAATGTTCATAGCAGCAGTATTCACTCACAATAGTCAAAAGGTGGAAGTGGCCTAAATGTCTACCAACTGATGAATGGATAAACCAAATGTGGTATATCCCTAAAATAAAGTACTTAACCATAAAAAGGAATGAATACTGATGCATGATACCACATGGATGTATCTTTTTTTAAAGTTTATTTAGAGAGAGAGAGAGGGAGAGAGAGAGAGAGCCATCTGGGGAGGGGCAGAGAGGGAGGGAGAAAAAGAAACCCAAGCAGGCTCTGCTCTGTCAGCATTGAGCCTACTGCAGGGCTCGATCTCATGAACTATGAGATCACGAGTGGAGTGGAGATCAAGAGTGGAACACTTATCCAACTGAGCAACCCAGGCAACCCACCACATGGATGCATCCTGAAGATACTATGCTCAGAGAAGGAAGCCAGACACAAAAAGCCACATAGTGTTTGATTCTATTTATATGAAATATCCCAAACAGGCAAATCCATAGAGATAAAAAACAGATTAGTGTTAAGCAGGGGCTGAGGGCAGGGGGGAATGGGGAAGGACTGATTTATGGGTACAGAGTTTCGTTTTGGGGTGATGAAGATAGTCTGCAACTAGATAGTTGTAATGGTTGCACATCATTGAGAATGTACTAGATGACACTGAATTGTACACTTTAAAATGCTTAAAATAATAAATTTCATGTTATATGTATTTTACCACAATAAAAAAGGTGCCAATTCTCTCTCCCTTTCTCCCTTTCACATTGTGGTATATGTGATCGGTTTTGTTCCTCACCATGTCTTCTCACAAGACTTTCAGGATCGAGCAATTCCTGGCCAAGAAACATAAGCAGAATTATCTTATTCCTACTGGGTTTGAATGAAAGCTGGTAATAAAATCAGGTACAACTTCAAGAGAAGACACTGGGGAAGAACCAAGCTACATGTGCAATCTTACATGCAATTCCTTACACACCTGGAATGTAAATTCATGAACTGTTTAATAAAACCAATCAGATCTCCAAATTCACTTGATTAAATTTTGTTATTTAACACTCTATAAAACCCCAGGTCCCTTTCCTTGCCTTTGAGATGTTCCTCATTAACGAGTTTTCCCCATTGCAATAGCCTGAAAAAAAAATCGTCTCCTTAATTATCTATTGCATTTTGCTTTGACATGACGACGTGGTAGGGCCTGATTAATAGGGTAGAGTTCTTAAGGTCCAGAACCTTGCCACTGTGTCCCATTTGTTCCTCCACAGATTACTGAGGCCTATTGGCATGGAACCTTGCCGTAGGACTCTGACCCTGGCATTTCGAACCTCCCACAACTTTCTGGGGCAGATTCCTAAGAAGGTGGATGGAATCTGGGCCTGGCGGATCACCATCAGGTTAGGATTCTTATCTAGTTTCTGTTAGGACCTCCATGTCGCCCCAGTCTCCCCAGGCTTCTGTCTCTGACTCTCCTTGCGCTTAGGTTTACCTTTGTCACTTTCTTCACACATCTGTTTCTCTGAGGATGAAATTGTACCACCTCGACTTTCCCGTATCTGTGCTAGTGGTATCTCCCACAAGGACAGCTAGCCCAACGGTATCTATCAGAAGGACGGTACTCCCCAGGATCCCCCCTCACCCGCCCAGTCTCCCCAATGTTACCTTCTCGGAGGACTAAGACCCCTACACTTTCTCCCCATCTAACCAGTGGTAGTGATCTGTAGAGGAGGTTTGCCTAGTTTCCTAGTTTGCCTCCCTTCTTCCCACTAATAGTTCCTAGGGATATCTGTGCTATTCCTGGTCTCCCCACTCCCAGCTCCGCAGTGGTATCTTCCCGCGGAGGGGGTGGTCTCGTCCTCAGCTCTACGTTTGTTGTATCAGTTCCCGTCAATCTCCCAATCTCGCGCATAACTCGTGCATTACTAGCCTTTGTGCAAAGGGCCCTACTCATCGCAGGTTTTCAAAGTCCTCTCGAAGTCCCATATCTTCTAAACTTTAAGAGGCACATTTTTCCGATGTACGGAATTGGAACTTTTGAAAGATGTCTGCTCTCCAACAAACTGGTTCATTGGCGTGGCCATTTCTCTGGCCCCCAATACGGTCATGGCCGTAGCAGAATCACACACGCACAGGATGCTACTGGCTATTGGTATTGAGGGCTTCAGAGAGGGCAACTGCGTGTGAGGAGGAATATAGTGACGGATTGTACCGACGGTGGGGGTAAAGGACCGAGAAAGTGGTTGTCGGAGGAAGTTGTGACTAATTTGGGAAACTCCAGGCGGACCTCGCCAGAATTAGCATCCAGGTGGAAAGGAGAGTAGGGGATGATTGAAGGCAGAGGGTTCACTTGAAGCAGAAGTGAGACAGAGCTGGTGGTCTGTGGGCAGAGCGACACGTTCGAGTGTGGGCTTTGTAAAGGAGCAAATATGCTGGGTGAGTACTTGGAGGGGGGCTCAGAGATGGTTGAGAGTCTCTGGGGGTATGTGATGGAGGGACTCTAAGCTGAGTTATGAGGTCTGTAGAGACAAGTACTGGGGCTGTGGAGTGAGGGATGGGGTCTGTAGGGTGTGTGGGGGGTGTGGTGGGAGGTCTCTGGAGTCAGTGATGGGGGATCTGTGGGGCGAGTGATGGGGTCCGTAGGGTGAATAATGGGCATATTTGGGGTGATAGGGTGGTATCTAGAGTGAGGGATGGGTGAGGGTGAGTGTTGGGAAGTCTGTGAAGTCCATGATAAAGCATTGTTGTTGAATGATGGGGCTCTGTGGGGAGTAAGCAAATGTTCTTTCCCATTTTTCTTGGCTACAGCTTGGCCATTTAACCAGCTGGTATTTATGGATTGCTAGCTTGATGATTTGGTGAACTGTCCATTTGGGTTTTCCGTGCCACTACAAACTCTTCTCTTGTCTTCTTCCCTCTTTCAACAGCTTTGCTTTTTTAGGTCACTGCCCTTTCTCCACAAGTCAGACATGACTAATTTCCAGGTAAGTTCTTATTTGCTCCCCTCTCCCAGATCTATGTTAAAAAACTTAGAAGCAAAGAAGCAGTAATGTGTAGTGGTTAAGAGCACAGACTCTGGGGCCAAAATGCTCATAATAGCTTTGTGAGCTTAGACAGTCTCTAACTTCTTGGGGCCTTAGTTTCCCCATCTGCAAAATGATGATGATGATGATGATGGTGATGATGATACCTAGGCCTTTATGGTTGTGAAGATCAATTGAGTTAATATTAAGTGTTTAGAATAATGCCTGGTAAACACATAAGCTTTATATATGGGTTTGATGCTATTATTTAAACCATAAAATGTACATGTATAAACACACAAAAAGTTAGGATAAGGGAAGTAGAGCAATACCAAAGCAAGGTTGAAATGTGTATATATAGGTCATAGGATCCTACATAATCATGTGGAGCTACAGTTATTTTTTCTGAGCTTCCTGGAAGCCAAGGCGTAAAGGGTAGAAACACTCATTTGTTTTATCTTACCCGTAGAGAGAAAGTAAGCCACTTCCTCAGCAGCAGAGATTTCTCATGTTGAAGTTTCAAGATATTTCTCTAATGGGTCAGCCATGTCCTCATCAGTAATCTTGTGATAATTGCAGGGATATGACTTAAAATATGCGTGTGACTTAAAATATGTATTCATATCAGCCAAAGGTGTCCCACTGGGGCAGAACTAAGGGGATGTGACTCTTCAGGAAACCAAAGCCATGTCAGCACAAGCAGCTGTCTTATATTCTGGCTCAATACAGGGATAAAACCTTGATGGTCAGGAAAGAACCAATAAACTCCACGCCCTTCAAATTATTTTCCAATTTTTTTAATTGAAGTATAATTTAAAAGAAATTTTTTAATGTTTATTTTTGAGAGATAGAGAGACAGAGCATGAGTGAGGGAGGGGCAGAGAGACAGAGACGCAGAATCCAAAGCAGGCTCCAGGCTCTGAGCTGTCAGCACAGAGCCTGACATGGGGCTCGAACTCACAAACTGCAAGATCATGACCTGAGCCGAAGTCGGATGCTTAACCGACTGAGCCACCCAGGCGCCCCCAATTGAAGTATAATTTAACATACAATGTTATATTAGTTTCAGATGTACAACATAGTGATTTGACAATTCTATACATTACGCAATGCTCACTACAGTGAGTGTGGTCACCATCTGTCCCCAAACAACGTTATTACGATATTATCGACTATATTAGCTATGCCGTATTTTTCACCTCCTTGACTTCTTTATTTTATAACTGGGTATTTATACCTCTTAATCCCCTTTCTCTATTTCACCCATCCTCCCCTCCCCCCGCCCACCTCCCCTCCAATATATCTTTTTTTTTTTTTCTCATCTGGGATTTCAACACAGCCTGAGCAGTCCAAAGGTCTGCCCTATTCCTTTTCAGGCTGAGAATTCATGATGTCCCTGACTATATTCAGTTCTTTCCCTTTTGCCCTTTTAAACAAATGTCTATATTGTTTTGTCATTTTTTTCCTCTCGCTACCAAAGAAGTAACACCAAAAATTCAAACTCTTTTAGGAATGTACAAGCGAAAAAGAGAAAATATCTCAAGATTTCGTGTCACCACTCATTCCAGATAACCAGTTATATGGTGAATTTAATTTCCACCTATATACCTTTCTCTGTCCCTTGTTCTTTATATTTACATACACATGAAAATATATTTTTGCTATAAACCTTGCTTTGCTAAGATTTGCTCATGATATACGAACTGTTTGCAACTCCCTGTCTTTCCTTTACATAATAATATTGATGAAGGTAGTAAGGAATAATGATCATGATAATACAGATGAGGAGGAGGAGAATATTAGTGGCAGTAACAGGAGCTAACACGTAAAGAACTTGCACTGCACTGGCACTCTACCAAGTACTTTATACACATGACCACCTTAATCCTCACAGTCACCCTAAGAAGTGGGTACCTTTATTAACCACATCTTCCTGATGAGGAAACTGAGCCCCAGAGTGGATAAGCAAGTGGCCTGGGGTCACAGAGCTGGTTACAGGTGTAGCTGGGATAGTCCCTGCTTCATGAATACTTGATAGAAGGTTTTTCGCTACCAAGACAGGTGTTTTTGACAGCTGCATATTTTTCACTCATATGTATGTGCCACAATGCATGGCATGACAGTGACCTTTCTTGTCCTCTGTCTTTTTATACTGTGGTGAGCATTTCTAGAATTTCTGGTTCAAAAGGTGGGCACATTTTTGAACTTTCAGAGACATTGCCAAATTGCCTTTTGAAAAGTTAGTGCAAGTTTATACTCCCACTAATAATGAAAATACCCTTTCTAATGCTTTTGTCATGTTTTTATTTTATTTTATTTATTTTGGGTAGAGACATTTTATTTTTATTTATTTTTCATGTTTTCTTCATTATACTTTTTTTGTTTTCAATTTTATTTTTAATTTTTTTCATTTTATTGTATTTTGCTTTTTTTTCCGTTTTGTGTTTTTCACCATGAGAAGTGTACTCTTTAATCCCCACCCCCTATTTCACCCATCTTCCACCCATCTCCCCTTTGGTACCCATCAGTTTGTTCTCTATAGTTAAGAGTCTGTTTCTTGGTTTGACTCTCTTTTCTTCCCCCCTTTTTTTCCTTTTGTTTTGTTTCTTGAATTCTCCATATGAGTGAGATCATATGGTATTTGTCTTTGACTCACTGACTTATTTCATTTAGCATAATACTCTAGTTCTATCTATCTCTGAATGAAAATAACCTTTCTAATCCTTTTGTCATGTTTTTAATCCTTTCCATTTGCTAGTCGAAGATATCTCATTTCTTTAGAAGTTTGTGTTTATTTTTTTCAATTTTTTAAATGTTTATTTGTTTTGAGAGACAGAGAGAAAGTGTGAGTGGGTGAGGGTCAGAAAGAGGGAGACACAGAATCCAAAGCAGGCTCCAGACTCTGAGCTTCAGCACAGAGCCCAATGCGGGGCTCTAACTCACTGTGAGATCATGACCTGAGCTGAAGTCAGATGCTCAACTGACAGCCACCCAGGCGCCCCTGTTTGTGTTTATTTAGTTAGCAGTGAGGTTGAGCAGCTTTTCATATTCTTTCCTTTGTGAATTATTGTTTTACATACATTGTTCTTTTTCCTATGGTTTCTTTTTTTAATTAAAAAAATTTTAAGCCCCAAGGTGGGGTTTGAACCCACAACCCTGAGATCAAGAGTTGCATGTTTATTAAATCTTTGTGTTACTATTTTTAAAACTTTTACGGAAATATTACTTAGATAAAAATTTTGGAGGTAGACATTGGTAGACACTTTACTGAAGCATAGCATATGGAGAAAAGTGTGTAATGTGTATAGTTTCATGAACAGCAAATTGGAAATACTTGTGTAACCAGTACCTGAGTCAAGAAAACAGGAAGTGAGAAGCCACCCAGAAGCCTCCTTCATGTCACTTCCAATCACTAACTCTTGACGTATGGGTAACCACTTTCTGATTGCTATAATCATAGACTATTTTTGCCTATTCTTGAATGTCACATAAATGGAATCAAACATTTATTCTTTTGTGTCTGGCTTCTTTCACTTATCATAATGTTTTTGAGATTCATCCTTGTTATTTTATGTATCATTAGTTTGTTCTTTCCATTACTGTATACTGTTCTATGGTATAAATATATCACAGTTTATCCATTCTGTGGCTGATGGATATCTCCATTTTGGCTATTTCAAATAATAATTGTATGGATATTCTGGTATATGTGTGCGTGGATATATACCCAGGAGTGGGATTGCTGGGTCCCAGGTCAGATGGATGTTCAGCATTAGTAGATTCAGCTAAAATGTTTTCCAAGGTGGCTATACTATTTTACATTTTACTCTTACCAGCAATATATGAGAGTTCTAGTTGCTCCACATCCTTGCCAACATTTGGGGTTTGGTCTTAATTTTAACCATTATCTTGGTATATAGTTATATCTCATTGTGGTTTAAATTTGCATTTCCCTGATGACTAAAGATGTCGAGCGCCTTTTCATGTTTATTGCCCAATTGGCTATCATCTTTTGTAAAGTATCTGTTCACATCTTTTTCTGGTTTTTCTATTGGATTGCCTGTACTTATCATCTTGATTTTTAGGAGTTCTTTAGGGTTTCTAGAATATAAAAGCCCTTTGCTAGTGATAGGTATTGCAAACATCTTGGAGAAGACTTTTTTTGAAATTATTAAATAGTAGCCTCTCTCTGAATAATATTCTCTTTATCTTAAAATATATTAGCATTTAAATTTCTATCAAACTGAAGTATGCAATTCCAGGGATTGGTGTCATTTGAGGATGTGGCTGTGGACTTCACACAGGAAGAGTGGAATCATCTGGACTCTTCTCAGTGGGCACTTTACAGAGATGTGATGCTATGGAACTATAGTCATTTGGTCACTGTGTGTGAGGATGGCTTCCCTGAGTAATTTGCAGTGTACCAAATAGGATAACTTTACATCTCTGAAGTGTTTCGATACTTTGACCTCAAGTTCCAGGGATTAAAGATTCCTAATCCCTCTTAGACTGAACATAGTGTATTTTCATCGCTCGTGTGAAATTTATGCTTATCAACAGGTACCTTCCTAATTATTCTAAGGCCCTGAAGCCCACATGGATGTGCCCAAGCCGTCTATCATTTCCATTACAGGGTATCCTGTTACCAAACCAGATGTGATTACCTGCTTGGAGAAGAGAGGACTCTGGATCCCAGAGAGAGAAATTCCAAGTTTGAGTTATACAGGTAAATAAGAAATGGACACATGGATATGATGAGTAAGACCCCAGTGTGTCAGTGAGGGCTAGACATCTTTAAAAGCTGGGAAATATCTTCCTTAAGCATCTGAACTTTTTCTGTTCACTCCAAATTGTTAGCTTTGTGGGTTGCTGTTTCATGGTAATCTTGGAATGAAGTGGTGAGGAACCAGACTACAATCTGCCTCATACTTCTGCTCATTCTCCTGGTCACGTTCATTGTTTTCAGCCTTCCTGAAGGATTCTTCCCATTCTATTTGAGTCCCCTCCCTCCAACTCCTGGACCTGCTACCTTTTCAAAATCCTTTTTCCTACCCATGACTCTCTAAACCTATTTTCACCTTCTCTCCTCAATTTGAAGGTATTTTTCTTAAACAGTGACTTATATTTCTTGTTCCTTTCTTGTTCCAATTTCTGTTAGAGCAAATGTGTACTTTCTTTCCCTCAAGTTCAGAGTATAGAAGACATGTACTTGGAATTTCTTTCTGCCTGGTATCTGCACCTAAAATAAAATAAGTCATCCTTCTCAGAGGTCTGCTTCTAACAAAAGGTATATTCACAGGGTATGGTTTATTATTCTTCCTTCTAGAATTTGGGCAAGTTGATCAGCTAGAGAGGCACCAGAAAAACCGAAACAGACACCTGAGGCAAGCTATAGTCATTAAAGAGAAAAAAGGTGACTAAGGAGTGAGGTCACGAACATAATGGGTTTATAAACCCACTTTCTCAGAGCACATGGGTGGTTTTTCTTCATTATATATATTCTCTCTCTCTCTTTCTCTCTCTCTATATATCTATATCTATATCTATATCTATATATATATATATCCATATAGATATAGATATATATCTCCCATGGGAAAAGTTTTGAAGATAATTTAGGCTTAATCAGTCACCATAGAGTTTTTGCAGCTCAGAGATGTTATGAATGTAATGGATGTGGGAAATTATTAATTCATGGCAGGCATGAGAAAAATAATGGAATGAAACCCCTTGACTGTAATGTGGGTGGGAAATGTCTAATCATAACCCAGCCTGGGTCCAGCATACTGTAACACAAGTTGGAGAGAAAACCTATGAATTTCCTGAATGTAGGAAAACTTCAGCAAGAATTTAGTCCTTATTGCTTCATGAGATCACTCATGCAAGAGAAATAATGTAAAGAAGGCAGAAAAACCTTCACCAAGCAGGCATATCTCCATGGGGCGCCTGGGTGGCTCAGTCCATTGAGCATCTGACTTCAGCTCAGGTCATGATCTCATGGTTTGTGGGTTTGAGTCCTATGTTGGGCTTTGTGCTGACAGCTTGGAGCCTGCTTGGGATTCTCTGTCTCCTCTCTCTCTGCCCCTCCCCACTCTCCCTCTATCTCAAAAATAAATAAGCATTAAAATTTTTTTTAAAAAGGAAGGCACATCTCCGTGTGCATCAGAGAATGCACTTAGGAGACAAACCTTTTGAAGGTAATGAATGTGGCAAATCCTTCGGCGAGAAATCAACACTGCGTAGACATAGAAGAATTCATACAAGAGAGAAACCTTATGTGTGTTCAGATCGTGGAAGAGCCTCCACCCTTAAGATGACTCTTAGTGTATGTCAAAGGATCCATGCAGGAGAAAAAACCGATGCATGAACTATATGTGGAAAAGTTCTCTCCCGGAAGTCTCATCTCACATTACATCAAAGAGCTCATGTAGGAGAGAAATTTGAGAAATCCTATGAATGCAATGAATGTGAGAAAGCTTTCTCCCAGAAATCATATTTTATTATACATCAAAGAATTCATACAGGAGAGAAACCCTATATGTGTGATAAGTGTCATAGAGCCTTCAGACAGAAGTCAAAACTCAATGTACGTCAGAGAACCCGCAGAGGACAGAAACCCTCTGACCTCTCTTGAATAGGAGAAAAACTTTCTTCCAGAGGTTAAAGGTCATCATAGGTTAAAGACCTCAGAGAGAAGAGAAACTTTGTGACAGAATGAACATGGGAAGTCCTTCATAGAGTCAAAAGAAAAGAAAAAGGCAGGTTGGGGGTATCCTGCTTTAGCTAAGATGGTCAGTGAAGGTCTTTCAGAGGTGACATTCGAGCTTAGACCTGAAAATGAGGTGCTAGCCATACTAGGGGTAAGAACATTCCAGGGGGAAGGAATAGCATGAGCCAAGATCTTGATGCAAAAAACTTGGCCTCTGTACTTGCTATCATGGGTGTATGTCGAATGACTACTTTACATCAGAGAGGTGGTTCAAGTCTACAGTCCTTGGGGCCTTGAACATATGAGAGGCTTCAGCTGGAAGCCAAACTTCACTGTAGATTTGGGCACAGATATCAAGAGAAACCCAATTTAATTAATTTTAATATACATAGTACCCTGGGATTGATATGAGGGAAATAATCCAAATTTAATACCAAGCTCTTATAGGAAAAATTAATAAAATCTATTTAAAAATTATTTTGAATGTTTATTTTTGAGAGAGAGAGAGAATGGGGGAGAGACAGAGAGAGAAGGAGATACAGAATCTGAAGCAGCCTCCAGGTTCTAAGCTGTCAGCACAGAGCCCAATGGGGGCTCAAACCCATGAACCGTGAAATCATGACCTAAGTTAAAGTCAGACTCAACTGACTGAGCCACCCAGGCACCTCTATAAAATCTATTAAGAATAGTTATTTTGACATCTCTTATGATAGGGAATAAGTGCCATCCACAAGAAAAAAGGGTTTACCAAGTGATATTTGTAACCAAAGTTACAGATTTAAAGATAACCACTAAAGGAACAATGAACTATGACTATAAATATACTATAAATGTTATAAGTTGTTAGAAAGGATGCATAATCAGAATAATGTAAAGAAAACAACACTAGGGCATCAAATCCAGGTTCCAGAAGTAGCAACAGTTGATAATGCCAGTATTTCTGTTCCAGCCTGTTCTATAGTCAAGAATTTGGTTTTGTTTCTATGTGTGGCCCTCCCCCCATTCTGGGCTTGATTCATGCAGTCTTTCCAGAAATACTATGAACCACCCAATAGGCTTTTAGGAGATCCGCCTTTTACTTAAGTCCACCAGAGTTTCTTTTTTTTTTTTTTTATTTTCTAACGTTTGTTTTTGAGAGAGAGAGAGAGAGAGAGAGAGAGAGAGAGAGAGAGAGAATGAGTGGGCAGAGAGGGAGGGAGACACAGAATTGGAAGCAGGCTTCAGGCTCTGAGCTGTCATCACAGAGCCCCATGCGGGGCTTGAACCCACAAAGTGTCAGATCATGACCTGAGCCGAAGTCAGACACTTAACCGACTAAGCCACCCAGGCACCCCATACCAGAGTTTATTTCTGCTGCTTTTGATGAATATGAAAATTGGTACCCAAAGTGATGGCACCTTTTATGGATGGATCCCCAGGAAAATGTGAAATTTGGTCATCTGGTTAGGGCTAAAGGCAGGGGAAATCAAGCTGGCATTAAGGAAAGGGCTTGATCATTCTTAACATTGGTGAATATCTGCTTTAATGATCATCTGTGCTTACCTTGGATGAAGTAAACACTGAAAACAAGGCTTTGAGTAGCTGAGTATCCACCCCCAACCAAAGAGTGCAAAAGACTTGAGGGACTGCTTCTCCTGCTACGTGGGGTGGCCGCTTCTCATAGGATTGGTACAAAGAGAGAGAATGGCAATTTTAAATTCCTAAAATTCTCTGCCCAAGACAGAGACTAAAATCCAGGCATTCTGTCAAAAGAAATTATTACCTTGTGCATCCATTGAATTCCTGGCCTCAATTCCCAGTCTATCATTTGAAATTTAGGGTACTTACGGTCAAAGAGGGGGGAGGGGGCTGAGTGTAGAATGGGAAGATGTGGGAGAATGTGAATACTGTAAACTGATTCCCGCTGATCTTCCGATGTAAGCTGAAACCAATCTTACTTTCCTTGGAGAGGTTGTATCTACCTTAATTGAAGACCCTGTAGTGACTTCAAGTGGGAGTGATTTTTTTTTTTTTTTTTTTGAGAGAGAGAGAAACAAGCCGGGGAGAAGTAGAGGGAGAGGGAGAGAGTTTTAAACAGGCTCCATACCCAGCACAGAGCCTGATGTGGAGGCTTGATCCCACTACCGTGAGATCATGACCTGAGCTGAAATAAAAAATCAGACACTTAACCGACTGAGCCACTTAGGTGCCCCAAGAGTGATGCTTTTTAAGGGAAGCCACTTTTCATAGCCCCTCATCTCACCCTTCTATCTCCAGACCTATAACCGCCTTGTGTACAAAGCACCTTATGAGCTTTACAAACATTAATTCACTTAATTATCCCAATAATCCCATGAAATAGTTACTATCATTATCATCCTCATTTTGCAAATGAAGAAACTGAGGCACAGAGAAATTAAATGCCTTGCCCAAGATAACACAGCTAGTAAGTGGTAGAGATGGTATTGGAACCCAGGAGAAGCTATGCTCTTACCTTCACCCTGACTGATCTGGTATCTCCAATTAGAGTTTGAATATATGGAGGAAGTGATTAAATGGGGGTACCTCCATTGGGAAAATGAAGAGTTGGGCATCCGAGGCCTCTCGCATTGTTTATAGATAGCGCTATTAAATCCAGAGAAGAAAGAAAAGAAAGGAAAATAAAAATTCTACCACTTGGAATATGAGTTATGAATTAATTTTCTTTGAGTGATGTTTTGCATGCATATTACATCCCTTGAGCCATTCAGATAAATCATGCCCATAGCAGTTCTGGGTCCAAGAATCCCTGGGAAATGAAGAGAGGGAGGGAGGATGAAGTGGACAGGCTGATGGGGTGGCAGTGCCATTATCCCAGCTGCCCAGGGTCCAAGACACCCCCGTGAACTTACCAAGCAGACATACTGTTGTGTATGACCACCACCTGCCTGGCACACAAGATATCATCCAGAAGATGGCGGTTGAGCAGGTCTGGTAGATGGGAGAGGAAGAAGAGAGGGATATAGTGATCTGGTGCATTGGGGACAGGGTGACAGTGTATGGTGGGCCCAGGGGTTCTGGATTCCTTAGAACCTAAATAACTTCAATCACTACATTGGCTGATTCTCGCTGTCCTTGATTCACTTGTCAGCTGGTTATGAATGACCTCAACTGCCATGTTGGCTGTTTCTGTAGAACCTTAACTCATGTTGACTGATCCCGGATGACCTTGACTGTCATATTGGCTGGTTATGGATATCCTCAGCCACCATATTGGCTGGTCCTAATGACCTCAAACTCCTTGTTGGCCAGGTCTGGATGACTTCAGCTGTAATTTTGTGTGGTTATGGATGATCTCAACTGCAATGGCAGCTGGTCTGATATCACCTTAGCCACCATCTTGGCCGGTTGGGAAGCTACTCAACTGCAAGGTTGGTCAGTCTATGTTGTCAGGTCCTGGATAACCTCAACTCCCATTTTGACTAGTTACAAATGACCTCAATCTCCACGTTGGCTAGTTCCATTTAACCTCAGCCATCATGGTCTAGATGATCTCAACTGCTCAACTAGGGTGACCTTGACTGGTTAATGATCTCAACCACCATGTTGACCAGTCCCGGACAGCCTTAATTGCCATTTTGATTGGTTATAAGTAATTCCAGTCTCCATGTTGACCGGTCTAGGACCTCAACTTCCATTGTAGCTGATCCTGGACTACCTCAACTTTCATGTTGGCTTAAAGTGAACCTTAACCTTTATTTTAGCTAGTCTTGAAAAGCCTTACTATTCATGTTACCTTGTCCTAGATAACCTCAACCTCTGTGGTGGCCAGTCCTTGACAACCTCAATCTTCGAGCTGGCCAGTCCTGGGATACCTTACCTGTTACTGTAGCAGGACTTGGGAAGCCTCAACCTCCATTTGGTCTGGCTCCCAGTAACCTCAGTCTCCATTTTGGACTGTCTTGGACAACCTCAAGCACCATTTTGGCCAGCCCTGAACAACTACTGCTATTGAATTTTGTCCTCAATAACACCACATCCTTGTCTGGAAAGTTCTCTCCTTTCTGCATGGAGGTACCTTATTTCTGTTCCTATAGCCAGAAATTTGCTTCTTCCCCCAGGGCCTGAACAACCTCGACCACAAATCAGGACAATTTCCCCCCTCCATTCTGCACGAAGCTACGTTTCTGGTCTCCTGAGTCCCAGAAAACTGCAGCCTCCATTCTGGGTGAGGTATAGGAGTTCTGAGCCCTCCTGACCTGGACAACATCCAAATGTACTTGGTAAGGATACAAGATGGTGTCTCTCAACAGGCCAGGCAACTTTGCTCCTTTCCCTGTCATTTTTCTGCTTGTTACTAGAGATCATGGCTTAGACATCCCTGCACTCTGGTGTGTTGGGCAGTGAGGCCAGGCAGGGCTTCAGGGTGTCCCCAGTGCTGCCTTACCACGACAATCCATGTGACAGAGGTTCTGGGTGGGTGTAACCCCATTGTCGCACCACCAGGCGGAGTTCAGTTGGAAAATGCCATATTCACTGCTGCCATCAGGATTGTGGTTCACGAAGGAGGTGTCAAAGCCACTCTCATAGTGTGCCATGCACAGCCCTGGGGCAAATAAGGAATAGGTATCAGGTAGGCATGGGTCCTGGGAATAGGGAATGGTAGGATGAGGGAGAGGGGACAGAGATCATTGTCATCTCATTTGTGGGAGTGATGATCTTGGTTTGGTGTGGTGATTTTGATGTTGGTGATTCTGGTGAAATATCAGTGATGGCAGTGGTGATAGTATGTGTGATGACTTTGATAGTAGTGATGGTGTCGATGGTAGAGATGAGGGTGATGGTTGTGAAGGCAATTACGGTAATGACATTAGAGTAAGTTAAACCAGCCATCACAGTCAGTCAGAGGGTGACCGGGAGGATCATGCCCTGGGCTTGGGAGGTGATAAATGACAAGGGGAGGACTGGGTCTGAGTGTGGTGGGCAGCTCGGGGTGTGGGTGGGACTTGGGACAGCTGGGGTCTCACAGTCTCCAACAGTGTAGCTCTTGAAATCGTTGAGGCCTGCCCTGTCCAGCTTCAGTGCCAGTTCACAGCGTCCATAGATCTTGGCATCCACAATAGCAACCATCAGTATGGTCGAGGTGACCTCCAGAGTAATGAACCTCTTCATTATAATATCCATTGGCCCTCCTGGCCAACTCTGCTCCAGACTCACCCTGCTATGTTCAAAACTAAGGGCATTCTGGAACTCTGGACTCTATGAGCCAATGGCTATGCAATAGATTCTGGAACAGAGAAGACAGAGGGCTGGACACCTCACCATCTTTCCCAATGCCATTTCTGTTAGAGACACACACAAAGAAATAGAAAGATACTGACATATACATAAAGATGGGAGGAGACGAAAACAGGGAGAAACCCTGAGATGCCACAAAGAGATGCAGGAAGAGAGTGGCCGGTGACACAAAGGACAGACAGGACTCAGGCACTGGGCCTCACCATCAGCCCATATTCCCCCACATTCCTTAACACTGTTTCACTCTGCTGTCATTAATCATGCCGTACCACTTGATTACCTCCATATCCACTCACTCTGCCCCTCGTCACCTCCGTTCCTCCTACTCTGCTCAGCAGTCAGCTCTGTTCACTACATTGTGCCTACTATCACCTCGATTTCTCATGCTCTGCACAATAGGGCCACCATGCCCTCACCTTCTGACCCTCATTACTTCCATTTACCCATTTTTGGCACCTCTTTTACTTTTATGCATTGTTTCCCCCTAATTTACTGGGATCTGTCCCACATTACCTCCATTCAATCACACTCTGCCCTGCATTATGTATTACACATGGCACATTACATATATATGCACACTCTACTACTTTTCCACCTCCATTCTTGTTCTTTTATTCCCCAATTCACTTATACTGCCTCTCACCCACTACATTCATTCACACTATACCTCATATTACCACAATTTCTTAACGCTCTCCTTATATTACCTCAGTTCTCTCACATCATATTCCTTCACATCCGTTCACTCTCAGACTCTCATTTTCTACTTTTTCCTCCACTTCTTGACACTACTGCATGAAATGACACCCATTCATTCTCACATGGCCCATCCTTCAGCTTTGTTCATTGACTCTGGGCCTCATTCTTTCTCTTATTCACTCTCTGTCTGCCCCTTCTTCACCTCTATTCTCTCAGATACTGTTCCCATGTTACCCCCATTTCCTGGAACTCTGCCCTGAAATACTCCCAAACACTAAAATTACTCAGATATACTCATTCGATGCTTGGTCATGCCCATTCCTCATTTTCTCTTCATTGACTCCATTGACTCTCACTCTGCCTCTTATTCATTTAAACTCATTTCCAATATAACCCCGATTCCCACTTATCACTCCTGTTTGGCTCCTGATTTCATGTCTAGTTGTTTCCATTCTGCTCCACAGTACCTTCGTTCAGTCACGCTCTGCCTCGAATTCACCACTTTTTGCTAATACTGGGCCCCATTTTCCCCCCACTTCATTCGCTTGGGGCCATGTGACCTTCATCTTTCCCTTTGGCTTATAATACTCACAGTTACTCACCTTCTTCTGCTCTTTGCTTTTATTCTGCCCAACATTAGCTCCATTCATGCACATGCATCAGCTCATTCACCTGGGCTGATTGACACTAGGATCCCTGGACATTCCTGGAGCCCTGCATCACCCTATCTAGTCCCAGTCTGCCCCTCAGTCACCTTTACCACTCTCCTCCTCCCTCATAGTGTCGCCACTCAAACTCGACCTGATTCACATATTCACATTCTACCATGTAATAGTCCCTATTATTCTGTCTCTCATGCTCCCCATTCTTCCTTCTATGCCCCACATTACCTCCATTCATTCCTGCTACTCTTCCTGAATCTACCTCTCTCACTCTTACGTGCCCCATAAACCATCATTTATTCACACACTGATCCTTAGTACTCAAAACAACTTGCGCTCTACTGCCTTATCAACTCCATTCACATTCACTGCCTTGAATTGCTGCGGTCTCAGTCTGCTTCCACTTTCACTTTTTGTCACTTCAGACTATGCCTCATTTTCCCATCATTTACTCAGTCTCCTCCATAATCTCAAAGTAATTCAAAATCTAATGCAGTCATTCCCTCATGCTGCTCCACGCTGCCCACTTTCACTCCACTCTACTCATTCACTTCCCTCCCATCACCCTGTCTCTTCTTGCCCTCACTCCCAATTTGTCCTTCATTCACCATTATTCACCCCCACCCCCAACCAGTCCTATAGGTCTCCCATTTAATGACAGTCAGATTGGCCAAGACAGAAAAGACTGATATGTTGTTCAGGATTCGTATTACCAGTGATGGTATATACTATAACTACCAGTGGCTTCAAAAGGATGGAAGGGAATTCCTCTTTTGGAAGCAGGTAGTTCAGGGTTAGCATGGCAGCTTCACAATTACCAGAAAACTGGCTCCTGTGCTGTTTCTCTGACAAACTCATCTGCCACCTTATGGCCCAAAATGACTGCTCTCAATTAGCCACACTTCCATAGTTTTGATGAACTGTTTCTCTTTTTTTAAAGGTAAGCTCTACTCCCAATGTGGGTGACCCTGGGATCCAGAGTCACATGCTCTACCGACTGAGCCAGTCAGGTACCCCTTGATAAAATATCTTAAGAGCAATTGTAATGATTACTCACTGGTGAGGTGGGGGGCTTGTGGGTGAGAGTGTCACATTGTACAGACTCTGTGATGGGACCAGCTCCTGTTAGCTTTCCACATCCCTTTACCTAGCTACCTGCTGATTAGACCACTGTATGAGGAGGTTGCATCTGCAGGGACTGATGGCAGAGGATGCCCAGGACAGAGTGGGAGTCTGAGTTTCTCAGCGCAGAAAAGCTGGCCTCACACAGCGTGTGGATGTGCACTATGAACACTGAACAGTTTTGAGGGACTGTATCACTGGCTTAGGGACATTTCTGGAGCTGGCAATCACTGTACACCAATACCCACCAACCCTAAAGGATCCCCCTAAACACAGGGGCGTGTGTGTACAGGTGGTGGGGGAATGGTGTTTGTAAGGTGGAAGAGGCTAGGCTGGGATGGGACCTACAGGCCCAGCCCTTCCAACTTCCCACCTTCTAATGCATTTAGAGAGCTGACATGTTTTGTACCCGAGAAGTGTTGATTCTTCAGGGAGCAAGAGATAGGAGTTACTCCTCTGTTTTTTCTCTTTGCTTTGTCTGCTAGGGAGCTCCATCTATATTTCTTTTTTTTTTTTTTTAGTGTTTATTTACTTATTTTGAGGGGGGAGGGGCAGAGAGGGAGAGAGAGAATCTCAAGCAGGTTCTGCACTGTCAGTGCAGAGCCCGACTCGGGGCTCCATCTCACGAACTCCAAGATCATGACCCGAGCTGAAATCAAGAGTCAGACGCTCAATTGACTGAGCTAGCCAGGCGCCCCTCTTCCCCCCTCTTTTTTTTGAAGTTTACTTGTTTATTTTGAGAATCCCAAGCAGGATCCAGACTGTCAGCACAGAGCCCAATGCAGGGTTCAAACTCACGAACCTGTGAGATCATGACTTGAGCCAAAATCAAGAGTCGGATACTTAACAGACTGAGTCACCCAGGCACCCCGTTCCATCTATATTTCTTGTAAAAATGTTTCTTGGTTAGTTTTAGTGGTTCTGGGATGAGGACCCTCAGATACTTTCTGGAAGTTCTGTGGGATATTGGATAAACAAAAGAAAAATATTATTGGGTAGAAGTTAAGGATCCAACCTTGGGAAACTCTGTGACCTTGGGCAAGTTACTGAGTCTTTCTGGGACTCAGTTTCCTCATCTGACAAGTGGGGACCATGGGACTGTTCACAGATAGTGGGGACTATCTGAGGCAGGTCATATCATATGCTTCAGACGGTGTGTAGCACACAGGAGATACTGAGCTAGGTCTGAGTCCCATTATCATTTGCTGGGCTTGTTGGCAGGAGCCACAGTGTTTTTCCTGCTTTTTCCCTTGACCTCTGTGGTCTGTTTTCCAAAGTAGCCTGTAGGTTATCTTTTAATTTTTTCCTTCTTATTAAAAAAAAAGCTTTATACATATACATTTCTTTTATTATTTAAATACTAATAAAACACGTAGCACTTACTATGTGCCAAGCATTGTTCTAAACCCTTGACAAGTATCAATTCATTTGTCATTATCCCCATTTCATAGATGAGGAAACAGCAGAGAGGAGTTCTGCCCTAGGTTACAAAGCTGGTAGGTGGGTGTTTGAAACCAGGCTGTCTCCATCATGTTTGTTTGGTTGGTTCTGTCTTCTTCCCTGCTATATTCCCAATGTCTAGAATACTGTGTCATTCATAAAGTGTTTAAGCGAATCCCTGTGAAGCTCATGTTCTAGTTGTGCGAGACTCGCAATCAACAAGAATGCTAGATTACTTCTGACGGGTCTTTCAAAAATCTTACCCCTCTTATGGCTTCCAGTTAATGTCTAGAATGAAGCATGAGCTCCCTTCCTACCGGAGGAGGCCCTACTGTATCTGGCCCCACCAACTTCTCCCACCCTTACACCTCCTACACTCCCAACACACTGCCACGGTTTCCGTTCCTCTAACACACCAATTTAGGTTTCACTTCTGGGCTTTTGGAACAGCCATGCCCTCCATCAGAAAACTCTTTGCTTCAGCTATTTGTGTGGCCGGCTCCTTTTGGTCAGCGGATCTGTCACCTCCAACGAAAGGAGTTCTCTCCTGCCCATCCAGAGAAAGCATCCTGTCAGTCACCACTTAACACATTCCCTACACCCTGGGGTGTGTGTGTTCTAGATGGACGTTTACTTATCCTTTAGCTTGTTTGTATACTGTCTTTCAAACTCCCAGCTCTAGCCACTGGATAGAGCCAGTGTGACCTTTCCTTATCTCCTAGCTTTTGTGCACGCTGGGCGATGCTACCACGCATCCCGTCTTCCCGTTCAATTACACCTGTAAACCTGATGCTGTCCTTCGGGTTCAAGACACCAAATTCCCGCCTGCCAGAATTTTCCTTAATTGGGCAATTCCCCTCCCCGCCATAAGGAAAACGGTTTTCGAAATCTCAGGAATGACTGCCTCTGAAGAACGAAATAAACACTTGCTCCATAGGTGATGGCAGCCCGCGAGGTGAAGAGACCGGTGGGCACGGCCAACTCAAAGCAGCGACCGCGCAGGCGCAGCCACCAACTCTCGGCGCAGGCGCAACCACCAACTCTCGGCGCAGGCGCAGCCACCGGCGCAGGCGCAGCCACCGGCGCGCCCGCCGCGGCCCGGTTTCGTTGGCGTCCCGCCGACCGGAGGGAGCCCGGTGGTAACCGTTGGCGGATGCGGGCTCAAAGCCCCAGCTTAGCGTGCGCACACCCGGCTGCTGCAGCCCTGTAGGCTGCGGAGCCCGAAGCGGTTCCGAAGCGGAAGTCCTTCTCAGGGCCAGTTCTTGTGACGGTCTCCTCTGAAGTGAGTAGAAAATCTATTGTCGAGAGGGCGAGAGAGAGAAAGGGGGCGGTTGAGAGGGCGAGTGCTAGGGGTGATGGTCCCAGTGATGAGGAGTTCTGGGGGAACGAGGGAAGGGGGATTTGGGTGGGTCATTGAGGTGGGGAGTTGTGTGGTGAGTGGTGAGAGACTGAATGAAGGTCTCTGGGCACGATGGTGGCCAAAGTTATGGGATAGTCAGGGTTGAATGCGGCTTATTAAACGTTTCCTTTTACACGTTTTCCAGCCCGGGGACCTGCGCTAAGGGTTCATACGCACTCCTCAGGCCCCTCCTTAGGCGCGTCCGACCTTTCCCTCCCCTCCCCCCCGTTGCCCACGCCCCAACGTAGGGGCCTGGTGTGAATGCTCCGGCCGAAGTGAATCTGCACCCGAAGGCTTCCTTCTGGCTCCTGGGCAAGCCGGCCCCAGTGAGGTGAGGAGACGGAAGAGCGAACTCACCTCGGGGCGTGGGGCTTGGGGTGGGCGAGGCCTCGTGCCGCGGGGTCGGGGGGATCATCTGGCTTAAAACGTCACTGAGGTGATAGTTTTTAAAAAGTTCATTTTACTGGTGTATAACATACTAACGCGTTTGAATTACAGATTAATTAAAAATAGAGGAAAAGAAAATCGAAAGGAATTAATTTTTATCCCCCTGCATTTAAATGTCCGGTCCGTTGTTAGAAAGTTTTTAGTGGGTATTAGGGGTATGCGTTTTTAAACTTCTAACAGTTTGGAATGGGTTCCTGCAACTTTACAACCTACCTATTTTTCATTTAGAAGTTTACTGTGATTCAGCTTAAAAACTTATTCTATAACGTTAAAAAAGACAATGTAGATGTACGTACAGAGAAATATACAGGTACTAAAGCATACAGTTGCATACAACATCTTTAATAAGTCTGTAGCACTTTACTCCTTGTATTTCCTTACTAATCTCTTATTATGATCATATAGGATTAACTTTGGCATTCATAAAATCAGTGCTGATGAGAAGGTACTTATAGAGAAATTGTGAGGCATTAAAATACATTATTTCATTAGGGAAAATGCCTAGAATTACAATTTATGGATCAGTACACAAGTTTATATAGAAAAAAACCCTTTTGTGTTAGATGCTCACGTGAGGAAGAGAGTCAGGAATACACAGGTGTTGTTAAAAACCACACGGTTGCCCAAACTTCCACAGAATGGGCTCATGCCCCGCTAGTGTGAAGGGATTTCTAGGCAGATAATTCTGGGCAGATAAGCCTGATGGGTTCTCTCATATGCTGTATACTTCTCCATTCTTCCAGGTCAGCCTTCACACATCTCTGCCTCTTCCCAGGAAGAGCAGGAAATGGCCAAACCCCAGGTAAGGATGCTGTCTGTTTCTTCCTCTTTTTTTTTTTTTTTTTTTTACCATGGACATGATGAGCTACTTAGGAATCTCTGACCTAAAATAGGAAATTATTTGTAAATAAGCATTAGGATCATGGAAAATGAGAGACAGCAGCAAGGCCAAGTTAGAATGTAGACATGCAGAATACTTAGAGTGTGACAGATACTAACATTGACTAACAGATTTCTCTTTGAGCCTCTGGCAGCCAGAGGGAAACTTAACCAGGAACCTGGCTCACCTTACTCATCCGGAGAGAGCACACCAAGTTCTCAGGGAAGTAAGGGTTTCCTGTAATTGCCTTCCAAGGCATTTCTTTTCTGAGTCTTCATGTGGGTGGTGGAATTGTCTTCAACCACAGCCTGGTGATAAATGCAGTCCCTGGTTTCCTGCAGATATTTCTTAACAGCACTCTTCACTGAGCTGGAGACATACTGTCAGAGTGTCCTTTGGGAATGAAATATCTCAGGAACTTGCTTTTCTTGAGATTATTTTTCCAAAGTAATTTTATCGGTTAAGCTTTGGATTTTTATTTGGCCAAGGGACAAAGTCCTGCAGATGCTCACAGCCAACCAATGTTTTTCTTTCACTTAAATTTTTTTTTAAATGTTTGTTTATTTTTGAGAGAGAGAGGGAGAGAGTAGGGGAGGGGCAGAGAGAGAAGACACCGAATGCGAATCCGAAGCAGGCTCCAGGCTCCTTGCTGTCAGCACAGAGTCTGACGCGAGGCTTGAACCCATGAACTGTGAGATCATGACCTGAGCCAAAGTTGGAGGAAATTTTTACTCCGCATAATTCCTTGGAGATTCAGACAAGTTTGTGTGTCAGTTCTTTCCTTTTTATTGCTGGGTGGTATTCCGTGGTATAGATGTACCATAGCTTATTTATTCATTCTCCTGTTGAAAATCATTTGGATTATTTCCAGTTTTTAGCAATTATGAGTAAAACTACTTTAACATTCATACACAGGTTTTTGTGTGAACATATGTTTCCATTTCTCTAGAATAAATATTGGATTGCTGGGTCATATGGTAAGTGTATGCTTAACTTTTTAAGAATCTGCCAAATTGTTTTCCAGAATGATTGAATCATTTTTCATTTCCACTAGCAATGTATAGGAATTCCAGTGGCTTCACATTTTTGCCAGTACTTGGTATTGTAAATTTTTTTTTAATGTTTATTTATTTATTTTGAGAGAGAGCACAAGCGTGAGCAGGGTAGGGGCAGGGAGAGGGCAGAGAATCCCAAGCAGGCTGATTGTGACCTGAGCTGAAATCAAGAGTTGGACACGTAGCCAACTGAGCCACCCAGGTGCCCTTGGTATTGTCAGCATTTTTAATTTTAGTCATTCTAGTAGTATAGTTAGTGTCTCATCATGCTTTTAATCTGTGTTTCACTAAAAGCTAATGATGTTTAAGACCTTTATGTATGTTTCTTTATTTTTTGTATATCCTCTTTGGTGAAGTGTTCAATCAAGTCATCTGCCCATTTTAAAATTGGATTGTTTGTTTTTCTGCTTTTGAAATTGGAGAGTTATTTATGTATATTGTTTACATGTCCTTTGTCAGATACGTAAGATCCATATCTTTGTCACATACATTTGTAAATATTTTCTAAATATTTCTTCAAGCCTCATCTTTTCATTCGCTTAGCAGTGTTAGTCACAGAGCAAGAATTTTTAATTTTGAAAACGGCCAATCTATGAATTATTTCCTTCATGTATTGTTATTTCAACATCATGTTTAAGAATTCTTTGCTGGGTCCGGGGTGGCTGGGTGTCTCATTGGGTCGAGCGTCTGACTCTTGATTTTGGCTCATTTCATGATCTCATGGTTCATAGGTTCAAGCCCTGCGTTGGGCTCTGTGCTGACAGTGCAGAGACTGCTTGGGATTCTCTCTCTCCTCTCTCTCTGCCCTTCCCCTGCTTGCACGTGTGCGCTCTCTCTCTCTCTCTCTCTCTCTCTCTCAAAATAAATAAATAAACATTAAAAAAATAATTCTTTGTTGGATCCTAAGTCGTGAAGATTTTTTCCTGTTTCTTCTAAAAGTTTCATAGTTATAGGATCTATGATCTCTTTTGTGTTAATTTTTTTTAACTTTTTATTGTCAAACTGGTTTCCATACAACACCCAGTGCTCATCCCAACCAGTGTCTTTTGTGTTAATTTTTATATAAGGTGTGAGAATTAGGTTGAGGGTCATTATTTTGCATATGGAATTTCATTTGTGCTACCCCCATTTGTTGAAAGGATCATTTTTTTCTGTTTTGAATTGCATTTGCAGTTTTGTCATAAATAAGTTGGTCGTATTTGTGGATCTGTTTCTGGACTCTGTTCTATTGATTTATATATCTGTCTGCCAGTACCACACTTTTTAAAAAAGTTTTTATTTAAATTCCAGATAACATACAGTGTAATGTTAGTTTCAGGTATACAGTATAGTGGTTCACCATTTCCATACAACACCCTGTGCTCATCCCAAGTACCCTCCTTAATCTCCATCATCTGTTTAACCCATCCCCCGCCCACCTCCCCTCTGGTAACCATCAGTTTGTTCTCAGTAGTTCAGAGTCTGTTTCTTGGCTTGACTCTCTCTTTTTCTCCTTTGCTTGTTTGTTTTGTGTCTTAAATTTCACATATGAGTGAAGTCATACGGTATTTGTCTTTCTCTGACTGACTTATTTCACTTAGCATAATACTCTCTAGCTCCATCCATGTCTTCGCAAATGGCAAGATTTCATTCTTTTAAATAGCTGGGTAAAATTCCATTGTGTAGTGTGTATGTGTATGTGCATGTATATACACATTCACACCACATTTTCTTTTTCCATTCATGAACACTGGGCTGTTTTCCAAAATGTGGCTATTGCAGGTAATGCTGCTATAAACATCAGGGTGCATGTTTCCCTTTGAATTCCTATTTTTGTATTCTTTGGGTAATAGCTGTTTTGTATTCTTTGCACCTAATAGTGCAGTTGCTGGATAATAGGGTAGTTCTATTTTTAACTTTTTGAGGAACCTCCATAACTGTTTTCCAGAGTGGCTATACCAGTTTGCATTCCCACCAATAGTGCAAGAGGGTTCCCCTTTCTCCACTTCCTGGCTAACACCTGTTGTTCCTTGTGTTATTGATTTTAGCCATTCTAACAGGTGTGAGGTGATAACCTCATTGTAGTTTTTATTTGTATTTCCCTGATGAAGAGTGATGTTGAGCATCTTTACGTTTGTCTGTTTGCCATCTGGATGTCTTCTTAAGAAAAATGTCTATTCATTTCTTCTGCCCATTTTTTAATTGGATTATTTGTTTTCTGGATGTTGAGTTTTATAAGTTCTTTATATGTTTTAGACACTAATCCTTTATCACGTATATCATTTGCAAATATCTTCTTCCACTCTGTAAGTCACCTTTTAGTTTTGTTGATTGTTTTCTTTGCTATGCAGAAGCTTTTTATATTGGTATAGTCCTGATAGTTTATTTTTGCTTTTGTTCCCTGACCACAAGATATATCTAGAAAGAAGTTGCTGGGACTGATGTCAGAGAAGTTACTGCCTGTGTTCACTTCTAGGATTTTTCTGGTTTCAGGTCTTATGTTTGGTCTTTTATCCATCTTGAATTTATTTTTGTGTATGGTGTAAGAAAGTGGTCCAGTGTCATTCTTCTGCATATTACTGCCCAGTTTTCCCAACACCATTTGTTGAAGAGATATTCTTTCTCCTATTGGATATTCTTTACTGCTTCGTCTGGGATTAATTGGCCATATAGTCGTGGGTTCTATTCTGTTCTATTGATCTATGTGTCTATTTTTGTGCCATTACCACACTGTTTTAATCACCAAAGCTTTGTAATAAAACTTGAAGTCTGGAATTGTGATGCCTCCAGCTTTGCTTTTCTATATCACGATGGCTTTGGCTGTTTAGGGGCTTTTGTAGTTTCATACAGATTTTAGGATTGTTTGTTCTAGCTCTGTGAAAAACACTTTAGTATTTTGATAGGGATTAGCATTAAATGTGTATATTGTCCTTTGGATAGTAGAGACATTTTAACAATATTTGTTCTTCCAATCTGTGAGTACAGATTGTCTTTCCATTTCTTTGTGTCATCTTCAGTTTCTTTTATTAGTGTTTTATAGTTTTCAAGGTACAGATCTTTCACCCCTTTGGTTAGGTTTATTCCTAAATATCTTATTGTTTTTGGTGCAATTGTACATGGGATTGATTCCTCAATTCTCTTCTGCTTCATTATTGGAATATAGAAATGGAACAGATTTCTGTAAGTTGCTTTTGTATCCTGCAACTTTACTGAACTTGCTTATCAGTTTTATCATTTTTTTTTGGTGGAGTCTTTTGGTTTTTTTTTTTAATAATTTATTGTCAAATTGGCTTCCATACAACACCCAGTGCTCATCCCAACAAGTGCCCTCCTCTGTGCCCATCACCCACTATCCCCCCTCCCACACCTGCCTCCCCCCAGTTTGTTCTTAGTCTTTGAGAGGCTCTTATGTTTTGTCTTCCTCCCTCTCCGTGTCTTTTTTCCTATCCCCTCTTCCCCTACCCCATGATTTTCTACTAAGTCTCTCAAAATTCACCTATGCGTGGAAACCTATGGTATCTGTTTTTCTCTGACTGACTTATTTCACTTAGCATAAGACCCTCCAGGTACATCCATGTTGCTACACATGGCCAGATTTCATTCTTCCTCATTGCTGCGTAGTATTCCATTGTGTGTGTGTGTATATATATATATATATATATATATATATATATATATACACCACATCTTCTTTATCCATTTATCAGTTGATGGACACTTAGTCTCTTTCCATGATTTGGCTATTGTCGAAAGTGCTGCTATGAACATTGGGGTACACGTGCCCCTTATGCATCAGCACTCCTGTGTCTCTTGGGCAGATTCCTAGCAGTGCTATTGCTAGGTCATAGGGTAGTACTATTTTCATTTTTTGAGGAACCTCCACACTGTTTTCCAGAGCAGCTGCGCTAGTGTGCATTCCCACTAACAGTGTAGGAGGGTGCCTGCTTCTCCACATCCTCGCCAGCATCTATAGTTTCCTGATTTGTTCATTTTAGCCACTCTGACCGGTGCGAGGTGGTATCTCAGTGTGGTTTTGATTTGTATTTCCCTGATGATGAGTGACATTGAGCATCATTTCATGTGTCTGTTAGCCATCTGGATGTCATCTTTAGAGAAGTATCTATTCATATCTTCCGCCCATTTCTTCACTGGATTATTTGTTTTTCGGGTGTGGAGTTTGGTAAGTCTTTATAGATTTTAGATACTAGTCCTTTATCCTATATGTCATTTGCAGTTGTTCTTGCCCATTCCATCGGTTGTCTATTAGTTTTGTTGGTTGTCTTCTTTGCCGTGCAGAAGCTTTTTATCTTGATGAGGTCCCAGTAGTTCTTTTTTGCTTTTAATTCCCTCGCCTTCGGAGATGTGTCACGTAGGAAGTTGCTGCGGCTCAGGTCAAAGAGGTTGTTTCCTGCTTTCTCCTCTAGGATTTTGATGGTTTCCTGTCTCACATTCAGGTCCTTCATCCATTTTGAGTTTATTTTTGTGAGTGATGTAAAAAGGTGGTCTAGATTCATTCTATTGCATGTTGCTGTCCAGTTCTCCCAGCACCATTTATTAAAGAGGCTGTCTTTTTTCCATTGGATACTCTTTCCTGCTTTGTCAAAGGTTAGTGGGCCATATGCTTGTGGGTCCATTTCTGGGTTCTCTATTCTATTCCATTGGTCTCTGTGTCTGATCTTGAGCCAATATCATGCTGTCTTGATTATTACCGCTTTGTAGTAGAGGTTAAAGTCTGGGATTGTGATGCCTCCTGCTTTGGTTTTCTTCTTCAATATTACTTTGGCTATTCGGGGTCTTTTGTGGTTCCATAAAAATTTTAGGATTGTTTGCTCTAGCTTTGAGAAGAATGCTGGTGCAGTTTTGATTGGGATTGCATTGAATGTGCAGATTGCTTTGGATAGTATTGCCATTTTGATGATATTTATTCTTCCAATCCATGAGCATGGGATGTTTTTCCATTTCCTTGAGTCTTCCTCAATTTCCTTCTTAAGTTTTTTATAGTTTTTGGCGTAGAGATCTTTTACATCTTTGGTTAGGTTTATTCCTAGATATTTTATGGCTTTTGGTACAATTGTGAATGGGATTCACTTCTTTATTTCTCTTTCTATTGCTTCATTGTTGGTGTAAAGGAATGCAACCGATTTCTGTACATTGATTTTGTATCCTGCAACTTTGCTGAATTCATGGATCAGTTCTAGTAGGCTTTTGGTGGATTCTGTCAGGTTTTTCATGTAAAGTATCATGTCGTCTGCAAAAAGTGAAAGTTTGATTTATCCTTGCCTATCCTGATGCCTTTTATTTTACTTTGTTGTCTGGTTGCTGATGCTAGGACCTCCAAAGCTATGTTAAATAGCAGTGGTGAGAGTGGACATCCCTGTTGTGTTCCTGATCTCAGGGGGAAGGCTCTCAATTTTTCCCCATTGAGGATGATATTAGCTGTGGGCTTTTCATAAATGGCTTTTATGATGCCTAAGTATGTTCCTTCTATCCCGACTTTCTGGAGAGTTTTATTAGGAAAGGATGCTGTATTTTGTCAAATGCTTTCTCTGCATCTATTGACAGGATCATATGTTTCTTATCTTTTCTTTTGTTAATATGATGTATCATGTTGATTGATTTGCGAATATTGAACCAGCCCTGCAACCCAGGAATGAATCCAACTGGATCATGGTGAATAATTCTTTTTATATGCTGCTGGATTCGATTTGCTAATAACTTCTTAGGAATTTTTGCATCCATATTCATCAAGGATATCGGCCTATAGTTCTCTTTTTTTGCTGGGTCTCTATCTGGTTTGGGAAACAAAGTGATGCTGGCTTCATAGAATGAGTCCGGGAATTTTCCTTCCGTTTCAATATTTTGGAACAGCTTGAGGAGGATAGGTATTTACTCTGTTTTAAATGCCTGGTAAAATTCTCCCGGGAAGCCATTTGGTCCTGGACTTTTATTTGTCAGGAGATTTTTGAGAACTGATTCAATTTCTTCACTAGTTATAGGTCTGTTCAAGTTTTCTATTTCTGCCCATTTGAGTTTTGGTAGCGTGTGGCTGTTTAGGAATTTGTCTATTTCTTCCAGGTTGTTCAATTTGGCGGCATATAGTTTTTCATAATATTCTCTGATGATTGCTTGTATTTCTGAGGGATTGGTTGTAATCACTCCCTTTTCATTCATGATTTTATCCATTCGGGTTCTCTCTCTTTTCTTTTCGAGGAGCCTGGCTAGAGGTTTATCAATTTTGTTTATTTTTTCAAAGAACCGGCTCTTGGTTTCATTGATCTGCTCTACTACTTTTTCTGTTTCCATATGATTAATTTCTGCCCTGATCTTTGTTATTTCTCTCTGCTGGGTTTGAGTTGTCTTAGCTGTTCTGCTTCTAGTTCCTTTAGGCATGCTGTTAGAATTTGTGTTAGTGATTTTTCTTATTTCTTGAGATAAGCCTGGATTGCAATATATTTCCTTCTCAGGACTGCCTTTGCCGCATCCCAAAGTGTTTGGATTGTTGTATTTTCATTTTCATTTGTTTCCATGTATTTTTGATTTCTTCTCTGATTGCTTGGTTGACCCATTCGTCTTTTAGTAGGTTGTTCTTTAGCCTCCATGTTTGTGGGGGTTTTCCAGACTTTTTCCTGTGGTTGATTTCAAGTTTCAAAGCATTATGGTCTGAAAGAGTGCATGGTAAGGTCTCAATTTTTTTTATATTTATTTAGCACTTCCTTGTGCCCCAAAATATGGTCTCTTGGAAAATGTACTGTGTGCATTTGAGAAGAATGTAAATTCCTTTGCTTCTGGTTGAAGGGTCTTGAAGATTTCTGTCAGTCCCATCTGTTCCAATGTGTCATTCGGGGCCATTGTTTCTATGGTGATTCTCTGTTTTGTGGATCTATCCAGCGCTGTGAGTGGGGTATTAAGGTCCCCTGCAATTAGCACATTTTTATCGATAAGATTACTTACGTTTGTAATTAGTTGCTTTACAAATTTGGGTGCCCCAGAATTTGGCATGTAGATATTTATAATTGTTAGCTCTTCCTGCTGGATAGTCCCTGTGATTATTATGTAATGCCCTTCTTCATCTCTTATTACATCTTTTACTTTAAAGTCTAGTTTGTCCGATATAAGTGTAGCTACTTCAGCTTTCTTCTGAGTTCCCATAGCATGGTAGATAGTTCTCCATCCCCTCACTTTCAATCTGAAGGTGTCCTCAGGTCTAAAATGGGTCTCTTGAAGGTAGCAGATGGGTCTTGTTTTTTAATCTCTTCTGTTACCCTGTGTCTTTTATTTGGAGCATTTAGTCCATTTACATTCAGCGTTAATATTGAAAAATATGGGTTTAGAGTCACTGTGTTATCTGTAGGTTTCATGCTTGTAAGGTTGTCTCTGGTACTCTGTTCCTTGCGACCTTTCCTTCATAGAGTCCCCCTCAGGATCTCTTGTAAGATTGGTTTATTTGAGATGTATTCCTTCAGTTTTTGTTTGTTTGGGAAGACCTTTATCTCTCCGTCCATTCTGAATGACAGGCTGGCCGGGTAAAGGATTCTTGGCTGCATATCCTTCCTGTTCATCACATTGAAGATTTCCTGCCATTTCTTTCTGGCTTGCCAAGTTTCTGTAGATAAGTCCGCTACTAGCCTAATATGTCTGCTTTTGTAAGTCAAGGCCCATTTATCCCTAGCTGCTTTCAGAATTCTCTCTTTGTCTTTGTTTTTTCCCAGCTTCACTATGATGTTTCATGCTGAGAGTCTATTCACGTTACGTCTCAGGGGAGTTCGCTGTGCCTCTTGGATTTCCATGCCCATTTCCTTCCTCATGTTGGGGAAGTTCTCAGTGCTGATTTGTTCAAGTACCCCTTTGACTCCTTTCTCTCTCTCTTCTTCCTCTGGAATTCCTATAATATGGATATTATTCCATTTGATTGCATCGCTCATCTCTTGAATTCTCCTTTTCTGTTCCTGAATCAGTTTCTCTCTTTTTCTCTGCTTTCTCCTTTTCCTTAATTTTATCTTCTAATTCACCTATTCTCTCTCTGCTTCTTCAATTTGCGCTGTGGCCACCTCCAATTTGTTTTGCACCTCATTTAAAGCATTTTTTAAATTCCTCTAGACCGGTTTTTAGGACCTTGCTCTCTGCCTCTAGAGTCCCCCTGCTTTCTTCTATGCTTTTTTCAAGCCCAGCGAGTATTTTTTATGTTTATCATTTTATATTCTTTGTTTTGTTAAGTTTCTTATGTCTGCTTTCATCATTTCTTGCACTGTCATTATTTCCTGTACATTCTTTTGAGGGGAGTTCTTCCGTTTCATCATTTTGGCTAGGTGTGTATTGATTTATTTCCTAGTTCTCCCTGGAAAAGAAAAGGGTCAGACCAACAAACAGGAAACACAGTCTCACAACCGTACCGACCAATAATACAGACAAACAAATCACAACATAAAAAGGAATAACAAACAACGCTTTGGAGGCATGCGACCTGATGTACTAGCTACACGTTAAGCATGTAGCATCTGTTGATGGCAGAGCATACATAGAGAGAATAGTGACAGGTGTGGGGAGAAGAAGAAATTGAACTTTGACCAGGTAGAGAGATTAGAAGACTTGATCCAGCAAGAGGGAAATCAGAATAAGGAAGGATGCGAGGAAAGAGAAATGAAGTTAGATGTTGCCCAGATGCACTATGTGGTCTGACTGTTCCATAGAGAGAGATAGGAAATTAAAGAGGGAGGTGTAGAACATGCATTGAGAGAGTGGGTTAAATGTCTGTTTAAGCAAGCCAAAACCCCCAGGTGACTGGTTTAGGGGTGGGGAGATATAGGAAGGAGAAGAGGGAGAGTATATCTAAAACAGAAGAATTGACCTGGGATTAATCCAGGCAATGCTGCAGTATTTGTGGCTCCGCAGCTATCACTTCTGCAGAAAGTCATCTCTCATAAAAGGAGGGGGGTGGCCTGGTGTAGGTGGGTCCCTCCTCCACCGCTGGTGGATTGGAGTTCTAGGGTTTGGCTTTGTGGGAATGCATGACCACAATGGCGTCTCCCCCCCCCCCCCCCCCCCGCCAAAGCCGCCTCTTCATGACCCAGAGTGTCAAATCACGCTTCTGTTTCCGTCCTCAACTCTGTCTGGGTTGCAGGCGCAGTGCGATTTGCTGAGCAGTGGCGCACCCCACGCTCATCTTGAGTTCCTTTAACTCTCTCAGACCACTGCGCCTTATGTAAATTGTGACTCTGATTCAGCACCAGTGCGACCACAATGGCGTCCCCCCCAGCCTCTTCTTCACAGACTCAGAGTCTCAAATCACCCCACTGTTTCCACCTTCACTCTGCCCGGGTTGTCGGGCCTCGCGCTCCTTGCATGCCCAGTTTTCCCGGTGTAAATTGTGTCACTGACTCAGCGCCAATCCAGTGATGGCGCAGTGCCTCTCCGTGTTGCGGGCTGTGTCAGTGTCGCTGACTCCGGAGTGAAGGGTGCTCCGCCAGCTCTGCTGTGAGCAACAGACCTTCTCTCCAGAAGCTTCGCGGTTAGGGACTGGATGATAAGCTCCCTCTCCACCCCGGTCAGAGGTACTTTCCCCGCTGCTCTTTCTCTTCCCCTGGCCTTTCCATGGAAGGGGCCCAGGGCCTGCTCCCTGCTCCTCCGCACCTCCACGGCTCTCTTTCTTTCTCCCAGATTGCACTCACTCAGTCTCCCAGGATTTTCTCTTCTCAATAGCCTCCAGCTTCTCTTCCTGCAGATCTCTGGGATTCAGAGTCCCTCGGTTTCAGTCCTTCTTTGAAAGACATGGGAGAGCACTGGGTCCTCCTGCTCCTCCACCATGTTGGCACCTCCCCCTGGGTTTTCTATGTATAGTATCATGTCATCTGCAAATAGTAAAAGTTTCATTTCTTCCTTGCCAATTTGGATGCCTTTTATTTCTTTTTGTTGTCTGATTGCTGTGGCCAGGACTTCCAGTACTCTGTTGAATAAAATGGTGAGAGTGGACATCCCTGTCTTGCTCCTGACTGTAGAGGAGAAGCTCTCAGCTTTTCCCCATTGAGTATGATGTTAGCTGTGAGATTTTCATATACGGCCTTTATAATATTGAGGTATGTTCCCTCCAAACCTACTTTGCTGAGAGTTTTTATCATGAATGTATGTTGTACTTTGTCAAATGCCTTTTCTGTATCTATTGAAATCATATATATGGTTCTTAATCTTTCTTTTTTTAAAAATTTTTTTAACATTTATTTATTTTTGAGAGACAGAGAGAGACAGAGTACGACCAGAGAAGGGGCAGAGAGAGAGGGAGACACAGAATCCAAAGCAGACTTCAGGCCGATCCATCAGCAAGGAGCAAGATGCCGGGGGCCCAAACTCATGAACTGAGAGCTGAAGTCAGACATTTAACCGACTGAGCTACCCAGGAGCCCCTCAACCTTTCTTTTCTTAATATGATGTATCTTGTAGATTGGTTTGCAAATATTGCAACCCAGGAATAAATTCCACTTGACTGTGGTGAATGATATTTTTCATGTATTTTTGAATTTGTTTTGGTAGTATTTTATTGATAATTTTTGCCTCCATGTTCATCAGGAATAATGGCCTGTAGTTCTCTTTTTTATTTTTAATTTTTTTCTTTAGTTTTGAGAGAGAGAGCGAGTGAGCATGATCAGGGGAGGGGCATAGAGAGAGGGAGACACAGAATCCGAAGCAGGCTCTAGGCTCTGAGCTGTCAGCACAGAGCCCGGCGTGGGGCTTGAACTCACGAACCACGAGATCATGACCTGAGCCGAAGTTGGACACTTAACCGACTGAGCCATCCAGGTGCCCCTAGCTTGTAGTTCTGTTTTTGGTGGTTTCTGTATCTGGTTTTGGTATCAGGGTAATGCTGGCTTCATAGAATGAATTTGCAAGTTTTCCTTCCTTTTCAGTTTTTTGGAATAGTTTGAGAAGAATAGGTATTAACCCTTCTTTAAATGTTTTTATAGAATTAGGGGCTCCTGGGTGGCTCAGTCAGTTAAGCGTCTGACTCTTGATTTCAGCTCAGCTCATGATTTCACGGTTTGTGAGTTTGAGCCCTGCGTCAAGCTCCACACTGTCGGGCTCCACACTGACAGTGTGGAGTCTGCTTGGATTCTCTCTCTCTCCCTTGCTCTCTGTCCCTTACCCGTTTGTGTTTTCTGTCTCCCTTTTTCCAAATAAATAAATAAATAAGTAAATAAACTCTGGTTAATTAATTTTTAAAAAGCCTCTAAATGTTTGGGAGAATTAGTCTGTGAAGCTGTCTGGCCCTGGACTTTTGTTGATTGAGAGTTTTTTGATTACTGATTCAGTTTCTTTGCTGGTTATCAGTCTGTTCAAGTTTTCTATTTCTTCCTGTTTCAGTTTTGGTAGCTTATATGTTTGTAGAAATGTATCCATTTCTTCCAAGATGTCCAATTAGTTTGCATATAGTTTTTCATAATGTTCTCTTATAATTGTTTGTATTTGTGTGATGTTGGTTGTCCTTTTTGTATCTCATTTGTAATATTATTTATTCGTGTCCTTTCTGTTTTCTTTTTGATGAGTCTGGCTAGAGGTTTATCAGTTATTAATTTTTTTCAAAGAAATAGTTCCTGGTTTCACTGATTTGTTCTATTTTTTAAATTTTTTTAATATTTATTTATTTTTGAAGGAGAGAGAGAGAGCTTGAGCAGGGGAGGGGCAGACAGAGAGGGAGACAGAGAATCTGAAGTGGGCTCCAGGCTCAGCTGTCAGCACAGAGACGGACGCAGGGCTCAGACTCACAAACCACGAGATCATGACCTGAGCCGAAAGTTGGGTGCTTAACCGACTAATCCACCCAGGCTCCCCTGTTCCATTATGTTTTTAAGTTTCTGTATCATTTATTTCTGTCCTAATCCCTATTATTCCCTTCCTTCTGCTGGTAATAGGCTTCATTTGTTCTTTTTGTAGCTCCTTTAGGCGTAAGGTTAGGTTGTTTATTTGAGAATTTTCTTGCTTTTTGAGGTAGGCCTGTATTTCTACATACTTCCTTCTTAGGACTGATTTTGCTGCATCCCAGAGGCATTGGAGTAGTGTGTTTTAATTTTCATTTGTTTTCATGTATTTTTAAATTTTTTCTTTGATTTCCTTGTTGACCCATTCATTGTGTGGTAGCATATTGTTTAACCTCCATGTATTTGTGGTCTTTACAGATTTTTTCTTGTTGATTTCAAGTTTCATGGCGTTGTGGTCAGAGAACCACATGGTATGAATGGTATGATTTCAATCTTTTTGTATTTGTTGAGGCCTGTGTTGTGACCCAATCTGTGATATATTCTGGAGAATGTCCCATGTGCCCTTGAAAAGAATGTGTATTCTGCTGTTTTAGAATGGTATGTTCTGAATATATCTGTTAAGTCCCTCTGGTTCAGTGTGTCATTCAAAGCCATTGTTTCCTTGTTTATTTTCTGTTTAGATGATCTGTCCCTTGATGTAAGTGGAATGTTAAAGTTCCCTACTATTATTGTATTATTATCAATTAATTTCTTATGTTTGTTGTTAATTGTTTTAAATACTGAGGTTCTCCCATGTTGAGTACATAAATGTTTACAATTGTTAGATCTTTTTTGGGTGAGAGAGAATGAGAGAGAGAGAGAGAGAGAGAGAGAGAGGGATCAATTACATGCATGAGTTGGAGAGGGACGGGGGAAGAGAGAGAGAGGAAGGGAGGGAGGGAGAGAGAGGGAGGGAGAATCTTAAGCAGGCTCCATGCCCAGCATGGAGCCTGATGTGTAACTTAATCTCACAACTGTGAGATCATGACCTGAGCCAAAATCAAGAGTTGGACACCTAACCGCCTAACCCACTGAGCCATCAGGTTCCCCCAGTTGTTAGATCTTGGATTGTCCCCTTTATTATGATATAATACCCTTCTTAATCTCTTGTTACAGTCTTTGTTTTAATGCCTACTTGTCCAGTATAAATATTGTTACTCCATCTTTCTTTTCACATCCATTTGTGTGATAAATTTTTCACTATCCCTTCACTTTCAATCTGTAGGTGTCTTTAGGCCTAAAATGAGTCTCTTGGTGGGGGCGTCTTCGTGGCTCAGTTGGTTAAGCATCCGACTTTGGTTCAAGTCATGATCTTGCAATTCCTAAGTTCGAATCCCGCATTGGGGTTTGTGCTGACAGCTCAGAGCCTAGAGCCTGGAGCCTGCTTTGGATTCTTTGTCTCCCTCTCTCTCTCTGTTCCTCTCCTTTTCACACTCTGTCTCTCTCTCTCTCAAAAATAAATAAAGATTTAAAGATAGAGAATAAAATGAGTCTCTTGTATTGGGTTGCCTGGATGGCTCAGTGGGTAGTGCATGTGACTCTTGATCTTGGGGTTGTGAGTTCAAGCCCCACATTGGATGTAAAGATTACTGAGAAATAAAATCTTCAAAAAGTGAAAAATAAAGTGAGTTTCTTGTAGGCAGCATATAGATGGTCTTGTTTTTTTATCCATTCTGACACCCTTTTTTTTTAATTGGAGTTTTTAGTCCATTTGCATTCATATTAATAGATATGTATTTGTTGCCATTTTATTTCTTGTTTTGTCATCGTCTCCGTCGTCTGTGGAGATTTTCTCTGTTCCTTTCTGGTCTTTGTCACTTTTGACCTTTCCATTCCACTCAAAGTGTCTCCTTTGTATTTCTTGCAGGGCACATTTAGTGGTCACAAACTCTTTAATATTTATTTGTCTGGGAAACTCTTTATCTCTCCTTCTGTTCTGAATGATAGCTTTGCTGGATAGAGTGTATACTTGGCTGCAGATTTTTCCCATTCAGCACTGTGAATATATCATTCCACTCCCTTCTGTTTCGTTTACATTCAGAGTAATTATTGGTAGATATGTATTTTTTTGTATTACTTGTTTTGTGGTTGTTTTTAGAGATTTTTCTCTGGTCTTTCTTTCATGTTTTGCTAATTTTCTTTTTTAAAAATTTTTAGTGTTTATTTATTTTGAAGGCGAGAGAGACAGAGTGAGGAGGGGAGGGGCAGAGGGAGAGGTAGATAGAGAATCTGAAGTGGGCTCCAGGCTCTGAGCTGTCAGCACAGAGCCCAACATGGGGCTTGAACTCACGAGCCATGAGATCATGACCTGAGCCCAAGTTGGATGCTTAACTGACTGAGCCACCCAGGTGCCCCATTTTGCTAATTTTCTTTTAGTGATATATTTGTATTTCTTTTTATTCTTTGCATGGTTATTAGTAGTTTTTGATAGATGGTTACCATTAGGTTTGTGTACAATGTCTTCTGCAAATAGCAATATATATTGATGGTCATTCCTGTTCGAACCCATTCTTTTCTTATCCCCACATTTTAGGTATGTTATTATATTTTATATCCTTTTTTGTCTATGTGAGTTCCTTCACAGATTTTTACAGAAATATTCTGATTTTACAGAAATATGCAGAAATATTTTTTACTGCTTTTGTATTTCCTGCCTTTATATTGTCACTTCAGTTTTTTGTTTAACTTTTTTTTTTTAATGTTTATTTATTTTTGAGAGAGGGTCCGAGTGTGAGTGGGGGAGGGGCAGAGAGAGAGAGACACAGAATCCAAAGCAGTCTTTGGGCTCTGAGCTATTAGCACAGAGCCAGACACGAGGCTCAAACTCATGAACGGTGAGATCATGACCTGAGCCAAAGTTTGACACTTAAATGACTGAGCCACCCAGGCACCCCTTTTAAGTTTATTTTTTTTTAATTTATTTTGAGAGAGAGTGAGCACATGCACAGGGAAGGCGGAGACAGAGAGGGAGGGAATTTGAAGCACAGAGCCTGATGCAGGGCTCAATCTCATGATCTGCAAGATCATGACCTTAGCTGAAATCAAGAGTCAGGGGCGCCTGGGGTGGTTCAGTCAGTTGAGCATCCAACTTTGGCTCAGTTTATGATCTCAGAGTTTATGGGTTCAGGCCCTGCATCGGGCTCTATGCTGACGGCTCATAACCTGGAGCCTGCTTTGGATTCAGTCTCCTTCTCTCTCTGCCTCTCCTCTGCTCCCACTCTCTCTCTAAAATAAAAAAAAAAAAAAAAAAAAAAACATTAAGTGATGATTAACTGAGCAACCGAGGCACCCCTATACTGTCACTTTTGGTCTCTCCTTTCTACTCAAAGACTCCCCCTTAATATTTCTTGCAGGGTTGGTTTAGTAGTCACATGCTCCTTTAGTTTTTGTTCGGGAAACTCTTTTTCTCTCCCTCTATTCTGAAGGATAGCCTTGCTGGATAGAGTATTCTTGGCAACAGATTTTTCCATTCAGCAACTTGAATATATGATGCCACTTCCTTCTGGCTCGCCAAGTTTCTATTGAGAAATCTGCAGCTAGCCTTTGGGGTCTTCCCTTCTCAGTTAAGGACTGTTTTTTTTTTATGATTTTATTTTTTAACTAATCTCTACACCCAACCTGAGGCTCAAACCCACAACCCCGAGATCAAGAGTCACATCCTCTACTGACTGAGCAAGGCAGGCACCCGCTAGGACTTCTTTTGTCTTGCTGCTTTAAATATTTTTTCTTTATCACTATATTTTACACATTTAATTATAATATGTCTTACTGTTGTCCTGCCTTTGTTGATTTTGATGGGAGATTTCTGTGCCTTATGGATCTGGATGTCTGTTTCCTTCCCCAGATGAGGGAAGTTTTGGGCTATTATTTCTTCAAATTTTCTGCCCCCTTTTTCTTCCTCTTCTGGGGCTCCTATAATATGAATGTTATGTGTGATGGAGTCACTGAGTTCCCTAAGCCTATTCTCGTTTTGCATAATTCTTCTCTTTCTTTTTTCCAGCTATATTACTTTCCATTAGTTTGTCTTCTAGGCTACTAATTTTTCTGTTTTTCCAACCTGCCATTCGTTGCATCAGGCGTGTGTCTGATCTCATTGCGTTCTTCATCTCTGATTGATTTTTCAGTCTTATCTCTTTGGTAAGCATCTCACTGATGTCTTCTATTTTTTTCTCAAGCCCACTGAGTATCCATATGATTGTTGCTTTAAATTGTCCATCAGGCATGTTACTTGTGTCTGTATTGCTTAGATCTCTGGCCATGGCCTTACCTTGTTCTTTCATTTGGGATAAATTCCTTTGTCTTCACATTTTGTCAAAGTCTCTGTCTTTTTCTGTGTGTCAAAAGAAACCAGTTATGTCCCCAGGTCCTGAAAGTAATGGTCTTATGAAGAGGCCATGTAGTGTCCAGGGCATGATGCTTTAGGGAGTGTCTGTGGTGTGTGCTGCCTGCACTCTGCTGTTATGTTCGGGCTGCTCTATCCTTCAGGCCAGTCACCTGCAGAGGCTCTCCTTGCCTGCTGTGAGCAGCGTTAGGTCCCTGGCCTGAATGTGGTGAATTTTAACTAGTTGTTCTCTGGTTTGCTTGTTAAATGAGACTTATTACCACCTCCAGTAGAACCGAGGCCCTGCAGAACTCTGGTCAGGAGACATGGTATGGACAGGGGTTTGTGCTGGTCTTCTGGGGGAGGGGTTTGCCATGGTGAAACTGAGGCAAACCTGACTGAGAAGGGCAGTTCCATCTGAATGCAGGGGCATGGAGTTTTGTGTAAGCAAGTTAGGTAGCTAGTGTCGGTGCTCTGCTGCTTCCTGCAGATAGCTCTGTGCATGCTGAGGGCTGGGAGGTTGAAATAGTGCCTGTCAGCTCCTTTATTCCTGGGGAGGTATCGCCATGAACACTGCCTCTCAGAGATGCACTCCAAAAAGAGTGAATAATCTCCCTACTGTGTTTCCCAGGCATTGAGCTTATTTTTGTATAGTGTATGAAAGTGTTCCAGTTTCATTCTTTTGCATATAGCTGTCCAATTTTCCTGGCACTATTTATTAAAAAGACTATCTTTTCCCCATTGTTATAGTCTTGCCTCCTTTGTTGTAGCTTAATTGACCATATAAGCGTGGGTTTATTTCTGGGTTCTCTATCCTGTTCCATTGATCTATGTATCTGTGTTTATCCCAGAACCATACTGTTTTGAGTACTATAGCTTTGTAGTATAGTGTAAAGTCAGGGAGCATTGATATCTCACTTTGTTCTATCTCAAGATTGCTTTGTCTTTTGGGAATGTTTTCTGGTTCCATACAAACTTTAGGATTCTTTGTTATAGTTCTGTGAAAAAATGCCATTGGTATTTTGGTAGAGATTACTTTAAATCTGTAGATTGCTTTAGCTATGGGATTTTAACAATATTATTTCTTTAAATCAATGAATGTGGTATGTTTCCATTTTTTATGTCGTCTTCAATTTCTTTCATCAATAGCTCATGGTCTTCAGAGTACATGTCTTTCACATCCTTGGTTAAAATTATTCCTAGATATTTTGTTCTTTTTGGTGTACTTGTAAATCTGATTGTTTTCTTAATATGGCTTAATAGTTTGGTTTTTGTGTATATACAAACATAATGGATTTCTGATTATTAATTTTGTGTCCTACAACTTTACTGAGTTTATTTTAATAGTTATTTGGTGGCATCTTTAGGGTTTTTAATATAAAAGCGTATCATTTGCAAATAGTGATAGTTTTACTTCTTCCTATTTAGATGCCTTTTATTTCTTTTTTTTCTCTATAATTACTGTGGCTAGGCCTTCGAGTATTGCACTGAATAAAAGTGGTGAGTGGACATCCTTGGGTTGTTTCTGATCTTACAGGAAAGGCTTTTGGCTTTTCACTGTTGAGTATGTTATTACGCGTGGGCTTGTCATATATGGCCTTTATTGTGTTGAGATACATTCTCTTTATACCCACTTTGTTGAGGGTTTTTTATCATAAATGGATGTTAAAATTTGTCAAGTGCTTTTTTTTGGCGTATCACATTGATTGATTTGTGGATGTTGAACCATTCTTGTATGCCTGGATTGGATCTCACTTGGTCACGGGGTATGATCCTTTACATGTTATTATTGACATTGAATTTGGTTTGCTAATATTTAGTTGAGGACTTTTGCATTTATGTTCATCGAGGATATTGGTTTGTAATTTTTTATAGTGTCTTTGGTTTTTGTGTCAGGGTAATGCTGGCCTTGTAAAGTGAGTTTGGAAGTGTTGCTTGCTCTTCAAGATTTAGAATAATTTGAGGAAGCCAACTTGACCTGGACTTTTGTTTATTGAGTGTTTTTTGATTACTGATTCAATTTCGTTATTAATAATTGGTCTATTCAGATTTTCTATTTCTTCATAATTTAGTCTTAGAAGATTATATATTTCTAGAAATTTGTCCATTTCTTCTAGGTTGTCTAATTGGTAGTATATAATTGTTTATTGTATTCTCTTACTATCCTTTGTATTTCTGTGGTATCAGTTGTAATTTCTCCTCATTTGTTTATGATTCTATTTATTTGGGCTCTCTTTTCTTGAGTCTGGCTAAAGGTTTGTTCATTTTGTTTACCTTTTCAAAGTACCATCTCTTAGTTTCATTCATCTTTTCTATTTTTTTTATTAGTGTCTATTTCATTTATTTCCATTCTGGTCTTTATTCTTTCCTTTCTAATACTAACCTTAGGCTTTGTTCTTTCTTTATTTCCTTAAACGTTAAGACAGATTGTTTATTTGATGTTTTTCTTGTTTCCTGAGGTAGTCCTGTATTGCTATGAACTTTTCTCAAACTGCTTTTGCTGTGTCCCAAAGATTTTGGGACATTGTTTCCATTTTCATTTGTCTTATGTTATCTTCTGATTTCTTTTTGATTTGTTCATTGGTTGTTTAATAGCATGTTGTTTAGTCTCCGTATGTTTGTGTTTTTCCAGTTGTTTCTTGTAATTGATTTTTAGTTTCATACTGTTGTGGAAAAGATGCTTAATATTATTTCAGTCTTGTTAAATTCGTTAAGACTTGTTTTGTGATCTAACACATGGTCCATCCTGGAAAATGTTTCCTGTGCACTCAAGAAAAATGTGTAGTCTCCCTCCTTTTTTTTAATGTTTATTTATTTTTGAGAGAGAGAACACAGAATGGATCTGAAGCAGGCTTCAGGCTCTGCGCTGTCAGCACGAACTGTGAGATCACAACCTGAGCCGAAGTAGGATGTGTAACCAACTGAGCCACTCAGGCACCCCATCTCCTGTTTTTGGATGGGGTGTTCCATATATATCTATTAGGTCCATCTGGTATAGTGTGTTGTTTAAGGCCAATGTTTTCTTAATTGATTTTTTGTCTGGATGATCTGTCCATTGATTTAAGTGAGGTGTTAAAAATCCCCTACTATTATTGTATTGCTGTCTATTTCTCTCTTTATTTCTGTTACTATTTGCTTTGTATATTTAGGTGCTCCTATGTTCAGCTCATAGATATTTACAAATATCATATCATCTTGTTAGACCAACCCCTTTATCATTATGTAGTACCCTTCTTTGTTTTTCATTATGGTTTTTGTTTTAAAGTCTAATTTGTCTGATATAAATATTGCTATCCCAGCTCTCTTTCATTTCCACTTACATGATATGTCCTTTTCTATCCCTTTACTTTTTTTTTTAATTTTATTGTTTATTTTTGAGAGAAAGACAGAGAGAGCATGAATGGGGTAGGAGCAGAGAGAGAGAAGAGACATAGAATCTGAAGCAGGCTTCGGGCTCCTGAGCTGTCAACACAGAGCCCGACACGGGGCTTGAACTCGTGAACTGTGAGATCATGACCTGAGCCAAAGTCATAAGCTTAACCAACTGAGCCACTCAGGTGCCCCTCTATCCCTTTGCTTTCAGTCTGTGTGTGTCCTTAGGTTTGAGGCAAGTCTCTTATAGGTAGCATATAAAAGGGTTTTTTTTTCCCCATTCATCCACCCTTTGTTGTTTGATTGGAGCATTTAGTCCACTTACATTTAATTCTTGATAGATATGTACTTATTGCCATTTTGTTGTTTTCTGGCTATTTTTGTAGTCCCTCTCTGTTTCTTCTTCTCTTTCTTCCCTTGTGATATTTTTTCTTTAGGTTTAGATTCGTTTCTCTTTTTATGTATTTACTGTAAGTTTTTCTTTGTGGTTACTGTTAGGTTCACATATAACATGTATGTAACTCATTTTTGAATTGACAGTAAATTAATTTTGAACACATTCCAAAGCATTAAATTTTTACTCCTCCCTCCTACATTTTAGATTTTTGATGATACAGCTTACATCTTGTTATTTTATGTATCCTTTAACTAATTATTTTATTTTCAATTAATTTTACTACTTCTATCTTTTACCCTTCATACTTGCTTTATAGGTGGTTGATCTACTACCTTTCATTTTTATCTACCTTTTCTATTCTCACTTTCGTATTTTTTTTAATTAATTAGTGCCTTTTCCTCTTAGCTTAGAGTAGTCCCTTTAACATTTCTTGTAAGGCCAGTTTAGTGGTGATAAACTCTGTTAGATTTGCTTATCTGGAAAATTCTCTCCTTCAATTCTGAATGATAACCTTTATGGGTAGAGAATTCCTGGTTGGCAGTTTTTCCCCTTTTAGTACTTTGAATATGTCACCCCAATCCTTTCTGGTCTGCAAAGTTTCTGTGAAAAGTCTGAAAGCCTTCTGGGGTTTCCTTTGTACATAATATGTTGCTTTTCTCTTAATGCTTTTTTCTTTTTTACTTTTTTTTTTTTAGCGTTTTTATTTTATTTTTGAGAGACATAGAGTGAGCAAGGGAAGGGCAGAGAGAGAGGGAAATACAGAATCCGAAACAGGCTCCAGGCTCCAAGCCGTCAGCACAGAGCCTGATGTGGGGCTCGAACTCATAGACCGTGAGATCATGACCTGAGCCCAAGTCGGCCACTCAACCGACTGAGCCACCCAGGCGCCCCTCTCTTATTGCTTTTAAGATTTTCTTGTTATCCTTGGGGCGCCTGGTGGCTCAATTGGTTGAGCCTTTGACTCTTGGTTTCGGCTCAGGTCATGATCTCATAGTTCATGGGTTTGAGCCCCACATCGGGCTCTGTGCTGACAGTGCCTGCTTGGGATTCTCTCTCTCCTCTCTCTGCTCCTCCCTGGCTCATGCATGCACATGCACCCTCTCTGAATAAATGAATGAATGAATGAATCAGTCAATCAATCTGTCAATCAATGAGTGAACCAACCAAGCAACCAACCTAAAAAAAATATATATTTTCTTACTATCCTTAACTTCTACCATTATAATTATAATGTGTTCTGGTGTGTTTTTCTTTGGGTTCATCTTATTTTAAACTCTCTGGGCTTCTTGAACTTGGATGTCTATATCCTTCCCCAGGTTAGAGAAGTTTTCAGCCACTCTTTCTTCAAATAATTTTTCTGATCCTTTTTCTCTTCTCCTGGAATTCCTTCAGTGCAAATATTATTCTGCTTAATGTTGTGCCACTAGTCCTTAAAGGTATCCTTACTTTTAGTTCTTATTTTTTTTTTTTTAACCTTGCTGCTCTTTTTGGGTGTTTTCCATTGCTTTGTCTCACGGTTCTCTGATTCATGCTTCCATTTCATCCATTCAGTTTTTGAACCCCTCTAGTGTATTTTTCAGTTTAATTATAACTTCTGTTTGGTACTTATATATTTTTTCTTTTTGTTGAAGTTCTTACTGTGTTCATTCATTCTTCTTCTGAGATCAGTGAGCATCTTTATGACCATCACTTTGAATTCTTTATTGGGTAGGTTACTAATCTCTATTTCATTAAGGTCTTTTTCTGAGGATTTACCTTCTTCTTTAATTTGGAACCTATTCCTCTGTCTCCTCGTTTTGCCTGTCTCTCTGTGTTTGTCTGTATATATTAGGTAAAACAGCTACCTCCCTCAGTCTTGAGGGAGCAGTCTTGTGTAGGAAATTTTCCATATGGCTGAGAATTCTCCCTTGGCCACTAGAGTCTGGCACTCTATGGGTGTCCCTTGTGTGGGCTGCATGTGCATGCTGGCTGTGATAGGGCCACAGCTCAGGAGGTCAGGGCTCAGGGCACTTGCCTGGCACTGTTGTGGCTGGGCTGCCTCATGGGGAGAGTGGGATTTAAGCTGTGTGCCCATCCATTGTGGCTTGTCTCTACATGGGGAGGACAGGGCTCAGGGCACTCGCCCTATCCATTTGCAGCTTAGCCACTGTGTGGGAAAGTAGGGATCAGGTCATTGACCTGGCCTGTTTGCATCTTGGCCACTGAGCAAGGAGAATGGGGCTTGGGATGCTCACCTGTCCTCTCTGTGGCTTGGTCTCTGCGAAGGTTGCATGGTGCTTGGGGTGCTTGCCCAGCCCTGTTGTAGGTTGGGCACTGTGCAGGGTGCGTGGGGTGCTAACCCAACCCAGTTATGGCATGGAGTGGGCAGAGCATGCCCTCATGCTAGTAAGCATCAAAAATGGTGCCTGTTGGTTTCATCACCATCAAATTAGGATGAGATTGCTAAAATGCCATTATCCAGTGCTTCCATCCCCAGATAAAGTCCTTGTAAGTTCCTGTCTCTGTGGCAGCCACTTTGAGTGGGATCTGTATGTTCCTATAGTTCTATGATTCTCCTGATCTTAATCAGCTATTCTATTTAATTGCTTTGTACTTTTTCTTAATGGGGATTGTTTTTCGAAACCAGACATTGTGGGGCTTATCTTTCTGATGCTGGCCCCCAGGGTTGGTGGTTGCTGAAGTGGGGCACAATCCCTTTACTCTTTGAGTAGAGTTCCATATTTTTGGGATCCCTTCTGATCGTGGGGTCAGCCATGTCTGGGGTGGGTTCCCAGGCAAGGTCTGTTCTTGCCTCTCCTGCCCTTCTCAGTGTGTCTCCTTGCCTTTTGTTATGGAGGTGCTCTTCATCTAGTTCTCAGGTCCTTTTTAGAGGAAAATTATTCCATATATAGCTGGAAGTTTGTTGTGTCCACGGGAGGAGGTAATTTCAGGGTCTGCCCACAGGGCCACCTTGAAGTCTCTCTCTGTGTTCTAATTTGCAGTTTCCTGATGTTAAGTATCTTTATATGTACTTATTTGTCATTTGTATATCTGTTTTCGTTTAATATCTTTCTTTTGCCTTTTCGCTTTTAGTTTTGAGAGTTCATTATGTATTCTCAATACAACTTTTTTTTTCTTTTTGCCAGAATGTGATTTGTAAATTTTTTCTTTTATTCTGTGGCTTTTTCTTCTCTTAACAGTGTCTTTAATTTTTGCTGTCCCACCTAAGAAATATTTGGCTACCCTAAGGTTACAAAGGTTTTTTCCTGTATTTTTTTCTCGAAATTTTATAGGTTTAGATTTTACATTTAGGTCTGTGATCTATTTTGAGTCTAAGTTCTGATATGTTGGAGGTATTTATTAGAGTTCTTTTTTCTTTTTGCATGTTTATATCCAATTGTTCCAGTACCATTTGTTGAAATGGGAACTCCCATTTTCCATTGAATTGCCTTCGCACTTTTTTTTAAGTTTATTTTTGAGAAAGAAAGGGAGAGAGTGGGAACTGGGGAGTGACAGGGAGAGGGGGAGAGAGAGAATCCCAAGTAGGCTCTGCACTATCAGCATGGAGCCCCGTGCGGGGCTCAGACCCACAAACCGTGAGATCATGACCTGAGCTAAAATCAAGAGTAAAATCAACTGACTGAGCCACCCAGACACCCCTGCCTTTGCACTTTCGTCAAAAATTATGTTTAAGTATAAAGAGATAAAGTACATTTAATTATATGTGAAATGCAGTTTATAAGTGAACAACTCGATGCATTATCACAAAGTGAACACACCATGTAGTCACTTTCCAGGTCAAGATTAGAACATAATGAGGACCTTTGAATTCCTACTCATGCCCTCTCCCAATCAGTACCACCCACAAAGATAATCACTCTCCTGACTTTTAGCATCATAGATTGGCCTTGCCTGTTCTCTTTCTATTTTTAAATAGAATCATGCAATGTGTACCCTTGTGTCTGGATTCTTTGTTCATCAGTACATCTGCGAGATTCATCTGTATTGGATGTACAGTTGTAGTTCATTTATTTTCATTAGCACCCAGGATCCCATTGAGTGACTGTGCCACAATTTACCCATTGTGTATTGAGGGACATTTGAATTTTTTCCACAATTTCATTTTAGAAGTAGTGCTTCTGTGAACATCGCTTGTACTTGTTTTCTAGAGCATATGTGCATGATTTTCTTTAAGCTATGTACCTAGAAGTAAATTCTACTATGCTGGGTCATAGAAATCATTAACTTTAGTAAACAGCGTCAAACTGTTCCCCCAAGCAACTCTGCCAGTTTATATTCCTACTAAGTATGTGAGAGTTCTCATTTCAACACAATCTTTTGATATTTTAGCCTGCTTAATTATAACCTTTTTAGTGGGGACATAGTAGTATCTCAGCATGGCTTAAAATTTTGTTTATCTGAGTGCTAATGGGGTTGAGTACATTTTCTTATGTTCATAGGTCATTAAGGTTTTCTTTTTAGTGAAGGACATATTCACATCTCTTCTCTGGTTTTCTGTGTTTGTGTGTTTTTTATTGTTTTGTAGGACTTTTATATGTTCCGGATAAGATCCCTTTATCACTTTTTTTTTAATGTTTATTTATTTTTGAGAGAACGACAGACAGTGAGTGGGGGAGGTGCAGAGAGAGAGAGAGGGAGACGCAGAATCTGAAGTGGGCTCCAGGCTCTGAGCTGTCAGCACAGAGATTGACGCGGGGCTTGAACTCACCGAACCATGAGACCATGACCTGAGCTGAAGTCAGACGTTTAACCAACTGAGCCACCCAGGCGCCTCCCCCTCCCCCCGCCCTGCTTTATCACTTTCGAGTGTTGCAGATTGTCTTCCCATTTAAAGCTGGCCATTTCACTGTTGTACTTAAAATTTTTTTTTAATGTTTATTTATTTTTGAGAGAGAGAGAAAGAAAGAGAGTGCAAGCAGGGGAGGGGCAGAGAGAGAGGGAGACACAGAATCTGAAGCAGGCTTCAGGCTCTGAGATGTCAGCACAGGGCCCGACATAGGGCTCGAACCCACGAACCATGAGATCATGACTTGAGCTCAAGTGGGATGCTTAACTGAATTACCTAGGTGTCCTGTACATTTTTTAAATTTAAATTCCAGTTAGTTAACATACAGTGTAATATTAGTTTCAAGTGTACAATTTAGTGATTCAGCACTTAGATACAACATCCAGTGCTCATCACAAGTGCATTCCTTAATCCCCATCACCTATTTCACCCATCCCTGCACCCACCACCCTCCTGATAACCATCAGTTTGGTCTCTATAGTCAAGAGTCTTTCTTGGCTTGCCTCTTTCCCTCTTTTGTTTTCCCCTTTCCTCATTCATTTTGTTTTTTTGAATTCCATGGATGAGTGAAATCATATGGTATTTATCTTTCTCTGACTTATTTCATTTAGCATAATACTCTCTAGTTCCATCCATGTCGTAAATGGCAAGATTTTGTCCTTTTTTATGACTGAGTGATATTCCGTTGTGTGTATCTATCTATCTATCTATCTATCTATCTATATACCTTTCATGAGTCAGTGGACATTTGGGCTCTTTCCATAATTTGGCTCTTGTAGTTAATGCTGGTATAAACATCAGGAGGCATGTATCCCTTCAGGTTAGTATTTTTGTATTCTTTGGGTAAATACCTAGTAGTGCAATTGCTGGATCATAGAGTAGTTCTATTTTCAGCTTTTTGAGGAATCTCCATACTGTTTTCCAGAGTGGCTGTACCAGTTTGCATTCCTACCACCCTTGCTCCACATCCTTGCCAACACCTGTTGTTTCTTGTGTTGTTAATTTTAGCCATTCCGACAGGTGTGAGGTGATATCTCATTGTAGTTTTGATTTGTATTTCCCTGACTGTTGTGCTATTAATCTTGTAACATTTATAAAACTTTTTCTTTATGAGTAGCACTTTTCACATCTTGTTTTAGAATTCTTTCCCTACCCCAGGACTATGAAAACATTTTCCTTTATTGTTTTCTAGCCACCTTATTGTATTATCTTTCACATTAGATTTACAATTTATCTGTAGCTGATTTTTGTATATAGTGAGTTAGTGGCTCAATGTGATTTTCCCCCATATAGATATACAGTAATCCGTCCACATTTATTTGAAAAGATCATTCTCTCCCCACTGCTTTGCAGGGCCAACTTTGTCATAACTCAGGTATCCATACAGATTTGGATTCTCTTTTTAAACTTTTAATGTTTATTTATTTTTGAGGAGGGAGGGACAGAGAGAGAGGGAGATGTAGAACTTGAAGCAGGCTCCAGGCTCTGCACTGTCAGCACAGAGCACATCACAGGGCTTGAACCCACAAACCGTGAGATCATGACCTGAGCCAAAGTCAGACCCTTAGCCAACTGAGCCACCCAGGTGCCCCTGGTTTCTCTTTTTAGTTCTACTGGACTATTTGCCTATGTGCAAATACCACATTCTCTTATGTGTATTCTGTATACTTAGGTAATATTCCATGTATTTGATGGAGTAGTTTTTCTACCGAGATTTGTGATTTTCCAATAATGTAGGCATCCCGTATTGAGTCATCATCATGAACTGGGAACCCAGTCAGAAGTTCCCTACATTTCATCCTCATCACCCGGTGGTATTTTAGAATAAAAGAAATGTGCAATTACAGGGACTAGTGACATTTGAGGATGTGGCTGTGGATTTCACCCTTGAGGAGTGGCAGTACCTGAACACTTCACAGAAGTCTTTGTACAAAGAAGTGATGCTGGAGACCTATAGCAACCTGGTCTCTGTGGGTAAGAATGGCTTCCTCGGGTAACTTTGCTGTTTGTGAGTATTGTCTCTGATAGAGGGCCTTTTCTTTCTCAATTTTGAAAACTTATAAGACCTCTGAACTGCTTGAAAAGTTTGACATTGAATTCTGGGGATCAAAGTTCCTTTTCCCCCTTTGCTTTCCTGACAGAGTGTTTGTGAACTAAAAACCCAGGTGAAGTGGTTTGACTTGACTGTTGTGTCCACTGATAGGTCTATTATGCTGCCCCACACTCCACCTTCCTCTTTCTCAGAGGCTCTGAAGACCAAGGAGGTGTCACTGTCATTTCTCATTAGCAGGGCAGCAGGTTACCAAACCATACCTCATCCTCAAATTGGAGGTAGAAGAGCTATACCCGGCAGAGACAAAAATCTCAACTTGTGGCTTTCCAGGTAAGTGGGATCGACTCAGACGATGGGGACATGAAGTGCCACCTTGTCACTCAGGGATAAAGGACCTCTGAAAGGGCTTTCAGGAATGTCTTGAGAAAGGTGTGACCATTTGTTGTTGTTGGACAGGGACATAAATACCTCGGACATAAGACTGACACCCTCGCCCCTGTCCCACACTCATAAGACCACTCCGCTTAAGTTGGTGCTCTCCCACTAATTTCTACACAGCTCCTTTTCCCGGCATGGAAGTGTCTTGTAGCTGCTTGTCCCTGCCCCCAAGCCCTGCTACTTCTCCCATTCTCATTTCCCTTGCTGCCTTATGTAAAGCCAGGCCCACATTAGTCACAGGCCTACGAACAAACACTCTAAACTGATTCCATTCAGTTTAGATATTCCTATTACATTTGCGCTCCTTAAACATCTTGATATCTTTTTTAAAAAATAGCTTTATTGAGATAAAATGCACAGACCATAAAATTCACTCTTTTGAACTCTACAAATTCAATGATTTTCAGGATATTCACCGAGTTGTGAGACCATCACCACTAATTCTAGAACATTATCATCACCCCAAAAACAAACCCTTACACCTTATCAGTCAGTCTCCATTTCTTCCTTCCCCCAGCTCCTGGCAACCACTGATCTACTTTCTCACTCTATGGTTTTTCCTGTTCTGGAGATTTCATATAAATGGAACCATACAAAATGTGGCATGTGCACTGTCTCTCAAAATTAAATAAATAAACTTTAAAAAAATAAAAGGGAAAAAAGACAGGAATCATTTGTAGGTTATAAGAAACAAGAACCCAAGTAGCTGTAAGCACACCCAACACCTAGATGCTGATTTCTCAATACCATTCTCCACTAAAAGGAATTGAAGATCCTTGAGAAGCTGATGACTCTAGGTCTAGGGAAAGTACAGTGTGAACCGAGAGAGAGAGAGAGAGAGAGGGAGAGAGAGAGAGAGATTATGAATCCCAAGCAGGCTCACACTCTCAGCACACAGCATGACCTGAGGCTTGATCCTCTGAACCATGAGATCATGACCTGAGCCAAAACCAAGAGTTGGATGCTTAACCGATTGAACCACCTCAGGCACCCCTCCCCTTTTATTTTTATAAAGTAACTGGTTGTCTTTTAGTTTCCTACATTCTGGACTTTGCTAAGTCCGCTATGGTGGTATTTAACATTATGGTGGTTTTGTAGCATCATTCAAAAAGTGACTAATATGTCCTTTTTGAGTATCCATGTTTTATGTTTTAGTCCACTGCCTTATTCTTATTGTGAATCAAACTGCCCTGTCTCTGGCCAGTGGAAACCCTTTCAAGTTGGCTTCTGAGTCTTTGCTTCCTTGGTCTGTGGTTACAAGATGTTCCAGGCTCATTTTATATATTCCCCATCTCCGGCCTGGAATCAGCCATTTCTCTAAGGACCCCTGGTTTTTTGGTGATAAATAGTGTTTTGAGACCACAATTTGGACATAGAATTATTTCTAGGCTTTTTATTGACAGAGATAGGAACTATGTAAAAAAAGAAAAAGATTTTAAAGAGAAAATCTATCATGTATTCAAATTGATATTTACAAATCTAATTCTGAACTTAAAGGTTTTTAGTTTGTTAATCTTAACATCTGATGGTAATATTATTAGTATTATTCTGAGACTGCTGAATGTCTATAATGGTTTCAATTAATTGAGGTAATCACATTGGTGCCATTGAGAATCAAGACTTTTCAGCATGGTTGTTTGGAAATACAGATGAGGGTATAATAGATTATTATGGAAGCCTTTTAAATTCAGTTTTGCTTTATGATTATATAAAATATTGACTTGGTTCCAAAGTCAAATCTAGAAAACAAGGTATATTTATATAAGTTCAGCTTCTTTCCCTCCATCTCATCCTCTTCCTTCCTTTTTCCTATAGATAATCATGTATTAAAATTTAAAGGTATATTCTTCCATTGTTTATATGATGAGCCTGTATATATATATTTATATATTTCTTTCTTTAGAAAAATTGTAGCCTATTATGCACAGTTTTATTCACCTTTTTTTCACTTAATGGCCAAGAACATGTTGAATACGTTGAGATATTCCTTATTTCTTCTTATAGGAGTGTAGTGGCTCTTAATTATAATAGTAGTTGTTATTATGGTAGTAGCATTAGTTGTTCTAGCAAACAGTTGAGAGTACTTCCTATGTGCCATGCATGCCTTGTTATAAGCAGTTTAATCCTGTCAACATATTTGAGTGGGCACTATTATAACTCCTGTTTCCAGGTGGGAAATAAAATACAAACAGATTAGGTAAGTTGCTAAGGTCACAGCGCAAGTGAATGGTTGAGCCAGGATTTGATCCTGGGCTAGAGAGCTTATGATCCTAACTATGATGTTTCTTACCACCTAATGATGTCCACATTCAGTAGATGCTTGGTGGAGCTTGGGTCCCATCAGATGTATTTTGTAAAAGCTTTTCCTGTGATACTGCTGTTCATGCCTGGTTAAGAACTAGTGCTTTGCTAATCTAATTAAGAATGTCATAGGAACACAATCCATTTTAAAATTCAGTATTATTATTGTAAGTGTTATCATTGTTAAGTCTAAGTAATAATATGAGTCTTTTTTTGCTCTTTCATCTTTTCTGTACATTTGATAATTTTCATACAGAATTTTAGGAGAAACTGAGAAGAAAAGTAAACTACAAAAATAATTAAAATTCAGTATATATGCAAAAAATATTCAACATATTTTATTGACTTCAAGATCCAATTGATTTTTTTAATTTCAGAGAGTGTGTGAGTGAGGGAGAGGGACAGAGGAAGGGAGAGAATCTTAAGCGGGGTCCATGCTTGGTGCAGAGCCCAACACGGGGCTTGATCCCAAACCCTGGGATCATGACCTGAGCCCAAATCAAAGAGTTGGCCAGCCACTCAACTGACTGAGCCATCCAGGTGCCCCAAGATCCTATTGATTTTAATACTAGATACCACTAAGAAAGAAAAATTGCCACCATTAATTTATGACATGTCATTGATTATAAGGTACATCTGGATTCAGAGATGTTAAAATGTGAAATAATCTGCATCTTGCTGTTGATGAAATATGGTACATATAAGGCAAGGCTTTGCAACTTTAACTGTCTAAATGAGTGGTACAGATGACTTTTTTAAATTTTTTTTGAATAATTTATTGTCAGTTTGGTTTCCATACAACACCCAGTGCTCATCCCCACAAGTGCCCTCCTCTGTGCCCATCACCCACTCTCCCCCCTCCCACACCCCTCTCTCCCCTCAGTTTGTTCTTAGTCTTTGAGAGTCTCTTATGTTATGTCTTCTTTCCTCTCTGTGGCTTTTTTTTTCCCCCTTCCTTCCCCTCTTCCCCTCCCCCCTGGTTTTCTGTTAGGTCTCCCAAAGCCTACCTATGCGTGGGAACATATGGCATCTGTCTTTCTCTGCCTGACTTATTTCACTCAGCATAATATCCTCCAGGTCCATCCATGTTGCCACACATGGCCAGATTTCATTCTTTCTCATTGCTGCATAGTATTCCATTGTATATATAGACCACATCTTCTTTATCCATTCATCATTTGATGGACACTTAGTCTCTTTCCATGATTTGGTTATTGTCGAAAGTGCTGCTATGAACATTGGGGTACACGTGCCCCTATGCATCAGCAGTCCTGTATCCCTTGGGTAGATTCCTAACAGTGCTATTGCTGGGTCATAGGGTAAATCTATTTTCATTTTTTTGAGGAACCTCCACACAGTTCTCCAGAGTGGCTCCCACCAACAGTGCAAGAGGGTGCCTGTTTCTCCACATCCTCTCCAGCATCTATAGTTTCCTGATTTGTTCATTTTAACCACTCTGACTCGTGTGAGGTGGTATCTCAGTGTGATTTTGATTTGTATTTCCCTGATGATGAGTGACATTGAGCATCGTTTCATGTGTCTGTTTGCCGTTTGGATGTCTTTGGAGAAGTGTCTATTCATATCTTCCGCCCATTTCTTCACTGAATTATTCGTTTTTCGGGTGTGGAGTTTGGTAAGTTCTTTATAGATTTTAGATACTAGTCCTTTATACAATATGTCATTTGCGATTATCTTTTCCCATTCCGTTGGTTGCCTGTCAGTTTTGTTGGTTGTTTCCTTTGCCGTGCAGAAGCTTTTTATCTTTTTTATTTTTAATTTTATTTTTGAGAGACATAGAGACAGAGCGTGAGCAGGGGAAGGGCAGAGAGAGGGAGACACAGAATCTGAAGCAGGCTCCAGACTCTGAGCTGTCAGCACAGAGCCCGACGCGGGGCTCGAACTCACAGACCGTGAGATCATGACCTGAGCTGAAGTCGGCCGCTTAACCGACTGAGCCACCCAGGCGCCCCGGGAAGCTTTTTATCTTGATGAGGTCCCAGTAGTTCATCTTTGCTTTTAATTCCCTTGCTTTTGGAGACGTGTCAAGTAAGAAATTGGTGCGTCTTAGGTCAAAGAGTCTTTTTCCTGCTTTCTCCTCTAGGATTTTGATGGTTTCCTGTCTCACATTCAGATCTTTTATCCATTTAGAGTTTATTTTTGTGAGTGGTATAAGAAAGTGATCTAGTTTCATTCTTCTGCATGTTGCTGTCCAGTTCTCCCAGCACCATTTGTTAAAGAGGCTGTCTTTTTTCCATTGGATACTCTTTCCCGTTTTGTCAAAGATTAGTTAGCCATATATTTGCGGGTCCATTTCAGAGTTTTCTATTCTATTCCATTGGTCTGTGTGTCTGTTCTTGTGCCAATACCACACTGTCTTGATGACTACCACTTTGTAGTAGAGGTTAAAGTCTGGGATTGTGATGCCTCCCACTTTGGTTTTCTTCTTCAGTATTACTTTGGCTATTCGGGGTCTTTTGTGGTTCCAACAAATTTTAGGATTGTTTGCTCTAGCTTTGAGAAGAATGCTGGTGCAATTTTGATTGGGATTGCATTGAATGTATAGATTGCTTTGGGTAGTATTGCCATTTTGATGATATTTATTCTTCCAATCCATAAACATGGGATGTTTTTCGATTTCTTTGTGTCCTCCTCAATTTCCTTCATAAGTTTTTTATAGTTTTCAGTGTAGAGGTCTTTCACATCTTTGGTTAGGTTTATTCCTAAGTATTTTATAGTTTTTGGTGCAATTGTGAAAGTGATTAGCTTCTTTCTCTTTCTGCTGCTTCATTGTTGGTGTATAGAAATGCCACAGATTTCTGTACATTGATTTTGTACACTGCAACTTTGATGAATTCATGGATCAGTTCTAGTAGGCTTTTGGTGGATTCTGCCAGGGTTTCCATGTAAAGTATCATGTCATCTGCAAAAAGTGAAAGTTTGACTTCCTCCTTGCCAATCTTGATGCCTTTTATTTTGTTTTGTTGTCTGATTGCTAATGCTAGGACTTCCAACACTATGTTAAATAGGAGTGGTGAGAGTGGACACCCCTGTCGTGTTCTTGATCTTAGGGGGAAGGCTCTCGATTTTTCCCCATTGAGGATGATATTAGCTGTGGGCTTTTCATATATGGCTTTTATGATGTTTAAGTATGTTCCTTCTATCCCGACTTTCTCAAGGGTTTTTATTAGGAAAGGGTGCTGTATTTTGTCAAATGCTTTTTCTGCATCTATTGACAGGATCATATGGTTCTTATCTTTTCTTTTTTTTGATGTGATGTATCACATTGATTGATTTGCAAATATTGAACCAGCCCTGCAACCCAGGGATGAATCCTACTTGATCATGGTGAATAATTCTTTTTATATGCTGTTGGATTCTATTTGCTAGTATCTTGTTGAGAATTTTTACATCTATATTCATCAGGGATATTGGCCTGTAATTCTCTTTCTTTGCTGGGTCTTTATCTGGTTTGGGAATCAAAGTGATGCTGGCTTCATAGAATGAGTCCAGGAGTTTTCCTTCCATTTCAGTTTTTTGGAACAGCTTGAGGAGGAGAGGAATTAACTCTGTTTTAAATGTCTGGTAAAATTCCGCAGGGAAGCCATCTGGTCCAGGGCTTTTATTTGATGGGAGATTTTTGATAACTGATTCTATTTCTTCACTAGAGATGACTACTTTAGAAATTAACAAAAATTATATAGGAAGATCAGACTAATAAGCTTTTTTGAAAAGACTGAATGAATTGCTTCTTGAAAGTTATCAAGATTCTGAATATGGCAAAATATGGAAGACTGGGCTATATGGGTGATAGAACATGAGGAAGGGTTTGGAGTTAACATAGGCATAGTTTTTAGTGAAACTGGTGTAGACAGGAGCAGAAGGTGGTGTTGAAAAACTTGAATGCAAGCTTGGATGAATCCAGATTGGGCAAAGATCTTTAAGATGAGCTTTGTTTTTGTAAGGCTAATTATTCTAGATCCTGTTCACTAAGAATGTGGTTTCAGGATTGTTGTAAAATTTGAGTCCACTAATCACACTGTTGCATTTCTACCGAGTTAGAAATAGTGTAATCAGGTACAGTTAAGAGTTCATATGATAAATGAAGATAAAGGGTGATATGGTCCCCAGAATTGATGGAAATCAGAGATGATATAAAAGTAGAGGTAAGAAAGACTGAAATATCAAGCTAAGATTGTTTTTGGTAACAAAAAGACTAGCAGGTGGGAGTTTAGTAAAAGAACAGGATTTGACCGTCAAGATTCTCTCCAGGAACTCTGATAAAATGAGATAATAGTATAAGCTCTCCCTGTACTTTGATAAAATCACATTTTTGCACTAAAACAAACAAAAATAGTATTGGCTTTCATATAGTAGGGGATTTTTAAAGAAGGTCCATTACATAATGTTAAGTTACAAAAATGGTTTATTGTATTTCCTTCTAGAAGAAGCCTATGAAGTTGAGGAAGAGTTTGAGAGACCGCACCTAGATCATAGGTATTCGTGGATACAAACTGGATTCCCTGACAAGAAACCAATTATCACCAGGACTGGCCATGACTATAATGAATTTGGAAATGTACTTCATCTGAGTACTGACCATGACTATAATGAATTTGGAAATGTACTTCATCTGAGTACAGAACTGGCTTCAATACAAAGGTCCCATAAACAAGAGTCATTTGGAAATAATATGGTAGATAATTTAGACCTATTTACCAGAAGCCCTGAAGAAAGGAAACATAGTAGTGGATGTGCAAGATTATTCTTCCACACTGAATATGAGAACTCAGTTCCTGAAATAATACTCCATGAGTATAGAGAATATAAGAAGGCCTTTAAGCGAAAGAAAGGTCTTAGTCTTCAAGAGAGAATTAAAAATGGAGAGAAACCCTTTGAATGCACTGCATGTAGGAAGACGTTCAGCAAGAAGTCACACCTCATTGTACATTGGAGAACCCATACGGGAGAGAAACCCTTTGGATGTACCGAATGTGGAAAAGCCTTTAGCCAAAAATCTCAGCTCATTATACATTTGAGAAGTCATACAGGAGAGCGACCCTTTGAGTGCCCAGAATGTGGAAAAGCCTTCAGAGAAAAGTCAACTGTCATCATACATTACAGGACTCATACAGGGGAGAAGCCTTATGAATGTAACGAATGTGGAAAAGCCTTCACTCAGAAGTCAAACCTCATTGTCCATCAGAAAACTCACACAGGAGAGAAAACTTATGAATGCACTAAATGTGGGGAATCTTTCGTACAGAAGCTTGATCTAATTTTACATCATAGTACTCATACAGGAAAGAAACCCCATGAATGTAACGAGTGTAAGAAAACTTTCAGTGATAAGTCAACTCTCATTATACATCAAAGAACTCATACGGGAGAGAAACCTCATAAATGTACCGAATGTGGGAAGTCTTTCAATGAGAAGTCAACTCTCATTGTGCATCAGAGAACTCATACAGGAGAGAAACCCTATGAATGTGATGTGTGTGGGAAAACCTTCACCCAAAAATCAAACCTTGGTGTTCATCAGAGAACTCATTCAGGAGAGAAACCTTTTGAATGTAATGAATGTGACAAAGCATTCTCTCAGAAATCCTATCTCATGCTACACCAGAGGGGTCATACAGGAGAGAAGCCCTATGAATGCAGTGAATGTGAAAAAGCGTTTTCCCAGAAATCATACCTCATTATACATCAAAGAACTCACACAGAAGAAAAACCGTATAAATGTAATGAATGTGGTAAAGCCTTCAGAGAAAAGTCCAAGCTCATTATACATCAGAGAATTCATACAGGAGAGAAACCTTACGAATGTCCCGTATGTTGGAAAGCTTTTAGCCAGAAGTCACAACTCATAATACATCAGCGAACACACACAGGAGAGAAACCCTATGCATGCTCTGAGTGTGGCAAAGCCTTCAGAGAAAAATCCACATTCACCGTACACCAGCGAACTCATACTGGAGAGAAACCCTACAAGTGTATGGAATGTGGAAAAGCCTTTACCCAAAAATCAAACCTTATCGTACATCAGAGAACGCATATGGGAAAGAAAACCCAGGGGAAAGGCCACAGCCGGAAGTCAAAGTTCATTGCACATTAGAGAGTATTATCAACGGTGCCTATTATGTGTTAATGTTCACTGATGGAAGTTTTTTGTTTGTTTAGTTTTGTTTTGTTTTGTTTTGCCAATTAACATTTTTAAAGTATGTTCAGACTTTCTGGTTTAAATATGGGGAGTAATGTCAGCCTCTCTTTTTTTCATCTCAGTCTTCACCCAGAAACTACCAGGATAAGAAAACAGAAGTGTAATCTCTGTATCTGACAAAGTGAGATAGCTAAAACCCTGATGGGAGTGCTGCCAGAGGCAGAGGGAAGCAAGCAGTGGTGCAGCAGATTTTAGAGAGAACACTCAAGGCTGCAGGTGTGAGAGAGCACTGGGAAGGACTCTCAGTTGAGGTCTAGGATATACTCTGAGTGTAAGACCATATACATCCACAACAGTAGCAGAGGGCATGGGCAGGTGGGAGGTAGGTTGTGTCCTAGACCCACTTGGGGTCTGAGGAGAGACAGGCAGAGGCTTCAACAAGGAATTGCTCAGACAAGCCATATTTGTAGGAAGTAGTCTGTACTCCTGAGAGGAGCACTTGGCAGGGGCTGGGGCAAGAGAAGGGAGTGTTCCTTGCGAAGAACCCTTCAGCTGCCCCTGTTTACTGACTCTGGAGAAATCAACTCTAAAAGAAATACCAAATGGAGAAAAACACACACACAAACATCCCACTTGTAAGAAAAACTCTTATCTGCCTAGAACGTGGCCCTGATTTCTTAACCCCACATGAACCTCCAGAAAACAGCACCTCCAGGAAAAACTCTTATTCAAACAAAAATGATTCCAAAGTAATGAAAACCACAAATGCAATGGCTTTTGAGCCAGCAGGTCCGCTTCTAGGAATGTATATACTCATGCATGTACAAAATGATGAACACACAGAGATATTCGCTAGTGCACCGTTTACGAAGACAAAAGGTTAGAGCTGTCCAGATGACAGGGGTCTGGATCCTGAAATCTTGGCATGCTCATACAGCAAACTCCTAGGTAGACAAAATGAATAAATGTAGAAAAAGAACCTGGGCATCATTTGGGCAGTGATATGGATGATCTCCAACATACATCATTAGGTACAAAAAGCAGGGTGCAGGACAGTGAATATAATATGCTACCATTCGTATATAAAAAGAACAAATGGCAAGTACATAATTGAGCATATATGCATAAACTATCTCTGGGAAGATATAGGAGAAGCTGGGAACCCTGATTACCTCTGGGAAAGGGAAGGGGAAGTGGGTGCCTGGGGGAATGGAGTTGGGAGGGAGACAACTTGTGTATGCCCTTTCATAACTTTTTGAAAATCGTGCTATGTGGATGTACTACCTTTTCAACAAATAAAACTTTTTAAAATGCATATTTTGTTCCATTGCTGTGATAATGAAGTTAGATTCTAGATATAGGATTTCATTATATATTTTTAAGTCTACTTATTTATTTTGAGAGAGAGAGAACCAATGAGGGAGGGGCAGAGAGAGAGGAGGACAGAGGACCTGAAGTGGGTTCTGTGCTGACAGCAGAGAGCCCGATGTGGGTCTCAAACTCACGAACCATGAGATCATGACCTGAACCGCAGTTGGGTATTCAACCAACTGAGCCACCCAGGTGCCCCAGTATTTCATAAGATTTAATATGTATATGTTCAATGTGGAGTTTAGTTTTTTGAGTGAATAATCTGTCAGACAACAGATACTCAGCCAGTTGTCTGACAGACAGGCACACAGGTGTTACTTTCCTTAGGGTGTCATAGTGATTCTTCGGTCAGCTTGGGACCACATCATGTAAACCTGAAATCATTGAGACTGGAATCCCAAGCAGCCTCCACACTGTCAGCACAGAGCCCCATGTGGGGCTCAAACTCCCAAAGCACGAGATCATGACCCAAGCTGAAATCAGGAGTCGGATGCGCTACTGAGCCACTCAGGCACCCCAAGATGGAATACATTCTTATTTAGTGTGCACAGTTACATCTGAAAATACTCTCTAACAAAGCCCACCATTGTCTTTTCATATATTACCACAGTGATTTAGATTACTTCATTTGTGTTCGTGTGTATGTGTATTTTTATTATAAGCCATAAAAGCATGACTACACAGGGAAATTGGGTAGCTTGCCCCCTAGGTCAGACTGCTGCTGGTGCCATATTGAGAGCCACGGTCTGAATGGATACAGCCAAAGACCAGGTAACAGCATGTCTGCTCCAGAAGAAGAGGTCCAGCTGTGTGACCGTATTTGTGGCCCTCACGATTCTGTGGCTTTTCACTGGGGCTATCTCTGGTGGAACTGGGTAACCCAAGCTATGTAAAACTGGACATGGTCAGTGTTTGAAGTTAACAAAACAGCTGAATGAATCGGACTTCTGAGACCCCGCCTGTACTCTTCCAAGCCTTGTTTTTTCCCCTAAATTTTCCTGCAAGAAAATGAAGCATGGGCTCACTTTTTATGAGCTATGTGAGTCAGACATGTCATATTTAGTGCCTTTCCAGGGAGAAGGAAGCTTGAGGAAGAAATGTGGGACTGACTTCCTGCTTTGGGTACAGTCTGCTGAGAGGATGATGCCCAAAGGCACTAGAAATGAAGCATTTCCTCTTACTGCTGATAAAGAATATTCCTGGGGTTTCGGGTCCATCAAAGGTCATCCTGAAGTGGGGTGTGGATAGGTGTCAGATCTTACCATTCCAGGTTGATTGTGGACTCCTGCTTCCTGGGACACAGAGGGCAAACTAATGGGCCACGTGTGTGAGTGGAAGTAAGTGAGGCATGGACCTAGGAGGAAAGTGTGTGTGGGGGGGTGAACAGCAGGATGTGGGTAAGTGGGCTGGAATTAGGGGAAAATAGAAGAGGGTAATGAAGGGCCAGGTGCGAGGGAATGGGGTAATGAGGGGGCAGAGTGGGTGCAAACAGGGAAGAGTAGGAGAAAATGGGGTAAAAGGGGTGAGTTGTTGGAGAAGAGTAGAGTATAAGTCAATATGAGTAATGCAGGGAAGAGTGGGAGTGAGTAGTCTGAGTGAATGGTCAGAGTGGATTGGAAATGGGGACAGAGCAGAGTAAGTTGGGATAGGAAACCTAGTGGGAATGATGATAAACGGGGAAGAGTAAAGAGCAGTCAGACAAGTGGCAAAATGTGGCAGAGTATTAGCAAGTGTGAAGATGAAGAATGTGGGTATCAGCGAGGGACAGACGACTGGATCTGTGGTGAGTAACAGGGACTTGTGGAGTTGGGCCATAGTGTCTCTTGGGGTCTCAGTGATGCAGGATCTGATGTTATTGGTGATAGGGGTTTGGTGAGGACTGAGTGGAGGAGGCAAGAGGTGGTCACGGGATTCTGCGCAAAGAGGAGCTGCCCTGAGGACCCCCTGGTGATTACAGGTATATGCGATGGGAACAGTCATACTTGGGACACGGTGCTCGACAAATGTCCTTACATGTTCTATGTTCTTGTTCTTATTTTGTATACACTGGGAGAGGAGAGGCCCTGCCACAAATGAATCCCTGATAGCACCCCCAAATCAGCTCTGTTGTGCCCATAGGCCAGCCCTGAGTCCTGTCTCCCATTATTTGTTCCAATTAATTTGTCTTCTTGCTTTAGCCAAAACCTCTAAAATGATATACATAATGATGTCTCTAAAACCTGTTTCCTAGGATCCTCAAGACTACCCTGGGATCCCTAAGATCAGTCCTGTGACCCTTGATTGGCCCTATAACCACCCAGATCAGTACTGGGCCCCCAGTATTTTAACCAGTTATTTCATATTATTTATTTAGGAAAAATCTCCACAAACCGAATTATGATCCCTTCTCACCTCATTCTTTGGGAATTGTTAATATGAGAAATTTCCCTGATACAGTGATAGACTCCAATATACTACCAGGCAGGCTATTCCAGAGGTCTTAGAATGGAAAGGCTCACAGACCAAAATGAAATGATCAAGTCATCATGTGGCTTATTGTCAATTTAAAAACACTAAGATGTATGTATTTAAAAAGCCACCAAGAAGCAAAGGAGAAGAGATGGGTAAGTTAACACGTTTAGAATAGGGTACAAAGAGAGTGAAGGACCACATTTCCTGAATCCTTTGTTACGTAATGTTCATACACCCTTATCTTTGTTCCCCTTTGTGTTTCCCTATCTCTTACATCAGCCTCCTGGATTATGAGGACCAGAGTTTGAAGTTTAAAAAAGGGGCCCAGTCAGACAGAAGATGCTCAGGGCCAATGACATACTCTGCTTGTCTCCACTGTAGCTCACCAATTAGCTTCCTGCACAGTCCCAGGTTTTATCTGTGATCCATGAACAATACTAAATGTCACCAACTGGTGGTGAATTTAAGTAAAACTTAGCTGTTGGCTCAGGTGTTAGGATAACTTATGACCTAGTCTTTGCATTCCTTACTATCTTTAAGTAACACTTGTCTGTTCCATCATATATTCCATTCTATTTATCTTTAGTGTATCCTGTCGCCTACTAACTTACTTGCCAACTATATTTAACACATCTTATGCATTCTACACATCTTGCTTACTCATTCTTTATACTTCGCACCTTATGAGTTTTGATGTATCTCAAGCTCCTAGCTTACTATCTATGCTTAACACTGAGGAGTTTCCTCCATCATATTTGTTTTCATGTCCTCTAGAGGACAAGCAATAAGAGAAAATCAAAGGGAATTCTTTGAAAAGATTAATCAAAGTGAGAAACTAGACTGATCAAGAAAAAAGGGAAAACACAAATTTTCAAATTAAGAATGATACAGTGGACTTCACTACAGATTTTATAAACATTAAAAAATTAGAGAATTTTGAAAAAATTTATGCCAATAAAGATCATTTAGTCAATGTAATTCATGGAGAAAATCACATAATCTCTATAGATGCAGAAAAGGGGATCTCATTCCATTCAATACCCATTCATATATAAATTCTTAGCAAACTACATATGAGGGATTTGCTTAGTCTAACAAAGGGTGTATTAAGAAAACAGAAAAACTTAATGGTGTCAGTAAAAACTTTTGCCTTGAGATTAGGAATGAGACTAGGGGGGTTCCTGTGCCCACTTCTATTCAACACTATAGTGTTCTGGAGGCCTTCATGAAATAACAGCAAAAGAGAGGAGTCATGACTAGAAAGGAATAAATCTCTCAATTTTTACAGATGACATATATACACAGAAAAATCCAAAAGCATCTAGAAATAGACTTAAATGAATTTTTGCAAGGGTGCTAAATATAAGCTCAAACACGGAAATTGTTTTTCTTTGTACTGACCACGACTAGAAAACACCATGGCTTCAATTTGGGGGAACAGAGAAGAACAACTAACAGATGGGGCCATGTAATGGAGATCCTTGAAAGGAGTTTACATGTGGGTGGGGTGGAATCTGATTGTGAAACGGAAAAAACAACTTGGGGCTTCTCACAAAGGTGAGAGAAGGAAGAAGAAACAAAGGTCACAAAGTAAAGGACAGATCTATAGATGTCAGAATGCATAAGAAAAGGGATAGGTGGTAACTGAAGGATTGGGAAATGAAAAGACCAGGGAAGGGGAGAATGACCTAGAAGGGCTCGTTTCAGCTGAAAGAGGGAGCGATGAGATTCTGAGGACAAGGAAGGCAGGCATGGTTCTTTCTCAAAGCTAAGCAAAGAATATGGGAGGGGAGGGTGGGATATGGAAAGGTCATTTAATCTGAGGGGCTCACACCCACATCCTATACTCACCAAGGGCCTACCTCCTCTCTTCTAAGGAGGACCAAAGGTATGTTGATGGCATGTTGAAGAAACCTCCCTCCCACCAGCTGGAACCTTCCATGCGCCATCCCCAGTCTTCCTAGTTCTCACTCACCCAAGCAACTTTAGATTTTTCTGCCAGCCAAGGCTCTTCTTTCTCAAATGTGAAGATCAGGTCTGGTTTGGTAATTTGATCAACTGTAAGAGGACATGATTCAGGATTTAAGGCACCTGCTTGGATTCAGGGTTCCCTGAAGACTGAGAAAGGGGTAGCTTCATGGACTACATAACAAAACTGCCCAATATATGTATCCTGGCAAAGTCTGGCCATTTCCCTTGGGAGGTGAGAGAACAAGCACCTTCAGGGTCCGAAAGGGATGAGGACCCTTTCACCCCTGAACATTTTCAGCACTTTACAGGCAAGAAGGTCCCATATATCTTTTCATCACCTAGGGATGATTTTGGTTTGCAAACTGGCCCCTGTACACAGAGGGCAAGGAGAGACCAAAGAAAGAGGCAGAGTATTTCAGATTGGTAGGTGGTATGTTTAATAAGCAAGGGAACTCACTTAATGGGGCTTGTCGTGGGTGGCTGCAAGATGAATAGACCTCACACCTGCCAGCCAGGATCTTAAGTTTATACAGAAGCCTTAACTAGGTTCAGTCACATATACCAACCATGTGCCAATACATTTCTCTGAATTCTGCCTCCTTGAAAATGGCTCCCACTGTGAGAATGGTGGACAGAGTATACATTCCAAGGACAGGAGAGGGGGTGAGGAGCTTCTCATTGCGTGGGTCCGGCTCATGGATCAACTGGAAGTCATGTCCTCTCAATGACCTCCTCCAACATTCCAGCCCTTGTGATTGGCTCTTATAGTCTTACACATGCCCCTCTTCTGCAGTGGGCCCTGGTCAGTCAGCAAGAGGTATCGCTAGCATGGAAGAGGCTCCTTTGGAGGCCATCTGGCTGCATTGGAGGCAGACACGCACAGCAACAATATAGGCACATGCAAGAGGAAACCCAGATTAAGATAATTCTCTAAATAGGTAAGTTTTTTTCACCAAGAACCCCATGACCCAAACCACTGAGTTATTAATTCCTATAGGCTTGGGTCTGAGTCACTCAAGACATTCACTTGTGCGCTCATGTGATTTAATAAGGATGATACATTAGCAGACTTATCAGGTATGAACACACAACATTGGAATGGCAGGTGTCTCCTTGCGAGGCAGTAATAATGTCCAAGGCCATCCTATTCTGGAGGACAGCTTTTTCATTAGAGACATTTCAGTGTTAAATAAAAGGAAGACTTTGCTGGCTATCATTTTGTTGGGTGAGTTTAGTAAGGTTTCTATGTATGCTATAACACCCTCCAGGCCAATGGAGGGGACAAAGATGGTGGCCAGATGATCATACCAGTGGAAAACAGAATGTGCCCACCTGGCCTTGAGGAAAGGTAGATTGTAAAGTTTAGGAACTTGACCATCCTGGTGAAATGTTCCATTGCAAATTCCAGTAGATAATGCCTTTCCTAGGTGTGTCCTCAGCAGCATAGCATGTTGATCCATGGTGAAACTTAGGGCAATGGCTGTCTCCTATGACTTCCATATCTTGTTAGTGTTGGGTGTCTCAGAAGTTATCCCTCGTCTGGCATAGAGGGCCACAGGCCCTACTGGTTGATCATTAAAATGTTTTAAAGGCTGCAACAGTACTTTAGTCCACCTGAGCAATGTGGTTTTACCTTTAGTAATTTATTTCACTTACTTTTTTTTAAAATTTAATTTAAAGTAGGCTTCATGCCCAGTGTGGGGCTTGAACTCATGACCCCAAGATCAAGAGTTGCATGCTCCACTGACTGAGACAGCCAGGCGCACCCCTACCTGTTAGTAATTTAACCTGCTGCTTTAATATTCCATTCTTCCTTTTTACCAGCCCTTTGCTTGTGGGTTACAGGGGAGATGGAACCTCTGTTGAAGGCCATGTTCTTTTGCCCAGTCTTGCACATCATGACGTTTGAGCTGTGACCCCCATAACTGTCTAGTCAATGAGGGTATCTGTACTTGGTACACAGCTTCTCTAATCCCCTAATGGTGGCAGCCTGGTTTGCACAGTAATAGGGGAAATCTTAGGTTAGGCCAGATGCAGTATCCATACAAACCAAGGCATATTTAGAACCATCGCTCAGAGGGAGGGAGGCCAATATAATCAATTTGCTAATCTCTCACCAGTTGAAAACTCCCGTGGATGTTCTCAGACTTTATCAGCACCTGTCTTGGGCACCGTTTAGAACACAGGACACGCTGCTACTGCATTGACGAAGTCACTGCATTTCAAGGGCAATATGGCACCCCACATGGGTGCTATGGTGGCCACTCTTGCTATGCCCTAATCTGTTGTATCTACTGAAGAGTCTGTTGTTAGGGCTTGTACCCAAGTTGGGGCATCAGCCGACTGATTGCCAGGGGGTGTTAGTGCCTTATGACCTAGGATGTAGAACACTGAAAAGACTGCCTTGGGCTCTCAAAGGTGAATCCAAATGCCCTTCCACCTATCCTGACCCGAAGAGGGTTATTCATGATCATCCACTACTTGGCTTCCCATTGTCCAAGCCATAGGGTTAACCCCTTTACAACAGCCTACCTGTCAGTGCCAAGGGTTAACAGCTGGGGCTCATGAGTGATCGCCAACCAAACCACTCTGAGTTCAGCCTTATGGCTTCTGTGGCTTGGTCCTGTTTCTGGGCATCTGTATACCAGGCATCAACAGGAATTCCCCATGCTCCCACTCTACAGGCTACAGGGTTATCATGCGAGGAGGGGCAGGCAGGGGCATTTGGAGGATCTACCTTCCCTAAAGGGCCTAGTAGTACCTGCATTTCTAGAGCCAGTAGGCTGGCAGACGGGATGCTCTTCTGTCGCAAACAGGCATGTGACTTAGTCAAAAGCAGGGGTTTGAACCATGGCAGAGGTGAGTAGGTGGAACACACTCTCAACCTACCCTTTGATAGGGAGGCAAGTTCTTACCATGATATGTTGTTTCTTCATGGGAGGCTCTACCTGAGGGAGTGCTGTGTATACCGTTAGAAGCTGTCACTCTATGGGGGTATGTTGGGCTTCTACCCCCTTCCAGAGCTGGGACCAAAATCCTATGGGTTCTCTCTCCTGTTGTTTCTGCCACAGTACCCAATCCATATCTCCTGGAGTCACATCTACCTTAAATGGTAGCCTTACAGGCTTGGGAGATGCCCAGAGTTTTAATCTGCTTCATTAGTATTTTTGCCTTCTCAAAGGGGACTTGGTATTCTTATCCTCAGTCCCACATCTGTCCTTTCTTTACCAGGCAGTATAAGGGATGAAGGAAGGCACTGTGCCAGGTGGAGAATAAAAGTCCTCCCCAAACCCTAAATTCCTACAAAGGCTTGCATTTCTTTCACATTCTTAGGGGTTGGATAGGCTTGTACTTTGTCAGTCACAAGACAAAGTCACAAGTTCATTGTCTGAATAAATGAACATCTTACCCAAACAACTTCCAAAAACTACCGTTGTGTGTCCAGACTCGGTCTCCTACAGGGTGAGGGTTGGAAGGCGCAGGATTAAACAGAAGACAGAGGACTCAGATATCAGTCTATCATGAGCGTTTTGCTAAAGCAAAACCATGTCTTTTATTGCAGCAGAAAAAACAAGCTGACCTTCAAAAAACAGCTAGGTTCTGTTTCATAGCATCTGCGATTTTCTAAACATACATTATTTCAAAGTAGGAAGCATTCTTTGATGTGTAGTCATAGTGACCAGAGCACAGAATGAGATAAGAGTTTTACCAAGTTCTAATAATTGAGAATTTGTGGCCATGAGACGAGCAGGAAGGCTTGAGCCCTCTCGCACCGGCAGTTTGCTGCCTGGCTTACTCCCAACACTCTTGTTTGCAAGATATGTCGAGAGTCGATCGGGCCTTCAGCTATCCACTTGTCTCTGGGCAGGCTCCTTCAGTTGTGCCTGGGCCTTGAATTATCTGTGGGTTCAAAGACTCCTCCTCTTCCTCACAGATGTTCCAGCAAAATCAGTAGTGTCCTACAGCAGGGGAAAGTCTTCACATGTTAACATTGTATCATCAATGTAATGGGCTCATTTTACCAATGTGAGGAAAGAGAACAGGGACAGGTCTCTGGCTACCATCCCATGACATACCGTGGGGCTGTGCAAGTAGCCTTAGGGAAGCCCTTGAAAGGCCCGTTGTTTTCCCTCCCACATGAAAGCAAATTCTTAGTTATCAGAAACTTATACCTATCGGAGCCTTTTCCGTGAATCTCCTCGAAGGTGACACACTTTCGAAGGAACACTTTTGCAGTAACACTTTTGCAAAAGCAGTACAGTAAAAGAATAACTGTCTATAAATGACAAAAGACTTAAAAATGGTCATGATTAAAGATCTGATGAGAGTTCATTAAAATGCAATTGACAAGGAAAGTTCTTCGTTTCTTCCTTCCTTCCTTCCTTCCTTCCTTCCTTCCTTCCTTCCTTCCTTCCTTCCTTCCTTCCTTCCTTCCTTTCTTGGAGAGAACAACTATAAATTATCTTTTATTTATACAAAAAGGGCATATTTAGCAAAAGATACACCAAGAAAAGTGTTGCTATGGCCCAGGAGAAAAGGCTGGAAGTGACAGGCCTCTTGAGGCCCTGCTGGGAGAGAAGGAGTCTGGGAAAAGTGGTAAGAAAGATCTGGGGGGAAGTTGACTATTTCTGTGACATCCTTTAAAAAATAACTAGAATTATGATTGATAACATTATACCAGGGAATATCAGAGTTTTAGAAATTGCATACAATTTCTGGAACACTTCTATAAATATAGCATATACAAATATAAACTAATGAAAGTTCAGCATCACTTCTTTCTTATTTGACAATGCTTTCCTTGTAATTTAACATATCAAATAAGCCTAATTAGTTTAATATCTTCTTTTTATGAGAGAACACATCTCTTGAGATGTTCCAGGGATCATCTAGAAAATCCCAAAATTAGTTTGAAGTCAAAAAAAACTTCAGAATTTGGTTTTCGTGACATCTGTCAAAAAAGCAAAAGAATTTAAAATACTTGATTAAACAGAATCATAGGTCATTGTGAAACAATACTTAGTTGTCCACTTATTCAGTGACAAAGACTTCAAAAGCAAATACAGAAAGTTACATAGTTACAAAAAACTTAGCTGTTTCAATACAGAATACTGTTTTCTTAAGTAATCAAAGACATAAAAATAACACTGAGCACAGGAAATTATTTTCAGAAAACACAGAATCTTTGTTTTTTTAAAAGGTAAAGAAAAATCTTTCATGACTTCACTAAGAACAGATCAATAGTACAAGAAAACTTTGTCTTTCTAGAAGATGAAAGAAAATTAAGTTTTAGTTCTACGTAAGCACACTATTGATATTAAAACTTATTTTTCTTTAAGCCAATTAAGTCGAGCTCTTTTACAAAATAATTTTGGCAATAACCTCCACAGGTAGGAAAACATCACATAAACATAACATATATCCACAGACATACATAAACACAGAGACGAAGAGACCCCATAGCTTTCATTCCAAAACTTGAGTCATAAATCAGGTACAACAATACAAAACTTACTGGTTTATAGATAACAGTTGAATCCAAATTATGTCTCTGGCAGATGGAACAAGTTAAGGTTACCCACTTACATGGCTAAAACTTTTAAACATTTGTGGAGACTTTTAAGATTTGTATTTGCCCTTAACAAGTAACCTTATGGAAACTGGACTGGATTTTGGGCAAGGTAGCTTCTGTAGTAGTATATTAAAAAGCCTGTTTCTCCTTTTTTTGTCTTCAGTCTCAGACAATCATGGGAAGTGTTGTAGTTACCTCCTGGGGTGTTTACTTTTCAAAGACGTGATAAGATTTACAATCTCAAGTGACAGAGAAAGAATGTAATTTTTTTTCCTAGGAGTTTTGGGGTATATTTCTCTATTATCAGAAGTCTAGAGGAGTGCCTGGGTGTCTCAGTCGGTTAACCATCTGACTTCAGATCAGGTCATGATCTCACGGTTCGTGGGTTCAAGCCCCGCACTGACAGCTCAGAGCCTGGAGCCTGCTTTGGATTCTGTGTCTTCTTCTCTCTTCCCCTCCCTGACTCTGTCTCTGTCTCTGTCTCTCTCTCTCTCAAAAATAAACATTAAAAAAAGAAGTCTAGAATAATTACTATTTAAAATTTTCCTTTGTATCAGGCGTCATATAGCATGGGGCACTTTGTCTCTTCTACTGTCAATCACCACAACACCCTCATCTCCACTCTCCTCACTTTCCCAGGGATTCCACCTCTCATTCCAACTCTGTGTGGAGATGGGATATTAGAGAATTACAGCCACCCGGTCCCTGGGCAAGGAAGGCATCCTAATCAGATCTTTATTTTTCCACAAGTTTTCAGACCTTAATCTGTGGCAGCTTGCACCCTCCTAGCTTTGCAAAATGGCATGCTAAGGTCTCCAACTTATTATCCTGCTCCCCTACCTTGTCTGCCAGCCCCAAAGCTAGCAAAGTAGCGGACAACTGCATGTCCTTCTCTAATCTCAGTTCTTCTCCCAACTTTCTAATTTGAGTTTCAGCCTCTAGTTGGGCAGATGACCTGTTTACAGAGGTGGCCAGCCCACTGCGCCAGCCATTTGTTTCCCTTCTCTGCTGCAGTACACGGAACCAGCACATCAAAGCAGCCAGTGTTATGGGGCATCCCCCTACTCACATGGAAGTCCACAAGCATCTAATATCTGGGCCACCCCTACCCACAGAGAGGTTGATGGCCACCTCGGGATTTCCCCTAGGGACGCCTTTTTTCCAAGACCCATTTTGTTGGAGAAAGTCATCAAGAGGAAGTGTCTGACAGTTAACCTGTGAGTTAGACCCCGGGCATTTGAAGGCACCTTCCTCCCCACCCTGTCCTTGCAGTGAGGGTTCCACTTGCCTTTCCTGCTTCCAAAGGCTTCTCCAAGGACGGAGCCTTGAAATAATGATGTGGCGTTGAGAACATCTGCACAGTATACTTGACTGAACACAGTTAAACCTTCTCTATATATAAACTTTTAAGATTTGCTGGGTAGGTGCAGGGATCTACTCATCTTGCTTCTGCCTAAGACAAATCTTGTATGTAAGTTTCCTTTGCTTATTAAACCTGCTACATACTAACCTGGAGTGGCCTTCCTCTTTGTTCTCTCCCTGCCCTCTGAGTACCAGGGGCCAGATTGTACTCTGGGATCTCCCAAGAGGGTTGTAAACCAATGTATTTGTTTGGACTTTTGGATGGCTCACCAATTATTGTTCTACAAACTGGCCCCCATTCATGGAGGGCAATGAGAGGCCAAAAAAAGAGGCACCCCACTCTATACTGGTAAGTGGCAGTTACAGTTGTTTTAATAAACAAGGGAACTTATGAGACTTGTCTCGGGTGGTCATAAGATGATCAGATCTCCATAACTGCCTTCCAGAATCTTAACAGTTTATAGAGAGGCCTTAATGAGGTTTAGTCATATACACAATCCAAGTAGTCTCCGCAACACATTGCTCTCTCAAGGCTGCATCCTTGCAAACAGCTCCCACTGTGGGAATGGTGGGCAGAGTATACATTTCAAGGACAGGAGAGGTGAGGAGCCTCCAACTGCCTGGTCCAACTCACGGTTCACCTGGTGGCCACATCCTCTTGATGACCTTTAACAGACGACCATTTCAGATGGAGCCATCACAAGGTAAGTGACATTTGAAGATAAGGCTGAGGACTTCACCTGGCAAGAGTGGCTGCACCTGGGCCCTGCTCAGGAAACTCTGTGGAGATGTGATATTAGAGAATTACAGCCACCTGGTCCCTGGGCAAGGAAGGCTTCCCCCGGGCAATTTGGTATTTATGATTATTGTGTCCTACATGGTACCTTTTATTTTTAGGTTTTGAAAGTTTTGTTTCTTCTTCATCCTCAAATATCACTGATGTTGTAATGACACATGACTCAATCTAAGTAGACATCCCTGGGTGATGAGGAAAAGATATGTGGGAACATATCTGTTCACAAAAAAGAATGCCTGAATTCAACCTGGTTTTTGTTACACGTTGGAGGAGAAGTAAAAATCTAATTAGAGAAACTTCTGCTTTTGGTGGTGACAGAGAAGCTTTTAGCAGAGCAATTTTCCTGCTGAGGTCAAGTAACAAACTGGATAAAAGACAATATTTATTTGGAGGCATCAGAAAGCTGCTGAGGAGATGGCAGCCTCAGTTCTGGTGGGGGTGATGTCAGGTCTCATTTCGCAAGCAGACCAGAGCACACCTAGTCAACACCCACTACATTCAGACCAGGGACCAAACACTGCCCACAGGACACAAGGAGAGCCTCTGCAGATGCCTGGCCTGAAGGATAAAGCAGCTAGAATACAAGAGCAGAGTGCATGCAGCACATACCAGAGACATTCCCTGAAGCACCAGGCCCTAGGCACTACATAACCTCTTCTTTATAAAGCCATTATTCTCAGAAGCAGGAAACATAACTGGCTTTTCTAACACAGAGAGGGCAGAAACTCAGATGCCAAAATGTAGAAATTTATCCCAAATTAAAGACAAGAAAAGGCCATGGCCAGAGCTCTAACCAACAGATATAACCGACATGCTTGATGGAGAATTTATTTTTTAAACGTTCATTTATTTTTGAAAGAGAGAGAGAGGGACCGACCAAGTGCGAGAAGAGGAGGGGTAAAGAGAGAGGGAGACACAGAATCCAAAGCAGGCTCCAGGCTTTGAGATGTCAGCACAGAGCCCGATGCAGGGCTCGAACTCATGGCCTGAGAGATCATGACCTGAGCCAAAGTCAGACGCTTAACTGACTGAGCCACCCAGTCTGATGGAGAATTTAAAGCAACAATCATAAAGATACTCATAGAATAGAAGACATCAGTGACACCCTTACCATGGAGATAAAAGAGTTTAAAAAGAATCCATCAGAGATGAAAGATTCAATAAATGAGACTGGAAATAGGCTTGATAAAATGAACAGTAAGCTAGAAGACGCAGAAGAATTAGAAGATAAAGTAATGGAAAATAATGAAGGTGAAAACAAAGAGAAACAAGAATTACGCAACACAAGAATAGACTAAGGGAACTCTGTGACTCCATCAAACATAATAACATTTGTATTATAGGAGTCTCAGAAGAAGAGAGGGCAAAGGGAGCAGAAAATTTATTTGAAGAAATAATAGCTGAAAATATCCTATTCTGGGGAAGGAAAAAGATGTCCAGATCCAAGAGGCACAGAGATCTCCCATCTAAAGCAACAAAAGTAGGCCAACATCAAGACATAATTAAATTTGCAAAATTTAATAAAGAAAAACTCTTAAAAGCAGCAGGACAAAAGAAGTCCTAGCTAGAGGTGTCTGACTGGCTCAGTTGGCAGAATATGCGACTCTTGATCTTGGGGTTGTGGGTTTGAGCCTCAGGTTGGGTGTAGAGATTACTTAAAAATAAAATTTTACACAGATGATGAATTTATTGATGGGCAGATAGAGACTCTGTGCTGATTGTCATGTAAGTTCAGTGGGAAGCACATTGTTTTTATTGCTCAGAGGAGAATTCTGCCTAAGCCAACTTGAGAAAGCCATAAAAAAATAAGAAAAATTGTCCCAGGAGCCGCACTTTGATAGCATGCATGATGTAATCCTGGAGGACTTAGTTTTCCCAAGCAAGTTTGTGGGCAAGACAATCCGTGTGAAACTGGATGGCAACCAGCTCATAAAGGTTCACTTGGATAAAGCACAGCAGAACAACATGGAACACAAGGTTGACACTTTCTCTGGCATCTAGAAGAAGCTTACGGGCAAGGATGTTAACTTTGAGTTCCCAGAGTTTCGGCTGCAAACAAATAATGATTAAATAAAATATTCACAGTAAAAAAAAAAGATAAAAAATAAGTAAGTTCTTAACTTACAAGGGAAGAGCCATAAGGCTGGGTGCAGATTTATCAAAAGAAACTTGGCAAATCAGAAGGGAGTGGCATGATATATTCAAAGAGCTGAGTGGGAAAAATCTGCAGCCAAGAATACTCTACTCTGCAAGGCTGCACTCAGAATAGAAGGGGAGATAAAGAGTTTCCCAGATAAACAAAAACTAAAGGAGGTCATGACCACTATACCAGCCCTGTAAGAAATACAAAAGAGAACAATTTGAGCACAAAGGAGATAACAAAAGTGATAAAGACAAGAAAGGATCAGAGAAATCTCCAGAAACAAGTAAAAAAAAAATGGCACTAGGGGCACCTGAGTGGCTCAGTTGGTTAAACGTCCGACTTTGGCTCAGGCCATGATCTCACGGTGAGCCCTGCGTCGGGCTCTGTGCTGACAGCTCAGAGCCTGGATGGAGCCTGCTTCAGATTCTGTGTCTCCCTCTCTCTCTGTGTCTCCCCTGCTTGCTCTCTCTCAAAAAGAAATAAATATTTTTTTAAAATGGCACTAAATACATATCTATCAATAATTATGCTGAGTGTAAATGGACTAAATGCTCCAATCAAAAGACACAGGGTGTCAGAATGGATGAAAAACAAGACCCATCTATATGTTGCCTTCAAGACACTCCTTTAAGACCTAAAGACACCTGCAGATTGACAGTGAGGGGATGGAGAAACATTTATCACATAATGAATGTCAAAAGAAAGCTGGAGTAGCCATATTCTAGAAAGTCTCTAGCCAGACTTAGCAGAAAGAAGAGAAAAGGCCCAAATAAATAAAAATCACAAATGAAAGAAGAGACATAAAAACCAACACCACAGAAACACAAGCAATTGTAAGAGAACATTAGAAAAATTATATGCCTCTCAGGGCAAGAAGAGTGAATAATCTACCCCACTGTGTGCCCTGGGAGCTCTTCAGATCACTGTTTCCATACAGTCTGCCTCCGAGTGGTTTCCCTGCCTTCTCTCCAGGGGGGAGCACAGTGCCTTTCAGGCTCTATCTCAGCTAAGCCTGCTGAACTTAAAACTCCAGGCTTTAAGCCCCACTGGTTATAAGAAGTCACAAAAATCAGTCCCTCTTCTTTTCCAAGCCAATAGTTTTGGGGAAACATTCTCCTTGTATGTTCCTCTGTGTGTTCCTCTCTCTCTCGCCCTTCTCCAGGACCATGGTTTCCTCCCGTCTGTAGCAGCCATGATATGTTTCTCCCCTAAACCACATCTCTGCACTTCCTACCCTTCTCAGTATGGCTTCTTCTCTCCCTTTAGTTGTGGAGTGTGTTCTGTCAGTGTTCAGGCTGATATCTGGCATATTTAGGAATTGATAGTTATCTTGTGTTCGTGGGATGAGACAAGCCTAGGGTCCTCCTATGCTGTCACTATCTTCCTCTCCTCTGAAGAAAAATTAAATATTTTATTTATTTATTTTGCATGAGAGAGAAAGAGAGAAAGAGAGAGAGAGAGAGAATGAGCAGGGGAGGGGCAGAGGGAGAGGGAGAGAGAATCCCAAGCAGACCACACTGTTAGCACAGAGCCTGATGTGGGGTTCAATCTTATGAAGCATGAGATCATGACCTGAGCTGAAATCAAGAGTCGGTCGCTTAACCGACTGAGCTACCAGGCACCCCAAAAATGGATTAATAATAGAGGAGCTGTCATGGCAGAGAACAAAGCCATTAGGGACTGCATCAAATGATAGTAGGACAGTCTTCAATAAAGGATCTTGAAACTGTACAGAAACATACAAAAGCACTAGGCTATCTTATACCATGCATAAAAATTAACTCAAAATGGAATAAACACCTGAATATAAGACTTGAAACCATAAAACTAGAAGAAAACATAGGCAGGAAACTATGTAACATCTGTCTTGGTGATGATTTTTTGGATCTGATCTGACTCCAAAAGCAAAGGCAACAAAAGCAAAAATTGTTTTGGGGGAAACATTCTCCTTGTATGTTATAAATAAGTGGGACTGACAATATAATGTTAAAAATTTCTGCCAAAAAAAAAAAAAGGAAATCATCAACAAAACGAAAAGGCAATCTAATGAAGAGACTCTTTTCCACACTGTGGAACACTCTTGCCTCCTTTGTCATGTTAAGTGCGGGTTTATTTCTGGGCTCTCCATTTTGATCTATTGATCTATGTGTCTATTTTTGTGCCACTACCATACTGTTTTGATTAATACAGCTTTGTAGTATATCTTGAAATCTGGGATTGTGATACCTCCAGCCTATTCTTCTTTTTTTAAGATTGCTTTGGCTCTTGGGGTATTTTGTAGTTCCATACAAATTTTAGTATTATTTTTTCTAGCTCTGCGAAAAATTCTATTGGTATTTTGATACAGATTGCATCAAATATATAGATTGCTTTGGGTAGTATGGGCATTTTAACAATATTAATTCTTCCAATACATGACCAAGGTATATCTTTCCATTTGTATCATTTTCAATTTTTTTTTTAATGTTTATTTATTTTTGAGAGACATAGAGTGAGCAAGGGAAGGGCAGAGAGAGACGGAGATACAGAATCTGAAGCAGGCTCCAGGCTCTGAGCCATCAGCACAGAGCCTGATTTGGGGCTCGAACTCACAGACCGTGAAATCATGACCTGGGCTGAAGTCAGCCGCTTAACGGACTGAGCCACCCAGGTGCCCCTCATTTTCAATTTCTTTCATCAAAGTTTTATAGTTTTCAAAGTACAGGACTTTTGCCTCTTTGTTTAAGTTTATTCCCAGGTATTTTATTCTTTTTGGTGTAATAATAAATGCAATTGTTTTCTTAGTTTCTCTTTCTGCTACTTTATTCCTAGAGTATAAGAACAATATTATTTTCTGGGTGTTAATTTTGTACCCTGAAACTTTACTAAATTTACTACTTCTAGTAGTGTTTTGATGGAGCCTTCAGGTTTTTCTATGTGTATGTATCATGTCATCTGAAAACAGTGACAGTTTAATTTTTTCCTTATCAATACGAATGCCTCCTTTCTTTTCTTGTCTGACTGCTGTGCCTAGGACTTCCAGTGCTATGTTGATTAAAAGTGATGAGAGTGGACATTCTTGTCTTGTTTCTGACCTTAGAGGAAAAGATCTCAGTTTTTCACCAGTAAGTAGGATGTTAGCTGTTCTGGGAAAACTGGACAGCAACATGCAAAAGAGTGAAACTGGAAAACAAACAAACAAAATTAAAATTAAAAAAGAATGAAACTGGACACTTTCTTACACCATATGCAAAAATAAATTCAAAATGGATTAAAGACCTAAACATGAGACTTGAAACCATAAAAATCCTAGAAGGTAATATAGACAGTAATTTCTCTGACATTGACTGTAGCAACATTTTTCTAGCTATATCTTGTAAGGGGAACAAAAGCAGAATTAAACTATTAAATTACACTAAAATAAAAAAGCTTTTGCACAGCAAAAAACAAAAACAAAAACAAACCATCAACAAAACAAAAAGGCAACCTAATGAATGGGAGAAGATACCTGCAAATGATATATCTGATAAAGGGTTAGTATCTAAAATATATAAAGAACTTATACAACTCAACACCAAAAAAACAATCCTATTAAAAAATGGGCAGAGAGGGGCACCTGGGTGGCTCAGTTGGTTGGGTGTCCAACTTCGGCTCAGGTCATGATCTCTTTGTGAGTTCGAGCCCCGCATCGGGCTCTGTGCTGGCAGCTCAGAGCCTGGAGCCTGCTTCAGAGTCTGTGTCTCCCTCTCTTTCTACCCCTCCCCCACTCATGCTCAAAATGAATAAATATTTAAAAAATTTTAAAAAATGGGCAGAGAACATGAATAGACATTTTCCCAAAGGAGACATCCAGATGGCCCCCAACAGACACGTGAAAAGATGCTCAACATCATTAATCATCAGGGAAATTCAAATCAAAATCACAATGAGATATCGCCTCACATCTGTTAGAATGGCAGTTATAAGAAAGAACGAGTTTTGGTGAGGATGTGGAGGAAAGATAACCCTCGTGTACTATTGGCGGAAATGGAAATTGGTGCAGCTACTGTGGAAAACAGTATGGAAGTTCCTCAAATAAAGTAAAATAGAACTACCACATAATCCAGGAATTTCACTTCTGGGTATTTATCCAAAGAAAACAAAACCATGAATTCAAAAAGATATATGCAAATGAATACACAAACAAACAAAAAGCAGAATTGGATACATAAATACAGAGAAAAACTGATGGTTACCAACCCGGTAGGGTGGGGGGCTGGGCAAAATGGGTAAAGGGGAGGGGGAGATACAGGCTTCCAGTTCTGGAATGAATAAATCCCAAGAATAAAGGGCACAGCATAGGGAATACAGCCAGTGGTATTGTAATAGTGTTGTTGGTGACAGATTGTAGCTACACTTGTGATGAGCTCAGCATAATGCATACACTTGTTGGATCACTATGTTGTACACCTGAGAGCAATGTAATATTGTGTGTCGACTATACTGAAATCAAAAAAGAAAAAAGATTAAAACAAAAATAACAATATAAAAGCAATTTAATCATTAAAAATTTTAAAAAGATATATGCCTCCCCATGTGCATTGCAACACTATAATAGACAGCGTATGGAAACAATCTAAGTGTCTAATGATAAATGAACGGATAAAAAATATGGCATATATAATGAAATACTATTCAGCCATTAAAAAGAATGAAATCTTGCCATTTGCAACAACATGGATGGACCTTCAGAGCATTATCCTTTTATTTTATTTTATTTTAATTTAATTTTAGTAAGTTCTTTGCTCAATATGGGGCTTGAACTCATGACCCTGAGATCAAAAGTCACATGCTCTACTGACTGAGCCAGCCAGGTGCCCCCAAAGCATTATTCTAAGTGAAATAAGTCAAACAGGGAAAGACAAATACCACATGATCTCACTTATATGTGGAATCTTAAAAAAGCTGAAAACTAAAACCAAGCACATAGATACGGAGAACAGACTGACAGCTGCCGGTGGTAGGGATTGTGAAGTGGATGAATGGGTAAAAGGAATCCAAAGGTACAAACTTCCAGTTATAAAATAAAACTGAAAGAATTTATCACAAATAAGCCAGCACTGCAAGGGATCCTGAGGGGCATTCTATGAAGGCAAGGTTGCAAAGAACACAGACTGCCAGGGACAGCCTTACAAACATGAAACTTACAGATAATACAGTGACTGTAAGCCCATATTTTTCAATATTAACACTGAATGTAAATGGACTAAGTGCGCCAATCAAAAGACACAGGATAACAGAATGGATTAAAAAACAAGACCCATCTATTTGCTGTCTTCAGTTATAAAATAAATAAGTCCTGGGGATGTAATATCCACCATGGTAATTATAGTTAATGATACTGTATTGCATATTTGAACGTTTCTAGGAGAGCAAATCTCCAAAGTCCTTAGCACAAGGTGGGGCGCCTGGGGGGCTCAGTCAGTTGGGCATCTGATTTCGGCTCAGGTCATGGTCTCATGGTTTGTGGGTTTGAGCCCCATGTCAGGCTCAGGGCTGACAGCTCGAAGGCTGGGGCTTGCTTCGCGTTCTATGTCTCCCTCTCTCTCTGCCCCTCCCTGCTTGTGCTCTGTCTTTCTCTCTCTCTCTCAAAAATAATAAACATTAAAATTTTTTTTAAGTTCCTAGCACAAGGAAAAAAAATTTTTTTCTAACAATGTATGGTGACAGATGTTAGCTAGATTTTCTGGTGATCATTTCACGGTATATAAAAATATTGAATCATTATGTTATACACCTGAAACTAATATAATGTCATATGTCAATTATACCTCAATTAAAAAATAGCTTAGCTTTGGGGGTGCCTGGGTGGCTCAGCTGGTTAAGTGTGCGACTTTGGCTCAGGTCATGATCTTGCAGTTAGTGGGTTCAAGCCTCTCATCGGGCTCTGTGCTGACAGCTAGGAGCCTGCAGCCTGCTTCAGATTCTGTGTCTCCATCTCTCTCTGTCCCTCCCCCACTTCCTCTCTTTCTCTCTCTCTCTCTCTCTCTCTCTATCAGCTTGGGAACCTCCCTAACACTGTCTCATAACACCAAGGGCAAGTTGAGTTTACAATCAGTGGAGGGAGGCTGCCAGAGTGAACGAGCAGAGCTCTTAGGTGTTACAGCAAGGAAAATTCCCACAAAACCCTTATATGATCCCATGGAGAAATATATTTTTTTTTTGAGAGAGAGAGAGAGGGTGCAAGTGAGGGAGGGGCAGAGAAGGGAGGGAGAGGGAGAGGGAGAGAGAGAGAGAGAGAGACAGAGAGAGAGAGAGAGAGAGAGAGAATCCCACGAGGGGCAGAGAGAGAAGCGGGACTCACCCAAAGCGGGGATCATATTCATCCAAACAGGGGCTCGTGTTCATCCATACGGTGCTCAAGCTCACCTGAAGTGAGGTTTGTGCTCACCTGATGCAGGACTTGAACTCACAGACTATGAGATCATGACCTGAGCCAAAGTCAGATGCTTGACCGACTGAGCCACCAAGGCGCCCAATCCCATGGAAAAATGGCTCTCCGCATGGGAGTGTCTCCACCCAAATCCACAACTACTTTCCACCCAAATCCACAACTACTTGCTTAGAGGTATTATAACATTTGCTGGGCCTACCAAGACCATTAATAAGGCTGCAGAAATATTTGAGTGAAACTGTCACCCAACGTTACTCTTCTGGGGGAATCCTTTAAAAATGTACAGACCCCACAATAGAGGAGATAGAAACAATCATCAAAAGGTTAGAGGCAAGCCTAACCTGGGAGGGAATTTACTGGTGTAGTCACATCACCTTCTTCCATCGGGGCAATTTCTCAGTCTGCTCTAGAAAAATTACCTCTAGAACAGAAGTGATGGAGCAGGTGGTCTTCTACTGCAACACAGCAAAGTCATGATAAAAAGAAACAGAAATTGGCCAAGTGTATAATACAATTAATGTCTATTGTGAAAAAAATATTTAACATTTATTTATTTTTGAGAGACAGAGAGACAGAGTATGAGCAGGGGAGGGCCAGAGAGAGAAGGAGACACAGAATCTGAAGCAGGCTCCAGGCTCCGAGCTGTCAGTACAGAGCCCAAAGTGGGGCTCGAACCCATGAACCGTGAGATCATGACCTGAGCCGAGGTCAGACACTTCACTGACTCAGCCACCAAGGCACCTCCAATTAATGTCTATTTGAGAAATAATTTAATCCCCTGTGAGGATCCTATATGGGAGCCCCCCATAGGTCAAGATATAATTTGGTGTGTGGCTAAATTAACTTTTTTTTCAAACTGGTGAGAGCAACTGCAAAGCTTATCCCACACACCGGAGTTACACTAATGCTATTTAGTATTGGCGATCAGCAGGTAACTCAAGCAATGGTGCACATTTATCAGAAAAAGGAGGAAAATACAATCTACCCACCAAACCCAGCCTGCATAGAGCCTTAGCCACAGCCATCCACAAGATGGCCCATTTAACTGCATGCTGCGCTGGCTTCTGCCAACCTGATTTTAGTACACATAACATAGTAACTACCTGGCGAAGCTCCTCCATAAACCTCATTTGTCAAGGTAAGCCTATTCCTGTAACCATCAACGTCCAACGACAATACCCAGAGGCTAACCTCACACAAATATGTGGCCAACTGTGGGCTGTGTCCATAACCAATTTAGGGGCTACAGTGTTAGATAGCCACGTAGCCCTAAATGGCTTATTTGTTGCTTGGTGAGATGGAGTGGGGGGTTCTGTGTACTTACCAACTCAACTTTCTGTATGCAGGTAGATAACACTTGCCAAGTTTCACTAACAGGGATATGCACCATAGGGCAACAATATCACTCTGTTGACTAAACGGATTGAAGAAATAAAAATGTTTTCTGATTCCCCTAGATTTCCCCCACTAAATTGACTGGCTGTGAAGGGGCTTTGAAGTTTTAGTTTGTGCCTTCATAGAATTCTGGGTCTTAAGGATACTTTATGCTGCCCTCAAACTCAGGTGTTAAGAAATAAGTTACAACTTTAGTTATAAAACAAGATTGGGACAGAGGATGGGTTGTTATATAAATGAGCCAAAGACAGTCCCTGTATATTGGACCTATGGTGTTCACTTCTTTACAACAGGTCAGTACGATTAGCTGGAAAATCACTAGTGCCAAATTTTTACATATCCATGTGTTTTTAAATTTTTTTAGTTTATTTATTTATTTTGAGAGAATGAGAGGCAGAGAGGGAGACAGAGAGGGAGGCAGAGAGAGAGAGAGAGAGAGAGAGAGAATCCCAAGCATGCTCCACTCTGTCAGCGCAGAGCCTGACGTGGGGCTTGAACCCACGAAATCAAGAGTTGGACGCTTAACTGACTGGGCCACCCAGGCGCCCTTCCATGTGTTTCAAATATGGTCCCAATAAGCAGATTTTTAGCCATTTAGAGCCTTCCTGCTTTGTATACCCCACAAAACCGCAGGCAAAATTTGCTAGCCATAGATAAGATAAACCCCAGGTCTATAAAAGATCCCAAACCCTTGCTGCCCGCCTGAGCTCTTTAACAAAGAGAGTCCCCATCACGACACCTAACTCCTCTCTCAGATATCCCTTGCTTGGGAGTTCCCTGGTCTTTCTCCCCTTCAGAACGATGCAGCCCCTGGAAGGTATCTTGTTGTGAGAGAAATCTCCTTGCATACATCCTGTCAAAGCATCCTTTCAAAGCTGGTTATATGCTACTGCCTGTTGTGGCCACATCTTTTTCCTTGATCAGCCCTGAAATCCCTTGAACTCATTATAAACATCCAATAAACCAATTATTGAAAATCGCCCTATTAATAGAAGACAAAAACCACGTGACCACCATCCCCACAGACACAGAAAAAGCATTTATCAAATTTCAACATCCCTTTCCTTTGTAAAAGCCTCAATGAACTGGGAATACAGGAAATTTTCCTCAGTCTTATAAACTGTGACTTCCACGGCTGATATTAATTAATTAATTAATAATAGCTGATATTATACCTGCTGGTGAAAGAATGTTTTCACCTGAAGATTAGAAAAAGGCAGGAATATCCATTCTCCCCACTTCCACTCAACATTGCATTGGAGATTCCAACCAACGCAATAAGGCAAGGAAAGATGTTAAAGGCATACATATTAGAAAAGAAGAAAATTGTTTTTATTCACAGACATGATCTTTTTGTGGAAAATCCTCAGTTACCTACAATAAGAAAAAATCTATTAGAATAAGTGAGTCTAGCAGGGTCATAGGATAACAGATCAGTATACAAAATCCATGATATTGTATACATTAGCAACAATTTAAGAAGGAAATTAAGAAAAGTCATTCTATTTATAATAGAATGAAAAAGAATATTTAGGAATAAATTTGATAAAAGAAATGCAAGACCTATACACTGAAAAATACAACACATTACTAATTAAATAAGATCTTCAAAAAATGGAGAGATACACTATGCTCATGGATTGGAAGACTCACTATTTTTAACATGTCAATTCTCCCCAAATTGATTTATAGATTCAGTGTAATCCCTATGAAAATCCCTGCAGGGTTTGTGTTTTTGTTTTGTTTTGTTTTGTTTTTAGAAACTGACGAATGGATTATGAAATTTATATGGAAATGCGAAGAGCATAGAATAGGCAAAATAATTTTAAAAAAGAATAAAGTTGAAGTACTTACACTACCTGATTCCAAAGCTTAATATAAAGCTACAATAACCAAGACAATATTTTTAGCATAAGGATAGATATATAGCTTGAGGGAACAGAATGGAATCAAGAAATAAATGCTTACATTTTTGGTCATCTGATTTTTGACAAAGGTACCACGGCAATTCAATGGTGAAAGAATGGTCTTTTCAACAAATGGTCCTGAAACAACTGCATGACCATATGCAAAACAAAACACAAAAAATGAATTTAGACTCTTATGTCTCACCATGCATATCTTAAAATGAATTACAGACCTCAATATAAAGACTAACATGGAAAAAGCTTGAAAAGAAACCTAGGAGAAAATCTTTGTGACCTTGGCTTACACAAATATCTTTTAGATGTGATTTGAAGTGCGCAATCCATGCAAAATGATGAACTGGACTCCACTGAAATTAAAACGTTGTTGCTTCAAATAACATGAAAGGACCAGCCACAGACTGTGAGGAAATATTTGTAAATCATATATTGCATAAAGAATTATATCTTGAATATACAAAAAACCTTAAAATGCAATGACAAACAACCAAATAAAGGATGGGGAAATGGGGGCACTTGGGTGGCTCAGTCGGTTGGGCATCTGACTTCAGCTCAGGTCACGATCTCACAGTTTGTGGGTTCAAGCCTGTGTCTCCCTCTCTCTCTGACCCTCCCCTGCTTGTACTCTGTCTGTCTCTCTCTCTCTCAAAAATAAACATTTTTAAAAAATTAAAAAAAAGAATGGGGAAATGAATAGACATTTCACCAACAAAGACATATAAATGATTAATAAGTATATGAGAAGATGTTCATCATTAGGGAAATGCAAATTAAAGTCACAATTGAGATACCATTTTATATCCTACACTTAAAATGACTTGGCCATGCCAAATGTTGGCAAGGATATAGAACAACTGGAACTCTCATAATTGATGTTGGGGAATGTAAAATGGTGCAGCCACTTTGGAAAATAATTTGCCAGTTTCTCGAAAAATTAAACATACTTCCTATACAACCAACCAATTTACTACTAGATATTTGTCCAAGGGAAATATGTGTTTCCATAAATAGCAGCAGTGGAAGTTCATAGCAGCATTATTCATAATAGAATAGAATTCAAAATTGGAAACATTCTAAATGTTCATCTACCGGTGAATGTATAATATGGTATATCCATACAATGAAACGCTACTCAGAAATAAAAAAGTACTACTTATGCATGTAACAACATGATTGAACCTCAAAAGACTTTGCTAAGTAAAAGAAGCCAGACGAGAGAGAGAGAGAGAGAGAGAGAGAGAGAGAGAGAGAGAGTGTTGTATGATTCGATTCACATAAAATTCTGAGAAAAGATAAATGTATATAGAGACAGAAAGCAGATAAATCAGTGGGGCCTTGGGTTGGGGATAGGGACTGACTGCAACCAGGCATGAGGGAAATTCCTGGGATGTGGAAATGTTCTAACTGGTTTACACAAGTTTACTAAACATCGTTGAACTGAACACTTACGAAGTGAACTGTATGGTATATAAATTATAACTGCAATAAAGCTTTAAACATTTTTTTAAAAATTTCAAAAGTGTACTGTGGTCATACAAATGAATATCTTCATTCCAAAGAGATTCACATTAAAGTTTTTAAAATTGTTTTAAATATTTATTTTTGAGAGAGAGAGAGAGAGAGAGAGATAGAGAGAGAGAGAGCATGGGAGAGGCAGAGAGTGAGGGAGACACAGAATCCAAAGCAGGTTCCAGGTTCTGATATGTCAGCACACAACCTGATGTGGGGGCTCGAACCCATGAACTGTGAGATCATGACATGAGCCAAAGTCTGATGCTTAACCAACTGAGCCACCCGGGCACTCCCCACACTGAAGTTTTTAAGGGTAGTTATGTCTGGAACTTACTATCAAATGTTTAAAAAGCCAATAATCTAGAGATTAAGAGAGAAAAAATAAAGGAGATGGGCAAAAAGTAATAAATTGGTGAATGTGGATAAAGGTTATATTGGATTTTTCTATACTATTCTTGCAATTTTTCTGTAGGTTTGAAATACTTCTCTTAGAAAGTTAAAGAAATTGATTGAAAATCATGTATTTTTCATGGAATCTTTTTGTAAGACACAATTTCTCCATCTATGAAATCAGGGAATTCAGGACATCAGTCTGTGCTCAATCTCCACTTCACCCTGTGTTGTTTAATAGGATCTGAAGAGATAGAGTGGGCGAAGGTAGATTTTAGAAAGCTGCTTTGATAAAACATTCTATGAAAGCTCTTGCACATTCCCATATGGGGAATCGAACCCGGGCAGCTTAGGTGAAAAACAAGAATCCTACCTGCTAGACCAAGTTTGGCCTAAGTCCAACCTGCCACCTGGGTATGGCCTGTGAGCCAAGAATGCTTTCCCATTTTAAAGTGATTGGAAAAAAAGTAAAAAAAGATTTTGTGACATGTGAAAACGTTGCAAAATTCAAATTTTAATGTCCATAAATAAAGTTTTATTAGAACACAGCCGTGCCCATTTGTTTACAGATGGTCTACGACTGTTTTCCCATTAACAGTAGAGTTGAATAGTTGTGACAAAGACCATATATGGCCCACAAAGTCTAAAGCTATTTACTACCTAGCCCTTCATAGAAAAAGTCTGCTGGGGCGCCTGGGTGGCTCAGTTGGTTAGGCGGCCGACTTCGGCTCAGGTCATGATCTCACGGTCTGTGAGTTCGAGCCCCGCGTCGGGCTCTGTGCTGACAGCTCAAAGCCTTGAGCCTGCTTCGGATTCAGTGTCTCCCTCTCTCTATGCCCTTCCCCTGCTCATACTCTGTCTCTATGTCTCTCAAAAATAAATAAAAAAATTCAAAAAAATTTCAGAAAAAGTCTGCTGATTCCTATGATAGACCACATGAAACATACAGTTTCTTTCGATTGGTTCGCAGCTGGGTACAATTTTGTCCCCCAGGTGTCATTTGGCAAGGCCTAAAGGTTTTTTTTGGTTCTCACAACTGGGAGGGATGCTACTCCATCCAGTGGGAGGCTAGGGATGCTGGCAAACATCCTAGAATGCAGAGGTCAGCCCTCACAACAAAGAGTGATCCAGACCCAAATGTCAATAGTTGAAAACCCTGGTCCAGAGAACAGAGAAAATGACATGTTTAAGGCTGGATACTATGGCCTCACCCTGAATAAACTAAACACTTTACTCCTACCCTCAATTCCACTTCTATGTCCAGTCTCTACATCCCCACCCTACATGTCACTATAGCCTGCCTCCCTGAAAGGTATGTTCCCAGCAGACTCTGCATACAGCCCTCACAATTCGTCATCAGCCTCCTTAACCTCCCATCCTTGCTGCCATGCTCTGCAGTCGTCTGTGATCTCATCTAATTCCATACAGCGCCACTCTTCCATCTCTACTGAGCAGGCTGTTTCAGTTCAGGCCCACCCACCCCTCCCCGAGCTATCTGGCTGGCTAGCTCTCTTGCTTCTGCATCATTCTCAAGGCCCAGGCCAGGAGGATCTCAGTGGCAAGCCCATTCCCAGGGCTGGGAAGGGCAGAAGCCTGCACCTCACACCATCTTCACTGACCCACTTCCAACTTTTGTCTTGGGGGACATTGTGTGCTTAGGGCAGAGCTGTCTGAGTCAGGGGTAAGTATTTAGGGTTCTGTTCACTTCTGTTCTTACTCTCCACTCAGAACACTGGGGCTGAAAGTTCAATGGGAGATTGTGTCGTAGAGAGAGAGAGAGAGAGAAAGAAAGAGAGAAGGGTGGTAGGCAGAGTGGGGGCGAGAGAGGGAGAGAAAGCAAGCATGCTGCAACAATGGTCTAGCTATTATGTCTGGCTTTAGGGATACAGTCACCCATATGAATCCTACCTCCGATGCTTGTGATATGTAGATACTTGAACACCTTATCCCTAGGCCTCTCTGTGATTCAATTTTCTAATTTTTGAGAAGGGAAGGGTGATTATACACACCATGTGGGATGGTTGTGAGGATGATATATATTAAGGATTATTATTACTGTAACATGGTAATGAGCAGAGTATTCAGAACTGGGCTGTAAGCATCCTGAGGAGCTTGAGGGATTTTCCAGGAAGAGAATGGGGAATTCTGACTGGGGGGATGGGGATAGGCACGTGGTAACAGAAATACTACTACTAACAATAGCCAACACTCATACAGTCTTTACTATATACCATGCCTCTATGCTAGGGACTTTCTACCAATAAGCTTGTTTAATCCTCCCAAAAGCCCTGTGAGGTAAATATCTCTATTTCACATGTCAAATGGTTTAGTCACTGGAGCAATCTCCCAGCTTTCAGAACCTGAGAAGTAAAAGCTCTGAATGGAAAATACCAAACTGAAATACCCGAGTGCACAGGGAAGCCATCCTCACCCACAGAGACCAGTTGGCTGTAGCTGTCCAGCATCAGGCTCCTGACAAAGGTCCAGCTTCCTCCAGCTGGAGGGACATCCACAGCCATGTCCTCAGATGGCATGGCTTATAACCACACATTCCTGTCCACACCAGTGGGGATTTCTCATTGCTTTCCTAGTCATATTGCTCTGTAGAGAGTTATGTAGGAATCCCACCCTAAATCCAGTCTGTGTTACACCTTGGGGAGAAACAGAAATCAGAGAGGAAATGATGCCTCCAGATATGAAGCACTGACAAGGACACACAGTATCACTTCTGTGGGCATTCCTACCAGAGATGCATGATCTGAATCAAACCAAGAGAAAACATGAGACCGATCCAGATAGAGGGCCATTCTAAAAGCACATAACCTTCAAAAGCATTGAGGTCATGCAAATCAAGTGTATTAGTCTGCTTAGACTGCTGTGACTATGTACTGCAGGCTGGGTGGCTTCAACAAAAATTTATTTCCTCACAGTTCCAGAGGCCAGATGTCCAAGATGAAGATGTCACCAGGTTTGGTTTCTCCTGAGGCCTCTCTCCTTAGCTTGTAGATGGCCACTTTCTCCCTGTGTCTTCACATGATCTCTCTTCTGTGTGTATCTGTGTCCTAATTTCCTCTTCTTATAAGGACACTGGTCAGATTGGATTAGGGTACATCCATATGAACTTTTTTAATCTTAATTACCTCTTTTTTTTTTTTTTTTACTTTGTTAAATGTTTATTTAGTTTTGAAGGAGAGAGAGACAAAGCATGAATGAGTGAGGGGCAGAGAGAGAGGGAGACACAGAATCAGAAGCAGGCTCCAGGCTCTGAGCTGTCAGCATAAGAGCCCAACACAGGGTTCGAACTAAGGTGAAGTCAGCCACCTAACCAAATGAGCCACCCAGGTGCCCCTAATCTTAATTACCTTTTTAAAGGCATCATCTGCAAATACCCAGTCACATTCTGAGGCACTGGGGGTTAGTACTCCAATATTTGAATTTGGCAGGGGATGGGGGGAGGGCGAAAACAATTCAGCCCATAACATCAAGGAAAGACTTAAGGAACTCTTCCAAATTAAAGGAAACCAAAGAGACATGATCACTAATCCAATGTGTGGTCTAAATTGGATCCTGGACAAGAACTGGTAAAAACAAATGTGACCAATGGATGATATAACACAGTTGTATCAATGTTAAATTTCCTGATTTTAAGAACTACTACACTGTTGGCAGCTGTTATGACTGAAGGTTTGTGTCTCTCCTTAAATTCATATGTTGAAGCCTCAACACCCAGTGTGGCTGTATTTGGTGATAAGGTCTCTGAAGAAGTAATTTGGGTAAAATGAGGTCATAGGGTGGGGCCCTGACTGGTAGGATTGTGTCCTTATGAGAAGACACCCTCTCCCCTGATGCCCATGCCCCAAAGAAAGGCCACGTGAGGACACAATGAGAAGGTGGTTATCTACAAGTCAGGAAGAGAGCCCTCATCAGAAACTGAATCAACTAGAACCTTGATCTTGCACTTCCAGACTCCAGAACTGTAAGAAAATAAATTTCTGTTGCTTAAGCCACCCGATCTATGGTATTCAGTTATGGCGGCCTGAGCTAAGACAGTGGTTTATATACAGAACATACTTGTCCTTAGGAAATACACACTGAAACATTTAAGGGCAAGGAGGCATCACGTTTGAAACTTATTCTCAAATGGTTTGGAAAAAATACATACATATGTATATAAATGTGTATATATATAGAGAGAGAGAAGGAGAGAGGGAGAATCTTAAAGCAAATGTGATAAAATAGTAAATTGTTGAATATGGTTGAATGGCATGTAGGAATTCTCTGTAATGTTTATGGAAATTATCTCTAAGTTTGAACTTATTTGTAAATAAAAGGTTATAAAATAACTGGTCTTGTTAGCTCCTTTGGGGTGTGGGATCATTAGGAACTAGAGCAGTATTTTCTTAATGTTTATTTATTTTTGAGAGAGAGAGAGCACAAGGGAGGGACAGAGAAAGGGAGACAGAGGATCTGAAGCAGGCTCTGTGATGATAGCAGACAGCCCGATGTGGGGCTTGAACTCATGAAACAGGAGATCATGACCTGAGCTAAAGTCGGATGCTTAACCGACTGAGCCATGCAGGCGTCCTGAGAAGTATTTTAGAACTATATTTATGGAATCTTTCCAATCTGGCTAGGCTCTCTTTAACGATCTCTTTACTTGGGCACAATATTGTTCCCCTGCTCCTACACTTTGAACGACCGACCCTGTCTTATTTCACTGTCTCTGCAGTCCTGTGTCTACAAGACAAGCAGCTTACCATCATTCTAAAGATGAAGCTGTTGCAGCCGAGTGGGTGGCTTGGGTCATATTCACTAACTACCTCAGCCTGCTAGAAGGCTACTGCACTGACATTCATCCAGGGCACTATAAAGCATTTCCCTGTTCCCAAAGGCACATGGAGATACCTCTCTCTGCTTTGTGTGAGAGAGAGCACAAGTCCCTAACAATGCTCACCCAGAACATGACAATGACTCAATACTTCCTCTTACCAACTCCTCCCTCCATCTCACCCAAGCAAAAAGGCCATCGCCCTGACCCTAGACCCCACACATTGTCTCCTTTCCACAGGGAGGCAGAGCCCAAAGTCTTCAACACACTGGCAGTCTGGCAGAACTACCTGGGAAGACAGAACATGCTTAGTATTCCTCTGGAAGAGCACAGCTGGCCCCCAACAGCAGACTTCCACCTGGCCTGCATGTCGCTGTCAAGCCTCTCTCTGCCACTGAGGGTGGAGGAGCACCCTCTTCTGTTCCCTTCACTCAGTGGGCTTCTTGGGGCCCATTCCCTGACAGGTCATCCAGCCCTGCCCCCACCGTCTAGGAAACTTCTGCCCACACCCTCTTGGAAGAGTGACCCCCAGCCAGCACTGGAGCTTCAGCCCTTCCTTCCCCACTACCATTTCTGTCCACATGCAATGGAATTCACTTCTTTAGATTGCGGCTGAGATCCCCACTCCCTGGGCCCTTTCTGCACCTTCTCAACTGCAGCGAGTCCCTCACTTCCTCAGGACCTCACCCTGAGCAGCACCCAGGTGTCAGATGCATAGTACTTTCTTTGGAAAAGCTGTTGTGCATTGGCTCTTGGAGTCATTTCTCAGTCAGCAAAGTGCTGGATCCTCTGTTAGGGACTAGAGCTCAACCTCTGTCCCTGGGGGATTGAGAGGCTGCACTGCAAGAGACCTTGTGTGAAACAGTTCCCCAGTGTATCAGGAGCCAGTTCCAGCCACCACCCTGCCAATGGGACCTCTGTTCTTCCCCCTGGTGACCTGGAACCCAGTAAGTCTCACCATGCAGCAGATGGGGCTAGTGCTTTGGGAGGCAGCAGTGTGCCCTTTTACCCTCTACCCACAGAGGGCCACCAACCACCCTGGACTCTTATGGGAAGGAAAATGAGCCACTGTCTGGGCCGAAGCACTCTGAGGTCTCTTCATTACAGTAGTTCCATTTCCACCCTAATTCCTCCCCCATCTCAGTGCTAGCAGCCTTGGGCCACAATATCCTCCCAGCCAGAGCCCAGCTTTTGTCTTCTTGGCTCCACATTGCATAAAAACCACCACTTATGGGGGTGTCCTCCAGATAGATTTTTTTAATGTTTGCTTTTTATTTTTGAGAGAGAGAGAGAGAGTGCACATGTGTGAGCAGGGTAGGGGCAGAGAGGGAGACAGAGAATCAGAAAGTGGGCTCCAGGCCGACAGCAGAGAGCCCGATGTGGGGCTCGAACTCATGAACTACGAGATCACGGCCTGAGCTGAAGTCGGATGCTTACCCGACTGAGCCACCCAGGTGTCCCCTTCAGATAGATTCTAAAGCTCCTCCAGAGCAGACTCCATTTTATAGTACTCCATACTCTTCACTTAGCATAATCCCGGCAAACTATAAGTGTGCAAAGATTTGGGTTTCTGAATGTGTGGAAGGAAGAAGAAATTTTCCTACCTGGGCCTGAAAAATTTCTCGTTACTTTACCTAATTTCTGTGGCCGCTTTCCATACCTCATCTTACGAGTTCTGTGATTCCTAACAAGTTAGGACAGATATATGCATATTCTCCCTTCAATGACTCTCCAGTATATTCCAAGTAAGATTCCAACCCCTGTGAAGGGGCCCCACCCTGGGTTTCCTGTCTTTAAGTCTCATGAATCATCTTATACGGGGCTTCATGCTGCAAGCACATCCCACACTCACGTCTTCTTGCTCTTGTCCTAAGAAGTCTCCTTCCTGGAATTTCACATCTCCAAAGTTAGTCTACTACATCTCCCCATTCTTTCGGAATTAGCCCAAAATAACACGATCTGAACTCCGTGACACTAGGTCATCTTTATCTAGGTCACACATTGATCATATTCTGCTTTAAATCATTTTTTTTTAACCTGGTCTCCCCTGTGAAACCCAAAAATCCATTTTTCTCAGAACGCTGGCCAGTGGGTTGCGTGTTCTTCTTAAAGGGCTTGGAACAATAGCCAATGTCTAATGATCAACCATTAGAGGAAGACACAGTGCCATGGAAGTTACATACTTGTTGTCATTTAACCTCACAGCTCCTCTATGAGGTTGGCAGCAGGCCTGACTTACGGGGGAAATCGGGGACGGCCAGAGGGTCTGGGTAAGAGCCACCAACTGGATGATGAAGGAACTGGGATCTACCCCCAGGCAGCCTGCCTCCTTGACTTTAACCACTGTCCTATACCCAATGGATCAATAACCTTTGCTGCAGCCACTCTGCCCAGCACAGCAAAGACTTAATTTTAGGCAGAGGCTCTTCTGGGTCCCTCTGGCCGTGTTAACCACACTGGCATAGAGAAAGGCAGTCTCTTTTAAGTGAAAGCTTCAGTGATTTTTCCTTGGTATAGTAGCCTTGTACAGAAATGTCCATTTTCTAGCCGAGAACCAGACTGGCCTAGGTAAAGAAGAGCAGGAATGCTGTCGCTCTGGCCTGTCCCACATCAAGATGCCAGGGGGAGGGGAGGGAGAGCAGGCAATGTAAGACTCTGACCCAGTGAAAGGAAATATGGAGCTCCCTGTCTGTACATAGCGTGAGACGAAGTTGGTGCTGAACAGACGAAAAGTTACTACTTGTGTACTTTGAACAGTTCTGATGTGTAGCTAAAAAAAAAAATCTTGCTCTTTTTCTTTTTGCTTTTTTGTATAAGTGGGATAGGTATTGTTGGGCCCCCTTTTTAAAAAAATTCTTTTAACATTTATTTATTTTTGAGAGACACAGAGACAGAGTATGAGCAGGGGAAGGGCAGAGAGAGAGGGAGACACAGAATCTGAAGCAGGCTCCAGGCTCTGAGCCTTCAGCACAGAGCCCAACGCGGGGCTTGAACTCACAGACTGTGAGATCATGACCTGAGCCGAAGTCGGCTGCCCAACCGACTGAGCCACCCAGGCGCCCCTTGTTGGGCCCCCCTTTAAGAGCTACTGCACCAGCCCCCACCTATGGCTAGTGTTAGCTGTGAAGGGTGTATCTGGTACTGAGGGTATGCCCTTGGTTTCTGTCTCTGTCAAGCCTATATTACACTAGAAACATGATTTTGGGTATAAAATTTTTAAATAAGGGGCACCTGGGTGGCTCAGTTGGTTGGGCATCCGACTTCAGCTCAGGTCATGATCTCACAGCTCTTGAGTTCAAGCCCCACGTCAGGCTCTGTGCCGACAGCTCAGAGCCTGGAGACTGCTTTGAATTCTGTATCTCCTTTCTCTGCCCCTTCCCCGCTAGTGCCCTGTCTCTCTCTCCTTCAAAAAATAAACATTAAAAAATTTTTAAATAACTTCCCCATACATTTGACCGAAGTAATCATTGCTCACTCTCTAGAACAAATAGAATAAAATGTGAGATTCCCATTTGTAAAGAGTACTTGATTTCTGTTTGGAGTCCATATGTGATGGGATTTGGCTCCTCACACCCTAGGACCTTTGGGGTTTAACTTAGGAAGGACAATTCCCTGGTGTGGAGAGGCAGCTGAACTCTGTCTCCTGAAATGTGCTTTCCCTCATTGGGGTTCTCCTGCTTTAATAATCTCTGCCACAACCAAAAAATATGTTTTTTGAAATAAACGAGGATGGAAGAATCCAGTTACCTTTGAAACTGTTCTCATTTCCATACCACCAAATTGACTGGAGGTCAGCATGTCTCAACCGTACGCACATTCCACAAGCAAACAGAACTCTGTATGGCCACCCCCAGGCCTGATACCAAAAGATACCAAAATAAAAGCAAAAATAAACAAATAGAACTACATCACACTAAAAAGCTTCTGCACAGCAAAGGAAACTATCAACAAAATGAAAAGGCAACCTACGGAATGGGAGAAAATGTTTGCACATCATGAATTTGATAAGGGGCTAATATCCAAAATACATAAAGAATTCATATTTGGAAGATGCTAAAAGAGTAGGTCTTAAAAGTTGTCATCACAAGAGAAAGAATTTTTTGTCACTACGTATGGTAACAGATGTTAACTAGACTTACTGCGATCATTTGGCAATGTATGCAAACATCACATCATTATGTTGTATACCTGCAACTAATACAATGTCATGTCAATTATACCACAAGTAAGAAAAAAAGGTCAATCTGCAGTAGAATGGATAAAGGATCTGTGGTACATCTAGAGAATTGAATACTAGAAAGTAATGAGAATGAACGACAGGTAGATCCAATTATGTGGGTGACTCTCCTAAGATAATGATGGCTGGAAGGCTGACCTAAAAGAGCACACACTATGTGATGCCATTTAGATAAAGTTCAAACACAAACACAACCAATCTACCTTGAGAGGAGTCAGGATAATGGTTATCTCTGCAGGAGCTCTTCCTGGGAGTAGCTAGGAGGGGAATTCTGGGATGCTGTTGCAAAAGGGGCAGCCCTTGACGCCAGGGAGCTGGCCTGTAACATCCTGGCCCTGGTGTTCACCTGTTGAACAGGAACGGTTTCACGGAAGGAAAACAAAGTCGGTCTATGACCAGGATGGATCAAGACAACATCTGTAATTATGTCTGACTACAAACACAAACATGAACAGTGTCCGAACCACAAAAATGATCAAACAGCCCCGTTGCTCAGCCGAGATGAGTGACTCCTGCTTTTTACTAATTACTTTGAGTCTCTCTTCATTCCTTCCACCATATAGATTTCAGATACCCCTGCTTCCTGACAGCACCCAGTCTATATCCACTTCTGGCTTCCTCAATCCTCCCCCAAATCCTGTTAAGTCTTTTATAACACCCCTTACTGGGACACCACACCGTGTGCAATCTCCTTCATTGAGTAATAAATTCAACTTGCTCAACCACGGGGGTGTCCCTGGTGGCCTTTGGCTGGCGGGCTTGGACACAGGTAATGGATAATGGTTACATGGATGTTCTCATTTGTGAAATTCGTCGGGCTATGCACTTATTATTTATGCTCTTGTATATATGAGTGCTATACTGGCAAGACCAAGAGCACAACAGGTGCTCATGGCAAGTTACCCACTGTACTGAAGCTCCCCCGACCCCCGCAAAGGAATGTGACAAACACTACACAGCTGAGTATCCATATAACAAAACTTTTTTGAACTCCTGTTATGTACCTGGGGTTTTCCTGGGTGTTTGGGGGCACAGAAATGCAGGATACACATTGCCTGTCCTCGAGGGGCTTATAGCCAGGAAGCGTGGACATGTAACAAGCTGTGGAACAGTGGTTTTGAAAGTTGCATCGTGTCCCTCAGACTGATTGGGAAAAGACATTTCCAGGTGGACCCATCACGCGAGACAGGACACAGGTGCTGGATAAACTTGGTCGGTAACTGCAAACACCTGGGAATGAGGCGTCTGGGATGGAGGGTGTAATAAGCCACAGACTGGGCCAAGGAGGAGGGTTTTGGTGGGGTTTTGTTAATGTTTACTTATTTTTGCGAGAGAGCTAGGAGAGTAGGGGCAGAGAGGCAGAGACGGAGGATCCAAAGCAGGCTCTGTGCTGACAGCAGAGACCCCGATGTGGGGCTTGAACTCATGAACCGCCAGGTCATGACCAGAGCCGAAGTTGGATGCTTAACTAAGTCACCCAGGCGCCCCAAGGATGAGCTTCTCTGCTCCCATGTTTATCAGTGGGAGCGCTGCTTGCATTTTGCGAGGGACAGTTGTGTCGGGCAGAGCTCCACCACACCCTGCAGGATGTTTTCTCTCTCTGATGCCACCTGACAAACGACTTCAGTCCTGCCCAGTGTTGTGACAACTGACATGCCTCTTCACATTTCCAAAGCAGCATAAGTACACACCACGGGGCAAGGGAGGCGCGAAACAGGCACTCCCGGGACACTGGGAATGTTCAATTTCTTGATCTCGGTGGTTACAAGGTTGTACTCACTTTCTAAAAATTCACTCAGCTGTACGCTTTCGGTAAGAAATGTGTCATTTCAGTTAAAAAATTATAGAAAAAAACTTGTGCGATGCAGCTTAAAGGAACATAACGTTTTCCATCTTAAATGAATACGTTGGGAATGTATACTAAAATTTATTAACTAAGCATCCTCAAGAAGTTACATAAAGAACAACGTGATTTCAAATAATATGAAGGAGATGAAAGTAAATGAAATTTTCTTTTACTTATTTACTTATTTCTTAGTCCTTCCCTTCCTCCTCCACTGCCTTCTCTTATAGGACTTCAGTGTGCCTCCTTCACAATATTCCTTCACCCCCTCTTCTCCAGGACCCTGTCATCCCTCCCTCCCATCCCCCACCTCCCACTCCTCTCCCATGCCTCCTCTGTCCCCTCTCGTCCACTTCCTTTCATAGAAAGGAGGCAGGTCAGACTCTGCTCTATGTCCCCCACCCAACCCTCTCCGTTGTTCCCACAGGACTTCTATGATCACTCCTTCCACCCTCCTCTTACCACTAGGGTGCCCAGGCTGGGGCTCACACTCCTGCAGGGGCGCCTCCACGAGGGCTCCCCACTGCCAACTCGTTTCTTCTCTCTGAGGACGGGGTCGTGAAGCTGATTTGGTGATCCCCAGGACAAAGCTGGAGGATCTCGGGGAAGCTCAGGCAGTTCCAGGGGATACGTGCAGAAGTTTCATTACTATTGCTTTGGGGGCTGGAGCTAAAAAATTAAATAAGAAGCAACATCATTAGTTATCATCCCTAAAGGATAGAGAGCACAGGTGTAAGGATCTCAGGGTCTTTCCTGTGGGGTATTGGTTTGTAACCTCCTCAGGAACTTCCTGAGTATAATCTGAAACTGGTCTTTGAATGCAGAAGGCAGAGAGAGACTGAAGAAAGAGGCAGCCCCACTCCAGGTCGGTAGGCGGCAGTTTTAATGAGCAAAGGGAGCTTATATATGGGGCCATGTCTTGGGTAGCAGCAGGACTAGTGGATGTCTGCACCTCCCTGCCAAAACCTAAACATTTATACAGCGGCCTCAACTAGGTTCAGTCCTATATACCATGCAGGTGTTTTCAACACCACATCCCTATCTCTAGCAATGTCCTCGGAGCAACTTCTGGGAGTGCGAAAGGCAGGTGGAACCCATATTTTAAGCACAGGGGAGGCAGTGAGGAGCCTCTGATCGTCCAGGTGCAGCTCACACGTCAGCTGGCAGTCATGTTTTTTGATGACTTACTTCAAAGTCTGATCTGAAGAGGATCTCAAGGTCGGTCAGGGATGCCATAGGGTGAGCCTATGGGTTTCAGAAGATAATCATTGGTATTAATATTGAAGGCTCCCAGTTCTGGATTATGGGGCCTGTGTGGACCTGGGGTGCCTTAGGCATCAATACAAGTCTGGAGTCAAAGGATTGGTTTAGGAACCCAGAGGACATTTATAGTGTTTTGAAGCTTTTAGCTAAAGGAATGAGTCAAGAAAAGGAAGTAACAGGTATAAATTTTAGGAAGTCTAGTGCTGCCCTATGCATCCCAGAAATTGGGAAGAAAGCACTATTAATATCATTATAGAAGGTTTGGGTATAGGAAATATGATAATGATGAGAACAAAGGCAAGAGAAATGTAGCCAAAATTAGATTTCCATACAAGTTGCAGCCCATTGATAAAGACCTGAGACATGCAGAAGGTGACATTTCTCAAGGAACTCACAACTGCCTTAATGTTAATGCTTTGCTAGAGACTAAAAGCAACCTTATCTTGACTATACGCAGACCTCTAGAATCCTATAGCTCTTCTTTAACGTGCACAAATCTCTTTCCTTACATTATCTCTACCCTCTCCCAACCCAAACTTAAAAAGTATATAATCAGGGGCGCCTGGGTGGCTCAGTCAGTTGAGCCTCTGGCTTCGGCTCAGGTTGCGATCTGGCAGTCCGTGGGTTCGAGCCCCACGTCGGGCTCTGTGCTGACAGCTCAGAGCCTGGAGCCTGCTTTAGATTCTGTGTCTCTTCTCTCTCTGTCCCTCCTCTGCTCATGCTCTGTCTCTGTCTTTCAAAAATAAAATAAATGTTTTTTAAAAAGTATATAGTCACCCCTCAAATCACAGTGCACCTCTTTCTGCCCTCGGGTCCTGTCCCAGCACCATATAATAAAGCACTTTTATGCACTGTAAAACATCTCAAGAATTCTTTCTTTCCCGTTGCATCCCAAGACCTCGCATCAATAAAAATGGAATCATTGACACAATGTTAGTGGGAGTGCTCAGTGCATCCATTTTCTGGGTCCAGGAGAGGTCAGAAAATGAAATCACAGATCTAAATGTTGGAGGTCCACACAGTGCTCTGTGGTGGGTCTGGGAGGGGCCTATGTATTGTGGCCTTACTGTAGGATGGTAGTACCAGCAGGTCTGGTTGACCTTGTAATTCATGAGGGTCTTGTTCTCCTGCTGTCCACCCAGCCAGACCACCGCCTTCACAGCCACAGAAGGAACTGCTGTATCGTCCACACAAGTCCATCCCTCGGGAAAGCACCTGCCATCCCAAGAGCACCTGGAGGGCAGAGTACTCACAAGCAAGAGGCTGCGACATATGAAGGGGCAGAGCTCAGCAGAGAGACCCAGCACCTGGAAGAACGTGTCTCACGTTGCCCTCCTCGGACTGGCAAAATGCGGATGATACTACTTAGTTGGTAACATGTTAGGAGATTGTTTTAAAAATTGAAGAAAGTAAAGCACTTAGCACAGGGCTAGCACCTAAGGCCCGCATGTTAACTGATGTTATTATTTCTGTTAGCACCTATCTCCCCCTAATTAGGATGCCCCTTTCTCACCCGAGAAAATCCATCAGTCCGTTTTAGTACCCTCAAAGCCTAGCTAGAAACACTCTGCACCAGTCACGAGGGAGCTACAGCTAACATCTTCATCTCGCCGTTGTAATCGAAGACACTGAGGCAGGAAAAGAAAAGGACAAAGTGTCCACATTTTCACGAAGCACAGAACTTCAGAGACTCAGTCTGTCCACATTTTGAGCTTCAAAAGGCTAGGGGTCGCCGCAGCCAGCCAGCACCAGTGCGTAGCTCCCGCCCCTAAACACACGCCCACAAGAAAGCCCAATTTCGGGCGGCGCTCTGGGAGCACTCCGCCCATCCAGTGGGCGTACGTACACCGTGATGGCCAGTACGTATGGAGCACTCCACTAACGCCCCACCGTCAGGATGCTCTTGAACGCCCTAGGTCTTAATACACCGCCCTCGACACAGACCATGTCCAGCATGCCTGCACACTACATACATCGTGCCACTCGCGTCACCCACACGTATACTTTGTATGCCCCGCCCGCTACGTTACACCGCCCACAGCCCCGCCTTCCCCTTAGAGCTACACTCTTGACCCGCCCAAACGTATTACGCGCTGACATCCCGCCCCATACGTAAATCAACCCACAAGTCCCGCCCACACGTAGAGCGTGACGCACGCACGGGCTGCCCAGGGGACACGTAGCACCACTTCCTGTACCCCGCCCACTATGTCACACCGCCCTGGTCCCGCCCTCCACGTAGAACGACACAAGTGTACCGCCCACACGTAGAGCGTGAAGCACGCACGGTCCGCCCCGGCATCACGTAGCACGACTTCCCGTACCCCACCCACTATGTCACACCGCCCCGGTCCCGCCCTCCACGTTGAACGACGCAAGTGTCCCGCCCACACGTAGAGCGTGACGCACGCTTCGGCCGCCCCGGCGTCACGTAGCACGACTTCCTGTACACCATCCACTATGTCAAATCGCCCCGGTCCCGCCCTCCACATAGTACGACACACATGTCCCGCCCACACGTAGAGGGTGACCAACGCAATATCCGCCCGGGCGTCAAGTAGCACGACTTCCTGTACCCCACCCACTTTGTCAAACCGCCCCGGTGTCACCCTCCACGTAGAACGACCCACATGTTCCGCCCACACGTAGAGCCAGACGCGCACACGGGCCGCCCCGGCATCAGATAGCAGGACTTCCTGTACGCCACCCACTCTGTCACGTCGCCCCGGTCCCGCCCTCCACGTAAAAGGACGCACAGGTCCCGCCCACACGTAGAACGTGTCGCACGCACGGGCCGCCCTGGCATCACGTAGCACGACTTCCTGTACGCCACCCAGTATGTCACATCGCCCCGGTCCCGCCCTCCTCGTAGAACGACTCTCATATCCCGCCCACAAGTAGAGAGTGACACCCGCACGGACCGTCCCGGAAATACGTACGACGACTTCCCGTACCGTGTCGGCCATGTGAGAAGCTCCCGCCCCGCCTCCCACGTATAGCGTCCCTCTTGCCCCCCAACACGTATAGCGTCCCCGTATTGCGCCCTCCACGTAAGACGACACACTTGCCCGCCCCCACGTAGGACGTCACCCACAGCACGTCCTCCATGCAAAACGACCCATATATGCCGCCCACACCGCACCTTCGTAGAACACCCCCCTCACCCACGTTTACGTAAACCCACATATCTCTCTCACCACGTGGACAGCGCCAGTCGCTCCGCCCATATGTGGCACGACATCCCCCATACGTCCGACCGTCCAAGCCCCGCCTTTCACGAAGTACGTCACCCACATCCCCCCTTCCAGGTAGAACGACCTACGTGTCCCGCCCAAAACGTACCCCGCGCCACTCGCTCCACCCACACATAGAAGGACTTCGCGTGCCCCGCCCACTGCGTTGACTACCCCACGGCGTGTCCCCCAAGTAGACCGTCCCTCTAGCCCCACCCCCAGGTAGAACGATCTACGCACCACGCCCACACGTGGGCGGTCTACGCCTTCCCAGCCCTTCCCACCTTTTTTTCCGGGACCCCGCCCTCACCGCGTCCCGTGCGCTCTGCCTTATGCACATACCCCGCCCTCCACGTGGAACAACCCACTCTTTGGTCACCACGTAGACCTGTCCACACGCTTCGCCCACAACGTACACCTTCCCATACACACTGCCCTTTAAGTAAAATGTCCCGCTCAGCCCGCACCTCACGTGGAATGCCCCACAAGTCTCGCCCACTGTGTAGATCGCCCTCCACGCCCCGCCCTCCATGTAGAACGTACTGCATGTCCCGCTTTCCCCATGCTCCACTTCGCTGTCTTGAAATAGTCAAAAGTAACTCAGTCTTCACTTTTGTGTGAGCAAATATACGCTGTTCGAATCAGTCCAACCTGAGTAGGGGCCCGAAGCGTAGCCTGCCGAGTCCCGAGAATAGACTCGTGCCTGAGACTCCCGCAGCTCCAGTACCGCTGAGCACTGCCTTCACCCTCTCCAGGGATGGGGCGAGCCTGAGTACAACCAAACTGACCAACGGAGAGAGGAGAAGGGCTGTGCTTTAAAATTAGACGGGATGGCAGAGGGCTCTAGATTAGTGTGCGAAGAACGGACCAATGAGGACTGAGAGCTGCGTGCGGAACCTATGCGGAGTGTGCCTGGCAAGGGGGGGGCGGGAATCAGTGGATTTCAAACTAAGGCGGAGAGGCGGGACGCACAGGTGGAATCCGAGGCAGGAGTGAAGCTAGAGTATGTGCAGGATGGGGATGTGGATGCACTCCTACCTATGTACTGGCAGGGGCATCTTAGCAGTTGGAAATACCCAGTAATAGATTAAAATAGCAAAGTGGATCATAGCAAAGTCATTGATCAGAAAGCAGTAGTAACAGAAAGAGGGCGTCTGGTATTTTACAGCTGTTGCATGACTTTGGGAGAAACAGTATTTCCCGTTAGCTTTGCAATCGTCTTTATCCGTGCGCATCACCTCAGCCCAATTACTAGCAAGGCTGCCTTTTTCTTTCTCACTCTCAGCTGGTTTTCACTCTTTCTAATGCAGACAGGGTTTTACTCTTTCCCTCTGCCATTCGGCCAAGGAGAGGCGAGGTCAACCGAGCAACATTATTCTGTGAAATTCAGGGGTTAGACATTGCCCAGCTCCCACTGATCTAAAGATGGTTTGGAGAACAGAGTCTGTAGTTGGATAAGTGTACATTCTTCACATTTCTTCAACAGCAGCTTAGTGTTTCGTCATCAGACAGGATAGTGACTGCATAGCAGCATCCAAGACTCTGGAAGCCCTACATTTGAACGCTGTAATACAGGTAAATACTACAAGAATGAGTATAGTCAGAATGTGGAGTCCACTTGTGAGTCAGGAACCCAGTTCATTCAAGTTAAACGAAAATTGCAGATCCATTTCTAATCTGAAGAACATGCAGAATCAGATGTTGGGGCGCTAGCAGAAACACCAAGTATATTGATTTCCTCGTTTCTTTCTCTGGTATCATTAGTAATGGTAAAGATCCCAGAGTCCATTGGACTATAGGTGCAACATTCTTCCACCCTGAGAGGTCAATATATCTAGAGTAGCTGTACGCTTAACCACTGTTTCTCTGATTTCATATACCTCTCGGGCAAGAAATTCTATGCCCTTAGTGACATTGTTGAGTTCTTCTGCTATTCTCTGAACAGTAGCATGTAGGATTTCCCCCCTTTTCTTTCTTCTTATAAAGTGTAGAATGAAGAGGCATTGTAGCAGAAGGCAGTCCCAAATTCCTCTTCACTAGCTAACATCTTTGAACTCAAATGAAGGTCGAGTTTCTCTCCTTGAATCAGATTATCCAAACACTCTTCCTTTCAAAAGGAAACGTAATGGACTTAAAAAGATCCTGAGGGATATCAATGACTATTCCGAAGGCAGGCATTAGTTTACCAAGATAAAAGATCCCAGTGTAATTTGCAGTTAAAAGTCAATAGGCGTTTATGTCCCAAATCCAATGCGAATCCCTTAGGGGCCACTGAGTGATGTAGCTTTGGTCAAAATAACTAACGAGGGTTGTCAAATATTATCGTAACATTTTATACCATTTAGCAAGAGTGGTCTAATGCAAAGAATGGACGGTTTTAGTAATAGAGGCAGTCGAGTAGATTTAAACTAGAAGAACTTAGGGCTGCACTTCTCTAATATGCCTTTTTTGGGTGAATTGCATAAACGTGAGACAGCCCCTGCATATACATCATCTTTTCCTCGATTCTTCCTCAATTCTATTTTGTTGAAAGTTCAGTTTCAAAAGTAAAAGTCCACAAAACAGTCCCAAGTATTGTTTCAGGGAAGGGAGGAACGTCCTCCTCTGGGTAGGATAGGGAGTTTTAGATTTTTGTGTGTCTGACCTACTGTGGTATTTGACATCGACAATGTCTCTCAGTGGTTGAGTTCAATTACTCCGAAAGCCAACTGATCTATTACAGTAAATTGCTTTAAATGGAAGTTGGGTGTTACCAAAAGACGTTTGAGAAAACCTGACCATCGGTTTGACACATCCTTTAGTCAAATGTATGTATGAGTTGGGGTCACACCAAAGAGTGGCTAAGGGTGTCAAGAGAAATATTAAGGATAGGGGCCTTATCTATACCATAGTTAGGAGGTAAAAAGTGTCTGCTAATCATCCGAACCATAAACCATAAAAAGGGAAAGAAAACAACTAGAAAAATAAACAAAATACTCTAGACGTAAGTGTGACAGTAGGTGACTGCAAGCGTTTTGCTCCATAGGTCTTGGACAGACACTGTGTGTCTGTTGGTCTGGGGTGGAAGCAATTCACTTTCATTCCAAGAAATCCACATTCTATATGATGTATTAAAGGATCCTATCACCGTACTGATGGTTGCCAGAGGGGAGGGAGCTGGGAGGATGGGTTAAACAGGTGATGGGGACTAAGGAGTGCACCTGTGATGAACACAAGGTGATGTATGGAACTCCTAAATTACTCTATTGTACCCCCTAAACTACTATAATACTGTATGTTAACTAAATGGAATTAAAATAAAAAAATTGAAGAAAACAAAAAAATAATAATGGAAAGAAACAATAAAGGAGACATATCGCGGGACAAAAGGCACATGTATATGCACTGAAGGGGGGAAAGAGTCACAACGTACAATCACTGTTCATTATTGTGGAGGGTGTATTTCCATGCATGAAGGGCCCTTCTGTACCTAGGTGTGAGTCTGGGCACACAAAGGGGGCCTCCAGCTGAGTCGGAGAATAGGAACTGGGGAGATGGTGGAGGACAAAGAAAAAAAAAATCCGCGTGGTGGCATTTTGGATAGAATAAAAATGAGAACACGACATACCCAAATTTGTGAGGTGCTGCTATAAGAAGTATTGAAAGGAAATTCCCAGCAGTTAACACCGATATTGAAAAATAAGAAAGGTCTCAAATCATTTGCCTCAGTTTCCACATTAAGAAATTAGTAAAAGAGGAACAAATCTGGCGTGCCTGGTTAGGTGTCTGACTTGATTTTGGCTCAGGTCATGATCTCATGGTTGTGGGACCGAGCCCTGCATTGGGCTGGATGTGAAATCTTCTTGGGATTCTTGCTCTCTCTGTGCCGCTCGCCAGCTCATGCTTGCTCATTCTCTCTCTCTCTCTCCCTCAAAAATGAAAAAAATTACAAATAAAAAAAGAACAAATCGCACCCAGAGTAAGCAGAAGATAGGAGATAATACAGATTGGAGAAGAAACCAAAAGAAAGAAAACAGAAAGGAAAGAAAAAAAGAGAAATCAATTAAGCCAGAAGCTTTTTCTTTGATTAAGTCAATAAAATTTATAAACCTTTAGCACATTCATTTTCTGTGCCTCATGTATTAAGCTGTTTTGCTAAGAAATTAAAGTTATCTCGAAAGATATCTCGAGGATAATGAGCCCCTTATCTGCACCGAAATAAAATAAAAACAATGGTGGATTTTACTATGTGCTACTTACAGTGCAAGAATATCAGTTCTTGAATGCCATTTTCAGATTCTTTCACTATCTGAAGGATTTCAGAAGTACTTATAGTCATCTGAAAGAGGTAATTATTATTACGATTGTGACAAATATACAGCACTGGGGTTATTGTTCAAGCCAACACGTGGGCGTATTTTTATGAGGTTGGTACTCTCTCTTAGTCTCTCTAATGTTCTCTCCTTTTTAGCAGCTACCTCTCATCATTAAATTAGGATTAGTATCCTGGATTCAACTCTCGGCTAGTCGGTGGCTTTGAGTTTCTCTAATGAGTTCCATTGTGTGCACAGGCATGCTTCATGGACAAGAATACACCCAGAGCCCAGAGACGTGTTCCCTCACTGAGAAGGAGTCATTGGACAAGTGCACCAAATAAATGTTGTTATGTGGTCTTTACTTTTTTCAGGGCATGGAACAAGACTGTGAGGATAATTCGTACTCCTACATGACCCATGTGCTTGGCTACATGAGATCAAAACAGGAATATTGGCCTGACTACAGAGAAAGTGAGAGCAATCTTCCTGCTTTAATTTCACACAGGTATGGGCCAAGGAATTATCACTACACGATTTAAATTAATTATACTCCTTGACTAGAAGTAATCCTGGGTAAGTGCCTGCTGTCTGGGAAACTGAAGTAGCAGCGGTGTTAGGAAGGAGACAGTGATGTGGAAAGGACCCTGGACTGGTAGGTTGAAAAACTGGCCTTTAATTCTTGTTTGCAAACAACAATGCTCGGTGGCCTTCAGTGAATTATTTCACCTCTTTGGACCTGCCTCAAGTTTCATCTGTAAAATGAAGGGGGTAGACCAGAGGGTTCAACTCAAACAAGGATGCATCGAGTGTCTAATTTGCCTTGGCCCAGTACTAGATACATGTCCTCTTCGATTTTATTATCTTACAGATAAGACAGACATTAAGCAATTAACTTTAAGTATGATAGCTATGATACTATGACACGATAGCTATGTATGATAGCTATTAGGACGTGGGAAGTATAGGGTGCAATGGGAACATATAACAACGGGTTACGTGTTAAGAGGGGTCAGGAAAGACCTTCCAGGTAGAATTGTTTTAGACAGAGAATGAGAAGTTAATAGGAGATGACCAGGTAAAGAGTTTTCTGTTATCTCTCTGTTATGGATTTCTACTTTAACTGCATTATAGTTCAAAACCAGTTCGTATTATTTAAATTTTTATATTCATTAAGGCTTGTCTTATGACCCAGGATATGGTCTATCCTTGTGAATGATTCACGTGTAAATGAAAAAATGTGTATTCCTCTGTTGTTGGGTAGAATATTCTATAAATATCAATTAGAACAAGTTGCTTAACAGTGCTATTCAGTTATTGTATTTCTTTGCATATTTTCTTTCTTTTTTTTTTAATTTTATAATAGTTTATTTTCTTTTTTTTTTGTAGGTATTCTTTTTTTTTAATTTTATAATAGTTTATTTTCTTTTTTTTTTGTAGGTATTCTTTTTTTTTAATTTTATAATAGTTTATTTTCACATTGGTTTACATATAACACCCAGTGTTCATTCCAACATGTGCCCTTTTTAATGCCCATCACCCCCCTCCTCCCTCCCTCATCCCCCTCACCCTCAGTTTTTTCTTAGTCTTTGAGAGTCTCTTATGTTTTATCTCCCTCCCTCTCTGTGTCTTTTTTTCCTTTCCCCTCTTCCCCTCCCCCTGGTTTTTGCTTAGTCTCACAAAGTCCACCTATTCGTGGAAACATATGGTATCTGTCTTTTTCTGACTGACTTATTTCACTTAACATAATACCCTCCAGTTCCATCCATGTTGCTGCACATTCTATCCAATAGTTCTATCCATTACTGAGAGAGGAGTATGGAAGTCTCCAACGATATTAACAATTTGTCTATTTCTCCTTTCAGTTCTATTAGTTTTGCTTCATGTACTTCGAAGCTCTCTTGTTAAGTGCATTTACTTTAGAATTGTTGTGTCTTCTTGGTGACTTGATCTCTATTATTATGTAATCCTTCAGTTGATTCCTGGTCATTTTCTTTGTTCTGAAGCCCATATTGTCTGATATTAAAACCGTCATTTCAACTTTCTTTCTGTTAGTGTTTGCATGTACATTTCCCCCATCCTTCAATATTTAACATATGTGTATCATGTTTGAAGTGAGATTTTGTACAAAGCATAGAGTCGAGTCTGATTGTTCTTTCTATTTTGACATCTCTGTCCTTTAATTAGTGTGTTCAGGATATTTACATTTTTACCGCTCCTCCAACCCATCTCTGCTCTGGAATCCACCATTTTTTTCTCAGTATTTAAGAGTCTGTTCTTTTGTTTGTCTCTTTTGTTCTTTGTCTATTTGTTTCGTTTCTTAAATTCCACATATGAGTGAAATTATATGGTATTTGTCTTTCTCTGACTGACTTATTTCACCTAACATCATTCCCTCAGGGTCCATCTGTGTTGTCACAAATGGCAATATCGCACTCATTATTTCTTATGGCTAAGTAATATTCCAGTGTGTGTGTGTGTGTGTGTGTGTGTGTGTGTGTGTGTGTGTGTGTATCTCACGTCTTCTTTATCCATTCATCTATGGATAGACACTTGGCCTGCTTCCATATCTTGGCTATTGTGAATAATGCTGCATAAGCATAGGGTTGCACATATCTTTTTGAATTAGTGTTTTCATTTTCTTTGGGTAAATATCCAGTGGTGGAATCAGTGGATCATATGGAAATTCTATTTTTCATTTGTCGAGGAACCTCCATACTGTTTTCTTCCACAGTAGCTGCACTAATTCCCCCCAACGGTGCATTAGGCTTCTTTTTCCTTCACATCTTTGCTGACACATGTTATTTCTTGCGTTTTTGCTTTTAGACATTCTGACAGGTGTTAGGTGGTATCTGATTGTGGTGTTTATTTGCATTTCCCTCATGACTAATGATGTTGACCACCTTTCATGTCTCTATTGGCCTCTGTACATATTCTTTAAAAAATATCTATCCAGGTCCTCTGCCTACTTTTAATTGGATTATTTGTGGGTTTTCTGGTGTTGAGTTGTAGAAGTTCTTTATATATTTTGAATATTAGCCCCTTATCGATCTATCACTTGCGAATATCTTCTCCCATTCGGTACGTCACCCGTTTCTTTTATTGATGGTTTCCTTCACTGTGCAAAATCTTTTCATTTTGGTGGACTCCCAAGAGTTTAATTTTGCTTTTGTTTCCTTTGCCTGAGGAGACATACCTAGAAAAATGTTTCTACAGCTTATGTCAAGGAAATTACTGCCTATGTTTTCTTCTACAAGTTTTCGAGTATCACATTTAGGTCTTTAATCTACTTCAAGTTTATTTTTGTGTATGATGTAAGAAGGTTGTCCAGTATCATTCTTTGGCAGATAGCTGTCCAGTTCTCCCAGCACCATTTTTTGAAGAGATTATCTTTTCCTCATTGTATATTTTTGCCTCCTTTGCTGTAGATAAATTGGCCATATAAGTGTGGGTTATTTCTGGACTCTCTATTCTGTCCTATTGACCTATGTGTTATTTTTATGCCAGTACCATACTGTTTTGATTATTATAGCTTTGTAGTATATCTTGAAATCTGGGATTGCGATGCCTCCAGCTTTGTTCTTCTTTCTCAAAATTGCTTTGCCTATATGGGGTCTTTTGTGCTTCCATATGATAGGATATGACAATTATAAATATTTATGCAGACAACATGGGAGCACTTAAATACACATAGCAACAATTTCAAAAAAAAATTTTATCGTTTATTTATTTTTGAGAGAGAGACAGAGCATGAGTGGGGGAGGGGCAGAGACAGAGAGGGAGACTCAGATTCTGAAACAGGCTCTGGGCTGTGACAGAGCCCGACGCGGGGCTCGAACTCACAAACCATGACATCCTGACCTGAGCCGAAGTCAGACGCTTAACAGACTGAGCCAGCCAGGCGCCCCCCCACCCCCCACATAGCAAGTATTAACAGCTATAAGGACAAAATTGGCAGTTGTACAATAATAACACACTACTTACTTACATCAATGGAAAATTGATGGAAGAAAAATCAACAAGGAAACAGTGGCTTCGAAGGACACATTGGACCAGGTAGACCTAATAGATATATTCAGAGTATTCTATCCCACAACAGAGGAGTTCACATTCTTTTCAGGTGCACATGGAACATTCTCCAGAGTAGATCACATGTTAGGCCACAAAACAAGTCTCAATAAATTAAGATTGAAATATCATACATTTTTTTCAGGCACGATGGTACGAAACTAAAACCAATCACAAGCAAAAAATCTGGAAAGAACACAAATGCGTGGAAGCTAAATAACATGCTACTAAACAACGAAAGGGTCAACCGAGAAATCAAAGAGGAAATAAATAAATATATGGAGACAAATGAAGATGAAAACACAACAGTTCCAAAATCTTTGGGATGCAGCAAAAGCTGTTCTAGAGGCCTACCTCAAGAAGAAGACAACTCTCAAACAACCTTAACTAACACCGAAAGGAGGTAGGAATAACAAAGAATAAACAAAACTGAAAGCCAGTAGAATAAAGGAAATAATAAAGATTAGAGCAGAAATAAATGAAATAGAGACTGAAACCCCAATAGGATCAATCAATGAAAGTAGGAACTTGTTCATTGAAAAGATCAATAAAACTGATAACCCTTTAGCTAAACTCATCAAGAGAAAAAGAGAGAGGACTTAACGAAATAGAATCAAAAACAAAGGAGGAGAAATAACAATCAACACCACAGAAATACCAAGGATTATAAGACAGTATTATGAAAAATTACATGCCAACAAATTGGGCAGCCTAGAAGAAATGGATACATTCCTAGAAGCATATAACTCCCAAAACTGAATCAGGAGAAATAGAAAATTTCAACAGATGGATTACCAGTAATAAAGTTGAATCAATAATCAAAAAACTCCCAACAAACAAAAGTACATAGCCAGACGCCTTCGCAGGAGAATTCTACCAAATATTTAAAGAGTAGATACACAGACTCTATGTTATAGAGAAGAATCTGATGGTTACCAGAGGGGAGCCACATGAGGGGATGGGCTAAATTGGTGACGGGGATTAAGGAATGCACCTGTCATGATGATCACAGGGTGATTTACGAACTGTTGAATTACGATAGGTACTCTATTGTACACCTGAAACTAATATAATGGTGCATGTTGACTAACTGGAATTAAAATAAAACTGTGGAGTTATTTCTAGAGAATGTATTATAAGCCCAGGGAAAGTGAATGGGGCAATAGTTGAAATGTCAGCAATGTTCTGGTCTCAAGGCTGTCGAACGTGATAGCACTATGAGAACAGAACCCCATGATCCCCCAGGAGATCATGTTAAGAAACAGACCCACTGTAATCGCCTAGCAGTCCTTGAAATTGCACATCTTCCCTGCGTGCTTTCCCATAAACACCAGATGTGCGTCTGGTTGATGTCTGGAGACTCTTTGTGTTTTCCTTCCATGCTTTGACATTCTTTGATGTTCATATCTGACCAAACATAAAATAAAGGCTATGTGCAGACCCTGGCTGCTGCTGCTCTCTCTCAGAGACAGGCCGCACGCTCAGTCTGGTGTCTGAGAACTTCTTCTTCAGTGCCTGGCCACTAAAAACTCAAATAAAACAAAAAACAAAGCAAAACAAAAACTCCCCCTCGAATAAAAGAAGAATTAATACCTATTCTTCCCAAACTATTCCAAAACAATTGAAGAGAGAGGAAAGCTTCCAAATTCATTCTATGAGGCTAGAATTATCCTAATACCAAAACCAGATAAAGATAGTGCAGAACAACAACAACAACAACAACAAACCCCACAGGGCAATATCTCTGATGAATATAGATGTGAAAGTCCTTAACGAAATATTAGCAAACTGAATTCAACAATACGTTTAAAAAATCATTCACCACGATCAAGTGGGATTTATCCCAGGGATGGGAAGGAGGTTCAATATTTGCAAATGAATCAATGTCACATTAACAAGAGAAGGGATAAAAACCATATGATCATCTTAATAGATGCAAGAAAAGCATTTGACAAAGTACGACATCCATTCATGATAAAAACTGTCAACAAAGTAGGGTTAGAGGGAACATCCCTCAACATAATAAAGGCCATATATGGAATAACTCACAACTAACATACTCAATGGTGAAAACCTGAGAGCTTTTCCTCTAAGATCAAGAACAAGACAAGGATGCCGACTCTTACTCCTTTTATTCAACAAAGTACTGGAAGTGCTAGCCACAGCAATCAGACAACGAACAAAAATAAAAGGCATCCAAACTGGTAAGGAAGAAGTAAAACTGTCACCATTTGCAGATGATATGTTACTATATACAGAAAACCCTAAAACCCAACAAAAAACTACTAGGATTGATAACTTCAGGAAAGCTTAAGGATACAAAATCAATATACAGAAATCTGTTGCATTTCTATATACTAATAATGAAGTGGCAGAAAGAGAAATTAAGAAAACAATCCATTTACAATTGCACCAAAACGAATAAAATACACAGGAATAAGGGAGCCTGGGTGGCTTGGTCAGTATGTGTGTTTATATAAATATAAATATAAATATAAATATGTATTTTTATACATATATAAAATTTACCTCTCCCTAGGATTGAGCCATTCTTTTTTTTTTTAAACATTTTTTTAAATTTTTTTTTAATGTTTATTTATGTTTGGGACAGAGAGAGTCAGAGCATGCGGGGGAGAGGGGCAGAGAGAGAGGGAGACACAGAATCAGAAGCAGGCTCCAGGCTCTGAGCCATCAGCACAGAGCCTGACGCGGGTCTCGAACTCACAGACCGCGAGATCGTGACCTGAGCTGAAGTCGGCGCTCAACCGACTGAGCCGCCCAGGCGCCCCGGATTGAGCCATTCTTACATTTCTGATAAAAACACGATTTGATCTTACTTTATTATTCTTTTAGTAAATTGCTTTAGTATATTTAGTATATTATTTATCATTTTTATTTTTAACTTTTTAATAAAAACACTTTTTATTTGTAAACATACAATTTTATTCTTTTTTTTTTAAGACAGAGAAAGAGTGAGGGCTCAAGTGAGTGAAGGTCATAGAGAGAGGGAGAGAGAGAAGTGGTGCTCACATCGAGCGGGGCCCGTGTACACCCGATGTGGAGTTCGAGCTCACCTGATGTGGGGCTGGAGCTCACAAACTGTGAGATCATGACCTGAGCCAAAGTCAGATGCTTAACCAACTGAGTCACCCAGGCGCCCCTCATTTTTGTATTTATATTGAAAATGAGATTGAGGCACCTGGGTGGCTCCATTGGTAGAGTGTCTGACTCTTAATTTCATGATCCCAGGGTTGTGGGATTGAGCCCCGCATCAGGCTCTGTGTGGAGCATGGAGCTTGCTTGTGATTCTCTCTTCTCTCTCTCTCTCTCTCTCTCTCTCTTCCCCCACCTCAGCTCCTCTGCCTTGCTCATGGACACTCTCTCTCCAAAAAATAAGAAGAAGAAAAATGAGACTGATATTAGTTTTCCGATTGGAGGTTCTCTATCAGCTATTGCTATCATGATTATGTTACCTTTGTAAAGTGAATTTGTAAGAATTCCATCTTTTTCAATGATTTAAAACAATTTAGAATGGGAATAATCTATTCCTTGAAAATTTGAGAGAATGTGACCATAAAACTATTTAGATATCTTTTTAAAAATATTTTTTAATGTTTATTTATTTTTGAGGGACAGAGAGAGACAGGTAATGAGCAGGGGAGTGGCAGAGAGAAGAGACACAGAATCTGAAGCAGGGTCCAGGCTCCGAACTGTTGGCAGAGAGCCCGATGTGGGGCTTGAACTCACGACCCATGAGATCATGACCTGATCTGAAGTCGGACACTTTACAGACTGAGCCACTCAGATACCCCTATTTAGGTATCCTTTCAGGAAGTAATTCTTAAATAATTTTTTTTTATCTTTCATGACTTAGTGGTTTAAATTTTCTTTCTCCTTGGGTAAATTTTGGTCCACTAGTATTGTCCTAGAAAATTGTTCGTTTCAGAGAATTTTCACAAAATTTAAAAATGTAAGTGTTGAAAGCTATACACAAAATATTTTCTTGTAATAAAAAGTGACAACTTCAAGAAGTAAAACTGTCGCTACTTGCAGGTGACATGGTACTATATATAGAAAGTCCTAAAGAGTCCATCAGAAAATTATTAGAACTCATACATGAAGTCAGTAAAATTGCAGGATACAAAATTCATATGCAGAAATCTGTTGCATTTTTATATACTCATAACAAAGTAGCAGAAATAGAAATTAGGAAAACAATTCCATTTATAATTGCATCAAAAAGAATAAAATAATCAGGAATAAATATAACCGAGGAGGTGAAAAACTTGTACTCTGAAAATGATAAAACACTGATGAAAGAAATTAAAAATGACATAAACGAATGGAGAGATATACCATGCCCATGGATTAGAAGAATTAATATTGGCAAAATATGGGGCACCTGGGTGGCTCAGTCAGTTAACGTCCGACTTCGGCTCAGGCCATGATCTCATGGTGTGTGAGTTTGAGCCCCGCATCGGACTCTGTGCTGACAGCTCAGAGTCTGGAACCTGCTTCAGATTCTGTGTCTCCCTCTCTCTCTCTGACCCTTCCCCGGCTCACGCTCTGTCTCTCTCTCTCTCCCTCTCAAAAATAAATATATATTAAAAAAATTTCTTAAATAAATAAATAAGAAAATAATATCGTCAAAATATTCATACTACCCAAAGCAATCTACAGATCCAATGCAATCTCTATCAAAAAGCAAAAGTATTTTTCATGGAATTAGAACAAAGAATCCTAAAATTTGTGCAGAACCACAAAATACCCCAAACAGCCAAACATCCTTGAGAAAGAAGAACAGATCTGGAGGTATCACAATCCCAGATTTCAAGATATACCACAAAGCTGTAGTAATCAAAACAGTATGGTACTGGCACAAAAATAGACACACAGATCAATAGAACAAGATAGAGAGTCCAGAAATAAACACACATTTATAAGGTCAACTTATCTACAACCAAAGGGGCAAAAAATATATAATGAGGAAAAGACAATCTTTTCAATAAATGGTGATAGGAAAACTGGACAGGTACATGCAAAAGAATAAAACTAGACCACTTGTTTACATCATACACAAAAATAAACTCAAAATGAATTGAAGACCTACATGGGAGACAAGAAACCATAAAATTCCCTTAAAAATATAGGCAGTAATCTCTTAGACGCCAGACTTAAAATAATTTTTTCTAGATATGTCTCCTTAGGCAAGGGAAAGAAAAGCAAAATTAAACTATTGAGACTACACTAAAATAAAACGCTTTTGCACAGCGAAGGAAATCATCAACACAACAAAAGGCAACCTACTAAATGGGAAAAGATATTTGCGAAAGATATAGCCAATGAGGGGTTACGACCCAAAATACGTAAAGAATTTCTACACCTCAACACCAAAATAACCCCACAAATAATCCAATTAAAAATGGGCAGAGGACCTGAATAGCCATTTTCCCAAAGCCATACAGGTGGCTAACAGACACATGAAAAGCTGCTCACCACCATTAATCATCAAGGAAATGCAAACCAAAAGCATCATGAGATATCCCATAACACCTGTCAGAATGGCTAATATCGTAGAGAAGAGATAATAGGTGTTGGCAAGGATGTGGAGAAAAGGGAACCCTCGTGTACTGTTGATGGAATGTAAATTGGAGCAACCACTGTGGAAAACAGAATGGAGAATCCTCAAGAAATACCATATGACCCAGTTGTGGTAGTGGTAGAGACCCCTCCATAAGGAGAGAGAAAAAAAAGGAGAGAAAACTTCAAAGTCGCCTGGATATGCACCTAGGTGCCTACATCCCCTATGACCTTGTAAACTGAGACAGCTTAATCAGACTGCATGTTTATGTGTGTTGCCATATATGGGAGATAAAGAAATGGAAAATGTATAAAAAAAACTACACCAAGTAATACTAGCCGCTCAGTTCTTTGGGGACGAACCCAACTGAGCGGTGCCGGTACAAATAAAAGTTGCTTCCCGGATAAAAGCCTTGGTGTCCTGACTCTCTGTGCGAGAATCCTACAACATTGCTTGGGGGCTCACGTCCTTTGCCACCAGGACACATGCCTTGGAGCGCCGAGAGAAGCGACCTCACCTGGTGCCAACAGACTTCTCGATCCGTAGGGGACTAGCCTATCCCGGCACACCACACCGGGGCAAGGGCCCCACGTGCGCTAATGGAACCCTTGAGGCCCAGTAACCAGCTTGAGGAGGGCCACCCATCTGACTGGTAAGAACCCGGGTTCGTTTTGGTAGACCTGCCCCTAAGAGGCAGAAGGGGAGCCTGATCACCTGCCAGAGTTGCACTAGTACTTCCCCAAGGTACGAGGAACGAAGCTGCAACTCTAAGGCGCTGAGTATAGGGCCGTGGGTTGGAGTTGTTGTATGAGTGTGTGTGAATGAGACGGACAGCGGGAAGATTCCGACCTGACCAAGGGCCGAAGTGAGTTTGAGTCCCGATCCGCGGTTCCTGGCGACCTGATACGGCTTAAGGCGGTGTCAGACTTCCTTGGGAGTCTGATCCGGGTCAGGGATTGAAAGTGAACCCGCCAATGCTAAGAGGCGCCTGAAATATCTCCGAGAGGAGAGCGGAGGGAAACGGACAAAGTGGGTGTGCGTCCTCTCCAAACTAGTCCCCCTCCTTCCTTCATTTTCCCCCTCGTGCACGTGAAAGTTGTCTGATAGGGGGAGAAAATGGGTGGAAAGCAGAGTAAACCGACTCCCTTAGACTGTTTGCTGAGAAATTTCAGAAAGGGATATTCAGGAAATTATGTGTGAAATTAAGTCCTGAAAAGCTCCTGGCATTCTGTGAAATTGAGTGGCCGTTGTTTGGAGTGGGCTGGCCCTCCAGGGCTCACTTGATAAAGAACTAGTTGGCCGAGTGTTCAGGGTCATTGCAGGGGACCCAGGCCACCCTGACCAATTTCCTTATATTGACTGTTGGCGAGACCTGGTCCTATCCTGACCTCCTTGGCTAAAAGTCTGTCCTGAAGAAAATCGTAATGATGGCTCGCATCACGGCTTCCTCCAAATACCGGCCAGAAATTAAGAAGCCCATACTGTCGGGAGAACCTGAAGAAACCCCACCACCATATGTCCCACTGTACCCCTCACTGCCACCTGTGCCTCCAGCAGCCCTAACTGCAGAAACCTCACCGGAGTCTGCCCCCAGCCCCGAGGCCCTAGCACCACTGACCTCCCCAAAGGTGACTGACTCCCCCGAACTGACGGTCTTAACTCCACAAGTGCCTCCTGAACGGTGACTAAAGAATCAGGCCAGCAGAGGCAGCCCCTCCCTGCAGCCACACCGGGGAGCCCTACAGATGCCACTGAGGGAAACCAGGGGACCCCTCTATTATGATCAGGAAGGCCAGATCCAAGGGGGCCAATGTATTTTTATGTACCAACCCTTTACCACCACAGATCTCCTGAACTGGAAGCATCATACCCCCGCCTACATGGAGAAGCCTCAAGCTGCGATTAACTAATGCAGTCCATAATTCAGATCGACAAACCTACCTGGACGGACTGCCGCCAACTCCTTTTGACCTTCTTCAATACAGAGGAGCATCACCGAATTACTCAGGCAGCCTTAAAATGGTTAGAGGAAAATGCCCCGGCTGGGATACTAGGACCCCACCCCCCAGGCCTACGCTCGGGCTCATTTCTCTGGGGAGGACCCCAAATGGGATCCAAATGACTTAAGTATGGATGGAGGGCTTGCAAGGACTGAACGAATCAAGAAGCCCTTCTAAATGGCATAAAGAAAGGGGGGGAAAGGCCATAAATATGAGTAAAACATCGGAAGTGCTCCAAGGGCCTGAGGAAAGCCCGAGTCAATTTTATGAGAGACTATGTGAGGCATTTCGTCTCTGCACTCCGTTTGATCCAGAAGCACCCGCCAACCAGCAGATGAGTAATGCAGCTTTCGTAGGTCAGGCCCAGGGAGACATTCGGCACAAACTGCAAAAAGTAGAAGGTTTCACTGGCATGAATATCAGTCAGTTGCTAGAAGTAGCAACCCAGGTGTTCGTTAACCGTGACCAGGTGGCACGGAAGGAAGAATGCCGAAAGATGCAAAAACAGGCAGACTTCTTAGCTGCCTCCTTAGTGGAGTAGTCTAGATACTAAGACTCGTTTTAACTGTCTTTAGTATCTTTAACTATCTGCCCATACAAAGCAGGTATCTCAGAACTCTTCAAAACATTATGTTGCATTTAACACTGGCATAACTCTGTTTACAACTGAGGAGGACTGTCTACAGGAAAGTTCAGAGCAAATAACTTTCAAGACCTCAAGTATCAGCCAAAGCAGCAGCTGGGCTTGGGATTTGGCCTCATTCTGAAATTTCACTCTGTATGGTTTTATTTTCCAAGCATTCCCTAGATACTGTTTTCCTCAGTTCTGGAAAAACTTTTAAAAACTTATTTTGTTTGGGGGAACCTGGGTGGCTCACTCGGTTAAGTATCCAACTTTGACTCAGGTCATGATCTCCCGGTTCGTGGGTTTGGGGCCCACATTGGGCCCCCATGCTGACAGTGCAGAGTCTGCTTGGGATTCTTTCTCTCTTCCTCTCTGTCTGCCCCTCCCCCACTCGCGCTTTCTCTCTTTCTCTCAAAATAAAGAAATGAACTTTTAAAAATTAAAAAAACCAAAAACTTGTTTTCTTTTATTGCGGACCCCTGTGCATTTTTTCCTCTTTCTGGAAATTCAGATATTGAACTTATGGATGGATCCACTAATTTCTTTTCTTTTTATTGTCTCTTTATTTGATATTTTTCTCTATATTCTCAATCTCTCAATCATTCAATCATAGAATCTTTCATTCATTCTCTTGACTAATTCTATATGTGCTTTTACATGCATTTAACTCCCCAAATTATTTTTTTGTTCATAGTTCCTTATTCCTGCTCCTTATATTATCTCTGTTATCTCTATTTCCTCTGAGTTCCTTTTAAAAATGTCTATTTGCTCCCTGTATTTCATGTTGCAGGTGTTTCTCAAGTGTCTAGAAGTCCTTTCATGATGATGCAATATAAAGCTGATTGGAGACTCCATGACATGGAAGTGGCTTGTCAATCAGTAGGTACCATGAGGTGATGAGTTGGTTCATTTGATGGAGAACCTCTGTGATTTAATAAGTCCCTTAACAGAAGTGTAGTGGCTAACAGGGCCACAAGGATCACTACTGTAGTGTTAGGTTGGCTCATCATACTTTCATCTTAAGCCAGTAAGTGAACCACAAACCCAAATTCATGCTGACAGTTTGTTACTTACAGACACAGCAAAAGCAAGATCAGCTTGGTGTCAGCTCTCCATACCTCTTGCCCCACAGAGTGACACCGAATGGGAGGAGCCAGAACACAGGCAGCATGGGTAGCTCTGTGTAACATCCACAGTTTTTCATTTCTGTAGTTGTTCGGACACCTGGGGCCTTGCTGACAGCAAAGGGACTGCCCCTCCCAGGGTTAACTAATTCCTGGAGAGAGAAAAAATCTGACGTGCAAGTTTACCTTTCATATCCAAACAAACCTATCCAGAGTCCATACCCCCAACCACCTTTTTTATTGGGTTCTCACACCCCAGGCTCTCTCCACCTGCCCTGATCACCCCATGCCCAGGTACCAGACAGCTAGGAACAGCTTTTAAACCCTAGTGCTCACTGAAATTGTTCAAGCTAGCCAATCTTAAGACTGCTTACCCTGCCTTGCCTGTTACTTCCCTCAGAAACCACAATAAAGGCTTTTGCCAACCTTTTCTTATCACTCCTTCTGCCTCTTCGTTGACCCTGGTGCTTCCCCAGGTGGCCCTGCATGATATACCCTGCCTCTTGTTTCCAGGGATCTGTGAATATAAAAAGTTTCTTTCTTCATGAGAGTCATCTCCATGTTTGCATGATTAAAACAAATCCTGGGTACATTGAAAACATTCTTCCATCGAAGTCCCAACTCTGAACTACAGCCAAGAAGGTTTGTAGACTTATGCGGAAGGTTATAGCAAAGTCCTGAGCTCGAGTGAAACCAGGGAGATGGATGAGAAATGGCCTTGTGATAGTCTCCCGTAATGTAGAGAGGCATGTGGGAAACTGCTCCACAACAGCTCTTCAGGAAACTGCTTGCCCTGCTATGTCCCAGCTAAAACTGTAGGACATTCTGCCAAGACTCGTGTCAAACTTCAGCTTAGTCTTTGCCTGTGGGGCCTATGTGGAGCTGTGCAAGTTCACCAAGGTGCCATGGCAGAACTGTTCCCCTGTAACAGTACTGCCTGACCTTTCGTGTATCATGCTAGGAATTTTTTTTAGAATCATAAGCCACCCCGTCAGTTGCCCCAGTTAGTTGTACTGATAGGGGCTTGGATGAAGTCTCTTCTATTTGTCTTAGGTGACATTAGGTGGGAGCGACCATGCTTATGACTCCAAATAGAATAATCAGACCCACTGGAGGATGGACAGCAGCCAGACTCCTAGTCCGGACGCAAGCCAGCTAAATATGTCATTGCTCCAGGTTCAGCAAGAGGTGTTGGCAGCTGCATGCAGCCTGTCTTTGAGTGGCCATTAAGGGGTCCGGGGCAGTGAGATTTTCCATCCCCAGTCATACCAGAGAGTTTATACCGCTTTGTGTGTGGCCGGTAAATATAGGCCTGATGTCTGTGTGAGAAAGAGTACTCTATTGGCAGTTTATTGACATAAACTGTAGCAGAAATGTGAGTATCATTTATTACAACAGGAATAAGCAAAATTTGTGTCCCTTATGGTAGACAAACTCAGTTGAATTAAACAGTCTCTGCAAAGCAGGCTGGAGTGCCTTTGATGATACCAATTTGGCTATCATATCTGGCCTAATCTCAATGCTCTGGCCTGCTCTGGGTGGACTAGAATCTGCCGATATTTGTAGTGACCTGAGCAGCAACATTTTATTGACTTGGGGCCAGGGTACAATCTTTAGAAGCCTGAATGTTTCGATTAATAATGTGACACGGAAGTACCAGAACAGACTTGTAGGAGGAATATAACCTTCTGAAATTTTCAAAGGAACAGCTACTGAATTCTGTCCACAGAGTTGAGTGGAAGATGAGAGATCCAGTAATCGATTCAATTCAGAGCAATAGCTAGGTTCGAGTAAAAGCATACAAGAGACTTTTGTTTTTACTTGGGCAGTAGAGGGAGATCACAGGGAGCTGTCGATAATAACATAAGGTTGTATCCTGCCACACTGCTGACAAAATTTATTAGTTCCTACAAGCTTGTTTTTGTGGATTCCTATGGATTTCATATAAAAAATCCTGTCATATGAAAGTAATGATTTTTACTTATTCCTTTCCAATCTGGCTGCATTTTATATCTTTTTCTTGCCTAATTTCCCTGGCTATAACTTGCAGTACGATGTTAAATTTAAGTGACGAGAACAGACACCCTTATCTTGTTCCAGGTCTTAGTGAGAAAGCAGTCTTTCATCATTAGTTGTGATGTTAACAGCGGATTTTTTGTAGATGATCTTATTACACTGAGAAAGTTCCCTTCTGATCCTAGCTTTTTGAGTGTTTTTATCCTGAAAGGGTATTGAATTTGTTCAAATCCCTTTTCTGTGTCTATTGAGATGATCATATGGTTTTTAATCTTTTATTTTATTAATATTGTGTATGTTACATTAATTTATTTTCACATGTTAAATCAATCTTGAATTTCTTGGATCAAATCTCACCTGGTCATGGTATATAATCCTTTTTTTATGTTGCCGAATTTGTTTTGCTAGTATTTTGTTGAGAAGTTTTTGCCTGCTCATAAAATTTTATTGAATGTCTGTGGTTTTATTTTCTTGTGATATCTTTATCTAGTTTTGATATTAGGGTAATACTAGCCTTACAGAGTGACTTGGGAAGTGTTTCCCCTCTTCTATGTTTTGGATGAGCTTGTGAACTTTGGTAATAAATCTTTAGATGTTTTGGAGAATTCACGAACGAGGCCATCTGGGCCTGGGGTTTCCTTTGTTGGAAGTTTTAAAATGACAAATTCCATAATTTTGCTTGTTATAGGCCAATCCAGATGGTCTATTTCTTTTTTTAAAGTTTCCATTTAAATTCCAGTTAGTTAACATACAGTGTATTTTTAGTTTTCAGTGTACAATATAGTGATTCAACACTTCCATACAACACCAGACACTCATCACAAGTGCGTTTCTTAATCCCCTTCGCGTATTTAGTCCATCCCCCCGTCCACTTCCCCTTTGGTAACCATCACTTTGTTCTCAGTAGTTATAAGTCCGTTTCTTGGTTTGTCTCTCTCTCTCTCTTTTTTTACACTTGCTCAGTTGTTTTGTTTCTTAAATTCCATGTATGAGTGAAATCATATGGTATTTGTATTTCTCTGACTTATTTCACTTAGCATAATACACTCTAGCTCCATCCATGTTGTTGAAAATGTCAAGATTTCATTCTTTTTTATGGCAGAGTAGTATTCCTTTCTCTCTCTCTCTCTCAATATATATATATATTGTATTGTAGATAATGCTGCTATGTAATTTGGCTATTGTAGATAATGCTGCTATGGTTTATTTCTATTTATTTATTTATTCATTCATTTATTTATAAATGTTTGTTCATTTTTTACAGAGAGAGTGGGGGAGGAGCAGAGAGAGAGTGGGGGGGGGAACATTCAGAATTTGAAGCTGGCTCTAGGGTCTGCGCTGTGAGCACAGAGCCTGAAGTGGGGCTTGAAATCACAAACTGTGAGATCATGACCAGGGCCGAAGTCGGATTCTTAACCGACTGAGCCACCCAGGTACCCACCCCTGGTCTATTTCTTATTGAACCATTTTGGTAGTTTCTGTCCTTCTCGAAATTAGTCTATTTCATCTAAATTATCTAATTTGTTGATATACAGTTATTAATAAGTGTCTTAGTCCGTTCTGGCTACTATAACCAAAATACCATAAACTGGGTGGCTTATAAACAACAAACATTTATTTCTCAAAGCTCTGGAGGCTGTCAAGTCCAAGATCACGACACCAAAAGATCTGGTGCTTGGTGAACACTTGCTTTCTCATTGTAACCTCACATGGTGGATGGAACTACAGATCTCTGTGGGAGCTCTTGTATAAAGGCACTAATTCCAGTCACGTGGGCTCTGCCTTCATGATCTCATCACCTCCCAAATGCCCCATCTGCAAATACCATCACATTGGACAATGGATTTCAACATATGAATTTTGTTGGACATTCAATATGGTTATTCAGTCCATAGCGATGGTGTCTTCTTATGATCCTTTTTATTTCTGTGGGGTCTATAATGACATCCCTTCTTTCATTCCTGATTTTAGTAATTTGAATCTTTTCTCTTTTTTTCTTGATCACTCTAGCCAGAAGTTTTTCAAGTTTTCTGACTTTTTAATGAACAACTTTTGGTTTTGTTGAGGTTTTTTTTATTGTTTTCTACTCTCCATTTCATTAATCTCTCCTCCAATTTCTTATTTCTTTCTTTCTGGTTGCTCTGGTATTTTTTTCTTCTTTTTCTAGTTTGTTAGGATGGAGGTTAGATTATTGATTGGAGATTTTTCTTTTTTCCTAATGTAGGAATTTACAGCTTGTACATTTCCCTCTAAACACTGCTTAACTGCATCCCATAAATTTTGTTTTTGTTTTCATTTGCCTGAAACTGCTTTCTAAGTTCCCTTTTAATTTTTCTCTTTGACCTATTGATTGTTTAGGAGTGTGTTGTGTAATTTCCACATATTTGTGAATTTTCCAGTGTTTCTTCTTCGATTGATTTCCATTTTTTTGCACTGTAGTCAGAATAACTACAATGTATGACTTCAGGCCTTTTAACTTCACTGATGATTACCTTATGGCCTCGCATATGCTCTCTTCTGGAGAATGTTCCATGTGTAACATGTAGTTTAATACTTTTGAGTGGAGTGCTCTATAGATATCTTTTGATCTAATTGGTTTTTATTGTTGTTTCTGTCTTCTGTTTCCATGTTGATCTTCTTCCTACTTGTTTTGTCCATTATTGAAAGTGAGGTATTGAAATCTCCACTTATTATTGTTGAATTGTGTATTTCTCCCTTTACCTCAGCTCCTAAATGGCTCCCCACATTTCCTTGCCATGTGGGCTTCTCCATTATACTCACTTACTTCAAGGCATCTTATTTCTTCAAAGTTAGCCATATTCAGAGAGTCTCTGACTCAGGGAGGGCCAGGTCCCTCTTTTAGAATTTTTAACGTGATTAAGCAGGCACAGCTGGGGTAATATCCCCTTATTAACTCAAAATCAATTGATCTACATGTGCAAAATCCCCTCTCCTTTGCCATATTTTTTAATTAATTAAGTTTTTAAATTTACATCCAAGTTAGTTAGCATACAGTGCAACAATGATTTCAGGAGTAGAATCTTTAATGCCCCTTACCCATTTAACCCATCCCCCCACCTCACAACTCCTCCAGCGACCCTCTGTTTGTTCTCTATATTTAAGAGTCTCTTATGTTTTGTCCTCTTCCCTGTTTTTATATTATTTTTGCTTCCCTTCCCTTATGTTCATCTGTTTTGTATCTTAAAGTCCTCATTTGAGTGAAGTAATATGATATTTGTCTTTCTCTGGCTGATTAATTTCGCTTACCATAACACCCTCTAGCTTCATGCATGTAGTTGCAAATGGCAAGATTTCATTCTTTTCAATCGCTGAGGTACATTGCATTGTATGTATATACCACATCTTCTTTATCCATTCATCTATTGATGAACATTGGGGCTCTTTCCATACTTTGACTATTGGTTATAGTGCTACTATAAACATCGGGATGCAAGTGCCCCTTCGAAACAGCACACCCGTATCGCTTGGATAAATACCTAGTAGTGCAACTGCTGGGTTGTAGGGTAGTTCTATTTTTAATTTTTTGAGGAACCTCCGTACTGTTTTCCAGAGTGGCTGCACCAGTTTGCATTCCCACCAGCGGTGCAAGAGATCCTCTTTCTCTGCATCCTTGCCAATATCTGTTGTTGTCTGAGTTTTTAATGTTAGCCATTCTGACAGGTGTGAGGTGGTGTGTCATTGTGGTTTTGATTTGTATTTGCTTGAAGATGAGTGATGTTAAGCATTTTTTCATATGTCGGTTGGCCATCTGGATGTCTTCTTTGGAGGAGTGTCTATTCATGTCTTTGCCCATTTCTTCACTGGATGATTTGTGTTTGGGGTGTTGAATTCGATAAGTTATTTATAGATTTTGGATACTAACCCTTTATCTGATAGGTCGTTTGCAAATATCGTCTCCCATTCCGTCAGTTGCCTTTTCGTTTTGCTGATTGTTTCCTTCACTGTGCAGAAGTTTTTATTTTCGTGAAGTCCCAATAGTTCATTTTTGCTTTTGTTTCCCATGCCTCCGGAGATGTGTTGAGGAAGAAGTTGCTGTGGCCAAGGTCAAAGAGGTTTTTGCTTGCTTTCTCCTCGAGGATTTTGATGGCTTCCTTTCTTACATTTAGATCTTCCATTCATTTTGAGTTTATTTTTGTGTCTGGTGTAAGAAAGTGGCCCAGGTTCATTTTTCTGCATGTCGCTGTCCAGTTTTCCCAGCACCACTGACTGAAGAGACTGTCTTTATTCCATTGGATATTCTTTCCTGCTTTGTCAAAGATTAGTTGGCCATACGTATGTGGGTCCATTTCTGGGTTTTCTATTCTGTTCCATTGATCTGAGTGCCTGTTTTTGTTCCAGGACCATATTGTCTTAATGATTATACAGCTTGATGCAATACAACTTGAAGTCCTGAATTGTGATGACTCCAGCTGTGATTTTCTTTTTCAAGATGGCTTTAGCTATTCGGGGTCTTTTCTAGTTCCATACAAATTTTAGGATTGTTTGTTCTAACTCTGTGAAGAAGAATGCTGGTGTTATTTTGATAGGTATTGCACTGAATATATAGATTGCTTTGGGTAGTATTGACATTTTAACAATATTTGTTCATCCTATCCAGGAGAATAGAATATTTTTCCATTTTTTTGTGTCTTCTTCAATTTCTTTCATAAGATTTCTATAGTTTTCAGTATATAGATTTTTCGCCTCTTTGGTTAGATTGATTCCTAGGTATTTTATGGTTTTTGGTGCAATTGTAAATGGGTGCCATAGTCTTTTTTTTTTTTTTTTGGTGTGTTTATTTATTTTTGAGAGACAGAGAGAAACAGAGCACGAGTTGGGGAGGGGCAGAGAGAGAGGGAGACACACAATCTGAAGCAGGCTTCAGGCTCTGAGCTGTCAGCACAGAGCCCAATGTGGGGCTCGAACCACGAACCGTGAGATCATGACCTAAGCCAAAGTCGACACTCAACCGACTGAGCCACCCAGGCGCCCCCCATATTCTTGTTTTAAATGTTTATTCATTTATTTATTTTGATGGAGAGAGAGTGTGAGTGGAGGAGAGGCAGAGAGAAAGGGAGCGAGAATTTCAAGAAGCCTCCATGCTGTCATCCCAGAGCCTGATGCAGGGCTCAATCCCATGAACCATGAGATCGTGACCTGAGCTGAAATCAAGAGTCAGACACTTAACCGACTGAGCCACCCAAGTGCCCCACCTTTGCCATATTCTATTGGTAAGAAGCAAGTCACAGGTCCTGTCCACACTCATAAATTAAAGACATGAATACCAGGTGTCAGGAATCATAAGGTCATCATAGGGTCTACACCCTACAGGTGGTATACATTGTAAATGTCTAATAAGTTTTATGTGTATTTAATCTATAGAGTTTCCTCTAAAATAGATTTTCTTACATTTTATTTGTTGTTGTTGCAAAACCCAGGTCATTTATCCTGCACTATTTCCCACAGTCTCGATTTTGCCTATTATATCCCATGACCATGTCAAACATGTTCCTTTCTATTTTTAATTTCCTATGAATTGATAGTTACATTTAGGGGTTGATCACATGCGAATTCTACTTGTCTTTTTTTTGTCAAGACCACAACACAGAAGACCATTACAGATGGCACATGTTGACTGGTTTTTCTCTTGCTATAAAGGTATCACCTGTTGATGATTGCTGCCTAGATCCATTAATTCGTTAGAAGTTGACAATGGTGAATTTCAATTCTACTTTTTTCTTTATCTGGCTATGCTGAAGTACAGTTCACATAAAGTCAGAATAAATGTTCGATTCTTTCTCTTTTTTTAGCCAATTATCAAATAATAAGATGATTCTCTTGCATCCTCTAAAGATGTAATACTTTAAGGAATTCCAATATGTTTGATATATTTCAATCCATTGCAGTTATTTATTGCTACATGGGCGTCCCATCTTTGGCCAATAGGAGCCTATTTGGGTTGGCTCCTGGGTCTGTTTGGCATGAATTAGCACTCTTTGAAAGTTTCTGTGCTTTCTGATGTTTAAGGTTTATCATACATATCTTTGCTGTCCCATACCTGGAGTCCGACATTTCTCCAGGAGCTGTTGTTCTTTTAGATAGGTGGGAGATGGTATTTGAGACCATGATGTGGGTGCTAGGGGTTCTCATGGCTCTGGATTGGTCATTATTTCCACTTCTTTTAAGGTGAAACAGAGTGAAGAAATGTACATTTTAAGAGAAGGTATATCATTAATTCATATTGATACTCCCAAATAAAATTTAGGATAACAAAAAGAACAATAGAAATGATTGGAAGCCCTGTTCCTAAAAGAGTCTGAAGGGAGCAGAGGCTACATCCCAAAGGTCAGCACAAAGTGTCTGTCTCTGAGTGTTAGCTTTGGAGCCTGAACGTGCTGATCAGAACACCCTGGGGTATGGATGGGTATAAATCTGGCGATGGTTGGCTGGTCCTTGGAGCTCTGTCCTGGGATCTGGAGGGAATGTCTAAAAGGGCATCCCAGGTACTTACACTGGTGCAGTGGGGCAAGCAGGAGAGTTGTTTACAGAGAAGACGGAGGGCAAGGGAATGTGTTTGTTGACTCACCTGCAATGATGAGTATCATGCTGGGGGATGTCCTTTGATAGACATGACCACATTGCTTTTTATTTTCAGGTGTTTCCACAAACCAGAGTTCTGGTCCCTTCAGGGGCCTTGATTGTTTTCAAGGGAACGAGGAACATTGGAACTGAGGAGTGTTTATGGGGTGAGGGACTGAATGCTTGCAGTTCGCCAGACCTATTGGGCCCTTGGGATCCACCTTACCCCCTCCACGAGAACAGAGTTGAGGTGACTGTGTTCTGGTGGGAGATACGTATGAAAAAAGGTAGGCAAATAGCTCTGTTGAAGTTTATCAGGTAATGCCATATTGCCTGAGTGATGGAGGGTTTGACCAATAAGTGAGTCAAAACACTGTCGAGGCAGAAATGGATCAGGCATTCACAGATTCAGGATTTCTTCATTTCAAAATCTCCAGAAGAGAGTGTATGTAACCACTTCCCAAGCTCCTCCCACACACCCACATCAAGAGATGGTATTTACGACCCTTTTGGAACCTCTTGTTGTGCCACCCATGGCAGGGAATTTTCAGGAGTCTATCCAACATTACACAAGTCCAAGTCATATTAAAGGGACGTGGGGTACATGAGGGCTTATGGACAGAGTCGGGAGCAAAGCAGAGGTCAGCAAGAATGTGTGGTCCATATCGAGGGCTTTGGAGGAACAAAGTGAGGAAGTAGAGGCATGACTTCCTCCAGCCCGGCTTGCATCTACCTCCAGTAGGAGACAAGGCTGCATTTCAGGGAGCATTTACATCTCTTAATTCTCAGAGGCATCTAAGGACTGGGAAGGGAGCTAAACTGCTCCCCTGGAGGAAGGAACACTGAGTCTGGTGCCCCAGACACAATAGCCCCCTCTCTGTTAGTTATAGCTTTGTTTCTCCACAAATACCAGGAAATCCAACAACAGGGAATTGTGGCCTGGGTGGGGGGCTACTCCTGTGAACCATTCTTGCTGTTTAATCCTCTCTAGAACTTACGTGTATAACCTACCTGATTGGGAAACTGACAGTAGGGAGTGTATTCAGAACTCGAACAGCTTCTACTCTCCTCCAGGGTTATGTTTTTATTTTATTTTTCATAAATATGCTTATTTAAGAATTGGTAATACGTTTACCAATTCATGGATTGGTAATAAGTTTACATGGTTCAGAAATCAAACTGATATAAAAATATATACATTAAGAAGTCTCACTCCCACCCATGTGTGTGCATGTGTGTGTACACGTACACACGCATGCCTAGGTTTTAGCAAACATTTAATTCGCTTCTTGGTTTACTTGGTTTTCATTTTGCAAATATAAGCAATACCAACATATATTTTTATTGAACCCCTTTTCTCACACATAATTTAGCATGCTATAAATACTGTTCTATGCCTAGTTTGGTTTTATCTTCTCGATATATTCTAAAGGTCTGTCTATAAGTATATACATGGTTTCATTATTTCAATATATTTCAATGTGCCTATTACCATATTTTATTTCCATTGATGAACAGTTGAAAGACTGATAGTCTTCTAGTAGTACAAATAATACTACAATATAACTGTTTCCATATTTTATCATTTAATCGACTTTTATTTATATATTTTTTGATCCACATGTACACTTTTTTATAGCTTATTTTTGAGACAGAGAGAGCGCAAGCAAGCATGAGTGGGCCAGGGGTAGAGAGAAGAGACAGAAAATGGGCTACAGAGAGATTTGTAGCTTCCTTTCAATTTTATTGAATTGTGAACATAAAACTGCCCTTTAAAAAGTCTATTTTTTATAAGGTTGTTTCTTTGTTTAAATTTAAATTCAAAGTTAGCTAACATACAGTGTAGTCTTGGCTCCGGGAGTAGAGCCCAGTGATTCATCTTTTACAGATGACACCCAGTGTTCATCCCCAAAAGTGCCCTCCTTAATGTCTATCACCGATTTAACACTTCCCCCACCCACCACCCCTCTAGCAACCCTCAGTTTGTTCTCTGCATTTAAGAGTCTCGTATGGTTGGCCTCCCTCCCTTGAAGGAGGCTGCCCAGAGACAAGCGGATAGCTTGCAAACAAGAGTGTTGGGAGTAAGCCAGGCAGCAAACTGCCAGGTGCGAGAGGGCTCAAGCCTTCCTGCTCTTCTCAAGGCCATAAGTTCTCAATTATTAAAACTTTGTAAAACTCTTATCTCATTCTTCACCCTGGTCACTATGACTACACATCAAAGAATGCTTACTTCTTTGAAATAATGTATGTTTAGAAAATCGCAGGTGCTATGAAACAGAGTCTAGCTGTTTTTCGAAGGTCAGCATGCTTTTTCTGCTACAATAAATGACATGGTTTTGCTTTAGCAAAAGGTTCATGATAGGCGGATATCTGAGTCCTCTGTCTTCTGTTTAATCCTGCGCCTTCCAACCCTCGCCCTGTAGGAGACCGAGTCCGGACATCCTGGCCTTGGTGTTCACCTGTGGAACAGGAACGGTTTCACGGAAGGAAAACAAAGTCGGTCTATGACCAGGATGGATCAAGACAACATCTGTAATTATGTCTGACTACAAACACAAACATGAACAGTGTCCGAACCACAAAAATGATCAAACAGCCCCGTTGCTCAGCCGAGATGAGTGACTCCTGCTTTTTACTAATTACCTTGAGTCTCTCTTCATTCCTTCCACCATATAGATTTCAGATACCCCTGCTTCCTGACAGCACCCAGTCTAGATCCACTTCTGGCTTCCTCAATCCTCCCCCAAATCCTGTTAAGTCTTTTATAACACCCCTTACTGGGACACCACACTGTGCATTCTCCTTCACTGAGTAATAAATTCAACTTGCTCAACCACGGGGGTGTCCCTGGTGGCCTTTGGCTGGCGGGCTTGGACACAGGTAATGGATAATGGTTACATGGATGTTCTCATTTGTGAAATTCGTCGGGCTATGCACTTATTATTTATGCTCTCGTATATATGAGTGCTATACTGGCAAGACCAAGAGCACAACAGGTGCTCATAGCAAGTTACCCACTGTACTGAAGCTCCCCCAACCCCCGCAAAGGAATGTGACAAACACTACACAGCTGAGTATCCATATAACAAAACTTTTTTGAACTCCTGTTATGTACCTGGGGTTTTCCTGGGTGTTTGGGGGCACAGAAATGCAGGATACACATTGCCTGTCCTCGAGGGGCTTATAGCCAGGAAGCGTGGACATGTAACAAGCTGTGGAACAGTGGTTTTGAAAGTTGCATCGTGTCCCTCAGGCTGATTGGGAAAAGACATTTCCAGGTGGACCCATCACGCGAGACAGGACACAGGTGCTGGATAAACTTGGTCGGTAACTGCAAACACCTGGGAATGAGGCGTCTGGGATGGAGGGTGTAATAAGCCACAGACTGGGCCAAGGAGGAGGGTTTTGGTGGGGTTTTGTTAATGTTTACTTATTTTTGCGAGAGAGCTAGGAGAGTAGGGGCAGAGAGGCAGAGACGGAGGATCCAAAGCAGGCTCTGTGCTGACAGCAGAGACCCCGATGTGGGGCTTGAACTCATGAACCGCCAGGTCATGACCAGAGCCGAAGTTGGATGCTTAACTAAGTCACCCAGGCGCCCCAAGGATGAGCTTCTCTGCTCCCATGTTTGCCAGTGGGAGCGCTGCTTGCATTTTGCGAGGGACGGTTGTGTCGGGCAGAGCTCCACCACACCCTGCAGGATGTTTTCTCTCTCTGACGCCACCTGACAAATGACTTCAGTCCTGCCCAGTGTTGTGACAACTGACATGCCTCTTCACATTTCCAAAGCAGCATAAGTACACACCACGGAGCAAGGGAGGCGCGAAACAGGCACTCCCGGGACACTGGGAATGTTCAATTTCTTGATCTCAGTGGTGGTTACAAGGTTGTACTCACTTTCTAAAAATTCACTCAGCTGTACGCTTTCGGTAAGAAATGTGTCATTTCAGTTAAAAAATTATAGAAAAAAACTTGTGCGATGCAGCTTAAAGGAACATAGCGTTTTCCATCTTAAATGAATACGTTGGGAATGTATACTAAAATTTATTAACTAAGCATCCTCAAGAAGTTACATAAAGAACAACGTGATTTCAAATAATATGAAGGAGATGAAAGTAAATGAAATTTTCTTTTACTTATCTACTTCTTTCTTAGTCCTTCCCTTCCTCCTCCACTGCCTTCTTATAGGACTTCAGTGTGCCTCCTTCACAATATTCCTTCCACCCCCTCTTCTCCAGGACCCTGTCATCCCTCCCTCCCATCCCCCACCTCCCACTCCTCTCCCATGCCTCCTCTGTCCCCTCTCGTCCTCTTCCTTTCATAGAAAGGAGGCAGGTCAGACTCTGTTCTATGTCCCCCACCCAACCCTCCCCGTTGTTCCCACAGGACTTCTATGATCACTCCTTCCACCCTCCTCTTACCACTAGGGTGCCCAGGCTGGGGCTCACACTCCTGCAGGGGCGCCTCCACGAGGGCTCCCCACTGCCAACTCGTTTCTTCTCTCTGAGGACGGGGTCGTGAAGCTGATTTAGTGATCCCCAGGACAAAGCTGGAGGATCTCAGGGAAGCTCAGGCAGTTCCAGGGGATACGTGCAGAAGTTTCATTACTATTGCTTTGGGGGCTGGAGCTAAAAAATTAAATTAAGAAGCAACATCATTAGTTATCCCTAAAGGATAGAGAGCACAGGTGTAAGGATCTCAGGGTCTTTCCTGTGGGGTATTGGTTTGTAACCTCCTCAGGAACTTCCTGAGTATAATGTGAAACTGATCTCTGAATGCAGAAGGCAGAGAGAGACTGAAGAAAGAAGCGGTCGGTAGGCGGCAGTTTTAATGAGCAAAGGGAGCTTACATATGGGGCCATGTCTTGGGTAGCAGCAGGACTAGTGGATGTCTGCACCTCCCTGCCAAAACCTAAACATTTATACAGCGGCCTCAACTAGGTTCAGTTCTATATACCATGAAGGTGTTTTCAACACCACAACCCTATCTCCAGCAATGTCCTCGGAGCAACTTCCGGGAGTGCGAAAGGCAGGTGGAACCCATATTTTAAGCACAGGGGAGTCAGTGAGGAGCCTCTGATCGCCGAGGTCCAGCTCACAGGTCAGCTGGCAGTCATGTCCTTTGATGACTTTCTTCCACAGGGTCATACAGCATGGGCTGAAGGATCAAAGCACAGGTCTGAAGGGGATCTCAAGGTCGGTCAGGGATGCCATAGGGTGAGCCTATGGGTTTCAGAAGATAATCATTGGTATTAATATTGAAGGCTCCCAGTTCTGGATTATGGGGCCTGTGTGGACCTGGGGTGCCTTAGGCATCAATACAAGTCTGGAGTCAAAGGATTGGTTTAGGAACCCAGAGGACATTTATAGTGTTTTGAAGCTTTTAGCTAAAGGAATGAGTCAAGAAAAGGAAGTAACAGGTATAAATTTTAGGAAGTCTAGTGCTGCCCTATGCATCCCAGAAATTGGGAAGAAAACACTATTAATATCATTATAGAAGGTTTGGGTATAGGAAATATGATAATGATGAGAACAAAGGCAAGAGAAATGTAGCCAAAATTAGATTTCCATACAAGTTGCAGCCCATTGATAAAGACCTGAGACATGCAGAAGGTGACATTTCTCAAGGAACTCACAACTGCCTTAATGTTAATGCTTTGCTAGAGACTAAAAGCAACCTTATCCTGACTATAGGCAGACCTCTAGAATCCTATAGCTCTTCTTTAACATGCACAAATCTCTTTCCTTACATTATCTCTACCCTCTCCCAACCCAAACTTAAAAAGTATATAATCAGTGGCGCCTGGGTGGCTCAGTCAGTTGAGCCTCTGGCTTCGGCTCAGGTTGCGATCTGGCAGTCCGTGGGTTCGAGCCCCACGTCGGGCTCTGTGCTGACAGCTCAGAGCCTGGAGCCTGCTTTAGATTCTGTGTCTCCTCTCTCTCTGTCCCTCCCCTGCTCATGCTCTGTCTCTCTCTGTCTTTCAAAAATAAAATAAATGTTTTTTAAAAAGTATATAGTCACCCCTCAAATCACAGTGCACCTCTTTCTGCCCTCGGGTCCTGTCCCAGCGCCATATAATAAAGCACTTTTATGCACTGTAAAACATCTCAAGAATTCTTTCTTTCCCGTTGCATCCCAAGACCTCGCATCAATAAAAATGGAATCATTGACACAATGTTAGTGGGAGTGCTCAGTGCATCCATTTTCTGGGTCCAGGAGAGGTCAGAAAATGAAATCACAGATCTAAATGTTGGAGGTCCACACAGTGCTCTGTGGTCGGTCTGGGAGGGGCCTATGTATTGTGGCCTTACTGTAGGATGGTAGTACCAGCAGGTCTGGTTGACCTTGTAATTCATGAGGGTCTTGTTCTCCTGCTGTCCGCACAGCCAGACCACCGCCTTCACAGCCACAGAAGGAACTGCTGTATCGTCCACACAAGTCCATCCCTCGGGAAAGCACCTGCCATCCCAAGAGCACCTGGAGGGCAGAGTACTCACAAGCAAGAGGCTGCGACATATGAAGGGGCAGAGCTCAGCAGAGAGGCCCAGCACCTGGAAGAACGTGTCTCACGTTGCCCTCCTCGGACTGGCAAAATGCGGATGATACTACTTAGTTGGTAACATGTTAGGAGATTGTTTTAAAAATTGAAGAAAGTAAAGCACTTAGCACAGGGCTAGCACCTAAGGCCCGCATGTTAACTGATGTTATTATTTCTGTTAGCACCTGCCTATCTCCCCCTAATTAGGATGCCCCTTTCTCACCCGAGAAAATCCATCAGTCCGTTTTAGTACCCTCAAAGCCTAGCTAGACACACTCTGCACCAGTCACGAGGGAGCTACAGCTACCATCTTCATCTCGCCGTTGTAATCGAAGACACTGAGGCACGGATAAGAAAAGGACGAAGTGCCCACGTTTTCACGAAGCACAGAACTTCAGAGACTCAGTCTGTCCACATTTTGAGCTTCAAAAGGCTAGGGGTCGCCGCAGCCAGCCAGCACCAGTGCGTAGCTCCCGCCCCGAAACACACGCCCACAAGAAAGCCCAATTTCGGGCGGCGCTCTGGGAGCACTCCGCCCATCCAGTGGGCGTACGTACACGGTGATGGCCAGTACGTATGGAGCACTCCACTAACGCCCCACCGTTAGGATGCTCCTGAACGCCCTAGGTCTTAATACACCGCCCTCGACACAGACCATGTCCAGCATGCCTGCACACTACCATAGAGCGTGCCACTCGCGTCACCCACACGTATACTTTGTATGCCCCGCCCGCTACGTTACACCGCCCACAGCCCCGCCTTCCCCTTAGAGCTACACTCTTGACCCGCCCAAACGTATTACGTGTTGACATCCCGCCCCATACGTAAATCAATGCACAAGTCCCGCCCACACGTAGAGCGTGACGCACGCACGGGCTGCCCAGGGGTCACGTAGCACCACTTCCTGTACCCCGCCCACTATGTCACACCGCCCCGGTCCCGCCCTCCACGTAGAACGACACAAGTGTACCGCCCACACGTAGAGCGTGAAGCACGCACGGTCCGCCCCGGCATCACGTAGCACGACTTCCCGTACCCCACCCACTATGTCACACCGCCCCGGTCCCGCCCTCCACGTTGAACGACGCAAGTGTCCCGCCCACACGTAGAGCGTGACGCACGCTTCGGCCGCCCCGGCGTCACGTAGCACGACTTCCTGTACACCACCCACTATGTCAAATCGCCCCGGTCCCGCCCTCCAAATAGTACGACACACATGTCCCGCCCACACGTAGAGGGTGACCAACGCAATATCCGCCCGGGCGTCAAGTAGCACGACTCCTGTACCCCACCCACTTTGTCAAACCGCCCCGGTGTCACCCTCCACGTAGAACGACCCACATGTTCCGCCCACACGTAGAGCCAGACGCGCACACGGGCCGCCCCGGCATCAGATAGCAGGACTTCCTGTACGCCACCCACTTTGTCACGTCGCCCCGGTCCCGCCCTCCACGTAAAAGGACGCACAGGTCCCGCCCACACGTAGAACGTGTCGCACGCACGGGCCGCCCCGGCAGCACGTAGCACGACTTCCTGTACGCCACCCAGTATGTCACATCGCCCCGGTCCCGCCCTCCACGTAGAACGACTCTCATATCCCGCCCACACGTAGAGAGTGACACCCGCACGGACCGTCCCGGAAATACGTACGACGACTTCCCGTGCCGTGTCGGCCATGTGAGAAGCTCCCGCCCGGCCTCCCACGTATAGCGTCCCTCTTGCCCCCCAACACGTATAGCGTCCCCGTATTGCGCCCTCCACGTAAGACGACACACCTGCCCGCCCCCACGTAGGACGTCACCCACAGCACGTCCTCCATGCAAAACGACCCATATATGCCGCCCACACCACACCTGCGTAGAACGCCCCCCTCACCCACGTTTACGTAAACCCACATATCTCTCTCACCACGTGGACAGCGCCAGTCGCTCCGCCCATATGTGGCACGACATCCCCCATACGTCCGACCGTCCAAGCCCCGCCTTTCACGAAGTACGTCACCCACATCCCGCCTTCCAGGTAGAACGACCTACGTGTCCCGCCCAAAACGTACCCCGCGCCACTCGCTCCACCCACACATAGAAGGACGTCGCGTGCCCCGCCCACTGCGTTGACTACCCCACGGCGTGTCCCCCAAGTAGACCTTCCCTCTAACCCCTTCCCCAGGTAGAACGATCTACGCGCCACGCCCACACGTAGGCGGTCTACGCCTTCCCAGCCCTTCCCACCTTTTTTTACGGGGCCCCGCCCTCACCCCGTCCCGTTCGCTCTCCCCTACCCACATACCCCGCCCTCCACGTGGAACAACCCACTCTTTGGCCACCACGTAGACCTGTCCATACGCTTCGCCCACAACGTACACCGTCCCGTACACATTGCCCTTTAAGTAGAATGTCCCGCTCAGCTCGCACCTCACGTGGAATGCCCCACAAGTCTCGCCCACTGTGTAGATCGCCCTCCACGCCCCGCCCTCCACGTAGAACGTACTACATGTCCCGCTTTCCCCATGCTCCACTTCGCTGTCTTGAAATAGTCAAAAGTAACTCAGTCTTCACTTTTGTGTGAGCAAATATACCCTGTTCGAGTCAGTCCAACCTGAGTAGGGGGCCAAAGCGTAGCCTGTCTAGTCCCGAGAATAGACTCGTGCCTGAGACTCCCGCTGCTCCAGTACCGCTGAGCACTGCCTTCACCCTCTCCAGGGATGGGGCGAGCCTGAGTACAACCAAACTGACCAACAGAGAGAGGAGAAGGGCTGTGCTTTAAAATTGGACGGGATGGCAGAGGTCTCTAGATTAGTGTGCAAGTCGGGACTGGAGGAGAAGAAACGGACCAATGAGGACTGAGAGCTGCGTGCGGAACCTATGCGGAGTGTGCCTGGCAAGGGGGCGGGGGGGCGGGAATCAGTGGATTTCAAACTAAGGCGGAGAGGCGGGACGCACAGGTGGAATCCAAGGCAGGAGTGAAGCTAGAGTATGTGCAGGATGGGGATGTGGATGCACTCCTACCTATGTACTGGCAGGGGCATCTTAGCAGTTGGAAATACCCAGTAATAGATTAAAATAGCAAAGTGGGTCACAGCAAAGTCATTTATCAGAAAGCAGTAGTAACAGAAAGAGGGCGTCTGGTATTTTACAGCTGTTGCATGACGTTGGGAGAAACAGTATTTCCCGTTAGCTTTGCAATCGTCTTTATCCGTGCGCAACACCTCAGCCCAATTACTAGCAAGGCTGCCTTTTTCTTTCTCACTCTCAGCTGGTTTTCACTCTTTCTAATGCAGACAGGGTTTTACTCTTTCCCTCTGCCATTCGGCCAAGGAGAGGCGAGGTCAACCGAACAACATTATTCTGTGAAATTCAGGGGTTAGACATTGCCCAGCTCCCACTGATCTAAAGATGGTTTGGAGAACAGAGTCTGTAGTTGGATAAGTGTACATTCTTCACATTTCTTCAACAGCAGCTTAGTGTTTCGTCATCAGACAGGATAGTGACTGCATAGCAGCATCCAAGACTCTGGAAGCCCTACATTTGAACGCTGTAATACAGGTAAATACTACAAGAATGAGTATAGTCAGAATGTGGAGTCCACTTGGGAGTCAGGAACCCAGTTTATTCAAGTTAAACGAAAATTGCAGATCCATTTCTAATCTGAAGAACATGCAGAATCAGATGTTGGGGCGCTAGCAGAAACACCAAGTATATTGATTCCCTCGTTTCTTTCTCTGGTATCATTAGTAATGGTAAAGATCCCAGAGTCCATTGGACTGTAGGTGCAACATTCTTCCACCCTGAGAGGTCAATATATCTAGAGTAGCTGTACGCTTAACCACTGTTTCTCTGATTTCATATACCTCTCGGGCAAGAAATTCTATGCCCTTAGTGACATTGTTGAGTTCTTCTGCTATTCTCTGAACAGTAGCATGTAGGATTTTCCCCCCTTTTCTTTCTTCTTATAAAGTGTAGAATGAAGAGGCATTGTAGCAGAAGGCAGTCCCAAATTCCTCTTCACTAGCTAACATCTTTGAACTCAAATGAAGGTCGAGTTTCTCTGCTTGAATCAGATTATCCAAACACTCTTCCTTTCAAAAGGAAACGTAATGGACTTAAAAAGATCCTGAGGGATATCAATGACTATTCCGAAGGCAGGCATTAGTTTACCAAGATAAAAGATCCCAGTGTAATTTGCAGTTAAAAGTCAATAGGCGTTTATGTCCCAAATCCAATGCGAATCCCTTAGGGGCCACTGAGTGATGTAGCTTTGGTCAAAATAACTAATGAGGGTTGTCAAATATTATCGTAACATTTTATACCATTTAGCAAGAGTGGTCTAATGCAAAGAATGGACGGTTTTAGTAATAGAGGCAGTCGAGTAGATTTAAACTAGAAGAACTTAGGGCTGCACTTCTCTAATATGCCTTTTTTGGGTAAATTGCGTAAACGTGAGACAGCCCCTGCATATACATCATCTATTCCTCGATTCTTCCCCAATTCTATTTTGTTGAAAGTTCAGTTTCAAAAGTAAAAGTCCACAAAACAGTCCCAAGTATTGTTTCAGGAAAGGGAGGAACGTCCTCCTCTAGGTAGGATAGGGAGTTTTAGATTTTTGTGTGTCTGACCTACTGTGGTATTTGGCATCGACAATGTCTCTCAGTGGTTGAGTCCAATTACTCCGAAAGCCAACTGATCTATTACAGTAAATTGCTTTAAATGGAAGTTGGGTGTTACCAAAAGACGTTTGAGAAAACCTGACCATTGGTTTGAACACATCCTTTAGTCAAATGTATGTATGAGTTGGGGTCACACCAAAGAGTGGCTAAGGGTGTCAAGAGAAATATTAAGGATAGGGGTCTTATCTATACCATAGTTAGGAGGTAAAAAGTGTCTGCTAATCATCCAGAACCATAAACCATAAAAAGGGAAAGAAAACAACTAGAAAAACAAACAAAATACTGTAGACGTAAGTGTGACAGTAGGTGACTGCAAGCGTTTTGCTCCATAGGTCTTGGACAGACGCTGTGTGTCTGTTGGTCTGGGGTGGAAGCAATTCACTTTCATTCCAAGAAATCCACATTCTATATGATGTATTAAAGGATCCTATCACCGTACTGATGGTTGTCAGAGGGGAGGGCGCTGGGAGGATGGGTTAAACAGGTGATGGGGACTAAGGAGTGCACCTGTGATGAACACAGGGTGATGTATGGAACTCCTAAATTACTCTATTGTACCCCCTAAACTACTATAATACTGTATGTTAACTAAGTGGAATTAAAATAAAAAACTTGAAGAAAACAAAAAACTAATAATGGAAAGAAACAATAATGGAGACATATTGCGGGACAAAAGGCACATGTATATGCACTGAAGGGGGGAAAGAGTCACAACGTACAATCACTGTTCATTATTGTGGAGGGTGTATTTCCATGCATGAAGGGCCCTTCTGTACCTAGGTGTGAGTCTGGGCACACAAAGGGGGCCTCCAGCTGAGTCGGAGAATAGGAACTGGGAGATGGTGGAGGACAAAGAAAAAAAAATCCGCGTGGTGGCATTTTGGATAGAATAAAAATGAGAACACAACATACCCAAATTTGTGAGGTGCTGCTATAAGAAGTATTGAAAGGAAATTCCCAGCAGTTAACACCGATATTGAAAAATAAGAAAGGTCTCAAATCATTTGCCTCAGTTTCCACATTAAGAAATTAGTAAAAGAGGAACAAATCTGGCGTGCCTGGTTAGGTGTCTGACTTGATTTTGGCTCAGGTCATGATCTCATGGTTGTGGGACCGAGCCCTGCATTGGGCTGGATGTGAAATCTTCTTGGGATTCTTGCTCTCTCTGTGCCGCTCGCCAGCTCATGCTTGCTCATTCTCTCTCTCTCTCTCCCTCAAAAATGAAAAAAATTACAAATAAAAAAAGAACAAATCGCACCCAGAGTAAGCAGAAGATAGGAGATAATACAGATTGGAGAAGAAACCAATAAGAAAGAAACAGAAAGGAAAGAAAAAAAGAAAAATCAATTAAGCCAGAAGCTTTTTCTTTGATTAAGTCAATAAAATTTATAAACCTTTAGCACATTCATTTTCTGTGCCTCATGTATTAAGCTGTTTTACTAAGAAATTAAAGTTATCTCGAAAGATATCTCGAGGATAATGAGCCCCTTATCTGCACCCAAATAAAATAAAAACAATGGTGGATTTTACTATGTGCTACTTACAGTGCAAGAATATCAGTTCTTGAATGCCATTTTCAGATTCTTTCACTATCTGAAGGATTTCAGAAGTACTTATAGTCATCTGAAAGAGGTAATTATTATTACGATTGTGACAAATATACAGCACTGGGGTTATTGTTCAAGCCAACACGTGGGCGTATTTTTATGAGGTTGGTACTCTCTCTTAGTCTCTCTAATGTTCTCTCCTTTTTAGCAGCTACCTCTCGTTATTAAATTAGGATTAGTATTCTGGATTAAACTCTCAGCTAGTCGGTGGCTTTGAGTTTCTCTAATGAGTTCCATTGTGTGCACAGGCATGCTTCATGGACGAGAATACATCCAGAGCCCAGAGACATGTCCCTCACTGAGAAGGAGTCATTGACACGTGCACCAAATAAATGTTGTTACGTGGTCTTTACTTTTTTCAGGGCATGGAACAAGACTGTGAGGATAATTCGTACTCCTACATGACCCATGTGCTTGGCTACATGAGATCAAAACAGGAATATCGGCCTGACTACAGAGAAAGTGAGAGCAATCTTCCTGCTTTAATTTCACACAGGTATGGGCCAAGGAATTATTACTACACGATTTAAATTAATTATACTCCTTGACTAGAAGTAATCCTGGGTAAGTGCCTGCTGTCTGGGAAACTGAAGTAGCAGCGGTGTTAGGAAGGAGACAGTGATGTGGAAAGGACCCTGGACTGGTAGGTTGAAAAACTGGCCTTTAATTCTTGTTTGCAAACAACAATGCTTGGTGGCCTTCAGTGAATTATTTCACCTCGTTGGACCTGCCTCAAGTTTCATCTGTAAAATGAAGGGGGTAGACCAGAGGGTTCAACTCAAACCAGGATGCATCGAGTGTCTAATTTGCCTTGGCCCAGTACTAGATACATGTCCTCTTCGATTTTATTATCTTACAGGTAAGACATACATTAAGCAATTAACTTTAAGTATGATAGCTATGATACTATGACACGATAGCTATGTATGATAGCTATTAGGACGTGGGAAGTATAGGGTGCAATGAGAACATATAACAAGGGGTTACATGGTAAGAGGGGTCAGGAAAGACCTTCCAGGTAGAATTGTTTTAGACAGAGAATGAGAAGTTAATAGGAGATGACCAGGTAAAGAGTTTTCTGTTATCTCTCTGTTATGGATTTCTACTTTAACTGCATTATAGTTCAAAACCAGTTCGTATTAATTAAATTTTTATATTCATTAAGGCTTGTCTTATGACCCAGGATATGGTCTATCCTTGTGAATGATTCACGTGTAAATGAAAAAATGTGTATTCCTCTGTTGTTGGGTAGAATATTCTATAAATATCAATTAGAACAAATTGCTTAACAGTGCTATTCAGTTATTGTATTTCTTTGCATATTTTCTTTCTTTTTTTTAATTTTATAATAGTTTATTTTATTTTTTTGTAGGTATTCTTTTTTTTTAATTTTATAATAGTTTATTTTCACATTGGTTTACATATAACACCCAGTGTTCATTCCAACATGTGCCCTTTTTAATGCCCATCACCCCCTCTCCCCCCTCCCTCATCCCCCTCACCCTGTTTTTTCTTAGTCTTTGAGAGTCTCTTATGTTTTATCTCCCTCCCTCTCTGTGTCTTTTTTTCCTTTCCCCTCTTCCCCTCCCCCTGGTTTTTGCTTAGTCTCACAAAGTCCACTATTCGTGGAAACATATGGTATCTGTCTTTTCTGACCGACTTATTTCACTTAACATAATACCCTCCAGTTCCATCCATGTTGCTACACATTCTATCCAATAGTTCTATCCATTACTGAGAGAGGAGTATGGAAGTCTCCAACGATATAACAATTTGTCTATTTCTCCTTTCAGTTCTATTAGTTTTGCTTCATGTGCTTCGAAGCTGTCTTGTTAAGTGCATTTACTTTAGAATTGTTGTGTCTTCTTGGTGACTTGATCTCTATTATTATGTAATCCTTCAATTGATTCCTGGTCATCTTCTTTGTTCTGAAGCCCATATTGTCTGATATTAAAACCGTCATTTCAACTTTCTTTCTGTTAGTGTTTGCATGTACATTTCCCCCATCCTTCAATATTTAACATATGTGTATCATGTTTGAGGTGAGATTTTGTACATAGCATAGAGTCGAGTCTGATTGTTCTTTCTATTTTGACATCTCTGTCCTTTAATTAGTGTGTTCAGGATATTTACATTTTTAACCGCTCCTCCAACCCATCTCTGCTCTGGAATCCACCATTTTTTTCTCAGTATTTAAGAGTCTGTTCTTTTGTTTGTCTCTTTTGTTCTTTGTCTATTTGTTTCGTTTCTTAAATTCCACATATGAGTGAAATTATATGGTATTTGTCTTTCTCTGACTGACTTATTTCACCTAACATCATTCCCTCAGGGTCCATCCGTGTTGTCAGAAATGGCAATATCACACTCATTATTTCTTATGGCTAAGTAATATTCCAGTGTGTGTGTGTGTGTGTGTGTGTGTGTGTGTGTGTGTGTATCTCACGTCTTTATCCATTCATCTATGGATAGACACTTGGCCTGCTTCCATATCTTGGCTATTGTGAATAATGCTGCATAAGCATAGGGTTGCACATATCTTTTTGAATTAGTGTTTTCATTTTCTTTGGGTAAATATCCAGTGGTGGAATCAGTGGATCATATGGAAATTCTATTTTTCATTTGTCGAGGAACCTCCATACTGTTTTCTTCCACAGTAGCTGCACTAATTCCCCCCAACGGTGCATTAGGCTTCTTTTTCCTTCACATCTTTGCTGACACATGTTATTCTTGCGTTTTTGCTTTTAGACATTCTGACAGGTGTAAGGTGGTATCTGATTGTGGTGTTTATTTGCATTTCCCTCATGATTAATGATGTTGACCACCTTTCATGTCTCTATTGGCCTCTGTACATATTCTTTAAAAAATATCTATCCAGGTCCTCTGCCTACTTTTAATTGGATTATTTGTGGGTTTTCTGGTGTTGAGTTGTAATAGTTCTTTATATATTTTGAATATTAACCCCTTATTGGATCTATCACTTGCGAATATCTTCTCCCATTCGGTACGTCACCCTTTTCTTTTATTGATGGTTTCCTTCGCTGTGCAAAATCTTTTCATTTTGGTGGACTCCCAAGAGATTAATTTTGCTTTTGTTTCCTTTGCCTGAGGAGACATACCTAGAAAAATGTTTCTACAGCTTATGTCAAGGAAATTACTGCCTATGTTTTCTTCTACAAGTTTTGGAGTATCAAATTTAGGTCTTTAATCTATTTCAAGTTTATTTTTGTGTATGATGTAAGAAGGTTGTCCAGTATCATTCTTTGGCAGATAGCTGTCCAGTTCTCCCAGCACCATTTTTGAAGAGATTATCTTTTCCTCATTGTATATTTTTGCCTCCTTTGCTGTAGATAAATTGGCCATATAAGTGTGGGTTATTTCTGGACTCTCTATTCTGTCCTATTGACCTATGTGTTATTTTTATGCCAGTACCATACTGTTTTGATTATTATAGCTTTGTAGTATATCTTGAAATCTGGGATTGCGATGCCTCCAGCTTTGTTCTTCTTTCTCAAAATTGCTTTGCCTATATGGGGTCTTTTGTGCTTCCATATGATAGGATATGACAATTATAAATATTTATGCAGACAACATGGGAGCACTTAAATACACATAGCAACAATTTCAAAAAAAATTTTATCGTTTATTTATTTTTGAGAGAGAGACAGAGCATGAGTGGGGAGGGGCAGAGACAGAGAGGGAGACTCAGATTCTGAAACAGGCTCTGGGCTGTGACAGAGCCCGACGCGGGCTCGAACTCACAAACCATGACATCCTGACCTGAGCCGAAGTCAGACGCTTAACAGACTGAGCCAGCCAGGCGCCGCCCCCCCCCCCACACATAGCAACTATTAACAGCTATAAGGACAAAATTGGCAGTTGTACAATAATAACACACTACTTACTTACATCAATGGAAAATTGATGAAAGAAAAATCAACAAGGAAACAGTGGCTTCGAAGGACACATTGGACCAGGTAGACCTAATAGATATATTCAGAGTATTCTATCCCACAACAGAGGAATTCACATTCTTTTCAGGTGCACATGGAACATTCTCCAGAGTAGATCACATGTTAGGCCACAAAACAAGTCTCAATAAATTAAGATTGAAATATCATACATTTTTTTCAGGCACGATGGTACGAAACTAAAACCAATCACAAGCAAAAAATCTGGAAAGAACACAAATGCGTGGAAGCTAAATAACATGCTACTAAACAACGAATGGGTCAACCGAGAAATCAAAGAGGAAATAAATAAATATATGGATACAAATGAAGATGAAAACACAACAGTTCCAAAATCTTTGGGATGCAGCAAAAGCTGTTCTAGAGGCCTACCTCAAGAAGAAGACAACTCTCAAACAACCTTAACTAACACCGAAAGGAGGTAGGAATAACAAAGAATAAACAAAACTGAAAGCCAGTAGAATAAAGGAAATAATGAAGATTAGAGCAGAAATAAATGAAATAGAGACTGAAACCCCAATAGGATCAATCAATGAAAGTAGGAACTTGTTCATTGAAAAGATCAATAAAACTGATAACCCTTTAGCTAAACTCATCAAGAGAAAAAGAGAGAGGACTTAACGAAATAGAATCAAAAACAAAGGAGGGGAAATAACAATCAACACCACAGAAATACCAAGGATTATAAGACAGTATTATGAAAAATTACATGCCAACAAATTGGGCAGCCTAGAAGAAATGGATACGTTCCTAGAAGCATATAACTCCCAAAACTGAATCAGGAGAAATAGAAAATTTGAACAGATGGATTACCAGTAATAAAGTTGAATCAATAATCAAAAAACTCCCAACAAACAAAAGTACATAGCTAGATGCCTTCGCAGGTGAATTCTACCAAATATTTAAAGAGTAGATACACAGACTCTATGTTATAGAGAAGAATCTGATGGTTACCAGAGGGGAGCCACATGAGGGGATGGGTTAAATTGGTGACGGGGATTAAGGAATGCACCTGTCATGATGATCACAGGGTGATTTAGGAACTGTTGAATTACGATAGGTACTCTATTGTACACCTGAAACTAATATAATGGTGCATGTTGACTAACTGGAATTAAAATAAAACTGTGGAGTTATTTCTAGAGAATGTATTATAAGCCCAGGGAAAGTGAATGGGGCAATAGTTGAAATGTCAGCAATGTTCTGGTCTCAAGGCTGTCGAACGTGATAGCACTATGAGAACAGAACCCCATGATCCCCCAGGAGATCATGTTAAGAAACAGACCCACTGTAATCGCCTAGCAGTCCTTGAAATTGCACATCTTCCCTGCGTGCTTTCCCATAAACACCAGATGTGCGTCTGGTTGATGTCTGGAGACTCTTTGTGTTTTCTTTCCATGCTTTGACATTCTTTGATGTTCATATCTGACCAAACATAAAATAAAGGCTATGTGCAGACCCTGGCTGCTGCTGCTCTCTCTCAGAGACAGGCCGCACGCTCAGTCTGGTGTCTGAGAACTTCTTCTTCAGTGCCTGGCCACTAAAAACTCAAATAAAACAAAAAACAAAACAAAACAAAAACTCCCCCTCGAATAAAAGAAGAATTAATACCTATTCTTCCCAAACTATTCCAAAACAATTGAAGAGAGAGGAAAGCTTCCAAATTCATTCTATGAGGCTAGAATTATCCTAATACCAAAACCAGATAAAGATAGTGCAAAACAACAACAACAACAACAACAAACCCCACAGGGCAATATCTCTGATGAACATAGATGTGAAAGTCCTTAACGAAATATTAGCAAACTGAATTCAACAATACGTTTAAAAAATCATTCACCACGATCAAGTGGGATTTATCCCAGGGATGGGAAGGAGGTTCAATATTTGCAAATCAATCAATGTCACATTAACAAGAGAAGGGATAAAAACCATATGATCATCTTAATAGATGCAAGAAAAGCATTTGACAAAGTACGACATCCATTCATGATAAAAACTGTCACAAAGTAGGGTTAGAGGGAACATCCCTCAACATAATAAAGGTCATTTATGGAATAACTCACAACTAACATACTCAATGGTGAAAACCTGAGAGCTTTTCCTCTAAGATCAAGAACAAGACAAGGATGCCGACTCTTACTCCTTTTATTCAACAAAGTACTGGAAGTGCTAGCCACAGCAATCAGACAACGAACAAAAATAAAAGGCATCCAAACTGGTAAGGAAGAAGTAAAACTGTCACCATTTGAAGATTATATGTTACTATATACAGAAAACCCTAAAACCCAACAAAAAACTAATAGAATTGATAAACAAATTCAGGAAAGCTTAAGGATACAAAATCAATACCCAGAAATCTGTTGCATTTGTATATACTAATAATGAAGTGGCAGAAAGAGAAATTAAGAAAACAATCCATTTACAATTGCACCAAAACGAATAAAATACACAGGAATAAGGGAGCCTGGGTGGCTTGGTCAGTATGTGTGTTTATATAAATATAAATATAAATATGTATTTTTATACATATATAAAATTTACCTCTCTCTAGGATTGAGCCATTCTTTTTTTTTTTTTAAACATTTTTTTAAATTTTTTAAATGTTTATTTTATGTTTGGGACAGAGAGAGACAGAGCATGAGGGGGGAGAGGGCAGAGAGAGAGGGAGACACAGAATCAGAAGCAGGCTCCAGGCTCTGAGCCATCAGCACAGAGCCCGACGCGGGGCTCGAACTCACAGACCGCGAGATCCTGACCTGAGCCGAAGTCGGCGCTCAACCGATTGAGCCGCCCAGGCGCCCCGGATTGAGCCATTCTTACATTTCTGATAAAAACACGATTTGATCTTACTTTATTATTCTTTTAGTAAATTGCTTTAGTATATTAGTATATTATTTATCATTTTATTTTTAACTTTTTAATAAAAACACTTTTTATTTGTAAACATACAATTTTATTCTTTTTTTTTTTAAGACAGAGAAAGAGTGAGGGCTCAAGTGAGTGAAGGTCATAGAGAGAGGGAGAGAGAGAAGTGGTGCTCACATCGAGCGGGGCCCGTGTACACCCGATGTGGAGTTCGAGCTCACCTGATGTGGGGCTGGAGCTCACAAACTGTGAGATCATGACCTGAGCCAAAGTCAGATGCTTAACCAACTGAGTCACCCAGGCGCCCCTCATTTTTGTATTTATATTGAAAATGAGATTGAGGCACCTGGGTGGCTCCATTGGTAGAGTGTCTGACTCTTAATTTCATGATCCCAGGGTTGTGGGATTGAGCCCGCATCAGGCTCTGTGCGGAGCATGGAGCTTGCTTGTGATTCTCTCTCTCTCTCTCTCTCTCTCTCTCTCTCTCTCTTCCCCCACCTCGGCTCCTCTGCCTTGCTCATGGACACTCTCTCTCCAAAAAATAAGAAGAAGAAAAATGAGACTGATATTAGTTTTCCGATTGGAGGTTCTCTATCAGCTATTGCTATCATGATTATGTTACCTTTGTAAAGTGAATTTGTAAGAATTCCATCTTTTTCAATGATTTAAAACAATTTAGAATGGGAATAATCTATTCCTTGAAAATTTGAGAGAATGTGACCATAAACTATTTAGATATCTTTTTAAAAGTATTTTTTAATGTTTATTTATTTTTGAGAGACAGAGAGAGACAGGTAATGAGCAGGGGAGTGGCAGAGAGAGGAGACACAGAATCTGAAGCAGGGTCCAGGCTCCAAACTGTTGGCAGAGAGCCCGATGTGGGGCTTGAACTCACGAACCATGAGATCATGACCTGATCTGAAGTCGGACACTTTACAGACTGAGTCACTCGGATACCCCTATTTAGGTATCCTTTCAGGAAGTAATTCTTAATAATTTTTTTTTTTATCTTTCATCACTTAGTGGTTTAAATTTTCTTTCTCCTTGGGTAAATTTTGGTCTACTAGTATTGTCCTAGAAAATTGTTCGTTTCAGAGAATTTTCACAAAATTTAAAAATTTAAGTGTTGAAAGCTATACACAAAATATTTTCTTGTAATAAAAAGTGACAACTTCAAGAAGTAAAACTGCTGCTACTTGCAGATGACATGGTACTATATATAGAAAGTCCTAAAGAGTCCATCAGAAAATTATTAGAACTTATACATGAAGTCAGTAAAATTGCAGGATACAAAATTCATATGGAGAAATCTGTTGCATTTTTATATACTCATAACAAAGTAGCAGAAATAGAAATTAGGAAACAATTCCATTTATAATTGCATCAAAAAGAATAAAATAACCAGGAATAAATATAACCGAGGAGGTGAAAAACTTGTACTCTGAAAATGATAAAACACTGATGAAAGAAATTAAAAATGACATAAACGAATGGAGAGATATACCATGCCCATGGATTGGAAGAATTAATATTGGCAAAATATGGGGCACCTGGGTGGCTCAGTCAGTTAATGTCCGACTTCGGCTCAGGCCATGATCTCATGGTGTGTGAGTTTGAGCCCCGCATCGGACTCTGTGCTGACAGCTCAGAGTCTGGAACCTGCTTCAGATTCTGTGTCTCCCTCTCTCTCTCTGACCCTTCCCCGGCTCACGCTCTGTCTCTCTCTCTCTCCCTCTCAAAAATAATATATATTAAAAAAATTTTTTAAATAAATAAATAAGTAAATAATATCGTCAAAATATTCATACTACCCAAAGCAATCCACAGATCCAATGCAATCTCTATCAAAAAGCAAAAGTATTTTTCATGGAATTAGAACAAAGAATCCTAAAATTTGTGCAGAACCACAAATACCCCAAACAGCCAAACATCCTTGAGAAAGAAGAACAGATCTGGAGGTATCACAATCCCAGATTTCAAGATATACCACAAAGCTGTAGTAATCAAAACAGTATGGTACTGGCACAAAAATAGACACACAGATCAATAGAACAAGATAGAGAGTCCAGAAATAAACACACATTTATAAGGTCAACTTATCTACAACCAAAGGGGCAAAAAATATATAATGAGGAAAAGACAATCTTTTCAATAAATGGTGGTAGGAAAACTGGACAGGTACATGCAAAAGAATAAAACTAGACCACTTGTTTACATCATACACAAAAATAAACTCAAAATGAATTGAAGACCTAAATGGGAGACAAGAAACCATAAAATTCCCTTAAAAATATAGGCAGTAATCTCTTAGACGTCAGACTTAAAATAATTTTTTCTAGATATGTCTCCTTAGGCAAGGGAAAGAAAAGCAAAATTAAACTATTGAGACTACACTAAAATAAAACGCTTTTGCACAGCGAAGGAAATCATCAACACAACAAAAGGCAACCTACTAAATGGGAAAAGATATTTGCGAACGATATATCCAATGAGGGGTTATGACCCAAAATATGTAAAGAATTTCTACACCTCAACACCAAAATAACCCACAAATAATCCAATTAAAAATGGGCAGGGGACCTGAATAGCCATTTTCCCAAAGCCATACAGGTGGCTAACATGAAAAGCTGCTCACCACCATTAATCATCAAGGAAATGCAAACCAAAAGCATCATGAAATATCCATAACACCTGTCAGAATGGCTAATATCATAGAGAAGAGATAATAGGTGTTGGCAAGGATATGGAGAAAAGGGAACCCTCGTGTACTGTTGATGGAATGTAAATTGGAGCACCACTGTGGAAAACAGAATGGAGAATCCTCAAGAAATACCATATGACCCAGTTGTGGTAGTGGTAGAGACCCCTCCATAAGGAGAGAGAAAAAAAAGGAGAGAAAACTTCAAAGTCGCCTGGATATGCACCTAGGTGCCTACATCCCTATGACCTTGTAAACTGAGACAGCTTAATCAGACTGCATGTTTATGTGTGTTGCCATATATGGGAGATAAAGAAATGAAAATGTATAAAAAAAAACTACACCAAGTAATACTAGCCGCTCAGTTCTTTGGGGACGAACCCAACTGAGCGGTGCCGGTACAAATAAAAGTTGCTTCCCGATAAAAGCCTTGGTGTCCTGACTCTCTGTGCGAGAATCCTACAACATTGCTTGGGGGCTCACGTCCTTTGCCACCAGGACACATGCCTTGGAACGCCAGGAGAAGCGACCTCACCTGGTGCCAACAGACCTTCTTGATCCGTAGGGGACTAGCCTATCCCGGCACACCACACCGGGGCAAGGGCCCCACGTGCGCTAATGGAACCCTTGAGGCCCAGTAACCAGCTTGAGGAGGGCCACCCATCTGACTGGTAAGAACCCGGTTCGTTTGGTAGACCTGCCCCTAAGAGGCAGAAGGGGAGCCTGATCACCTGCCAGAGTTGCACTAGTACTTCCCCAAGGTACGAGGAACGAAGCTGCAACTCTAAGGCGCTGAGTATAGGGCCGTGGGTTGGAGTTGTTGTATGAGTGTGTGTGAATGAGACGGACAACGGGAAGATTCCGACCTGACCAAGGGCCGAAGGGAGTGTTGAGTCCCGATCCGCGGTTCCTGGCGACCTCATACGGCTTAAGGCGGTGTCAGACTTCCTTGGGAGTCTGATCCGGGTCAGGGATTGAAAGTGAACCCGCCAATGCTAAGAGGCGCCTGAAATATCTCCGAGAGGAGAGCGGAGGGAAACGGACAAAGTGGGTGTGCGTCCTCTCCAAACTAGTCCCCCTCCTTCTTCATTTTCCCCCTCGTGCACGTGAAAGTTGTCTGATAGGGGGAGAAGATGGGGTGGAAAGCAGAGTAAACCGACTCCCATAGACTGTTTGCTGAGAAATTTCAGAAAGGGATATTCAGGAAATTATGGTGTGAAATTAACTCCTGAAAGCTCCAGACATTCTGTGAAATTGAGTGGCCATTGTTTGGAGTGGGCTGGCCCTCTGAGCTCTCACTTGATAAGGAATTAGTTGGCCGAGTGTTCAGGGTCATTGCAGGGGACCCAGGCCACCCTGACCAATTTCCTTATATTGACTGTTGGCGAGACCTGGTCCTATCCTGACCTCCTTGGCTAAAAGTCTATCCTGAAGAAAATTGTAATGATGACTCGCATCACGGCTTCCTCCAAATACCGGCCAGAAATTAAAAAGCCCATACTGTCGGGAGAACCTGAAGAAACCCACCACCATATGTCCCACTGTACCCCTCACTACCACCTGTGCCTCCAGCAGCCATAACTGCAGAAACCTCACCGGAGTCTGCCCCCAGCCCCGAGGCCCTAGCACCACTGACCTCCCCAAAGGTGACTGACTCACCCGAACTGACGGTCTTAACTCCACAAGTGCCTCCTGAACGGTGGCTAGAGAATCAGGCCAGCAGAGGCAGCCCCTCCTGCAGCCATACCGGGGAGCCCTACAGATGCCACTGAGGGAAACCAGGGGACCCCTCTATTATGATCAGGAAGGCCAGATCCAAGGGGGCCAACGTATTTTTATGTACCAACCCTTTACCACCACAGATCTCCTGAACTGGAAGCATCATACCCCCGCCTATATGGAGAAGCCTCAAGCTATGATTAACTAATGCAGTCCATAATTCAGATCGACAAACCTACCTGGACAGACTGCCGCCAACTCCTTTTGACCTTCTTCAATACAGAGGAGCATCGCCGAATTACTCAGCAGCCTTAAAATGGTTAGAGGAAAATGCCCCGGCTGGGACACTAGGAGCACCCCCCTCAGGCCCTATGCTCGGGCTCATTTCTCTGGGGAGGACCCCAAATGGGACCCAAATGACTTAAGTATGGATGGAGGGCTTGCAAGGACTGAACGAATCAAGAAGCCCTTCTAAATGGCATAAAGAAAGGGGGGGGGAAGGCCATAAATATGAGTAAAACATCAGAAGTGCTCCAAGGACCCGAGGAAAGCCTGAGTCAATTTTATGAGAGACTATGTGAGGCATTTCGTCTCTGCACTCTGTTTGATCCAGAAGCACCCGCCAACCAGCAGATGATTAATGCAGCTTTCGTAGGTCAGGCCCAGGGAGACATTCGGTGCAAATTGCAAAAAGTAGAAGGTTTCACTGGCATGAATATCAGTCAGTTGCTAGAAGTAGCCACCCAGGTGTTTGTTAACTGTGACCAGGTGGCACGGAAGGAAGAACGCCGAAAGATGCAAAAACAGGCGGACTTGTTAGCTGCCGCCTTGGTAGAGCAGTCTAGATACCCCCGGAAAGGTGCCCCGCAGGGAAAGGGCCAAGGCCAGAAAGGGGAGCGGCAGGAGGAGGCTCTCGCCCTAAATCAAAACTAGGACGGAATCAGGGTGGTTTCTGCCGTCAGGAGGGCCACTGGAAAAGTGAGTGCCCCCAGCGACCAGACAATTCTCAGCAATACCCAAGCAGAAAAAAAGAGGCTATGTGGTCCAGGGCCGATACCAACTGGCCCCACAGTCTCATGGGGCCCCCAAAAATGATATTGTGGAGCTAGCCGCCATGGAGGACAAGAAGAGGACCAGGACAGACCGGGCTCTACTTTGTTAGGCCCCAGGAGCCCATGGTCCGAATGAAGGTAGGGGGCCGACCCATTGACTTTATGGTAGATATTGGAGCAGAACACTCGGTAGTCACACGACCCGTGGGCCCCCTCTCACGAAGACAAGCAACCATCATGGGGATCACAGGCAGTGGACACGCCGTCTCTTCCTGTTACCTCAGCAATGCAGTTTAGGTGGCCATGAAGTCATCCGTGAATTCCTGTACCTCCCCGACTGCCCCATGGCTCTAATGGGCCACGACCTATTAGGAAAACTGCAAGCCCAGGTAACTTTCAACTCTCAGGGACAGGCTGCTCTGACCCTACGAAAACCAGAAGCAAAGATTATGACTCTCACAATTCCCAGGGGGAGGAATGATGTCTTTATTGTCTCAAGGAAAACCTGCAACTGGTGCCTGAGCTTCCTTTTAAGGTCCCAGGGGTGTGGGCTGAGGATAACCCACCAGGACTGGCACGAAACATACCCCTGTGGTTGGAGAATTAAAGCCCGGGGCGGAACCCACCCGCCAGAGGCAATCCTTCATCCCTCGCAAAGCACAGGTCGGGATCCAGACACACCTGGAGAGACTTTTAAAGTAGGGGATTCTTCGGCCATGCCAGTCACCTTGGAAAACGCCCCTCTTACCTGTCCAAAAACCGGGCACAGATGACTGTAGGCCGGTTCAGGGCCTGTGAGCAGCAAACCAGGTAACTGTCACCATTCACCCAGTGGTCCCGAACCCCTATACACTTTTGGACCCATTCCTGCTGAAGCCACCTTTTTTTTTTATCTGTTTGGACCTTAAGGATGCCTTTTTCTGCATTCGCCTGGCCCCCCCAGAGCCAGTTGGTCTTTGCCTTCCAACGGGAGGATCCTAAAAATGGTGACGAAGGCCAATTAACTTGGACTAGGTTGCCTCAGGGGTTCAAAAAGTCCCCAACCATTTTTGGCACTGCATAGCCTCTGATTTAAAAGCCTTCCCAGCAGATCAATATGACTGTGTCCTGCTTCAGTACGTGGATGACTTGTGTCCCGGGACGGTTGCATGAAGGGACTCAGCAACTCCTTACCCTCTTATGGAAAAGTGGTTACAAGGTCTCGAGAAAAAAGGCCCAGATCTGCCAGGAAAAGGTAAATATCTTGGCTTCCACCTATCTCAGGGACAGCGTCAACTCGGCCCAGAGAGAAAGCAGGCTGTTTAGTCTATCCCGGCCCCGACAACCCGACGCCAAGTTCGAGTTTCTCGGGGCTGCAGGTTTCTGTAGGCTCTGGATACCTAACTTTTCAGTCCTGGCAGAACCCCTCTATCAGACTACAAAGCGGGGAGAAAGGGGACCCCTGAGGTGGGAGTCAGTACAGCAAAAGGCCTTAGAGAAATAAAGCGAGCCCTTACTACTGCGCCTGGTTTAGGGCTCCCGGACATGTCCAAGTCCTTCTTTCTGTATGTCCATGAGCACACTGGTATTGCAGTGGGAGTCCTGACTCACATGTTGGGATCATGGCATCGGCCGGTGGCATATCTCTCCAAACAACTTGACTCTGTGGCCCAAGTCTGGCCCCCCTGCCTACGGGTGCTGGCAGCCACAGCTCTCTTAGCGTCTGAGGCTGACAAGTTAACTATGGGACAGGAATCGACAGTCCGAGTACCACGTTCAGTATTGACATTAATGGAATACAGGGGACACTACTGGCTAACCAATGCCAGGATGGTCAGATATCAGGGAATGCTGTGTGAGAACCCGCACATTCACCTAGAGTAGTGCGGACACTGAACCCTGCAACCCTATTGCCTGTCAGGCCAGTCCAGCCAGGCCATGACTGCACTGAAGTCATGGATGAGGTGTTCTCCAGCCCACCAGACTTGAGGGATCAGCCCCTCAAAGACCCCGATGTGGAATATTTCACTGATGGTAGCAGCTTTGTAAAGGATGGAGAGCGTCTTGCAGGTTATTCCGTGGTGACCCTGAACTCTGTCATTGAAGCAGAGCCCCTGCCGAAAGGGACATCAGCACAAGGCAGAGCTAATTGCTCTAACCCGAGCCCTCCAACTGGCGGCAGGGATATGTGTTAATATATATACGGACTCTAAATATGCCTTCACCACCCTCCACGTACATGGGGCCTTATACAAAGAGAAGGGTCTAATAAACTCAGAAGGAAAGAACATAAAATATGGTGAAGAAATCCTTGAACTCTTAGATGCTGTATGGGCCCCTAAAAGTGTGGCAGTCATGCATTGGGGACATCAAAGGGGAGATACCACGGCTGCACTGGGAAACCGAAAAGCAGACCAAGGGCAAAGCTAGCAGCTTCCAAAGGAGCAACAAAACCAGCAGCTTTAACTGCAGCACTATTCCCTAACCCACTGGCAGAATGGGACCCTAATTACTCACACCATGAAAGTAATTGTTTAAGACTGAAAAAGGGAACTACCCAGGTGGATGGTGGAGATTTGAAGATGGCGAGTAGCAATTCCGAGCTTAGCTCCAGCCTTTGTTAAGCAGTTCCATGAGGAAACTCACATTGGCCGGACAGCCCTTGAAACAATGCTAAGCCGATATTTCTACATCCCTCGACTCTCCAGCATAGCCCGGGTCGTATGTGAGCAATGTGAAACCTGTGCCTGAAATAACTCACGTCAGGGACCCGAGGCCACTCCGGAGCACAGAGCGTAGGGGGAGCCCCATTTGAAAATGTGCTGGTGGACTTCACTGAACTCCCCGGGCTCGGCTGTAATATCTGTTGGTCTTTGTATGTACTTTCTCAGGCTGGGTGGAAGCCTTCCCTATCCGAACAGAAAAAGCACATGAAGTGGCCGACTTCTTCTAAAGGAATTATCCCACGATTTGGGATCCCTATCACTATGGGTTCAGATAACGGGCCAGCATTCGTGGCCGAGGTGGTGCAGCTGGTGGCAAAAGGACTAAGGATCACCTGGAAGTTGCATACGGCATACCAACCCCAGAGCTCTGGCAAGGTGGAATGAATGAACAGAACTTTGAAGCTACAATTAAGTAAACTATGCCAGGAAACCCACCTGCATTGGGACCAGGTGTTGCCAATAGCCTTGTTAAGAATCAGGTGCAGCCCCAATAGCAAACGGGGCTTTCTTCTTATGAAATCCTTTATGGGCCCTCCCAATTATTAAGGGGATAAGGGGGGATTTAAATGAGATAGGCAATCTAACCCTAAGGCAGCAGATACAGGCTCTGGGACTCTGTAACTGCTTACACCAATGGGTTAGAGAACGATTGCTGTGAGTCTGACCGCAGATGCTCACTCCTTTGAGCCAGGAGATGCTGTATGGTAAAGGAGTGGGATGTCCAACCACTCAAACCCCTTTGGAGGGGCCCTTTCACTGTCATTTTGTCCACCACTACTGCAGTAAAAGTAGCCAAAGTGGGTCGTTGGATTCACCACAGAGTGAAGCCGGCTTCCCGGGACTGGGAATGCATTCCTGATCCATCCACGCCGTGCAAGCTGACCGTACGGAAGAAGCAATCTGCAACCGGAGACTCGGAGGAGACTGCAGCCCTGTTTTACTCACTCGGAAGCTGACTAATCTACGCACGACAGAAGCTTGAGGAATCGCTGGTCCGGTGAAATAAATAGACTGTTCTTATTTCCTATATTTGCCTTCTTACTGTAATGCACTGTCCCTTATCCCTCACTATTATTGCAATTTTTGCCTTACGTCTTGCTATTGGATTGGCAGAGGTCGCCCCAGCCAGCTGGAAATGTGGCGAAAGGTTTCTGTTAGCACTCACTTTCCTCTTATGGGTAGGATGTTTTGTTGGTATTGGTTGTTTTTAATTTGGACCCCGTTTGTAAACCTAAATCTCTCATCATGTGACCCATGTATTTGCATAACCAGGTCAGGCCAAGGGTCACCTGGACCTTACTGTACCATACCCAACTTCAATTATAGAACTGACCAATGAAGGCTTATGTCTAATTCTTCGCTATGGATTTATTTGAAATTAGAAGTGAAGACATAAGTGGAGAAAATATTAATTAGCCTAACTGATTCTGCTTGTTGAAACTTCCACAGAGAGTCTATGTATCATGAGAGGAACACTCCTTTGAGTATAACCCGAAATACCATGTTGTCTGAGTCCCAAGGTCACAAGCCCTGTGGAGACCCAATCAGCTGCACTGAGCAGAGGACTTCTGGACATGAGATCAGCTGCTGCACTTCTAGTAGGATTAATGTAATATAGTGCTGGAATGGGGCAGTCACATTATCTAGACCAACTTCCACCTCTTTCAGATCAATTGTTGAACCCCGAGTGAATAAAAAGAAGTTGAGGCGAGCCTGGGTGGCTCAGTTGGATAAGTGTCTGACTTTGGCTCATGAATCTCACGGTTTGTGAGTTCAAGGCCCGCATTGGGCTCAGTGGCAATAGCTCAGAGCCTGGAGTCTGCTTCCGTTTCTGTGTCTCCTCTCTCTATGCCCCTTCCCTGCTCATGTTCTGTGTCTGTCTCTCTCTCTATCAAAAATGAAATAAAAATAATTTTTTTAAGTTGAGTTAATCAAGGCATTGGAGTTGAGCAAGAAGGGCCACCTCATTGTACAACTCCAGGGAAACGATTAATGTTATCGTCTAGATGAATGGCACTCCCTGGAGTTCTGCAGTATGCAACATGCACAGCTGTACATGGTGGCTCTGTCAGTGAGTAGACAAAGAAACTCGTGAACTAAGTATGTTTATATTTTAACATGTTCTCAGACTCTTTTTAACTATCTTTAGTATCTTAACTATCTGCCCATACAAAGCAGGTATCTCAGAACTCTCAAAATATTATGTTGCATTTAACACTGGCATAACTCTGTTTACAATTGAGGAGGACTGTACAGGAAAGTTCAGAGCAAATAACTTTCAAGACCTCAAGTATCAGCCAAAGCAGCGCTGGGCTTGGGATTTGGCCTCATTCTGAAATTTCACTCTGTATGGTTTTATTTTCCAAGCATTCCCTAGATACTGTTTTCCTCAGTTCTGGAAAAACTTTTAAAAACTTGTTTTGTTTGGGGGAACCTGGGTGGCTCACTCGGTTAAGCATCCAACTTTGGCTCAGGTCATGATCTCCCGGTTCGTGGGTTTGGGGCCCACATTGGGCCCCCATGCTGACAGTGCAGAGTCTGCTTGGGATTCTTTCTCTCTTCCTCTCTGTCTGCCCCTCCCCCACTCACGCTTTCTCTCTTTCTCTCAAAATAAAGAAATGAACTTTTAAAAAAAAAAAAAAAAACTTGTTTTTTTTATTGCGGACCCCTGTGCATTTTTTCCTTTCTGGAAATTCAGATATTGAACTTATGGATGGTCCACTAATTTCTTTTCTTTTTTATTGTCTCTTTATTTGATATTTTTCTCTATATTCTCAATCTCTCAATCATTCAATCATAGAATCTTTCATTCATTCTCTTGACTATTATATGTGCTTTTACATGCATTTAACTCCCCAAATTATTTTTTTTGTTCATAGTTCCTTATTCCTGCTCCTTATATTATCTCTGTTATCTCCTTTTCCTCTGAGTTCCTTTTAAAAATGTCTATTTGCTCCCTGTATTTCATGTTGCAGGTGTTTCTCAAGTGTCTAGAAGTCCTTTCATGATGATGCAATATAAAGCTGATTGGAGACTCCATGGCATGGAAGTGGCTTGTCAATCAGTAGGTACCATGAGGTGATGAGTGGTTCATTTGATGGAGACCTCTGTGATTTAATAAGTCCCTTAACAGCAGTGTAGTGGCTAACAGGGCCACAAGGATCACTACTGTAGTGTTAGGTTGGCTCATCATACTTTCATCTTAAGCCAGTAAGTGAACCACAAACCCAAATTCATGCTGACAGTTTATTACTTACAGACACAGCAAAAGCAAGATCAGCTTGGTGTCAGCTCTCCATACCTCTTGCCCCACAGAGTGACACCGAATGGGAGGAGCCAGATGACAGGCAGCATGGGTAGCTCTGTGTAACATCCACAGTTTTTCATTTCTGTAGTTGTTTGGACACCTGGGGCCTTGCTGACAGCAAAGGGACTGCCCCTCCCAGGGTTAACTAATTCCTGGAGAGAGCAAAAATCTGACGTGCAAGTGTACTTTTCATATCCAAACAAACCTATCCAGAGTCCATACCCCCAACCACCTTTTTTATTGGGTTCTCACACTCCAGGCTCTCTCCACCTGCCCTGATCACCCCATGCCCAGGTACCAGACAGCTAGTACCTGGAGCTTTTAAGCCCTAGTGCTCACTGAAATTGTTCAAGCTAGCCAATCTTAAGACTGCTTACCCTGCCTTGCCTGTTACTTCCCTCAGAAACCACAATAAAGTCTTTTGCCAACCTTTTCTTATCACTCCTTCTGCCTCTTCGTTGACTGGTGCTTCCCCAGGTGGCCCTGCATGATATACCCTGCCTCTTGTTTCCAGGGATCTGTGAATATAAAAGTTTCTTTCTTCATGAGAGTCATCTCCATGTTTGCATGATTAAAACAAATCCTGGGTACATTGAAAACATTCTTCCATCGAAGTCCCAACTCTGAACTACAGCCAAGAAGGTTTGTAGACTTATGCGGAAGGTTATAGCAAAGTCCTGAGCTCGAGTGAAACCAGGGAGATGGATGAGAAATGGCCTTGTGATAGCCTCCCGTAATGTAGAGAGGCATGGGAAACTGCTCCACAACAGCTCTTCAGGAAACTGCTTGTCCTGCTATGTCCCAGCTAAAACTGTAGGACATTCTGCCAAGACTCGTGTCAAACTTCAGCTTAGTCTTTGCCTGTGGGGCCTATGTGGAGCTGTGCAAGTTCACCAAGGTGCCATGGCAGAACTGTTCCCCTATAACAGTACTGCCTGACCTTTCGTGTATCATGCTAGGAATTTTTTTAGAATCATAAGCCACCCCGTCAGTTGCCCCAGTTAGTTGTACTGATAGGGGCTTGGATGAAGTCTCTTCTATTTGTCTTAGGTGACATTAGGTGGGAGCGACCATGCTTATGACTCCAAATAGAATAATCAGACCCACTGGAGGTGGACAGCAGCCAGACTCCTAGTCCGGACGCAAGCCAGCTAAATATGTCATTGCTCCAGGTTCAGCAAGAGGTGTTGGCAGCTGCATGCAGCCTGCCTTTGAGTGGCCATTAAGGGGTCCGGGGCAGTGAGATTTTCCATCCCCAGTCATACCAGAGAGTTTATACCGGTTTGTGTGTGGCCGGTAAATATAGGCCTGATGTCTGTGTTAGAAGGAGTACCCTATTAGGGCATAAACTGTAGCAGAAGTGTAAGTATCATTTATTACAACAGGAATAAGCAAAATTTGTGTCCCTTATGGTAGACAAACTCAGTTGAATTAAACAGTCTCTGCAAAGCAGGCTGGAGTGCCTTTGATGATACCAATTTGGCTATCCTATCTGGCCTAATCTCAATGCTCTGGCCTGCTCTGGGTGGACTAGAATCTGCCGATATTTGTAGTGACCTGAGCAGCAACATTTTATTGACTGGGGCCAGGGTACAATCTTTACAAGCCTGAATGTTTCGATTAATAATGTGACACGGAAGTACCAGAACAGACTTGTAGGAGGAATATAACCTTCTGAAATTTTCAAAGGAACAGCTACTGAATTCTGTCCACAGAGTTGAGTGGAAGATGACAGATCCAGTAATCGATTCAATTCAGAGCAATAGCTAGGTTCGAGTAAAAGTATACAAGAGACTTTTGTTTTTACTTGGGCAGTAGAGGGAGATCACAGGGAGCTGTCGATAATAACATAAGGTTGTATCCTGCCACACTGCTGACAAAATTTATTAGTTCCTACAAGCTTGTTTTTGTGGATTCCTATGGATTTCATATAAAAAATCCTGTCATATGAAAGTAATGATTTTTACTTATTCCTTTCCAATCTGGCTGCATTTTATATCTTTTTCTTGCCTAATTTCCCTGGCTATAACTTCCAGTACGATGTTAACTTTAAGTGACGAGAACAGACACCCTTATCTTGTTCCAGGTCTTAGTGAGAAAGCAGTCTTTCATCATTAGTTGTGATGTTAACGGTGGATTTTTTGTAGATGATCTTATTACACTGAGAAAGTTCCCTTCTGATCCTAGCTTTTTGAGTGTTTTTATCCTGAAAGGGTATTGAATTTGTTCAAATCCCTTTTCTGTGTCTATTGAGATGATCATCTGGTTTTTAATCTTTTATTAATATTGTGTATGTTACATTAATTGATTTTCACATGTTAAATCAATCTTGAATTTCTTGGATCAAATCTCACCTGGTCATGGTATATAATCCTTTTTTTATGTTGCCGAATTTGTTTTGCTAGTATTTTGTTGAGAAGTTTTTGCCTGCTCATAAAATTTTATTGAATGTCTGTGGTTTTATTTTCTTGTGATATCTTTATCTAGTTTTGATATTAGGGTAATACTAGCCTTACAGAGTGACTTGGGAAGTGTTTCCCCTCTTCTATGTTTTGGATGAGCTTGTGAACTTTGGTAATAAATCTTTAGATGTTTTGGAGAATTCACGAACGAGGCCATCTGGGCCTGGGGTTTCCTTTGTTGGAAGTTTTAAAATGACAAATTCCATAATTTTGCTTGTTATAGGCCAATCCAGATGGTCTATTTCTTTTTTTAAAGTTTCCATTTAAATTCCAGTTAGTTAACATACAGTGTATTTTTAGTTTTCAGTGTACAATATAGTGATTCAACACTTCCATACAACAGCAGACACTCATCACAAGTGCGTTTCTTAATCCCCTTCGCGTATTTAGTCCATCCCCCCATCCACTTCCCCTTTGGTAACCATCACTTTGTTCTCAGTAGTTATAAGTCCGTTTCTTGGTTTGTCTCTCTCTCTCTTTTTTTACACTTGCTCAGTTGTTTTGTTTCTTAAATTCCATGTATGAGTGAAATCATATGGTATTTGTATTTCTCTGACTTATTTCACTTAGCATAATACACTCTAGCTCCATCCATGTTGTTGAAAATGTCAAGATTTCATTCTTTTTTATGGCAGAGTAGTATTCCTCTCTCTCTCTCTCTCTCAATATATATATATATTGTATTGTAGATAATGCTGCTATGTAATTTGGCTATTGTAGATAATGCTGCTATGGTTTATTTCTATTTATTTATTTATTCATTCATTTATTTATAAATGTTTGTTCATTTTTTACAGAGAGAGTGGGGGAGGAGCAGAGAGAGAGTGGGGGGGAACATTCAGAATTTGAAGCTGGCTCTAGGGTCTGCACTGTGAGCACAGAGCCTGAAGTGGGGATTGAAATCACAAACTGTGAGATCATGACCAGGGCCGAAGTCGGATTCTTAACCGACTGAGCCACCCAGGTACCCACCCCTGGTCTATTTCTTATTGAACCATTTTGGTAGTGTCTGTCCTTCTTGAAATTTGTGTATTTCATCTAAATTATCTAATTTGTTGATATACAGTTATTAATAAGTGTCTTAGTCCGTTCTGGCTACTATAACCAAAATACCATAAACTGGGTGGCTTATAAACAACAAACATTTATTTCTCAAAGCTCTGGAGGCTGTCAAGTCCAAGATCACGACACCAAAAGATCTGGTGCTTGGTGAACACTTGCTTTCTCATTGTAACCTCACATGGTGGATGGAACTACAGATCTCTGTGGGAGCTCTTGTATAAAGGCACTAATTCCAGACAGGTGGGCTCTGCCTTCATGATCTCATCACCTCCCAAATGCCCCATCTGCAAATACCATCACATTGGACAATGGATTTCAACATATGAATTTTGTTGGACATTCAATATGGTTATTCAGTCCATAGCGATGGTGTCTTCTTATGATCCTTTTTATTTCTGTGGGGTCTATAATGACATCCCTTCTTTCATTCCTGATTTTAGTAATTTGAATCTTTTCTCTTTTTTTCTTGATCACTCTAGCCAGAAGTTTTTCAAGTTTCTGACTTTTTAATGAACAACTTTTGGTTTTGTTTGAGGTTTTTTTTATTGTTTTCTACTCTCCATTTCATTAATCTCTCCTCCCAATTTCTTATTTCTTTCTTTCTGGTTGCTCCTGGTATTTTTTTCTTCTTTTTCTAGTTTGTTAGGATGGAGGTTAGATTATTGATTGGAGATTTTTCTTTTTTCCTAATGTAGGAATTTACAGCTTGTACATTTCCCTCTAAACACTGCTTAACGGCATCCCATAAATTTTGTTTTTGTTTTCATTGCCTGAAACTGCTTTCTAAGTTCCCTTTTAATTTTTCTCTTTGACCTATTGATTGTTTAGGAGTGTGTTGTGTAATTTCCACATATTTGTGAATTTTCCAGTGTTTCTTCTTCGATTGATTTCCATTTTTTTGCACTGTAGTCAGAATAACTACAATGTATGACTTCAGGCCTTTAACTTCACTGATGATTACCTTATGGCCTCGCATATGCTCTCTTCTGGAGAATTGTTCCATGTGTAACATGTAGTTTAATACTTTTGAGTGGAGTGCTCTATAGATATCTTTTGATCTAATTGGTTTTTATTGTTGTTTCTGTCTTCTGTTTCCATGTTGGATCTTCTTCCTACTTGTTTTGTCCATTATTGAAAGTGAGGTATTGAAATCTCCACTTATTATTGTTGAATTGTGTATTTCTCCCTTTACCTCAGCTCCTAAATGGCTCCCCACATTTCCTTGCCATGTGGGCTTCTCCATTATACTCACTTACTTCAAGGCATCTTATTTCTTCAAAGTTAGCCATATTCAGAGAGTCCTCTGACTCAGGGAGGGCCAGGTCCCTCTGTTAGAATTTTTGAACGTGATTAAGCAGGCACAGCTGGGGTAATATCCCCTTATTAACTCAAAATCAATTGATCTACATGTGCAAAATCCCCTCTCCTTTGCCATATTTTTTAATTAATTAAGTTTTTAAATTTACATCCAAGTTAGTTAGCATACAGTGCAACAATGATTTCAGGAGTAGAATCTTTAATGCCCCTTACCCATTTAACCCATCCCCCCACCTCACAACCCTCTCAGCGACCCTCTGTTGTTCTCTATATTTAAGAGTCTCTTATGTTTTGTCCTCTTCCCTGTTTTTATATTATTTTTGCTTCCCTTCCCTTATGTTCATCTGTTTTGTATCTTAAAGTCCTCATTTGAGTGAAGTAATATGATATTTGTCTTTCTCTGGCTGATTAATTTCGCTTACCATAACACCCTCTAGCTTCATGCATGTAGTTGCAAATTGGCAAGATTTCATTCTTTTCAATCGCTGAGGTACATTGCATTGTATGTAAATACCACATCTTCTTTATCCATTTCATCTATTGATGAACATTGGGGCTCTTTCCATACTTTGACGATTGTTATAGTGCTACTATAAACATCGGGATGCAAGTGCCCCTTCGAAACAAGCACACCCGAATCGCTTGGATAAATTACCTAGTAGTGCAACTGCTGGGTTGTTAGGGTAGTTTCTATTTTTAATTTTTTGAGGAACCTCCGTACTGTTTTCCAGAGTGGCTGGCACCAGTTTGCATTCCCCACCAGCGGTGCAAGAGATCCTCTTTCTCTGCAGCCTTGCCAATATCTGTTGTTGTCTGAGTTTTTAATGTTAGCCATTCTGACAGGTGTGAGGTGGTGTGTCATTGTGGTTTTGATTTGTATTTGCTTGAAGATGAGTGATGTTAAGCATTTTTCATATGTCGGTTGGCCATCTGGATGTCTTCTTTGAGGAGTGTCTATTCATGTCTTTGCCCATTTCTTCACTGGATGATTTGTGTTTGGGTGTTGAATTCGATAAGTTATTTATAGATTTTGGATACTAACCCTTTATCTGATAGGTCGTTTGCAAATATCGTCTCCCATTCCGTCAGTTGCCTTTTCGTTTTGCTGATTGTTTCCTTCACTGTGCAGAAGTTTTTATTTTCGTGAAGTCCCAATAGTTCATTTTTGCTTTTGTTTCCCATGCCTCCGGAGATGTGTTGAGGAAGAAGTTGCTGTGGCCAAGGTCAAAGAGGTTTTTGCTTGCTTTCTCCTCGAGGATTTTGATGGCTTCCTTTCTTACATTTAGATCTTCCATTCATTTTGAGTTTATTTTTGTGTCTGGTGTAAGAAAGTGGCCCAGGTTCATTTTTCTGCATGTCGCTGTCCAGTTTTCCCAGCACCACTGACTGAAGAGACTGTCTTTATTCCATTGGATATTCTTTCCTGCTTTGTCAAAGATTAGTTGGCCATACGTATGTGGGTCCATTTCTGGGTTTTCTATTCTGTTCCATTGATCTGAGTGCCTGTTTTTGTTCCAGGACCATATTGTCTTAATGATTATACAGCTTGATGCAATACAACTTGAAGTCCTGAATTGTGATGACTCCAGCTGTGATTTTCTTTTTCAAGATGGCTTTAGCTATTCGGGGTCTTTTCTAGTTCCATACAAATTTTAGGATTGTTTGTTCTAACTCTGTGAAGAAGAATGCTGGTGTTATTTTGATAGGTATTGCACTGAATATATAGATTGCTTTGGGTAGTATTGACATTTTAACAATATTTGTTCATCCTATCCAGGAGAATAGAATATTTTTCCATTTTTTTGTGTCTTCTTCAATTTCTTTCATAAGATTTCTATAGTTTTCAGTAATAGATTTTTCGCCTCTTTGGTTAGATTGATTCCTAGGTATTTTATGGTTTTTGGTGCAATTGTAAATGGGTGCCATAGTCTTTTTTTTTTTTTTTGGTGTGTTTATTTATTTTTGAGAGACAGAGAGAAACAGAGCACGAGTTGGGGAGGGGCAGAGAGAGAGGGAGACACACAATCTGAAGCAGCTTCAGGCTCTGAGCTGTCAGCACAGAGCCCAATGTGGGGCTCGAACCACGAACCGTGAGATCATGACCTAAGCCAAAGTCGACACTCAACCGACTGAGCCACCCAGGCGCCCCCATATTCTTGTTTTAAATGTTTATTCATTTATTTATTTTGATGGAGAGAGAGTGTGAGTGGAGGAGAGGCAGAGAGAAAGGGAGCGAGAATTTCAAGAAGCCTCCATGCTGTCATCCAGAGCCTGATGCAGGGCTCAATCCCATGAACCATGAGATCGTGACCTGAGCTGAAATCAAGAGTCAGACACTTAACCAACTGAGCCACCCAAGTGCCCCACCTTTGCCATATTCTATTGGTAAGAAGCAAGTCACAGGTCCTGTCCACACTCATAATTAAAGACAGGAATACCAGGTGTCAGGAATCATAAGGTCATCATAGGGTCTACACCCTACAGGTGGTATACATTGTAAATGTCTAATAAGTTTTATGTGTATTTAATCTATAGAGTTTCCTCTAAAATAGATTTTCTTACATTTTATTTGTTGTTGTTGCAAAACCCAGGTCATTTATCCTGCACTATTTCCCACAGTCTGGATTTTGCCTATTATATCCCATGACCATGTCAAACATGTTCTTTTCTATTTTTAATTTCCTATGAATTGATAGTTACATTTAGGGGTTGATCACATGCGAATTCTACTTTTCTTTTTTTTGTCAAGACCACAACACAGAAGACCATTACAGATGGCACATGTTGACTGGTTTTTCTCTGCTATAAAGGTATCACCTGTTGATGATTGCTGCCTAGATCCATTAATTCGTTAGAAGTTGACAATGGTGAATTTCAATTCTACTTTTTTCTTTATCTGCTATGCTGAAGTACAGTTCACATAAAGTCAGAATAAATGTTCGATTCTTTCTCTTTTTTAGCCAATTATCAAATAATAAGATGATTCTCTTGCATCCTCTAAAGATGTAATACTTAAGGAATTCAAATATGTTTGATATATTTCAATCCATTGCAGTTATTTATTGCTACATGGGCGTCCCATCTTTGGCCAATAGGAGCCTATTTGGGTTGGCTCCTGGGTCTGTTTGGCATGAATTAACACTCTTTGAAAGTTTCTGTGCTTTCTGATGTTTATGGTTTATCATACATATCTTTGCTGTCCCATACCTGGAGTCCGACATTTCTCCAGGAGCTGTTGTTCTTTTAGATAGGTGGGAGATGGTATTTGAGACCATGATGTGGGTGCTAGGGGTTCTCATGGCTCTGGATTGGTCATTATTTCCACTTCTTTTAAGGTGAAACAGAGTGAAGAAATGTACATTTTAAGAGAAGGTATATCATTAATTCATATTGATACTCCCAAATAAAATTTAGGATAACAAAAAGAACAATAGAAATGATTGGAAGCCCTGTTCCTAAAAGAGTCTGAAGGGAGCAGAGGCTACATCCCAAAGGTCAGCACAAAGTGTCTGTCTCTGAGTGTTAGCTTTGGAGCCTGAACGTGCTGATCAGAACACCCTGGGGTATGGATGGGTATAAATCTGGCGATGGTTGGCTGGTCCTTGGAGCTCTGTCCTGGGATCTGGAGGGAATGTCTAAAAGGGCATCCCAGGTACTTACACTGGTGCAGTGGGGCAAGCAGGAGAGTTGTTTACAGAGAAGACGGAGGGCAAGGGAATGTGTTTGTTGACTCACCTGCAATGATGAGTATCATGCTGGGGGATGTCCTTTGATAGACATGACCACATTGCTTTTTATTTTCAGGTGTTTCCACAAACCAGAGTTCTGGTCCCTTCAGGGGCCTTGATTGTTTTCAAGGGAACGAGGAACATTGGAACTGAGGAGTGTTTTATGGGGTGAGGGACTGAATGCTTGCAGTTCGCCAGACCTATTGGGCCCTTGGGATCCACCTTACCCCCTCCACGAGAACAGAGTTGAGGTGACTGTGTTCTGGTGGGAGATACGTATGAAAAAAGGTAGGCAAATAGCTTTGTTGAAGTTTATCAGGTAATGCCATATTGCCTGAGTGATGGAGGGTTTGACCAATAAGTGAGTCAAAACACTGTCGAGGCAGAAATGGATCAGGCATTCACAGATTCAGGATTTCTTCATTTCAAAATCTCCAGAAGAGAGTGTATGTAACCACTTCCCAAGCTCCCTCCCACACACCCACATCAAGAGATGGTATTTACGACCCTTTTGGAACCTCTTGTTGTGCCACCCATGGCAGGGAATTTTCAGGAGTCTATCCAACATTACACAAGTCCAAGTCATATTAAAGGGACGTGGGGTACATGAGGGCTTATGGACAGAGTCGGGAGCAAAGCAGAGGTCAGCAAGAATGTGTGGTCCATATCGAGGGCTTTGGAGGAACAAAGTGAGGAAGTAGAGGCATGACTTCCTCCAGCCCGGCTTGCATCTACCTCCAGTAGGAGACAAGGCTGCATTTCAGGGAGCATTTACATCTCTTAATTCTCAGAGGCATCTAAGGACTGGGAAGGGAGCTAAACTGCTCCCCTGGAGGAAGGAACACTGAGTCTGGTGCCCCAGACACAATAGCCCCCTCTCTGTTAGTTAGAGCTTTGTTTCTCCACAAATACCAGGAAATCCAACAACAGGGAATTGTGGCCTGGGTGGGGGGCTACTCCTGTGAACCATTCTTGCTGTTTAATCCGCTCTAGAACTTACGTGTATAACCTACCTGATTGGGAAACTGACAGTAGGGAGTGTATTCAGAACTCGAACAGCTTCTACTCTCCTCCAGGGTTATGTTTTTATTTTATTTTTCATAAATATGCTTATTTAAGAATTGGTAATACGTTTACCAATTCATGGATTGGTATAAGTTTACATGGTTCAGAAATCAAACTGATATAAAAATATATACATTAAGAAGTCTCACTCCCACCCTTGTGTGTGCATGTGTGTGTACACGTACACACGCATGCCTAGGTTTTAGCAAACATTTAATTCGCTTCTTGGTTTACTTGGTTTTTCATTTTGCAAATATAAGCAATACCAACATATATTTTTATTGAACCCCTTTTCTCACACATAATTTAGCATGCTATAAATACTGTTCTATGCCTAGTTGGTTTTATCTTCTCGATATATTCTAAAGGTCTGTCTATAAGTATATACATGGTTTCATTATTTCAATATATTTCATGTGCCTATTACCATATTTTATTTCCATTGATGAACAGTTGAAAGACTGATAGTCTTCTAGTAGTACAAATAATACTACAATATAACTGTTTCCATATTTTATCATTTAATCGACTTTTATTTATATATTTTTTGATCCACATGTACACTTTTTTATAGCTTATTTTTGAGACAGAGAGAGCGCAAGCAAGCATGAGTGGGCCAGGGTAGAGAGAAGAGACAGAAAATGGGCTACAGAGAGATTTGTAGCTTCCTTTCAATTTATTGAATTGTGAACATAAAACTGCCCTTTAAAAAGTCTATTTTTTATAAGGTTGTTTCTTTGTTTAAATTTAAATTCAAAGTTAGCTAACATACAGTGTAGTCTTGGCTCCGGGAGTAGAGCCCAGTGATTCATCTTTTACAGATGACACCCAGTGTTCATCCCCAAAAGTGCCCTCCTTAATGTCTATCACCGATTTAACACTTCCCCCACCCACCACCCCTCTAGCAACCCTCAGTTTGTTCTCTGCATTTAAGAGTCTCGTATGGTTGGCCTCCCTCCCTTGAAGGAGGCTGCCCAGAGACAAGCGGATAGCTTGCAAACAAGAGTGTTGGGAGTAAGCCAGGCAGCAAACTGCCAGGTGCGAGAGGGCTCAAGCCTTCCTGCTCTTCTCAAGGCCATAAGTTCTCAATTATTAAAACTTTGTAAAACTCTTATCTCATTCTTCACCCTGGTCACTATGACTACACATCAAAGAATGCTTACTTCTTTGAAATAATGTATGTTTAGAAAATCGCAGGTGCTATGAAACAGAGTCTAGCTGTTTTTCGAAGGTCAGCATGCTTTTTCTGCTACAATAAATGACATGGTTTTGCTTTAGCAAAAGGTTCATGATAGGCGGATATCTGAGTCCTCTGTCTTCTGTTTAATCCTGCGCCTTCCAACCCTCGCCCCGTAGGAGACCGAGTCCGGACATCCTGGCCTTGGTGTTCACCTGTGGAACAGGAACGGTTTCACGGAAGGAAAACAAAGTCGGTCTATGACCAGGATGGATCAAGACAACATCTGTAATTATGTCTGACTACAAACACAAACATGAACAGTGTCCGAACCACAAAATGATCAAACAGCCCCGTTGCTCAGCCGAGATGAGTGACTCCTGCTTTTTACTAATTACCTTGAGTCTCTCTTCATTCCTTCCACCATATAGATTTCAGATACCCCTGCTTCCTGACAGCACCCAGTCTAGATCCACTTCTGGCTTCCTCAATCCTCCCCCAAATCCTGTTAAGTCTTTTATAACACCCCTTACTGGGACACCACACTGTGCATTCTCCTTCACTGAGTAATAAATTCAACTTGCTCAACCACGGGGGTGTCCCTGGTGGCCTTTGGCTGGCGGGCTTGGACACAGGTAATGGATAATGGTTACATGGATGTTCTCATTTGTGAAATTCGTCGGGCTATGCACTTATTATTTATGCTCTCGTATATATGAGTGCTATACTGGCAAGACCAAGAGCACAACAGGTGCTCATAGCAAGTTACCCACTGTACTGAAGCTCCCCCAACCCCCGCAAAGGAATGTGACAAACACTACACAGCTGAGTATCCATATAACAAAACTTTTTTGAACTCCTGTTATGTACCTGGGGTTTTCCTGGGTGTTTGGGGGCACAGAAATGCAGGATACACATTGCCTGTCCTCGAGGGGCTTATAGCCAGGAAGCGTGGACATGTAACAAGCTGTGGAACAGTGGTTTTGAAAGTTGCATCGTGTCCCTCAGGCTGATTGGGAAAAGACATTTCCAGGTGGACCCATCACGCGAGACAGGACACAGGTGCTGGATAAACTTGGTCGGTAACTGCAAACACCTGGGAATGAGGCGTCTGGGATGGAGGGTGTAATAAGCCACAGACTGGGCCAAGGAGGAGGGTTTTGGTGGGGTTTTGTTAATGTTTACTTATTTTTGCGAGAGAGCTAGGAGAGTAGGGGCAGAGAGGCAGAGACGGAGGATCCAAAGCAGGCTCTGTGCTGACAGCAGAGACCCCCGATGTGGGGCTTGAACTCATGAACCGCCAGGTCATGACCAGAGCCGAAGTTGGATGCTTAACTAAGTCACCCAGGCGCCCCAAGGATGAGCTTCTCTGCTCCCATGTTTGCCAGTGGGAGCGCTGCTTGCATTTTGCGAGGGACGGTTGTGTCGGGCAGAGCTCCACCACACCCTGCAGGATGTTTTCTCTCTCTGACGCCACCTGACAAATGACTTCAGTCCTGCCCAGTGTTGTGACAACTGACATGCCTCTTCACATTTCCAAAGCAGCATAAGTACACACCACGGAGCAAGGGAGGCGCGAAACAGGCACTCCCGGGACACTGGGAATGTTCAATTTCTTGATCTCAGTGGTGGTTACAAGGTTGTACTCACTTTCTAAAAATTCACTCAGCTGTACGCTTTCGGTAAGAAATGTGTCATTTCAGTTAAAAAATTATAGAAAAAAACTTGTGCGATGCAGCTTAAAGGAACATAACGTTTTCCATCTTAAATGAATACGTTGGGAATGTATACTAAAATTTATTAACTAAGCATCCTCAAGAAGTTACATAAAGAACAACGTGATTTCAAATAATATGAAGGAGATGAAAGTAAATGAAATTTTCTTTTACTTATCTACTTCTTTCTTAGTCCTTCCCTTCCTCCTCCACTGCCTTCTTATAGGACTTCAGTGTGCCTCCTTCACAATATTCCTTCCACCCCCTCTTCTCCAGGACCCTGTCATCCCTCCCTCCCATCCCCCACCTCCCACTCCTCTCCCATGCCTCCTCTGTCCCCTCTCGTCCTCTTCCTTTCATAGAAAGGAGGCAGGTCAGACTCTGTTCTATGTCCCCCACCCAACCCTCCCCGTTGTTCCCACAGGACTTCTATGATCACTCCTTCCACCCTCCTCTTACCACTAGGGTGCCCAGGCTGGGGCTCACACTCCTGCAGGGGCGCCTCCACGAGGGCTCCCCACTGCCAACTCGTTTCTTCTCTCTGAGGACGGGGTCGTGAAGCTGATTTAGTGATCCCCAGGACAAAGCTGGAGGATCTCAGGGAAGCTCAGGCAGTTCCAGGGGATACGTGCAGAAGTTTCATTACTATTGCTTTGGGGGCTGGAGCTAAAAAATTAAATTAAGAAGCAACATCATTAGTTATCCCTAAAGGATAGAGAGCACAGGTGTAAGGATCTCAGGGTCTTTCCTGTGGGGTATTGGTTTGTAACCTCCTCAGGAACTTCCTGAGTATAATGTGAAACTGATCTCTGAATGCAGAAGGCAGAGAGAGACTGAAGAAAGAAGCGGTCGGTAGGCGGCAGTTTTAATGAGCAAAGGGAGCTTACATATGGGGCCATGTCTTGGGTAGCAGCAGGACTAGTGGATGTCTGCACCTCCCTGCCAAAACCTAAACATTTATACAGCGGCCTCAACTAGGTTCAGTTCTATATACCATGAAGGTGTTTTCAACACCACAACCCTATCTCCAGCAATGTCCTCGGAGCAACTTCCGGGAGTGCGAAAGGCAGGTGGAACCCATATTTTAAGCACAGGGGAGTCAGTGAGGAGCCTCTGATCGCCGAGGTCCAGCTCACAGGTCAGCTGGCAGTCATGTCCTTTGATGACTTTCTTCCACAGGGTCATACAGCATGGGCTGAAGGATCAAAGCACAGGTCTGAAGGGGATCTCAAGGTCGGTCAGGGATGCCATAGGGTGAGCCTATGGGTTTCAGAAGATAATCATTGGTATTAATATTGAAGGCTCCCAGTTCTGGATTATGGGGCCTGTGTGGACCTGGGGTGCCTTAGGCATCAATACAAGTCTGGAGTCAAAGGATTGGTTTAGGAACCCAGAGGACATTTATAGTGTTTTGAAGCTTTTAGCTAAAGGAATGAGTCAAGAAAAGGAAGTAACAGGTATAAATTTTAGGAAGTCTAGTGCTGCCCTATGCATCCCAGAAATTGGGAAGAAAACACTATTAATATCATTATAGAAGGTTTGGGTATAGGAAATATGATAATGATGAGAACAAAGGCAAGAGAAATGTAGCCAAAATTAGATTTCCATACAAGTTGCAGCCCATTGATAAAGACCTGAGACATGCAGAAGGTGACATTTCTCAAGGAACTCACAACTGCCTTAATGTTAATGCTTTGCTAGAGACTAAAAGCAACCTTATCCTGACTATAGGCAGACCTCTAGAATCCTATAGCTCTTCTTTAACATGCACAAATCTCTTTCCTTACATTATCTCTACCCTCTCCCAACCCAAACTTAAAAAGTATATAATCAGTGGCGCCTGGGTGGCTCAGTCAGTTGAGCCTCTGGCTTCGGCTCAGGTTGCGATCTGGCAGTCCGTGGGTTCGAGCCCCACGTCGGGCTCTGTGCTGACAGCTCAGAGCCTGGAGCCTGCTTTAGATTCTGTGTCTCCTCTCTCTCTGTCCCTCCCCTGCTCATGCTCTGTCTCTCTCTGTCTTTCAAAAATAAAATAAATGTTTTTTAAAAAGTATATAGTCACCCCTCAAATCACAGTGCACCTCTTTCTGCCCTCGGGTCCTGTCCCAGCGCCATATAATAAAGCACTTTTATGCACTGTAAAACATCTCAAGAATTCTTTCTTTCCCGTTGCATCCCAAGACCTCGCATCAATAAAAATGGAATCATTGACACAATGTTAGTGGGAGTGCTCAGTGCATCCATTTTCTGGGTCCAGGAGAGGTCAGAAAATGAAATCACAGATCTAAATGTTGGAGGTCCACACAGTGCTCTGTGGTCGGTCTGGGAGGGGCCTATGTATTGTGGCCTTACTGTAGGATGGTAGTACCAGCAGGTCTGGTTGACCTTGTAATTCATGAGGGTCTTGTTCTCCTGCTGTCCGCACAGCCAGACCACCGCCTTCACAGCCACAGAAGGAACTGCTGTATCGTCCACACAAGTCCATCCCTCGGGAAAGCACCTGCCATCCCAAGAGCACCTGGAGGGCAGAGTACTCACAAGCAAGAGGCTGCGACATATGAAGGGGCAGAGCTCAGCAGAGAGGCCCAGCACCTGGAAGAACGTGTCTCACGTTGCCCTCCTCGGACTGGCAAAATGCGGATGATACTACTTAGTTGGTAACATGTTAGGAGATTGTTTTAAAAATTGAAGAAAGTAAAGCACTTAGCACAGGGCTAGCACCTAAGGCCCGCATGTTAACTGATGTTATTATTTCTGTTAGCACCTGCCTATCTCCCCCTAATTAGGATGCCCCTTTCTCACCCGAGAAAATCCATCAGTCCGTTTTAGTACCCTCAAAGCCTAGCTAGACACACTCTGCACCAGTCACGAGGGAGCTACAGCTACCATCTTCATCTCGCCGTTGTAATCGAAGACACTGAGGCACGGATAAGAAAAGGACGAAGTGCCCACGTTTTCACGAAGCACAGAACTTCAGAGACTCAGTCTGTCCACATTTTGAGCTTCAAAAGGCTAGGGGTCGCCGCAGCCAGCCAGCACCAGTGCGTAGCTCCCGCCCCGAAACACACGCCCACAAGAAAGCCCAATTTCGGGCGGCGCTCTGGGAGCACTCCGCCCATCCAGTGGGCGTACGTACACGGTGATGGCCAGTACGTATGGAGCACTCCACTAACGCCCCACCGTTAGGATGCTCCTGAACGCCCTAGGTCTTAATACACCGCCCTCGACACAGACCATGTCCAGCATGCCTGCACACTACCATAGAGCGTGCCACTCGCGCCACCCACACGTATAAATACTTTGTATGCCCCGCCCGCTACGTTACACCGCCCACAGCCCCGCCTTCCCCTTAGAGCTACACTCTTGACCCGCCCAAACGTATTACGTGTTGACATCCCGCCCCATACGTAAATCAATGCACAAGTCCCGCCCACACGTAGAGCGTGACGCACGCACGGGCTGCCCAGGGGTCACGTAGCACCACTTCCTGTACCCCGCCCACTATGTCACACCGCCCCGGTCCCGCCCTCCACGTAGAACGACACAAGTGTACCGCCCACACGTAGAGCGTGAAGCACGCACGGTCCGCCCCGGCATCACGTAGCACGACTTCCCGTACCCCACCCACTATGTCACACCGCCCCGGTCCCGCCCTCCACGTTGAACGACGCAAGTGTCCCGCCCACACGTAGAGCGTGACGCACGCTTCGGCCGCCCCGGCGTCACGTAGCACGACTTCCTGTACACCACCCACTATGTCAAATCGCCCCGGTCCCGCCCTCCAAATAGTACGACACACATGTCCCGCCCACACGTAGAGGGTGACCAACGCAATATCCGCCCGGGCGTCAAGTAGCACGACTCCTGTACCCCACCCACTTTGTCAAACCGCCCCGGTGTCACCCTCCACGTAGAACGACCCACATGTTCCGCCCACACGTAGAGCCAGACGCGCACACGGGCCGCCCCGGCATCAGATAGCAGGACTTCCTGTACGCCACCCACTTTGTCACGTCGCCCCCGGTCCCGCCCTCCACGTAAAAGGACGCACAGGTCCCGCCCACACGTAGAACGTGTCGCACGCACGGGCCGCCCCGGCAGCACGTAGCACGACTTCCTGTACGCCACCCAGTATGTCACATCGCCCCGGTCCCGCCCTCCACGTAGAACGACTCTCATATCCCGCCCACACGTAGAGAGTGACACCCGCACGGACCGTCCCGGAAATACGTACGACGACTTCCCGTACCGTGTCGGCCATGTGAGAAGCTCCCGCCCGGCCTCCCACGTATAGCGTCCCTCTTGCCCCCCAACACGTATAGCGTCCCCGTATTGCGCCCTCCACGTAAGACGACACACCTGCCCGCCCCCACGTAGGACGTCACCCACAGCACGTCCTCCATGCAAAACGACCCATATATGCCGCCCACACCACACCTTCGTAGAACGCCCCCCTCACCCACGTTTACGTAAACCCACATATCTCTCTCACCACGTGGACAGCGCCAGTCGCTCCGCCCATATGTGGCACGACATCCCCCATACGTCCGACCGTCCAAGCCCCGCCTTTCACGAAGTACGTCACCCACATCCCGCCTTCCAGGTAGAACGACCTACGTGTCCCGCCCAAAACGTACCCCGCGCCACTCGCTCCACCCACACATAGAAGGACTTCGCGTGCCCCGCCCACTGCGTTGACTACCCCACGGCGTGTCCCCCAAGTAGACCTTCCCTCTAACCCCTTCCCCAGGTAGAACGATCTACGCGCCACGCCCACACGTAGGCGGTCTACGCCTTCCCAGCCCTTCCCACCTTTTTTTACGGGGCCCCGCCCTCACCCCGTCCCGTTCGCTCTCCCCTACCCACATACCCCGCCCTCCACGTGGAACAACCCACTCTTTGGCCACCACGTAGACCTGTCCATACGCTTCGCCCACAACATACACCGTCCCGTACACATTGCCCTTTAAGTAGAATGTCCCGCTCAGCCCGCACCTCACGTGGAATTCCCCACAAGTCTCGCCCACTGTGTAGATCGCCCTCCACGCCCCGCCCTCCACGTAGAACGTACTACATGTCCCGCTTTCCCCATGCTCCACTTCGCTGTCTTGAAATAGTCAAAAGTAACTCAGTCTTCACTTTTGTGTGAGCAAATATACCCTGTTCGAGTCAGTCCAACCTGAGTAGGGGGCCAAAGCGTAGCCTGTCTAGTCCCGAGAATAGACTCGTGCCTGAGACTCCCGCTGCTCCAGTACCGCTGAGCACTGCCTTCACCCTCTCCAGGGATGGGGCGAGCCTGAGTACAACCAAACTGACCAACAGAGAGAGGAGAAGGGCTGTGCTTTAAAATTGGACGGGATGGCAGAGGTCTCTAGATTAGTGTGCAAGTCGGGACTGGAGGAGAAGAAACGGACCAATGAGGACTGAGAGCTGCGTGCGGAACCTATGCGGAGTGTGCCTGGCAAGGGGGCGGGGGGGCGGGAATCAGTGGATTTCAAACTAAGGCGGAGAGGCGGGACGCACAGGTGGAATCCAAGGCAGGAGTGAAGCTAGAGTATGTGCAGGATGGGGATGTGGATGCACTCCTACCTATGTACTGGCAGGGGCATCTTAGCAGTTGGAAATACCCAGTAATAGATTAAAATAGCAAAGTGGGTCACAGCAAAGTCATTTATCAGAAAGCAGTAGTAACAGAAAGAGGGCGTCTGGTATTTTACAGCTGTTGCATGACGTTGGGAGAAACAGTATTTCCCGTTAGCTTTGCAATCGTCTTTATCCGTGCGCAACACCTCAGCCCAATTACTAGCAAGGCTGCCTTTTTCTTTCTCACTCTCAGCTGGTTTTCACTCTTTCTAATGCAGACAGGGTTTTACTCTTTCCCTCTGCCATTCGGCCAAGGAGAGGCGAGGTCAACCGAACAACATTATTCTGTGAAATTCAGGGGTTAGACATTGCCCAGCTCCCACTGATCTAAAGATGGTTTGGAGAACAGAGTCTGTAGTTGGATAAGTGTACATTCTTCACATTTCTTCAACAGCAGCTTAGTGTTTCGTCATCAGACAGGATAGTGACTGCATAGCAGCATCCAAGACTCTGGAAGCCCTACATTTGAACGCTGTAATACAGGTAAATACTACAAGAATGAGTATAGTCAGAATGTGGAGTCCACTTGGGAGTCAGGAACCCAGTTTATTCAAGTTAAACGAAAATTGCAGATCCATTTCTAATCTGAAGAACATGCAGAATCAGATGTTGGGGCGCTAGCAGAAACACCAAGTATATTGATTCCCTCGTTTCTTTCTCTGGTATCATTAGTAATGGTAAAGATCCCAGAGTCCATTGGACTGTAGGTGCAACATTCTTCCACCCTGAGAGGTCAATATATCTAGAGTAGCTGTACGCTTAACCACTGTTTCTCTGATTTCATATACCTCTCGGGCAAGAAATTCTATGCCCTTAGTGACATTGTTGAGTTCTTCTGCTATTCTCTGAACAGTAGCATGTAGGATTTTCCCCCCTTTTCTTTCTTCTTATAAAGTGTAGAATGAAGAGGCATTGTAGCAGAAGGCAGTCCCAAATTCCTCTTCACTAGCTAACATCTTTGAACTCAAATGAAGGTCGAGTTTCTCTGCTTGAATCAGATTATCCAAACACTCTTCCTTTCAAAAGGAAACGTAATGGACTTAAAAAGATCCTGAGGGATATCAATGACTATTCCGAAGGCAGGCATTAGTTTACCAAGATAAAAGATCCCAGTGTAATTTGCAGTTAAAAGTCAATAGGCGTTTATGTCCCAAATCCAATGCGAATCCCTTAGGGGCCACTGAGTGATGTAGCTTTGGTCAAAATAACTAATGAGGGTTGTCAAATATTATCGTAACATTTTATACCATTTAGCAAGAGTGGTCTAATGCAAAGAATGGACGGTTTTAGTAATAGAGGCAGTCGAGTAGATTTAAACTAGAAGAACTTAGGGCTGCACTTCTCTAATATGCCTTTTTTGGGTAAATTGCGTAAACGTGAGACAGCCCCTGCATATACATCATCTATTCCTCGATTCTTCCCCAATTCTATTTTGTTGAAAGTTCAGTTTCAAAAGTAAAAGTCCACAAAACAGTCCCAAGTATTGTTTCAGGAAAGGGAGGAACGTCCTCCTCTAGGTAGGATAGGGAGTTTTAGATTTTTGTGTGTCTGACCTACTGTGGTATTTGGCATCGACAATGTCTCTCAGTGGTTGAGTCCAATTACTCCGAAAGCCAACTGATCTATTACAGTAAATTGCTTTAAATGGAAGTTGGGTGTTACCAAAAGACGTTTGAGAAAACCTGACCATTGGTTTGAACACATCCTTTAGTCAAATGTATGTATGAGTTGGGGTCACACCAAAGAGTGGCTAAGGGTGTCAAGAGAAATATTAAGGATAGGGGTCTTATCTATACCATAGTTAGGAGGTAAAAAGTGTCTGCTAATCATCCAGAACCATAAACCATAAAAAGGGAAAGAAAACAACTAGAAAAACAAACAAAATACTGTAGACGTAAGTGTGACAGTAGGTGACTGCAAGCGTTTTGCTCCATAGGTCTTGGACAGACGCTGTGTGTCTGTTGGTCTGGGGTGGAAGCAATTCACTTTCATTCCAAGAAATCCACATTCTATATGATGTATTAAAGGATCCTATCACCGTACTGATGGTTGTCAGAGGGGAGGGCGCTGGGAGGATGGGTTAAACAGGTGATGGGGACTAAGGAGTGCACCTGTGATGAACACAGGGTGATGTATGGAACTCCTAAATTACTCTATTGTACCCCCTAAACTACTATAATACTGTATGTTAACTAAGTGGAATTAAAATAAAAAACTTGAAGAAAACAAAAAACTAATAATGGAAAGAAACAATAATGGAGACATATTGCGGGACAAAAGGCACATGTATATGCACTGAAGGGGGGAAAGAGTCACAACGTACAATCACTGTTCATTATTGTGGAGGGTGTATTTCCATGCATGAAGGGCCCTTCTGTACCTAGGTGTGAGTCTGGGCACACAAAGGGGGCCTCCAGCTGAGTCGGAGAATAGGAACTGGGGAGATGGTGGAGGACAAAGAAAAAAAAATCCGCGTGGTGGCATTTTGGATAGAATAAAAATGAGAACACAACATACCCAAATTTGTGAGGTGCTGCTATAAGAAGTATTGAAAGGAAATTCCCAGCAGTTAACACCGATATTGAAAAATAAGAAAGGTCTCAAATCATTTGCCTCAGTTTCCACATTAAGAAATTAGTAAAAGAGGAACAAATCTGGCGTGCCTGGTTAGGTGTCTGACTTGATTTTGGCTCAGGTCATGATCTCATGGTTGTGGGACCGAGCCCTGCATTGGGCTGGATGTGAAATCTTCTTGGGATTCTTGCTCTCTCTGTGCCGCTCGCCAGCTCATGCTTGCTCATTCTCTCTCTCTCTCTCCCTCAAAAATGAAAAAAATTACAAATAAAAAAAGAACAAATCGCACCCAGAGTAAGCAGAAGATAGGAGATAATACAGATTGGAGAAGAAACCAATAAGAAAGAAAACAGAAAGGAAAGAAAAAAAGAAAAATCAATTAAGCCAGAAGCTTTTTCTTTGATTAAGTCAATAAAATTTATAAACCTTTAGCACATTCATTTTCTGTGCCTCATGTATTAAGCTGTTTTACTAAGAAATTAAAGTTATCTCGAAAGATATCTCGAGGATAATGAGCCCCTTATCTGCACCCAAATAAAATAAAAACAATGGTGGATTTTACTATGTGCTACTTACAGTGCAAGAATATCAGTTCTTGAATGCCATTTTCAGATTCTTTCACTATCTGAAGGATTTCAGAAGTACTTATAGTCATCTGAAAGAGGTAATTATTATTACGATTGTGACAAATATACAGCACTGGGGTTATTGTTCAAGCCAACACGTGGGCGTATTTTTATGAGGTTGGTACTCTCTCTTAGTCTCTCTAATGTTCTCTCCTTTTTAGCAGCTACCTCTCGTTATTAAATTAGGATTAGTATTCTGGATTAAACTCTCAGCTAGTCGGTGGCTTTGAGTTTCTCTAATGAGTTCCATTGTGTGCACAGGCATGCTTCATGGACGAGAATACATCCAGAGCCCAGAGACATGTCCCCTCACTGAGAAGGAGTCATTGACACGTGCACCAAATAAATGTTGTTACGTGGTCTTTACTTTTTTCAGGGCATGGAACAAGACTGTGAGGATAATTCGTACTCCTACATGACCCATGTGCTTGGCTACATGAGATCAAAACAGGAATATCGGCCTGACTACAGAGAAAGTGAGAGCAATCTTCCTGCTTTAATTTCACACAGGTATGGGCCAAGGAATTATTACTACACGATTTAAATTAATTATACTCCTTGACTAGAAGTAATCCTGGGTAAGTGCCTGCTGTCTGGGAAACTGAAGTAGCAGCGGTGTTAGGAAGGAGACAGTGATGTGGAAAGGACCCTGGACTGGTAGGTTGAAAAACTGGCCTTTAATTCTTGTTTGCAAACAACAATGCTTGGTGGCCTTCAGTGAATTATTTCACCTCGTTGGACCTGCCTCAAGTTTCATCTGTAAAATGAAGGGGGTAGACCAGAGGGTTCAACTCAAACCAGGATGCATCGAGTGTCTAATTTGCCTTGGCCCAGTACTAGATACATGTCCTCTTCGATTTTATTATCTTACAGGTAAGACATACATTAAGCAATTAACTTTAAGTATGATAGCTATGATACTATGACACGATAGCTATGTATGATAGCTATTAGGACGTGGGAAGTATAGGGTGCAATGAGAACATATAACAAGGGGTTACATGGTAAGAGGGGTCAGGAAAGACCTTCCAGGTAGAATTGTTTTAGACAGAGAATGAGAAGTTAATAGGAGATGACCAGGTAAAGAGTTTTCTGTTATCTCTCTGTTATGGATTTCTACTTTAACTGCATTATAGTTCAAAACCAGTTCGTATTAATTAAATTTTTATATTCATTAAGGCTTGTCTTATGACCCAGGATATGGTCTATCCTTGTGAATGATTCACGTGTAAATGAAAAAATGTGTATTCCTCTGTTGTTGGGTAGAATATTCTATAAATATCAATTAGAACAAATTGCTTAACAGTGCTATTCAGTTATTGTATTTCTTTGCATATTTTCTTTCTTTTTTTTTAATTTTATAATAGTTTATTTTATTTTTTTGTAGGTATTCTTTTTTTTTAATTTTATAATAGTTTATTTTCACATTGGTTTACATATAACACCCAGTGTTCATTCCAACATGTGCCCTTTTTAATGCCCATCACCCCCTCTCCCCCCTCCCTCATCCCCCTCACCCTGTTTTTTCTTAGTCTTTGAGAGTCTCTTATGTTTTATCTCCCTCCCTCTCTGTGTCTTTTTTTCCTTTCCCCTCTTCCCCTCCCCCTGGTTTTTGCTTAGTCTCACAAAGTCCACCTATTCGTGGAAACATATGGTATCTGTCTTTTTCTGACCGACTTATTTCACTTAACATAATACCCTCCAGTTCCATCCATGTTGCTACACATTCTATCCAATAGTTCTATCCATTACTGAGAGAGGAGTATGGAAGTCTCCAACGATATTAACAATTTGTCTATTTCTCCTTTCAGTTCTATTAGTTTTGCTTCATGTGCTTCGAAGCTGTCTTGTTAAGTGCATTTACTTTAGAATTGTTGTGTCTTCTTGGTGACTTGATCTCTATTATTATGTAATCCTTCAATTGATTCCTGGTCATCTTCTTTGTTCTGAAGCCCATATTGTCTGATATTAAAACCGTCATTTCAACTTTCTTTCTGTTAGTGTTTGCATGTACATTTCCCCCATCCTTCAATATTTAACATATGTGTATCATGTTTGAGGTGAGATTTTGTACATAGCATAGAGTCGAGTCTGATTGTTCTTTCTATTTTGACATCTCTGTCCTTTAATTAGTGTGTTCAGGATATTTACATTTTTACCGCTCCTCCAACCCATCTCTGCTCTGGAATCCACCATTTTTTTCTCAGTATTTAAGAGTCTGTTCTTTTGTTTGTCTCTTTTGTTCTTTGTCTATTTGTTTCGTTTCTTAAATTCCACATATGAGTGAAATTATATGGTATTTGTCTTTCTCTGACTGACTTATTTCACCTAACATCATTCCCTCAGGGTCCATCCGTGTTGTCAGAAATGGCAATATCACACTCATTATTTCTTATGGCTAAGTAATATTCCAGTGTGTGTGTGTGTGTGTGTGTGTGTGTGTGTGTGTGTGTATCTCACGTCTTTATCCATTCATCTATGGATAGACACTTGGCCTGCTTCCATATCTTGGCTATTGTGAATAATGCTGCATAAGCATAGGGTTGCACATATCTTTTTGAATTAGTGTTTTCATTTTCTTTGGGTAAATATCCAGTGGTGGAATCAGTGGATCATATGGAAATTCTATTTTTCATTTGTCGAGGAACCTCCATACTGTTTTCTTCCACAGTAGCTGCACTAATTCCCCCCAACGGTGCATTAGGCTTCTTTTTCCTTCACATCTTTGCTGACACATGTTATTTCTTGCGTTTTTGCTTTTAGACATTCTGACAGGTGTAAGGTGGTATCTGATTGTGGTGTTTATTTGCATTTCCCTCATGATTAATGATGTTGACCACCTTTCATGTCTCTATTGGCCTCTGTACATATTCTTTAAAAAATATCTATCCAGGTCCTCTGCCTACTTTTAATTGGATTATTTGTGGGTTTTCTGGTGTTGAGTTGTAATAGTTCTTTATATATTTTGAATATTAACCCCTTATTGGATCTATCACTTGCGAATATCTTCTCCCATTCGGTACGTCACCCTTTTCTTTTATTGATGGTTTCCTTCGCTGTGCAAAATCTTTTCATTTTGGTGGACTCCCAAGAGATTAATTTTGCTTTTGTTTCCTTTGCCTGAGGAGACATACCTAGAAAAATGTTTCTACAGCTTATGTCAAGGAAATTACTGCCTATGTTTTCTTCTACAAGTTTTGGAGTATCAAATTTAGGTCTTTAATCTATTTCAAGTTTATTTTTGTGTATGATGTAAGAAGGTTGTCCAGTATCATTCTTTGGCAGATAGCTGTCCAGTTCTCCCAGCACCATTTTTTGAAGAGATTATCTTTTCCTCATTGTATATTTTTGCCTCCTTTGCTGTAGATAAATTGGCCATATAAGTGTGGGTTATTTCTGGACTCTCTATTCTGTCCTATTGACCTATGTGTTATTTTTATGCCAGTACCATACTGTTTTGATTATTATAGCTTTGTAGTATATCTTGAAATCTGGGATTGCGATGCCTCCAGCTTTGTTCTTCTTTCTCAAAATTGCTTTGCCTATATGGGGTCTTTTGTGCTTCCATATGATAGGATATGACAATTATAAATATTTATGCAGACAACATGGGAGCACTTAAATACACATAGCAACAATTTCAAAAAAAATTTTTATCGTTTATTTATTTTTGAGAGAGAGACAGAGCATGAGTGGGGGAGGGGCAGAGACAGAGAGGGAGACTCAGATTCTGAAACAGGCTCTGGGCTGTGACAGAGCCCGACGCGGGGCTCGAACTCACAAACCATGACATCCTGACCTGAGCCGAAGTCAGACGCTTAACAGACTGAGCCAGCCAGGCGCCGCCCCCCCCCCCCACACATAGCAACTATTAACAGCTATAAGGACAAAATTGGCAGTTGTACAATAATAACACACTACTTACTTACATCAATGGAAAATTGATGAAAGAAAAATCAACAAGGAAACAGTGGCTTCGAAGGACACATTGGACCAGGTAGACCTAATAGATATATTCAGAGTATTCTATCCCACAACAGAGGAATTCACATTCTTTTCAGGTGCACATGGAACATTCTCCAGAGTAGATCACATGTTAGGCCACAAAACAAGTCTCAATAAATTAAGATTGAAATATCATACATTTTTTTCAGGCACGATGGTACGAAACTAAAACCAATCACAAGCAAAAAATCTGGAAAGAACACAAATGCGTGGAAGCTAAATAACATGCTACTAAACAACGAATGGGTCAACCGAGAAATCAAAGAGGAAATAAATAAATATATGGATACAAATGAAGATGAAAACACAACAGTTCCAAAATCTTTGGGATGCAGCAAAAGCTGTTCTAGAGGCCTACCTCAAGAAGAAGACAACTCTCAAACAACCTTAACTAACACCGAAAGGAGGTAGGAATAACAAAGAATAAACAAAACTGAAAGCCAGTAGAATAAAGGAAATAATGAAGATTAGAGCAGAAATAAATGAAATAGAGACTGAAACCCCAATAGGATCAATCAATGAAAGTAGGAACTTGTTCATTGAAAAGATCAATAAAACTGATAACCCTTTAGCTAAACTCATCAAGAGAAAAAGAGAGAGGACTTAACGAAATAGAATCAAAAACAAAGGAGGGGAAATAACAATCAACACCACAGAAATACCAAGGATTATAAGACAGTATTATGAAAAATTACATGCCAACAAATTGGGCAGCCTAGAAGAAATGGATACGTTCCTAGAAGCATATAACTCCCAAAACTGAATCAGGAGAAATAGAAAATTTGAACAGATGGATTACCAGTAATAAAGTTGAATCAATAATCAAAAAACTCCCAACAAACAAAAGTACATAGCTAGATGCCTTCGCAGGTGAATTCTACCAAATATTTAAAGAGTAGATACACAGACTCTATGTTATAGAGAAGAATCTGATGGTTACCAGAGGGGAGCCACATGAGGGGATGGGTTAAATTGGTGACGGGGATTAAGGAATGCACCTGTCATGATGATCACAGGGTGATTTAGGAACTGTTGAATTACGATAGGTACTCTATTGTACACCTGAAACTAATATAATGGTGCATGTTGACTAACTGGAATTAAAATAAAACTGTGGAGTTATTTCTAGAGAATGTATTATAAGCCCAGGGAAAGTGAATGGGGCAATAGTTGAAATGTCAGCAATGTTCTGGTCTCAAGGCTGTCGAACGTGATAGCACTATGAGAACAGAACCCCATGATCCCCCAGGAGATCATGTTAAGAAACAGACCCACTGTAATCGCCTAGCAGTCCTTGAAATTGCACATCTTCCCTGCGTGCTTTCCCATAAACACCAGATGTGCGTCTGGTTGATGTCTGGAGACTCTTTGTGTTTTCTTTCCATGCTTTGACATTCTTTGATGTTCATATCTGACCAAACATAAAATAAAGGCTATGTGCAGACCCTGGCTGCTGCTGCTCTCTCTCAGAGACAGGCCGCACGCTCAGTCTGGTGTCTGAGAACTTCTTCTTCAGTGCCTGGCCACTAAAAACTCAAATAAAACAAAAAACAAAACAAAACAAAAACTCCCCCTCGAATAAAAGAAGAATTAATACCTATTCTTCCCAAACTATTCCAAAACAATTGAAGAGAGAGGAAAGCTTCCAAATTCATTCTATGAGGCTAGAATTATCCTAATACCAAAACCAGATAAAGATAGTGCAAAACAACAACAACAACAACAACAAACCCCACAGGGCAATATCTCTGATGAACATAGATGTGAAAGTCCTTAACGAAATATTAGCAAACTGAATTCAACAATACGTTTAAAAAATCATTCACCACGATCAAGTGGGATTTATCCCAGGGATGGGAAGGAGGTTCAATATTTGCAAATCAATCAATGTCACATTAACAAGAGAAGGGATAAAAACCATATGATCATCTTAATAGATGCAAGAAAAGCATTTGACAAAGTACGACATCCATTCATGATAAAAACTGTCAACAAAGTAGGGTTAGAGGGAACATCCCTCAACATAATAAAGGTCATTTATGGAATAACTCACAACTAACATACTCAATGGTGAAAACCTGAGAGCTTTTCCTCTAAGATCAAGAACAAGACAAGGATGCCGACTCTTACTCCTTTTATTCAACAAAGTACTGGAAGTGCTAGCCACAGCAATCAGACAACGAACAAAAATAAAAGGCATCCAAACTGGTAAGGAAGAAGTAAAACTGTCACCATTTGAAGATTATATGTTACTATATACAGAAAACCCTAAAACCCAACAAAAAACTAATAGAATTGATAAACAAATTCAGGAAAGCTTAAGGATACAAAATCAATACCCAGAAATCTGTTGCATTTGTATATACTAATAATGAAGTGGCAGAAAGAGAAATTAAGAAAACAATCCATTTACAATTGCACCAAAACGAATAAAATACACAGGAATAAGGGAGCCTGGGTGGCTTGGTCAGTATGTGTGTTTATATAAATATAAATATAAATATGTATTTTTATACATATATAAAATTTACCTCTCTCTAGGATTGAGCCATTCTTTTTTTTTTTTTAAACATTTTTTTAAATTTTTTAAAATGTTTATTTATGTTTGGGACAGAGAGAGACAGAGCATGAGGGGGAGAGGGGCAGAGAGAGAGGGAGACACAGAATCAGAAGCAGGCTCCAGGCTCTGAGCCATCAGCACAGAGCCCGACGCGGGGCTCGAACTCACAGACCGCGAGATCCTGACCTGAGCCGAAGTCGGCGCTCAACCGATTGAGCCGCCCAGGCGCCCCGGATTGAGCCATTCTTACATTTCTGATAAAAACACGATTTGATCTTACTTTATTATTCTTTTAGTAAATTGCTTTAGTATATTTAGTATATTATTTATCATTTTTATTTTTAACTTTTTAATAAAAACACTTTTTATTTGTAAACATACAATTTTATTCTTTTTTTTTTTAAGACAGAGAAAGAGTGAGGGCTCAAGTGAGTGAAGGTCATAGAGAGAGGGAGAGAGAGAAGTGGTGCTCACATCGAGCGGGGCCCGTGTACACCCGATGTGGAGTTCGAGCTCACCTGATGTGGGGCTGGAGCTCACAAACTGTGAGATCATGACCTGAGCCAAAGTCAGATGCTTAACCAACTGAGTCACCCAGGCGCCCCTCATTTTTGTATTTATATTGAAAATGAGATTGAGGCACCTGGGTGGCTCCATTGGTAGAGTGTCTGACTCTTAATTTCATGATCCCAGGGTTGTGGGATTGAGCCCCGCATCAGGCTCTGTGCGGAGCATGGAGCTTGCTTGTGATTCTCTCTCTCTCTCTCTCTCTCTCTCTCTCTCTCTCTCTTCCCCCACCTCGGCTCCTCTGCCTTGCTCATGGACACTCTCTCTCCAAAAAATAAGAAGAAGAAAAATGAGACTGATATTAGTTTTCCGATTGGAGGTTCTCTATCAGCTATTGCTATCATGATTATGTTACCTTTGTAAAGTGAATTTGTAAGAATTCCATCTTTTTCAATGATTTAAAACAATTTAGAATGGGAATAATCTATTCCTTGAAAATTTGAGAGAATGTGACCATAAAACTATTTAGATATCTTTTTAAAAGTATTTTTTAATGTTTATTTATTTTTGAGAGACAGAGAGAGACAGGTAATGAGCAGGGGAGTGGCAGAGAGAGGAGACACAGAATCTGAAGCAGGGTCCAGGCTCCAAACTGTTGGCAGAGAGCCCGATGTGGGGCTTGAACTCACGAACCATGAGATCATGACCTGATCTGAAGTCGGACACTTTACAGACTGAGTCACTCGGATACCCCTATTTAGGTATCCTTTCAGGAAGTAATTCTTAAATAATTTTTTTTTTTATCTTTCATCACTTAGTGGTTTAAATTTTCTTTCTCCTTGGGTAAATTTTGGTCTACTAGTATTGTCCTAGAAAATTGTTCGTTTCAGAGAATTTTCACAAAATTTAAAAATTTAAGTGTTGAAAGCTATACACAAAATATTTTCTTGTAATAAAAAGTGACAACTTCAAGAAGTAAAACTGCTGCTACTTGCAGATGACATGGTACTATATATAGAAAGTCCTAAAGAGTCCATCAGAAAATTATTAGAACTTATACATGAAGTCAGTAAAATTGCAGGATACAAAATTCATATGGAGAAATCTGTTGCATTTTTATATACTCATAACAAAGTAGCAGAAATAGAAATTAGGAAAACAATTCCATTTATAATTGCATCAAAAAGAATAAAATAACCAGGAATAAATATAACCGAGGAGGTGAAAAACTTGTACTCTGAAAATGATAAAACACTGATGAAAGAAATTAAAAATGACATAAACGAATGGAGAGATATACCATGCCCATGGATTGGAAGAATTAATATTGGCAAAATATGGGGCACCTGGGTGGCTCAGTCAGTTAATGTCCGACTTCGGCTCAGGCCATGATCTCATGGTGTGTGAGTTTGAGCCCCGCATCGGACTCTGTGCTGACAGCTCAGAGTCTGGAACCTGCTTCAGATTCTGTGTCTCCCTCTCTCTCTCTGACCCTTCCCCGGCTCACGCTCTGTCTCTCTCTCTCTCCCTCTCAAAAATAAATATATATTAAAAAAATTTTTTAAATAAATAAATAAGTAAATAATATCGTCAAAATATTCATACTACCCAAAGCAATCCACAGATCCAATGCAATCTCTATCAAAAAGCAAAAGTATTTTTCATGGAATTAGAACAAAGAATCCTAAAATTTGTGCAGAACCACAAAATACCCCAAACAGCCAAACATCCTTGAGAAAGAAGAACAGATCTGGAGGTATCACAATCCCAGATTTCAAGATATACCACAAAGCTGTAGTAATCAAAACAGTATGGTACTGGCACAAAAATAGACACACAGATCAATAGAACAAGATAGAGAGTCCAGAAATAAACACACATTTATAAGGTCAACTTATCTACAACCAAAGGGGCAAAAAATATATAATGAGGAAAAGACAATCTTTTCAATAAATGGTGGTAGGAAAACTGGACAGGTACATGCAAAAGAATAAAACTAGACCACTTGTTTACATCATACACAAAAATAAACTCAAAATGAATTGAAGACCTAAATGGGAGACAAGAAACCATAAAATTCCCTTAAAAATATAGGCAGTAATCTCTTAGACGTCAGACTTAAAATAATTTTTTCTAGATATGTCTCCTTAGGCAAGGGAAAGAAAAGCAAAATTAAACTATTGAGACTACACTAAAATAAAACGCTTTTGCACAGCGAAGGAAATCATCAACACAACAAAAGGCAACCTACTAAATGGGAAAAGATATTTGCGAACGATATATCCAATGAGGGGTTATGACCCAAAATATGTAAAGAATTTCTACACCTCAACACCAAAATAACCCCACAAATAATCCAATTAAAAATGGGCAGGGGACCTGAATAGCCATTTTCCCAAAGCCATACAGGTGGCTAACATGAAAAGCTGCTCACCACCATTAATCATCAAGGAAATGCAAACCAAAAGCATCATGAAATATCCCATAACACCTGTCAGAATGGCTAATATCATAGAGAAGAGATAATAGGTGTTGGCAAGGATATGGAGAAAAGGGAACCCTCGTGTACTGTTGATGGAATGTAAATTGGAGCAACCACTGTGGAAAACAGAATGGAGAATCCTCAAGAAATACCATATGACCCAGTTGTGGTAGTGGTAGAGACCCCTCCATAAGGAGAGAGAAAAAAAAGGAGAGAAAACTTCAAAGTCGCCTGGATATGCACCTAGGTGCCTACATCCCCTATGACCTTGTAAACTGAGACAGCTTAATCAGACTGCATGTTTATGTGTGTTGCCATATATGGGAGATAAAGAAATGGAAAATGTATAAAAAAAACTACACCAAGTAATACTAGCCGCTCAGTTCTTTGGGGACGAACCCAACTGAGCGGTGCCGGTACAAATAAAAGTTGCTTCCCGGATAAAAGCCTTGGTGTCCTGACTCTCTGTGCGAGAATCCTACAACATTGCTTGGGGGCTCACGTCCTTTGCCACCAGGACACATGCCTTGGAACGCCAGGAGAAGCGACCTCACCTGGTGCCAACAGACTTCTTGATCCGTAGGGGACTAGCCTATCCCGGCACACCACACCGGGGCAAGGGCCCCACGTGCGCTAATGGAACCCTTGAGGCCCAGTAACCAGCTTGAGGAGGGCCACCCATCTGACTGGTAAGAACCCGGGTTCGTTTTGGTAGACCTGCCCCTAAGAGGCAGAAGGGGAGCCTGATCACCTGCCAGAGTTGCACTAGTACTTCCCCAAGGTACGAGGAACGAAGCTGCAACTCTAAGGCGCTGAGTATAGGGCCGTGGGTTGGAGTTGTTGTATGAGTGTGTGTGAATGAGACGGACAACGGGAAGATTCCGACCTGACCAAGGGCCGAAGGGAGTGTTGAGTCCCGATCCGCGGTTCCTGGCGACCTCATACGGCTTAAGGCGGTGTCAGACTTCCTTGGGAGTCTGATCCGGGTCAGGGATTGAAAGTGAACCCGCCAATGCTAAGAGGCGCCTGAAATATCTCCGAGAGGAGAGCGGAGGGAAACGGACAAAGTGGGTGTGCGTCCTCTCCAAACTAGTCCCCCTCCTTCCTTCATTTTCCCCCTCGTGCACGTGAAAGTTGTCTGATAGGGGGAGAAGATGGGTGGAAAGCAGAGTAAACCGACTCCCATAGACTGTTTGCTGAGAAATTTCAGAAAGGGATATTCAGGAAATTATGGTGTGAAATTAACTCCTGAAAAGCTCCAGACATTCTGTGAAATTGAGTGGCCATTGTTTGGAGTGGGCTGGCCCTCTGAGCTCTCACTTGATAAGGAATTAGTTGGCCGAGTGTTCAGGGTCATTGCAGGGGACCCAGGCCACCCTGACCAATTTCCTTATATTGACTGTTGGCGAGACCTGGTCCTATCCTGACCTCCTTGGCTAAAAGTCTATCCTGAAGAAAATTGTAATGATGACTCGCATCACGGCTTCCTCCAAATACCGGCCAGAAATTAAAAAGCCCATACTGTCGGGAGAACCTGAAGAAACCCCACCACCATATGTCCCACTGTACCCCTCACTACCACCTGTGCCTCCAGCAGCCATAACTGCAGAAACCTCACCGGAGTCTGCCCCCAGCCCCGAGGCCCTAGCACCACTGACCTCCCCAAAGGTGACTGACTCACCCGAACTGACGGTCTTAACTCCACAAGTGCCTCCTGAACGGTGGCTAGAGAATCAGGCCAGCAGAGGCAGCCCCTCCCTGCAGCCATACCGGGGAGCCCTACAGATGCCACTGAGGGAAACCAGGGGACCCCTCTATTATGATCAGGAAGGCCAGATCCAAGGGGGCCAACGTATTTTTATGTACCAACCCTTTACCACCACAGATCTCCTGAACTGGAAGCATCATACCCCCGCCTATATGGAGAAGCCTCAAGCTATGATTAACTAATGCAGTCCATAATTCAGATCGACAAACCTACCTGGACAGACTGCCGCCAACTCCTTTTGACCTTCTTCAATACAGAGGAGCATCGCCGAATTACTCAGGCAGCCTTAAAATGGTTAGAGGAAAATGCCCCGGCTGGGACACTAGGAGCACCCCCCTCAGGCCTATGCTCGGGCTCATTTCTCTGGGGAGGACCCCAAATGGGACCCAAATGACTTAAGTATGGATGGAGGGCTTGCAAGGACTGAACGAATCAAGAAGCCCTTCTAAATGGCATAAAGAAAGGGGGGGGGAAGGCCATAAATATGAGTAAAACATCAGAAGTGCTCCAAGGACCCGAGGAAAGCCTGAGTCAATTTTATGAGAGACTATGTGAGGCATTTCGTCTCTGCACTCTGTTTGATCCAGAAGCACCCGCCAACCAGCAGATGATTAATGCAGCTTTCGTAGGTCAGGCCCAGGGAGACATTCGGTGCAAATTGCAAAAAGTAGAAGGTTTCACTGGCATGAATATCAGTCAGTTGCTAGAAGTAGCCACCCAGGTGTTTGTTAACTGTGACCAGGTGGCACGGAAGGAAGAACGCCGAAAGATGCAAAAACAGGCGGACTTGTTAGCTGCCGCCTTGGTAGAGCAGTCTAGATACCCCCGGAAAGGTGCCCCGCAGGGAAAGGGCCAAGGCCAGAAAGGGGAGCGGCAGGGAGGAGGCTCTCGCCCTAAATCAAAACTAGGACGGAATCAGGGTGGTTTCTGCCGTCAGGAGGGCCACTGGAAAAGTGAGTGCCCCCAGCGACCAGACAATTCTCAGCAATACCCAAGCAGAAAAAAAGAGGCTATGTGGTCCAGGGCCGATACCAACTGGCCCCACAGTCTCATGGGGCCCCCAAAAATGATATTGTGGAGCTAGCCGCCATGGAGGACAAGAAGAGGACCAGGACAGACCGGGCTCTACTTTGTTAGGCCCCCAGGAGCCCATGGTCCGAATGAAGGTAGGGGGCCGACCCATTGACTTTATGGTAGATATTGGAGCAGAACACTCGGTAGTCACACGACCCGTGGGCCCCCTCTCACGAAGACAAGCAACCATCATGGGGATCACAGGCAGTGGGACACGCCGTCTCTTCCTGTTACCTCAGCAATGCAGTTTAGGTGGCCATGAAGTCATCCGTGAATTCCTGTACCTCCCCGACTGCCCCATGGCTCTAATGGGCCACGACCTATTAGGAAAACTGCAAGCCCAGGTAACTTTCAACTCTCAGGGACAGGCTGCTCTGACCCTACGAAAACCAGAAGCAAAGATTATGACTCTCACAATTCCCCAGGGGGAGGAATGATGTCTTTATTGTCTCAAGGAAAACCTGCAACTGGTGCCTGAGCTTCCTTTTAAGGTCCCAGGGGTGTGGGCTGAGGATAACCCACCAGGACTGGCACGAAACATACCCCCTGTGGTTGGAGAATTAAAGCCCGGGGCGGAACCCACCCGCCAGAGGCAATCCTTCATCCCTCGCAAAGCACAGGTCGGGATCCAGACACACCTGGAGAGACTTTTAAAGTAGGGGATTCTTCGGCCATGCCAGTCACCTTGGAAAACGCCCCTCTTACCTGTCCAAAAACCGGGCACAGATGACTGTAGGCCGGTTCAGGGCCTGTGAGCAGCAAACCAGGTAACTGTCACCATTCACCCAGTGGTCCCGAACCCCTATACACTTTTGGGACCCATTCCTGCTGAAGCCACCTTTTTTTTTTTATCTGTTTGGACCTTAAGGATGCCTTTTTCTGCATTCGCCTGGCCCCCCCAGAGCCAGTTGGTCTTTGCCTTCCAACGGGAGGATCCTAAAAATGGTGACGAAGGCCAATTAACTTGGACTAGGTTGCCTCAGGGGTTCAAAAAGTCCCCAACCATTTTTGGCACTGCATTAGCCTCTGATTTAAAAGCCTTCCCAGCAGATCAATATGACTGTGTCCTGCTTCAGTACGTGGATGACTTGTGTCCCGGGACGGTTGCATGAAGGGACTCAGCAACTCCTTACCCTCTTATGGAAAAGTGGTTACAAGGTCTCGAGAAAAAAGGCCCAGATCTGCCAGGAAAAGGTTAAATATCTTGGCTTCCACCTATCTCAGGGACAGCGTCAACTCGGCCCAGAGAGAAAGCAGGCTGTTTAGTCTATCCCGGCCCCGACAACCCGACGCCAAGTTCGAGTTTCTCGGGGCTGCAGGTTTCTGTAGGCTCTGGATACCTAACTTTTCAGTCCTGGCAGAACCCCTCTATCAGACTACAAAGCGGGGAGAAAGGGGACCCCTGAGGTGGGAGTCAGTACAGCAAAAGGCCTTAGAGGAAATAAAGCGAGCCCTTACTACTGCGCCTGGTTTAGGGCTCCCGGACATGTCCAAGTCCTTCTTTCTGTATGTCCATGAGCACACTGGTATTGCAGTGGGAGTCCTGACTCACATGTTGGGATCATGGCATCGGCCGGTGGCATATCTCTCCAAACAACTTGACTCTGTGGCCCAAGTCTGGCCCCCCTGCCTACGGGTGCTGGCAGCCACAGCTCTCTTAGCGTCTGAGGCTGACAAGTTAACTATGGGACAGGAATCGACAGTCCGAGTACCACGTTCAGTATTGACATTAATGGAATACAGGGGACACTACTGGCTAACCAATGCCAGGATGGTCAGATATCAGGGAATGCTGTGTGAGAACCCGCACATTCACCTAGAGTAGTGCGGACACTGAACCCTGCAACCCTATTGCCTGTCAGGCCAGTCCAGCCAGGCCATGACTGCACTGAAGTCATGGATGAGGTGTTCTCCAGCCCACCAGACTTGAGGGATCAGCCCCTCAAAGACCCCGATGTGGAATATTTCACTGATGGTAGCAGCTTTGTAAAGGATGGAGAGCGTCTTGCAGGTTATTCCGTGGTGACCCTGAACTCTGTCATTGAAGCAGAGCCCCTGCCGAAAGGGACATCAGCACAAGGCAGAGCTAATTGCTCTAACCCGAGCCCTCCAACTGGCGGCAGGGATATGTGTTAATATATATACGGACTCTAAATATGCCTTCACCACCCTCCACGTACATGGGGCCTTATACAAAGAGAAGGGTCTAATAAACTCAGAAGGAAAGAACATAAAATATGGTGAAGAAATCCTTGAACTCTTAGATGCTGTATGGGCCCCTAAAAGTGTGGCAGTCATGCATTTCTGGGGACATCAAAGGGGAGATGCCACGGCTCCACTGGGAAACCGAAAAGCAGACCAAGGGGCAAAGCTAGCAGCTTCCAAAGGAGCAACAAAACCAGCAGCTTTAACTGCAGCACTATTCCCTAACCCACTGGCAGAATAGGACCCTAATTACTCACACCATGAAAGTAATTGATTTAAGACTGAAAAAGGGAACTACCTAACAGGTGCATGGTGGAGATTTGAAGATGGCCGAGTAGCAATTCCCGAGGCTTTAGCTCCGGCCTTTGTTAAGCAGTTCCATGAGGAAACTCACATTGGCCGGACAGCCCTTGAAACAATGCTAAGCCGATATTTCTACATCCCTCGACTCTCCAGCATAGCCCGGGTCGTATGTGAGCAATGTGAAACCCGTGCCTGAAATAACTCACGTCAGGGACCCGAGGCCGCTCCCGGAGCACAGAGCGTAGGGGGAGCCCCATTTGAAAATGTGCTGGTGGACTTCACTGAACTCCCCCGGGCTCAAGGCTGTAAATATCTGTTGGTCTTTGTATGTACTTTCTCAGGCTGGGTGGAACCCTTCCCTATCCGAACAGAAAAAGCACATGAAGTGGCCCGACTTCTTCTAAAGGATATTATCCCACGATTTGGGATCCCTATCCCTATGGGTTCAGATAACGGGCCAGCATTCGTGGCCGAGGTGGTGCAGCTGGTGGCAAAAGGACTAAGGATCACCTGGAAGTTGCATACGGCATACCAACCCCAGAGCTCTGGCAAGGTGGAATGAATGAACAGAACTTTGAAGCTAAAATTAAGTAAACTATGCCAGGAAACCCACCTGCATTGGGACCAGGTGTTGCCAATAGCCTTGTTAAGAATCAGGTGCAGCCCCAATTAGCAAACGGGGCTTTCTTCTTATGAAATCCTTTATGGGCACCCTCACCCAATTATTAAGGGGATAAGGGGGGATTTAAATGAGATAGGCAATCTAACCCTAAGGCAGCAGATACAGGCTCTGGACTCTGTAACTGCTTTACACCAATGGGTTAGAGAACGATTGCCTGTGAGTCTGACCGCAGATGCTCACTCCTTTGAGCCAGGAGATGCTGTATGGGTAAAGGAGTGGGATGTCCAACCACTCAAACCCCTTTGGAGGGGCCCTTTCACTGTCATTTTGTCCACCACTACTGCAGTAAAAGTAGCCAAAGTGGGTCGTTGGATTCACCACAGCAGAGTGAAGCCGGCTTCCCGGGACTGGGAATGCATTCCTGATCCATCCACGCCGTGCAAGCTGACCGTACGGAAGAAGCAATCTGCAACACCGGAGACTCGGACGGGAGACTGCAGCCCTGTTTTACTCACTCCGGAAGCTGACTAATCTACGCACGACAGAAGCTTGAGGAATCGCTGGTCCGGTGAAATAAATAGACTGTTCTTATTTCCTATATTTGCCTTCTTACTGTAATGCACTGTCACCCCTTATCCCTCACTATTATTGCAATTTTTGCCTTACGTCTTGCTATTGGATTGGCAGAGGTCGCCCCAGCCAGCTGGAAATGTGGCGAAAGGTTTCTGTTAGCACTCACTTTCCTCTTATGGGTAGGATGTTTTGTTGGTATTGGTTGTTTTTAATTTGGACCCCGTTTGTAAACCTAAATCTCTCATCATGTGACCCATGTATTTGCATAACCAGGTCAGGCCAAGGGGTCACCTGGACCTTACTGTACCATACCCAACTTCAATTATAGAACTGACCAATGAAGGCTTATGTCTAATTCTTCGCTATGGATTTATTTGAAATTAGAAGTGAAGACATAAGTGGAGAAAATATTAATTAGCCTAACTGATTCTGCTTGTTGAAACTTCCACAGAGAGTCTATGTATCATGAGGAGACACTCCTTTGAGTATAACCCGAAATACCATGTTGTCTGAGTCCCAAGGTCACAAGCCCTGTGGGAGACCCAATCAGCTGCACTGAGCAGAGGACTTCTGGACATGAGATCAGCTGCTGCACTTCTAGTAGGATTAAATGTAATATAGTGCTGGAATGGGGCAGTCACATTATCTAGACCAACTTCCACCTCTTTCAGATCAATTGTTGAACCCCGAGTGAATAAAAAAGAAGTTGAGGCGAGCCTGGGTGGCTCAGTTGGATAAGTGTCTGACTTTGGCTCATGAATCTCACGGTTTGTGAGTTCAAGGCCCGCATTGGGCTCAGTGGCAATAGCTCAGAGCCTGGAGTCTGCTTCCGTTTCTGTGTCTCCCTCTCTCTATGCCCCTTCCCTGCTCATGTTCTGTGTCTGTCTCTCTCTCTCTATCAAAAATGAAATAAAAATAATTTTTTTAAGTTGAGTTAATCAAGGCATTGGAGTTGAGCAAGAAGGGCCACCTCATTGTACAACTCCAGGGAAACGATTCATGTTATCGTCTAGATGAATGGCACTCCCTGGAGTTCTGCAGTATGCAACATGCACAGCTGTACATGGTGGCTCTGTCAGTGAGTAGACAAAGAAACTCGTGAACTAAGTATGTTCTATATTTTAACATGTTCTCAGACTCGTTTTAACTGTCTTTAGTATCTTTAACTATCTGCCCATACAAAGCAGGTATCTCAGAACTCCTCAAAACATTATGTTGCATTTAACACTGGCATAACTCTGTTTACAACTGAGGAGGACTGTCTACAGGAAAGTTCAGAGCAAATAACTTTCAAGACCTCAAGTATCAGCCAAAGCAGCAGCTGGGCTTGGGATTTGGCCTCATTCTGAAATTTCACTCTGTATGGTTTTATTTTCCAAGCATTCCCTAGATACTGTTTTCCTCTGTTCTGGAAAAACTTTTAAAAACTTGTTTTGTTTGGGGGAACCTGGGTGGCTCACTCGGTTAAGTATCCAACTTTGACTCAGGTCATGATCTCCCGGTTCGTGGGTTTGGGGCCCACATTGGGCCCCCATGCTGACAGTGCAGAGTCTGCTTGGGATTCTTTCTCTCTTCCTCTCTGTCTGCCCCTCCCCCACTCACGCTTTCTCTCTTTCTCTCAAAATAAAGAAATGAACTTTTAAAAATTAAAAAAACCAAAAACTTGTTTTCTTTTATGCGGACCCCTGTGCATTTTTTCCTCTTTCTGGAAATTCAGATATTGAACTTATGGATGGATCCACTAATTTCTTTTCTTTTTATTGTCTCTTTATTTGATATTTTTCTCTATATTCTCAATCTCTCAATCATTCAATCATAGAATCTTTCATTCATTCTCTTGACTAATTCTATATGTGCTTTTACATGCATTTAACTCCCCAAATTATTTTTTTTGTTCATAGTTCCTTATTCCTGCTCCTTATATTATCTCTGTTATCTCCTTTTCCTCTGAGTTCCTTTTAAAAATGTCTATTTGCTCCCTGTATTTCATGTTGGAGGTGTTTCTCAAGTGTCTAGAAGTCCTTTCATGATGATGCAATATAAAGCTGATTGGAGACTCCATGGCATGGAAGTGGCTTGTCAATCAGTAGGTACCATGAGGTGATGAGTTGGTTCATTTGATGGAGAACCTCTGTGATTTAATAAGTTCCTTAACAGCAGTGTAGTGGCTAACAGGGCCACAAGGATCACTACTGTAGTGTTAGGTTGGCTCATCATACTTTCATCTTAAGCCATTAAGTGAACCACAAACCCAAATTCATGCTGACAGTTTATTACTTACAGACACAGCAAAAGCAAGATCAGCTTGGTGTCAGCTCTCCATATCTCTTGCCCCACAGAGTGACACCGAATGGGAGGAGCCAGATGACAGGCAGCATGGGTAGCTCTGTGTAACATCCACAGTTTTTCATTTCTGTAGTTGTTTGGACACCTGGGGCCTTGCTGACAGCAAAGGGACTGCCCCTCCCAGGGTTAACTAATTCCTGGAGAGAGCAAAAATCTGACGTGCAAGTTTACCTTTCATATCCAAACAAACCTATCCAGAGTCCATACCCCCAACCACCTTTTTTATTGGGTTCTCACACTCCAGGCTCTCTCCACCTGCCCTGATCACCCCATGCCCAGGTACCAGACAGCTAGGAACAGCTTTTAAGCCCTAGTGCTCACTGAAATTGTTCAAGCTAGCCAATCTTAAGACTGCTTACCCTGCCTTGCCTGTTACTTCCCTCAGAAACCACAATAAAGTCTTTTGCCAACCTTTTCTTATCACTCCTTCTGCCTCTTCGTTGACTGGTGCTTCCCCAGGTGGCCCTGCATGATATACCCTGCCTCTTGTTTCCAGGGATCTGTGAATATAAAAAGTTTCTTTCTTCATGAGAGTCATCTCCATGTTTGCATGATTAAAACAAATCCTGGGTACATTGAAAACATTCTTCCATCGAAGTCCCAACTCTGAACTACAGCCAAGAAGGTTTGTAGACTTATGCGGAAGGTTATAGCAAAGTCCTGAGCTCGAGTGAAACCAGGGAGATGGATGAGAAATGGCCTTGTGATAGCCTCCCGTAATGTAGAGAGGCATATGGGAAACTGCTCCACAACAGCTCTTCAGGAAACTGCTTGTCCTGCTATGTCCCAGCTAAAACTGTAGGACATTCTGCCAAGACTCGTGTCAAACTTCAGCTTAGTCTTTGCCTGTGGGGCCTATGTGGAGCTGTGCAAGTTCACCAAGGTGCCATGGCAGAACTGTTCCCCTGTAACAGTACTGCCTGACCTTTCGTGTATCATGCTAGGAATTTTTTTTAGAATCATAAGCCACCCCGTCAGTTGCCCCAGTTAGTTGTACTGATAGGGGCTTGGATGAAGTCTCTTCTATTTGTCTTAGGTGACATTAGGTGGGAGCGACCATGCTTATGACTCCAAATAGAATAATCAGACCCACTGGAGGATGGACAGCAGCCAGACTCCTAGTCCGGACGCAAGCCAGCTAAATATGTCATTGCTCCAGGTTCAGCAAGAGGTGTTGGCAGCTGCATGCAGCCTGCCTTTGAGTGGCCATTAAGGGGTCCGGGGCAGTGAGATTTTCCATCCCCAGTCATACCAGAGAGTTTATACCGGTTTGTGTGTGGCCGGTAAATATAGGCCTGATGTCTGTGTTAGAAGGAGTACCCTATTAGGGCATAAACTGTAGCAGAAGTGTAAGTATCATTTATTACAACAGGAATAAGCAAAATTTGTGTCCCTTATGGTAGACAAACTCAGTTGAATTAAACAGTCTCTGCAAAGCAGGCTGGAGTGCCTTTGATGATACCAATTTGGCTATCCTATCTGGCCTAATCTCAATGCTCTGGCCTGCTCTGGGTGGACTAGAATCTGCCGATATTTGTAGTGACCTGAGCAGCAACATTTTATTGACTTGGGGCCAGGGTACAATCTTTAGAAGCCTGAATGTTTCGATTAATAATGTGACACGGAAGTACCAGAACAGACTTGTAGGAGGAATATAACCTTCTGAAATTTTCAAAGGAACAGCTACTGAATTCTGTCCACAGAGTTGAGTGGAAGATGACAGATCCAGTAATCGATTCAATTCAGAGCAATAGCTAGGTTCGAGTAAAAGCATACAAGAGACTTTTGTTTTTACTTGGGCAGTAGAGGGAGATCACAGGGAGCTGTCGATAATAACATAAGGTTGTATCCTGCCACATTGCTGACAAAATTTATTAGTTCCTACAAGCTTGTTTTTGTGGATTCCTATGGATTTCATATAAAAAATCCTGTCATATGAAAGTCATGATTTTTACTTATTCCTTTCCAATCTGGCTGCATTTTATATCTTTTTCTTGCCTAATTTCCCTGGCTATAACTTCCAGTACGATGTTAACTTTAAGTGACGAGAACAGACACCCTTATCTTGTTCCAGGTCTTAGTGAGAAAGCAGTCTTTCATCATTAGTTGTGATGTTAACGGTGGATTTTTTGTAGATGATCTTATTACACTGAGAAAGTTCCCTTCTGATCCTAGCTTTTTGAGTGTTTTTATCCTGAAAGGGTATTGAATTTGTTCAAATCCCTTTTCTGTGTCTATTGAGATGATCATCTGGTTTTTAATCTTTTATTAATATTGTGTATGTTACATTAATTGATTTTCACATGTTAAATCAATCTTGAATTTCTTGGATCAAATCTCACCTGGTCATGGTATATAATCCTTTTTTTATGTTGCCGAATTTGTTTTGCTAGTATTTTGTTGAGAAGTTTTTGCCTGCTCATAAAATTTTATTGAATGTCTGTGGTTTTATTTTCTTGTGATATCTTTATCTAGTTTTGATATTAGGGTAATACTAGCCTTACAGAGTGACTTGGGAAGTGTTTCCCCTCTTCTATGTTTTGGATGAGCTTGTGAACTTTGGTAATAAATCTTTAGATGTTTTGGAGAATTCACGAACGAGGCCATCTGGGCCTGGGGTTTCCTTTGTTGGAAGTTTTAAAATGACAAATTCCACAATTTTGCTTGTTATAGGCCAATCCAGATGGTCTATTTCTTTTTTTAAAGTTTCCATTTAAATTCCAGTTAGTTAACATACAGTGTATTTTTAGTTTTCAGTGTACAATATAGTGATTCAACACTTCCATACAACAGCAGACACTCATCACAAGTGCGTTTCTTAATCCCCTTCGCGTATTTAGTCCATCCCCCCATCCACTTCCCCTTTGGTAACCATCACTTTGTTCTCAGTAGTTATAAGTCCGTTTCTTGGTTTGTCTCTCTCTCTCTTTTTTTACACTTGCTCAGTTGTTTTGTTTCTTAAATTCCATGTATGAGTGAAATCATATGGTATTTGTATTTCTCTGACTTATTTCACTTAGCATAATACACTCTAGCTCCATCCATGTTGTTGAAAATGTCAAGATTTCATTCTTTTTTATGGCAGAGTAGTATTCCTCTCTCTCTCTCTCTCTCTCAATATATATATATATTGTATTGTAGATAATGCTGCTATGTAATTTGGCTATTGTAGATAATGCTGCTATGGTTTATTTCTATTTATTTATTTATTCATTCATTTATTTATAAATGTTTGTTCATTTTTTACAGAGAGAGTGGGGGAGGAGCAGAGAGAGAGTGGGGGGGAACATTCAGAATTTGAAGCTGGCTCTAGGGTCTGCACTGTGAGCACAGAGCCTGAAGTGGGGATTGAAATCACAAACTGTGAGATCATGACCAGGGCCGAAGTCGGATTCTTAACCGACTGAGCCACCCAGGTACCCACCCCTGGTCTATTTCTTATTGAACCATTTTGGTAGTGTCTGTCCTTCTTGAAATTTGTGTATTTCATCTAAATTATCTAATTTGTTGATATACAGTTATTAATAAGTGTCTTAGTCCGTTCTGGCTACTATAACCAAAATACCATAAACTGGGTGGCTTATAAACAACAAACATTTATTTCTCAAAGCTCTGGAGGCTGTCAAGTCCAAGATCACGACACCAAAAGATCTGGTGCTTGGTGAACACTTGCTTTCTCATTGTAACCTCACATGGTGGATGGAACTACAGATCTCTGTGGGAGCTCTTGTATAAAGGCACTAATTCCAGACAGGTGGGCTCTGCCTTCATGATCTCATCACCTCCCAAATGCCCCATCTGCAAATACCATCACATTGGACAATGGATTTCAACATATGAATTTTGTTGGACATTCAATATGGTTATTCAGTCCATAGCGATGGTGTCTTCTTATGATCCTTTTTATTTCTGTGGGGTCTATAATGACATCCCTTCTTTCATTCCTGATTTTAGTAATTTGAATCTTTTCTCTTTTTTTCTTGATCACTCTAGCCAGAAGTTTTTCAAGTTTTCTGACTTTTTAATGAACAACTTTTGGTTTTGTTGAGGTTTTTTTTATTGTTTTCTACTCTCCATTTCATTAATCTCTCCTCCAATTTCTTATTTCCTTCTTTCTGGTTGCTCTGGTATTTTTTTCTTCTTTTTCTAGTTTGTTAGGATGGAGGTTAGATTATTGATTGGAGATTTTTCTTTTTTCCTAATGTAGGAATTTACAGCTTGTACATTTCCTTCTAACACTGCTTAACTGCATCCCATAAATTTTGTTTTTGTTTTCATTTGCCTAAAACTGCTTTCTAAGTTCCCTTTTAATTTTTCTCTTTGACCTATTGATTGTTTAGGAGTGTGTTGTGTAATTTCCACATATTTGTGAATTTTCCAGTGTTTCTTCTTCGATCGATTTCCATTTTTTTGCACTGTGGTCAGAATAACTACAATGTATGACTTCAGGCCTTTTAACTTCACTGATGATTACCTTATGGCCTTGCATATGCTCTCTTCTGGAGAATGTTCCATGTGTAACATGTAGTTTAATACTTTTGAGTGGAGTGCTCTATAGATATCTTTTGATCTAAGTGGTTTTTATTGTTGTTTCTGTCTTCTGTTTCCATGTTGATCTTCTTCCTACTTGTTTTGTCCATTATTGAAAGTGAGGTATTGAAATCTCCACTTATTATTGTTGAATTGTGTATTTCTCCCTTTACCTCAGCTCCTAAATGGCTGCCCACATTTCCTTGCCATGTGGGCTTCTCCATTATACTCACTTACTTCAAGGCATCTTATTTCTTCAAAGTTAGCCATATTCAGAGAGTCTCTGACTCAGGGAGGGCCAGGTCCCTCTTTTAGAATTTTTAGCGTGATTAAGCAGGCACAGCTGGGGTAATATCCCCTTATTAACTCAAAATCAATTGATCTACATGTGCAAAATCCCCTCTCCTTTGCCATATTTTTTTAATTAATTAAGTTTTTAAATTTACATCCAAGTTAGTTAGCATACAGTGCAACAATGATTTCAGGAGTAGAATCTTTAATGCCCCTTACCCATTTAACCCATCCCCCCACCTCACAACCCCTCCAGCGACCCTCTGTTTGTTCTCTATATTTAAGAGTCTCTTATGTTTTGTCCTCTTCCCTGTTTTTATATTATTTTTGCTTCCCTTCCCTTATGTTCATCTGTTTTGTATCTTAAAGTCCTCATTTGAGTGAAGTAATATGATATTTGTCTTTCTCTGGCTGATTAATTTCGCTTAGCATAACACCCTCTAGCTTCATGCATGTAGTTGCAAATGGCAAGATTTCATTCTTTTCAATCGCTGAGGAACATTGCATTGTGTGTATATACCACATCTTCTTTATCCATTCATCTATTGATGAACATTGGGGCTCTTTCCATACTTTGACTATTGTTTATAGTGCTACTATAAACATAGGGATGCAAGTGCCCCTTCGAAACAGCACACCCGTATCACTTGGATAAATACCTAGTAGTGCAACTGCTGGGTTGTAGGGTAGTTCTATTTTTAATTTTTTGAGGAACCTCCGTACTGTTTTCCAGAGTGGCTGCACCAGTTTGCATTCCCACCAGCGGTGCAAGAGATCCTCTTTCTCTGCATCCTCGCCAATATCTGTTGTTGTCTGAGTTTTTAATGTTAGCCATTCTGACAGGTGTGAGGTGGTGTCTCATTGTGGTTTTGATTTGTATTTGCTTGAAGATGAGTGATGTTAAGCATTTTTTCATATGTCGGTTGGCCATCTGGATGTCTTCTTTGGAGGAGTGTCTATTCATGTCTTTGCCCATTTCTTCACTGGATGATTTGTGTTTGGGGTGTTGAATTCGATAAGTTATTTATAGATTTTGGATACTAACCCTTTATCTGATATGTCGTTTGCAAATATCGTCTCCCATTCCGTCAGTTGCCTTTTCGTTTTGCTGATTGTTTCCTTCACTGTGCAGAAGTTTTTATTTTCATGAAGTCCCAATAGTTCATTTTTGCTTTTGTTTCCCATGCCTCCGGAGATGTGTTGAGGAAGAAGTTGCTGTGGCCAAGGTCAAAGAGGTTTTTGCTTGCTTTCTCCTCGAGGATTTTGATGGCTTCCTTTCTTACATTTAGATCTTCCATTCATTTTGAGTTTATTTTTGTGTCTGGTGTAAGAAAGTGGCCCAGGTTCATTTTTCTGCATGTCGCTGTCCAGTTTTCCCAGCACCACTGACTGAAGAGACTGTCTTTATTCCATTGGATATTCTTTCCTGCTTTGTCAAAGATTAGTTGGCCATACGTATGTGGGTCCATTTCTGGGTTTTCTATTCTGTTCCATTGATCTGAGTGCCTGTTTTTGTTCCAGGACCATATTGTCTTAATGATTATACAGCTTGATGCAATACAACTTGAAGTCCTGAATTGTGATGCCTCCAGCTGTGATTTTCTTTTTCAAGATGGCTTTAGCTATTCGGGGTCTTTTCTAGTTCCATACAAATTTTAGGATTGTTTGTTCTAACTCTGTGAAGAAGAATGCTGGTGTTATTTTGATAGGTATTGCACTGAATATATAGATTGCTTTGGGTAGTATTGACATTTTAACAATATTTGTTCATCCTATCCAGGAGAATAGAATATTTTTCCATTTTTTTGTGTCTTCTTCAATTTCTTTCATAAGATTTCTATAGTTTTCAGCATATAGATTTTTCGCCTCTTTGGTTAGATTGATTCCTAGGTATTTAATGGTTTTTGGTGCAATTGTAAATGGGTGCCATATTCTTTTTTTTTTTTTTTTTTGGTGTGTTTATTTATTTTTGAGAGACAGAGAGAAACAGAGCACGAGTTGGGGAGGGGCAGAGAGAGAGGGAGACACACAATCTGAAGCAGGCTTCAGGCTCTGAGCTGTCAGCACAGAGCCCAATGTGGGGCTCGAACCACGAACTGTGAGATCATGACCTAAGCCAAAGTCGACACTCAACCGACTGAGCCACCCAGGCGCCCCCCATATTCTTGTTTTAAATGTTTATTCATTTATTTATTTTGATGGAGAGAGAGTGTGAGTGGAGGAGAGGCAGAGAGAAAGGGAGCGAGAATTTCAAGAAGCCTCCATGCTGTCATCCCAGAGCCTGATGCAGGGCTCAATCCCATGAACCATGAGATCGTGACCTGAGCTGAAATCAAGAGTCAGACACTTAACCGACTGAGCCACCCAAGTGCCCCACCTTTGCCATATTCTATTGGTAAGAAGCAAGTCACAGGTCCTGTCCACACTCATAAATTAAAGACATGAATACCAGGTGTCAGGAATCATAAGGTCATCATAGGGTCTACACCCTACAGGTGGTATACATTGTAAATGTCTAATAAGTTTTATGTGTATTTAATCTATAGAGTTTCCTCTAAAATAGATTTTCTTACATTTTATTTGTTGTTGTTGCAAAACCCAGGTCATTTATCCTGCACTATTTCCCACAGTCTGGATTTTGCCTATTATATCCCATGACCATGTCAAACATGTTCTTTTCTATTTTTAATTTCCTATGAATTGATAGTTACATGTAGGGGTTGATCACATGCGAATTTTACTTTTCTTTTTTTGTCAAGACCACAATACAGAAGACCATTACAGATGGCACATGTTGACTGGTTTTTCTCTTGCTATAAAGGTATCACCTGTTGATGATTGCTGCCTAGATCCATTAATTCGTTAGAAGTTGACAATGGTGAATTTCAATTCTACTTTTTTCTTTATCTGGCTATGCTGAAGTACAGTTCACATAAAGTCAGAATAAATGTTCGATTCTTTCTCTTTTTTAGCCAATTATCAAATAATAAGATGATTCTCTTGCATCCTCTTAAGATGTAATACTTTAAGGAATTCAAATATGTTTGATATATTTCAATCCATTGCAGTTATTTATTGCTACATGGGCGTCCCATCTTTGGCCAATAGGAGCCTATTTGGGTTGGCTCCTGGGTCTGTTTGGCATGAATTAGCACTCTTTGAAAGTTTCTGTGCTTTCTGATGTTTATGGTTTATCATACATATCTTTGCTGTCCCATACCTGGAGTCCGACATTTCTCCAGGAGCTGTTGTTCTTTTAGATAGGTGGGAGATGGTATTTGAGACCATGATGTGGGTGCTAGGGGTTCTCATGGCTCTGGATTGGTCATTATTTCCACTTCTTTTAAGGTGAAACAGAGTGAAGAAATGTACATTTTAAGAGAAGGTATATCATTAATTCATATTGATACTCCCAAATAAAATTTAGGATAACAAAAAGAACAATAGAAATGATTGGAAGCCCTGTTCCTAAAAGAGTCTGAAGGGAGCAGAGGCTACATCCCAAAGGTCAGCACAAAGTGTCTGTCTCTGAGTGTTAGCTTTGGAGCCTGAATGTGCTGATCAGAACACCCTGGGGTGTGGATGGGTATAAATCTGGTGATGGTTGGCTGGTCCTTGGAGCTCTGTCCTGGGATCTGGAGGGAATGTCTAAAAGGGCATCCCAGGTACTTACACTGGTGCAGTGGGGCAAGCAGGAGAGTTGTTTACAGAGAAGACGGAGGGCAAGGGAATGTGTTTGTTGACTCACCTGCAATGACGAGTATCATGCTGGGGGATGTCCTTTGATAGACATGACCACATTGCTTTTTATTTTCAGGTGTTTCCACAAACCAGAGTTCTGGTCCCTTCAGGGGCCTTGATTGTTTTCAAGGGAACGAGGAACATTGGAACTGAGGAGTGTTTATGGGGTGAGGGACTGAATGCTTGCAGTTCACCAGACCTATTGGGCCCTTGGGATCCACCTTACCCCCTCCACGAGAACAGAGTTGAGGTGACTGTGTTCTGGTGGGAGACACGTATGAAAAAAGGTAGGCACATAGCTCTGTTGAAGTTTATCAGGTAATGCCATATTGCCTGAGTGATGGAGGGTTTGACCAATAAGTGAGTCAAAACACTGTCGAGGCAGAAATGGATCAGGCATTCACAGATTCAGGATTTCTTCATTTCAAAATCTCCAGAAGAGAGTGTATATAACCACTTCCCAAGCTCCTCCCACACACCCACATCAAGAGATGGTATTTACGACCCTTTTGGAACCTCTTGTTGTGCCACCCATGGCAGGGAATTTTCAGGAGTCTATCCAACATTACACAAGTCCAAGTCATATTAAAGGGACGTGGGGTACATGAGGGCTTATGGACAGAGTCGGGAGCAAAGCAGAGGTCAGCAAGAATGTGTGGTCCATATCGAGGGCTTTGGAGGAACAAAGTGAGGAAGTAGAGGCATGACTTCCTCCAGCCCGGCTTGCATCTACCTCCAGTAGGAGACAAGGCTGCATTTCAGGGAGCATTTACATCTCTTAATTCTCAGAGGCATCTAAGGACTGGGAAGGGAGCTAAACTGCTCCCCTGGAGGAAGGAACACTGAGTCTGGTGCCCCAGACACAATAGCCCCCTCTCTGTTAGTTAGAGCTTTGTTTCTCCACAAATACCAGGAAATCCAACAACAGGGAATTGTGGCTTGGGGGGTGGGGCTACTCCTGTGAACCATTCTTGCTGTTTAATCCTCTCTAGAACTTACGTGTATAACCTACCTGATTGGGAAACTGACAGTAGGGAGTGTATTCAGAACTGGAACAGCTTCTACTCTCCTCCAGGGTTATGTTTATTTTATTTTTCATAAATATGCTTATTTAAGAATTGGTAATACGTTTACCAATTCATGGATTGGTAATAAGTTTACATGGTTCAGAAATCAAACTGATATAAAAATATATACATTAAGAAGTCTCACTCCCACCCATGTGTGTGCATGTGTGTGTACACGTACACACGCATGCCTAGGTTTTAGCAAACATTTAATTCGCTTCTTGGTTTACTTGGTTTTCATTTTGCAAATATAAGCAATACCAACATATATTTTTATTTAACCTCTTTTCTCACACATAATTTAGCATGCTATATATACTGTTCTATACCTAGTTTGGTTTTATCTTCTCAATATATTCTGAAGATCTGTCTATAAATATATACATGGTTTCATTATTTCAATGTGCATATTACCATATTTTATTTCCATTGATGAACAGTTGAAAGACTGATAGTCTTCTAGTAGTACAAATAATACTACAATATAACTGTTTCCATATTTTATTATTTAATCGACTTTTATTTATATATTTTTTGATCCACATGCACACTTTTTTATAGCTTATTTTTGAGACAGAGAGAGAGCAAGCAAGCATGAGTGGGCCAGGGGTAGAGAGAAGAGACAGAAAATGGGCTACAGAGAGATTTGTAGCTTCCTTTCAATTTTATTGAATTGTGAACATAAAACTGCCCTTTAAAAAGTGTATTTTTTATAAGGTTGTTTCTTTGTTTAAATTTAAATTCAAAGTTAGCTAACATACAGTGTAGTCTTGGCTCCGGAAGTAGAGCCCAGTGATTCATCTTTTACAGATGACACCCAGTGTTCATCCCCAAAAGTGCCCTCCTTAATGTCTATCACCGATTTAACACTTCCCCCACCCACCACCCCTCTAGCAACCCTCAGTTTGTTCTCTGCATTTAAGAGTCTCGTATGGTTGGCCTCCCTCCCTTGAAGGAGGCTGCCCAGAGACAAGCGGATAGCTTGCAAACAAGAGTGTTGGGAGTAAGCCAGGCAGCAAACTGCCAGGTGCGAGAGGGCTCAAGCCTTCCTGCTCTTCTCAAGGCCATAAGTTCTCAATTATTAAAACTTTGTAAAACTCTTATCTCATTCTTCACCCTGGTCACTATGACTACACATCAAAGAATGCTTACTTCTTTGAAATAATGTATGTTTAGAAAATCGCAGGTGCTATGAAACAGAGTCTAGCTGTTTTTCGAAGGTCAGCATGCTTTTTCTGCTACAATAAATGACATGGTTTTGCTTTAGCAAAAGGTTCATGATAGGCGGATATCTGAGTCCTCTGTCTTCTGTTTAATCCTGCGCCTTCCAACCCTCACCCTGTAGGAGACCGAGTCCGGACATCCTGGCCTTGGTGTTCACCTGTGGAACAGGAACGGTTTCACGGAAGGAAAACAAAGTCGGTCTATGACCAGGATGGATCAAGACAACAACTGTAATTATGTCTGACTACAAACACAAACATGAACAGTGTCCGAACCACAAAAATGATCAAACAGCCCCGTTGCTCAGCCGAGATGAGTGACTCCTGCTTTTTACTAATTACCTTGAGTCTCTCTTCATTCCTTCCACCATATAGATTTCAGATACCCCTGCTTCCTGACAGCACCCAGTCTAGATCCACTTCTGGCTTCCTCAATCCTCCCCCAAATCCTGTTAAGTCTTTTATAACACCCCTTACTGGGACACCACACTGTGCATTCTCCTTCACTGAGTAATAAATTCAACTTGCTCAACCACGGGGGTGTCCCTGGTGGCCTTTGGCTGGCGGGCTTGGACACAGGTAATGGATAATGGTTACATGGATGTTCTCATTTGTGAAATTCGTCGGGCTATGCACTTATTATTTATGCTCTCGTATATATGAGTGCTATACTGGCAAGACCAAGAGCACAACAGGTGCTCATGGCAAGTTACCCACTGTACTGAAGCTCCCCCAACCCCCGCAAAGGAATGTGACAAACACTACACAGCTGAGTATCCATATAACAAAACTTTTTTGAACTCCTGTTATGTACCTGGGGTTTTCCTGGGTGTTTGGGGGCACAGAAATGCAGGATACACATTGCCTGTCCTCGAGGGGCTTATAGCCAGGAAGCGTGGACATGTAACAAGCTGTGGAACAGTGGTTTTGAAAGTTGCATCGTGTCCCTCAGGCTGATTGGGAAAAGACATTTCCAGGTGGACCCATCACGCGAGACAGGACACAGGTGCTGGATAAACTTGGTCGGTAACTGCAAACACCTGGGAATGAGGCGTCTGGGATGGAGGGTGTAATAAGCCACAGACTGGGCCAAGGAGGAGGGTTTTGGTGGGGTTTTGTTAATGTTTACTTATTTTTGCGAGAGAGCTAGGAGAGTAGGGGCAGAGAGGCAGAGACGGAGGATCCAAAGCAGGCTCTGTGCTGACAGCAGAGACCCCGATGTGGGGCTTGAACTCATGAACCGCCAGGTCATGACCAGAGCCGAAGTTGGATGCTTAACTAAGTCACCCAGGCGCCCCAAGGATGAGCTTCTCTGCTCCCATGTTTGCCAGTGGGAGCGCTGCTTGCATTTTGCGAGGGACGGTTGTGTCGGGCAGAGCTCCACCACACCCTGCAGGATGTTTTCTCTCTCTGACGCCACCTGACAAATGACTTCAGTCCTGCCCAGTGTTGTGACAACTGACATGCCTCTTCACATTTCCAAAGCAGCATAAGTACACACCACGGGGCAAGGGAGGCGCGAAACAGGCACTCCCGGGACACTGGGAATGTTCAATTTCTTGATCTCAGTGGTGGTTACAAGGTTGTACTCACTTTCTAAAAATTCACTCAGCTGTACGCTTTCGGTAAGAAATGTGTCATTTCAGTTAAAAAATTATAGAAAAAAACTTGTGCGATGCAGCTTAAAGGAACATAACGTTTTCCATCTTAAATGAATACGTTGGGAATGTATACTAAAATTTATTAACTAAGCATCCTCAAGAAGTTACATAAAGAACAACGTGATTTCAAATAATATGAAGGAGATGAAAGTAAATGAAATTTTCTTTTACTTATCTACTTCTTTCTTAGTCCTTCCCTTCCTCCTCCACTGCCTTCTCTTATAGGACTTCAGTGTGCCTCCTTCACAATATTCCTTCCACCCCCTCTTCTCCAGGACCCTGTCATCCCTCCCTCCCATCCCCCACCTCCCACTCCTCTCCCATGCCTCCTCTGTCCCCTCTCGTCCTCTTCCTTTCATAGAAAGGAGGCAGGTCAGACTCTGTTCTATGTCCCCCACCCAACCCTCCCCGTTGTTCCCACAGGACTTCTATGATCACTCCTTCCACCCTCCTCTTACCACTAGGGTGCCCAGGCTGGGGCTCACACTCCTGCAGGGGCGCCTCCACGAGGGCTCCCCACTGCCAACTCGTTTCTTCTCTCTGAGGACGGGGTCGTGAAGCTGATTTAGTGATCCCCAGGACAAAGCTGGAGGATCTCAGGGAAGCTCAGGCAGTTCCAGGGGATACGTGCAGAAGTTTCATTACTATTGCTTTGGGGGCTGGAGCTAAAAAATTAAATTAAGAAGCAACATCATTAGTTATCCCTAAAGGATAGAGAGCACAGGTGTAAGGATCTCAGGGTCTTTCCTGTGGGGAATTGGTTTGTAACCTCCTCAGGAACTTCCTGAGTATAATGTGAAACTGATCTCTGAATGCAGAAGGCAGAGAGAGACTGAAGAAAGAAGCGGTCGGTAGGCAGCAGTTTTAATGAGCAAAGGGAGCTTACATATGGGGCCATGTCTTGGGTAGCAGCAGGACTAGTGGATGTCTGCACCTCCCTGCCAAAACCTAAACATTTATACAGCGGCCTCAACTAGGTTCAGTCCTATATACCATGAAGTTGTTTTCAACACCACAACCCTATCTCCAGCAATGTCCTCGGAGCAACTTCTGGGAGTGCGAAAGGCAGGTGGAACCCATATTTTAAGCACAGGGGAGTCAGTGAGGAGCCTCTGATCGCCGAGGTCCAGCTCACAGGTCAGCTGGCAGTCATGTCCTTTGATGACTTTCTTCCACAGGGTCATACAGCATGGGCTGAAGGATCAAAGCACAGGTCTGAAGGGGATCTCAAGGTCGGTCAGGGATGCCATAGGGTGAGCCTATGGGTTTCAGAAGATAATCATTGGTATTAATATTGAAGGCTCCCAGTTCTGGATTATGGGGCCTGTGTGGATCTGGGGTGCCTTAGGCATCAATACAAGTCTGGAGTCAAAGGATTGGTTTAGGAACCCAGAGGACATTTATAGTGTTTTGAAGCTTTTAGCTAAAGGAATGAGTCAAGAAAAGGAAGTAACAGGTATAAATTTTAGGAAGTCTAGTGCTGCCCTATGCATCCCAGAAATTGGGAAGAAAGCACTATTAATATCATTATAGAAGGTTTGGGTATAGGAAATATGATAATGATGAGAACAAAGGCAAGAGAAATGTAGCCAAAATTAGATTTCCATACAAGTTGCAGCCCATTGATAAAGACCTGAGACATGCAGAAGGTGACATTTCTCAAGGAACTCACAACTGCCTTAATGTTAATGCTTTGCTAGAGACTAAAAGCAACCTTATCCTGACTATAGGCAGACCTCTAGAATCCTATAGCTCTTCTTTAACATGCACAAATCTCTTTCCTTACATTATCTCTACCCTCTCCCAACCCAAACTTAAAAAGTATATAATCAGTGGCGCCTGGGTGGCTCAGTCAGTTGAGCCTCTGGCTTCGGCTCAGGTTGCGATCTGGCAGTCCGTGGGTTCGAGCCCCACGTCGGGCTCTGTGCTGACAGCTCAGAGCCTGGAGCCTGCTTTAGATTCTGTGTCTCCTCTCTCTCTGTCCCTCCCCTGCTCATGCTCTGTCTCTCTCTGTCTTTCAAAAATAAAATAAATGTTTTTTAAAAAGTATATAGTCACCCCTCAAATCACAGTGCACCTCTTTCTGCCCTCGGGTCCTGTCCCAGCGCCATATAATAAAGCACTTTTATGCACTGTAAAACATCTCAAGAATTCTTTCTTTCCCGTTGCATCCCAAGACCTCGCATCAATAAAAATGGAATCATTGACACAATGTTAGTGGGAGTGCTCAGTGCATCCATTTTCTGGGTCCAGGAGAGGTCAGAAAATGAAATCACAGATCTAAATGTTGGAGGTCCACACAGTGCTCTGTGGTGGGTCTGGGAGGGGCCTATGTATTGTGGCCTTACTGTAGGATGGTAGTACCAGCAGGTCTGGTTGACCTTGTAATTCATGAGGGTCTTGTTCTCCTGCTGTCCGCACAGCCAGACCACCGCCTTCACAGCCACAGAAGGAACTGCTGTATCGTCCACACAAGTCCATCCCTCGGGAAAGCACCTGCCATCCCAAGAGCACCTGGAGGGCAGAGTACTCACAAGCAAGAGGCTGCGACATATGAAGGGGCAGAGCTCAGCAGAGAGGCCCAGCACCTGGAAGAACGTGTCTCACGTTGCCCTCCTCGGACTGGCAAAATGCGGATGATACTACTTAGTTGGTAACATGTTAGGAGATTGTTTTAAAAATTGAAGAAAGTAAAGCACTTAGCACAGGGCTAGCACCTAAGGCCCGCATGTTAACTGATGTTATTATTTCTGTTAGCACCTGCCTATCTCCCCCTAATTAGGATGCCCCTTTCTCACCCGAGAAAATCCATCAGTCCGTTTTAGTACGCTCAAAGCCTAGCTAGACACACTCTGCACCAGTCACGAGGGAGCTACAGCTACCATCTTCATCTCGCCGTTGTAATCGAAGACACTGAGGCACGGATAAGAAAAGGACAAAGTGCCCACGTTTTCACGAAGCACAGAACTTCAGAGACTCAGTCTGTCCACATTTTGAGCTTCAAAAGGCTAGGGGTCGCCGCAGCCAGCCAGCACCAGTGCGTAGCTCCCGCCCCGAAACACACGCCCACAAGAAAGCCCAATTTCGGGCGGCGCTCTGGGAGCACTCCGCCCATCCAGTGGGCGTACGTACACCGTGATGGCCAGTACGTATGGAGCACTCCACTAACGCCCCACCGTTAGGATGCTCCTGAACGCCCTAGGTCTTAATACACCGCCCTCGACACAGACCATGTCCAGCATGCCTGCACACTACCATAGAGCGTGCCACTCGCGCCACCCACACGTATAAATACTTTGTATGCCCCGCCCGCTACGTTACACCGCCCACAGCCCCGCCTTCCCCTTAGAGCTACACTCTTGACCCGCCCAAACGTATTACGCGCTGACATCCCGCCCCATACGTAAATCAATGCACAAGTCCCGCCCACACGTAGAGCGTGACGCACGCACGGGCTGCCCAGGGGTCACGTAGCACCACTTCCTGTACCCCGCCCACTGTCACACCGCCCCGGTCCCGCCCTCCACGTAGAACGACACAAGTGTACCGCCCACACGTAGAGCGTGAAGCACGCACGGTCCGCCCCGGCATCACGTAGCACGACTTCCCGTACCCCACCCACTATGTCACACCGCCCCGGTCCCGCCCTCCACGTTGAAGGACGCAAGTGTCCCGCCCACACGTAGAGCGTGACGCACGCTTCGGCCGCCCCGGCGTCACGTAGCACGACTTCCTGTACACCACCCACTATGTCAAATCGCCCCAGTCCCGCCCTCCACATAGTACGACACACATGTCCCGCCCACACGTAGAGGGTGACCAACGCAATATCCGCCCGGGCGTCAAGTAGCACGACTTCCTGTACCCCACCCACTTTGTCAAACCGCCCCGGTGTCACCCTCCACGTAGAACGACCCACATGTTCCGCCCACACGTAGAGCCAGACGCGCACACGGGCCGCCCCGGCATCAGATAGCAGGACTTCCTGTACGCCACCCACTCTGTCACGTCGCCCCGGTCCCGCCCTCCACGTAAAAGGACGCACAGGTCCCGCCCACACGTAGAACGTGTGGCACGCACGGGCCGCCCCGGCAGCACGTAGCACGACTTCCTGTACGCCACCCAGTATGTCACATCGCCCCGGTCCCGCCCTCCACGTAGAACGACTCTCATATCCCGCCCACACGTAGAGAGTGACACCCGCACGGACCGTCCCGGAAATACGTACGACGACTTCCCGTACCGTGTCGGCCATGTGAGAAGCTCCCGCCCGGCCTCCCACGTATAGCGTCCCTCTTGCCCCCCAACACGTATAGCGTCCCCGTATTGCGCCCTCCACGTAAGACGACACACCTGCCCGCCCCCACGTAGGACGTCACCCACAGCACGTCCTCCATGCAAAACGACCCATATATGCCGCCCACACCACACCTTCGTAGAACGCCCCCCTCACCCACGTTTACGTAAACCCACATATCTCTCTCACCACGTGGACAGCGCCAGTCGCTCCGCCCATATGTGGCACGACATCCCCCATACGTCCGACCGTCCAAGCCCCGCCTTTCACGAAGTACGTCACCCACATCCCGCCTTCCAGGTAGAACGACCTACGTGTCCCGCCCAAAACGTACCCCGCGCCACTCGCTCCACCCACACATAGAAGGACTTCGCGTGCCCCGCCCACTGCGTTGACTACCCCACGGCGTGTCCCCCAAGTAGACCTTCCCTCTAACCCCTTCCCCAGGTAGAACGATCTACGCGCCACGCCCACACGTAGGCGGTCTATGCCTTCCCAGCCCTTCCCACCTTTTTTTCCGGGGCCCCGCCCTCACCGCGTCCCGTTCGCTCTCCCCTACCCACATACCCCGCCCTCCACGTGGAACAACCCACTCTTTGGTCACCACGTAGACCTGTCCATATGCTTCGCCCACAACGTACACCGTCCCGTACACATTGCCCTTTAAGTAGAATGTCCCGCACAGCTCGCACCTCACGTGGAATGCCCCCACAAGTCTCGCCCACTGTGTAGATCGCCCTCCACGCCCCGCCCTCCACGTAGAACGTACTACATGTCCCGCTTTCCCCATGCTCCACTTCGCTGTCTTGAAATAGTCAAAAGTAACTCAGTCTTCACTTTTGTGTGAGCAAATATACCCTGTTCGAGTCAGTCCAACCTGAGTAGGGGGCCAAAGCGTAGCCTGTCTAGTCCCGAGAATAGACTCGTGCCTGAGACTCCCGCTGCTCCAGTACCGCTGAGCACTGCCTTCACCCTCTCCAGGGATGGGGCGAGCCTGAGTACAACCAAACTGACCAACAGAGAGAGGAGAAGGGCTGTGCTTTAAAATTGGACGGGATGGCAGAGGTCTCTAGATTAGTGTGCGAGTCGGGACTGGAGGAGAAGAAACGGACCAATGAGGACTGAGAGCTGCGTGCGGAACCTATGCGGAGTGTGCCTTGCGAGGGCGGGGGGCGGGAATCAGTGGATTTCAAACTAAGGCGGAGAGGCGGGACGCACAGGTGGAATCCAAGGCAGGAGTGAAGCTAGAGTATGTGCAGGATGGGGATGTGGATGCACTCCTACCTATGTACTGGCAGGGGCATCTTAGCAGTTGGAAATACCCAGTAATAGATTAAAATAGCAAAGTGGGTCACAGCAAAGTCATTTATCAGAAAGCAGTAGTAACAGAAAGAGGGCGTCTGGTATTTTACAGCTGTTACATGACGTTGGGAGAAACAGTATTTCCCGTTAGCTTTGCAATCGTCTTTATCCGTGCGCAACACCTCAGCCCAATTACTAGCAAGGCTGCCTTTTTCTTTCTCACTCTCAGCTGGTTTTCACTCTTTCTAATGCAGACAGGGTTTTACTCTTTCCCTCTGCCATTCGGCCAAGGAGAGGCGAGGTCAACCGAACAACATTATTCTGTGAAATTCAGGGGTTAGACATTGCCCAGCTCCCACTGATCTAAAGATGGTTTGGAGAACAGAGTCTGTAGTTGGATAAGTGTACATTCTTCACATTTCTTCAACAGCAGCTTAGTGTTTCGTCATCAGACAGGATAGTGACTGCATAGCAGCATCCAAGACTCTGGAAGCCCTACATTTGAACGCTGTAATACAGGTAAATACTACAAGAATGAGTATAGTCAGAATGTGGAGTCCACTTGTGAGTCAGGAACCCAGTTTATTCAAGTTAAACGAAAATTGCAGATCCATTTCTAATCTGAAGAACATGCAGAATCAGATGTTGGGGCGCTAGCAGAAACACCAAGTATATTGATTTCCTCGTTTCTTTCTCTGGTATCATTAGTAATGGTAAAGATCCCAGAGTCCATTGGACTATAGGTGCAACATTCTTCCACCCTGAGAGGTCAATATATCTAGAGTAGCTGTACCCTTAACCACTGTTTCTCTGATTTCATATACCTCTCGGGCAAGAAATTCTATGCCCTTAGTGACATTGTTGAGTTCTTCTGCTATTCTCTGAACAGTAGCATGTAGGATTTTCCCCCCTTTTCTTTCTTCTTATAAAGTGTAGAATGAAGAGGCATTGTAGCAGAAGGCAGTCCCAAATTCCTCTTCACTAGCTAACATCTTTGAACTCAAATGAAGGTCGAGTTTCTCTCCTTGAATCAGATTATCCAAACACTCTTCCTTTCAAAAGGAAACGTAATGGACTTAAAAAGATCCTGAGGGATATCAATGACTATTCCGAAGGCAGGCATTAGTTTACCAAGATAAAAGATCCCAGTGTAATTTGCAGTTAAAAGTCAATAGGCGTTTATGTCCCAAATCCAATGCGAATCCCTTAGGGGCCACTGAGTGATGTAGCTTTGGTCAAAATAACTAATGAGGGTTGTCAAATATTATCGTAACATTTTATACCATTTAGCAAGAGTGGTCTAATGCAAAGAATGGACGGTTTTAGTAATAGAGGCAGTCGAGTAGATTTAAACTAGAAGAACTTAGGGCTGCACTTCTCTAATATGCCTTTTTTGGGTAAATTGCGTAAACGTGAGACAGCCCCTGCATATACATCATCTATTCCTCGATTCTTCCCCAATTCTATTTTGTTGAAAGTTCAGTTTTAAAAGTAAAAGTCCACAAAACAGTCCCAAGTATTGTTTCAGGAAAGGGAGGAACATCCTCCTCTAGGTAGGATAGGGAGTTTTAGATTTTTGTGTGTCTGACCTACTGTGGTATTTGACATCGAAAATGTCTCTCAGTGGTTGAGTCCAATTACTCCGAAAGCCAACTGATCTATTACAGTAAATTGCTTTAAATGGAAGTTGGGTGTTACCAAAAGACGTTTGAGAAAACCTGACCATTGGTTTGAACACATCCTTTAGTCAAATGTATGTATGAGTTGGGGTCACACCAAAGAGTGGCTAAGGGTGTCAAGAGAAATATTAAGGATAGGGGCCTTATCTATACAATAGTTAGGAGGTAAAAAGGGAACCATAAACCATAAAAAGGGAAAGAAAACAACTAGAAAAATAAACAAAATACTCTAGACGTAAGTGTGACAGTAGGTGACTGCAAGCGTTTTGCTCCATAGGTCTTGGACAGACGCTGTGTGTCTGTTGGTCTGGGGTGGAAGCAATTCACTTTCATTCCAAGAAATCCACATTCTATATGATGTATTAAAGGATCCTATCACCGTACTGATGGTTGCCAGAGGGGAGGGCGCTGGGAGGATGGGTTAAACAGGTGATGGGGACTAAGGAGTGCACCTGTGATGAACACAGGGTGATGTATGGAACTCCTAAATTACTCTATTGTACCCCCTAAACTACTATAATACTGTATGTTAACTAAATGGAATTAAAATAAAAAAATTGAAGAAAACAAAAAACTAATAATGGAAAGAAACAATAATGGAGACATATCGCGGGACAAAAGGCACATGTATATGCACTGAAGGGGGGAAAGAGTCACAACGTACAATCACTGTTCATTATTGTGGAGGGTGTGTTTCCATACATGAAGGGCCCTTCTGTACCTAGGTGTGAGTCTGGGCACACAAAGGGGGCCTCCAGCTGAGTCGGAGAATAGGAACTGGGGAGATGGTGGAGGACAAAGAAAAAAAAATCCGCGTGGTGGCATTTTGGACAGAATAAAAATGAGAACACAACATACCCAAATTTGTGAGGTGCTGCTATAAGAAGTATTGAAAGGAAATTCCCAGCAGTTAACACCGATATTGAAAAATAAGAAAGGTCTCAAATCATTTGCCTCAGTTTCCACATTAAGAAATTAGTAAAAGAGGAACAAATCTGGGGTGCCTGGTTAGGTGTCTGACTTGATTTTGGCTCAGGTCATGATCTCATGGTTGTGGGACCGAGCCCTGCATTGGGCTGGATGTGGAATCTTCTTGGGATTCTTGCTCTCTCTGTGCCGCTCGCCAGCTCATGCTTGCTCATTCTCTCTCTCTCTCTCCCTCAAAAATGAAAAAAATTACAAATAAAAAAAGAACAAATCGCACCTAGAGTAAGCAGAAGATAGGAGATAATACAGATTGGAGAAGAAACCAATAACAAAGAACAGAAAGGAAAGAAAAAAAGAAAAATCAATTAAACCAGAAGCTTTTTCTTTGACTAAGTCAATCAAATTTACAAACTTCTAGCACATTCATTCTCTGTGCCTCATGTATTAAGCTGTTTTGCTAAGAAATAATCTTGAAAGTTATCTTGAAAGATATCTCGAGGATAATGAGACCCTTTTCTGCACCGAAATAAAATAAAAACAATGGTGGATTTTACTATGTGCTACTTACAGTGCAAGAATATCAGTTCTTGAATGCCATTTTCAGATTCTTTCACTATCTGAAGGATTTCAGAAGTACTTATAGTCATCTGAAAGAGGTAATTATTATTACGATTGTGACAAATATACAGCACCAGGGTTATTGTTCAAGCCAACACGTGGGCGTATTTTTATGAGGTTGGTACTCTCTCTTAGTCTCTCTAATGTTCTCTCCTTTTTAGCAGCTACCTCTCATCATTAAATTAGGATTAGTATCCTGGATTCAACTCTCGGCTAGTCGGTGGCTTTGAGTTTCTCTAATGAGTTCCATTGTGTGCACAGGCATGCTTCATGGACAAGAATACACCCAGAGCCCAGAGACGTGTTCCCTCACTGAGAAGGAGTCATTGGACAAGTGCACCAAATAAATGTTGTTATGTGGTCTTTACTTTTTTCAGGGCATGGAACAAGACTGTGAGGATAATTCGTACTCCTACATGACCCATGTGCTTGGCTACATGAGATCAAAACAGGAATATCGGCCTGACTACAGAGAAAGTGAGAGCAATCTTCCTGCTTTAATTTCACACAGGTATGGGCCAAGGAATTATCACTACACGATTTAAATTAATTATACTCCTTGACTAGAAGTAATCCCGGGTAAGTGCCTGCTGTCTGGGAAACTGAAGTAGCAGCGGTGTTAGGAAGGAGACAGTGATGTGGAAAGGACCCTGGACTGGTAGGTTGAAAAACTGGCCTTTAATTCTTGTTTGCAAACAACAATGTTCGGTGGCCTTCAGTGAATTATTTCACCTCTTTGGACCTGCCTCAAGTTTCATCTGTAAAATGAAGGGGGTAGACCAGAGGGTTCAACTCAAACAAGGATGCATCGAGTGTCTAATTTGCCTTGGCCCAGTACTAGATACATGTCCTCTTCGATTTTATTATCTTACAGATAAGACAGACATTAAGCAATTAACTTTAAGTATGATAGCTATGATACTATGACACGATAGCTATGTATGATAGCTATTAGGACGTGGGAAGTATAGGGTGCAATGGGAACATATAACAAGGGGTTACGTGTTAAGAGGGGTCAGGAAAGACCTTCCAGGTAGAATTGTTTTAGACAGAGAATGAGAAGTTAATAGGAGATGACCAGGTAAAGAGTTTTCTGTTATCTCTCTGTTATGGATTTCTACTTTAACTGCATTATAGTTCAAAACCAGTTCGTATTATTTAAATTTTTATATTCATTAAGGCTTGTCTTATGACCCAGGATACGGTCTATCCTTGTGAATGATTCATGTGTAAATGAAAAAATGTGTATTCCTCTGTTGTTGGGTAGAATATTCTATAAATATCAATTAGAACAAGTTACTTAACAGTGCTATTCAGTTATTGTATTTCTTTGCATATTTTCTATCCAATAGTTCTATCCATTACTGAGAGAGGAGTATGGAAGTCTCCAACAATATTAACAATTTGTCTATTTCTCCTTTCAGTTCTATTAGTTTTGCTTCATGTACTTCGAAGCTCTCTTGTTAAGTGCATTTACTTTAGAATTGTTGTGTCTTCTTGGTGACTTGATCTCTATTATTATGTAATCCTTCAGTTGATTCCTGGTCATTTTCTTTGTTCTGAAGCCCATATTGTCTGATATTAAAACCGTCATTTCAACTTTCTTTCTGTTGGTGTTTGCATGTACCTTTCCCCCATCCTTCAATATTTAACATATGTGTATCATGTTTGAAGTGAGATTTTGTACATAGCATAGAGTCGAGTCTGATTGTTCTTTCTATTTTGACATCTCTGTCCTTTAATTAGTGTGTTCAGCATATTTACATTTTTACCGCTCCTCCAACCCATCTCTGCTCTGGAATCCACCATTTTTTTCTCAGTATTTAAGAGTCTGTTCTTTTGTTTGTCTCTTTTATTCTTTGTTTGTTTGTTTTGTTTCTTAAATTCCACATATGAGTGAAATTATATGGTATTTGTCTTTCTCTGACTGACTTATTTCACCTAACATCATTCCCTCAGGGTCCATCTGTGTTGTCACAAATGGCAATATCGCACTCATTATTTCTTATGGCTAAGTAATATTCCAGTGTGTGTGTGTGTGTGTGTGTGTGTGTGTGTGTGTGTGTGTGTGTATCTCACGTCTTCTTTATCCATTCATCTATGGATAGACACTTGGCTTGCTTCCATATCTTGGCTATTGTGAATAATGCTGCATAAGCATAGGGTTGCATATATCTTTTTGAATTAGTGTTTTCATTTTCTTTGGGTAAATATCTAGTGGTGGAATCAGTGGATCATATGGAAATTCTATTTTTTATTTGTCGAGGAACCTCCATACTGTTTTCTTCCACAGTAGCTGCACTAATTCCCACCAACGGTGCATTAGGCTTCTTTTTCCTTCACATCCTTGCCGACACATGTTATTTCTTGCGTTTTTGCTTTTAGATATTCTGACAGGTGTAATGTGGTATCTGATTGTGTTTTTTATTTGCGTTTCCCTCATAATTAGTGATGTTGACCACCTTTCATGTCTCTATTGGCCATCTGTATGTATTCTTTAAACAATATCTATCCAGGTCCTCTGCCCATTTTTAATTGGATTATTTGTGGGTTTTCTGGTGTTGAGTTGTAGAAGTTCTTTATATATTTTGAATATTAACCCCTTATTGGATCTATCACTTGTGAATATCTTCTCCCATTCGGTACGTCACCCGTTTCTTTTATTGATGGTTTCCTTCGCTGTGCAAAATCTTTTCATTTTGGTGGACTCCCAAGAGTTTAATTTTGCTTTTGTTTCCTTTGCCTGAGGAGACATACCTAGAAAAATGTTTCTACAGCTTATGTCAAGAAAATTACTGCCTGTGTTTTCTTCTACAAGTTTTCGAGTATCAAATTTAGGTCTTTAATCTATTTCAAGTTTATTTTTGTGTAGGATGTAAGAAGGTGGTCCAGTATCATTCTTTTGCAGATAGCTGTCCAGTTCTCCCAGCACCATTTGTTGAAGAGATTATCTTTTCCTCATTGTATATTTTTGCCTCCTTTGCTGTAGATAAATTGGCCATATAAGTGTGGGTTATTTCTGTACACTCTATTCTGTCCTATTGACCTATGTGTTATTTTTATGCCAGTACCATACTCTTTTGTTTATTATAGCTTTGTAGTATATCTTGAAATCTGGGATTGTGATGCCTCCAGCTTTGTTCTTCTTTCTCAAAATTACTTTGGCTATATGGGGTCTTTTGTGGTTCCATACGATAGGATATGACAATTATAAATATTTATTCACACAGCATGGGAGCACTTAAATACACATAGCAACTATTTCAAAAAAAAATTATTGTTTATTTATTTTTGAGAGAGAGAGACAGAGCATGAGTGGGGGAGGGGGAGAGACAGAGAGGGAGACACAGAATCTGAAACAGGCTCTGGACTCTGACAGAGCCCGACGTGGGGCTCGAACTCACAAACCATGACATCCTGACCTGAGCCGAAGTCAGACGCTTAACAGACTGAGCCACCCAGGCGCCCCCACGTAGCAACTATTAACAGCTATAAGGACGAAATTGGCAGTTGTACAATAATAACACACTACTTACTTACATCAATGGAAAATTGATGGAGGAAAATCAACAAGGAAACAGTGGCTTCGAAGGACACATTGGACCAGGTAGACCTAATAGATATATTCAGAATATTCTATCCCAAAACAGAGGAATTCACGTTCTTTTCAGGTGCACATGGAACATTCTCCAGAGCAGATCACATGTTAGGCCACAAAACAAGTCTCAATAAATTAAGATTGAAATATCATGCATTTTTTCCAGGCACGATGGTACGAGACTAAAATCAATCACAAGCAAAAAATCTGGAAAGAACACAAATACATGGAAGCTAAAAAACATGCTACTAAACAACGAATGGGTCAACCGAGAAATCAAAGAGGAAATAAATAAATATATGGAGACAAATGAAAATGAAAACACAACAGTTCCAAAATCTTTGGGATGCAGCAAAAGCTGTTCTAGAGGCCTACCTCAAGGAAGAAGAAAACTCTCAAACCACCTTTACTTACACCCAAAGGAGGTAGGAATAACAAAGAATAAACAAAACTGAAAGCCAGTAGAATAAAGAAAATAATAAAGATTAGAGCAGAAATAAATGAAATAGTGACTGAAACCACAAGAGGATCAATCAATGAAAGTAGGAACTTGTTCATTGAAAAGATCAATAAAACTGATAAACCTTTAGCCAATCTCATCAAGAGAAAAGAGAGAGGACTTAATGAAATAGAATAAAACACAAAGGAGGAGAAATAACAATCAACACCACAGAAATACCAAGGATTATAAGACAGTATTATGACAAATTACATGCCAACAAATTGGGCAGCCTAGAAGAAATGGATACATTCCTAGAAGCATATAACTCCCAAAACTGAATCAGGAGAAATAGAAAATTTCAACAGACAGATTACCAGTAATAAAGTTGAATCAGTAATCAAAAAACTCCCAACAAACAAAAGTACATGACGAGATGCCTTCGCAGGTGAATTCTACCAAATATTTAAAGAGGAGACACAGACTCTTTGTTATAGAGAAGAATCTGATGGTTACCAGAGGGGAGCCACATGAGGGGATGGGTTAAATTGGTGATGGGGATTAAGGAATGCACTTATCATGATGATCACAAGTGATTTAGGAACTGTTGAATTACGATAGGTACTCTATTGTACACCTGAAACTAATATAATGGTGCATGTTGACTAACTGGAATTAAAATAAAACTATGGAGTTATTTCTAGAGAATGTATTGTAAGCCCAGGGAAAGTGAATGGGGCAATAGTTGAAATGTCAGCAATGTTCTGGTCTCAAGGCTGTTGAACGTGATAGCACTATGAGAACAGAACCCCATGATCCCCCAGGAGATCATGTTAAGAAACAGACCCACTGTAATCGCCTAGCAGTCCTTGAAATTGTACATCTTCCCTGCGTGCTTTCCCATAAACACCAGATGTGTGCCTGGTTGATGTCTGGAGACTCTGTGTTTTCTTTCCGCGCTTTGACATTCTTTGATGTTCATATCTGACCAAACATAAAATAAAGGCTATGTGCAGACCCTGGCTGCTGCTGCTCTCTCGCAGAGACAGGCCCTGCACGTCCGCTCAGTCTGGTGTCTGAGAACTTCTTCCTCCGTGCCTGACCACTAAAAACTTAAATAAAAACAAAAAACAAAACAAAACAAAAACTCCCCCTCGAATAAAAGAAGAATTAATACCTATTCTTCCCAAACTATTCCAAAACAATTGAAGAGAGAGGAAAGCTTCCAAATTCATTCTATAAGGCTAGAATTATCCTAATACCAAAACCAGATAAAGATAGTGCAAAACAACAACAACAACAACAAAAAACCCCACAGGGCAATATCTCTGATGAATATAGACGTGAAAGTCCTTAACGAAATATTAGCAAACTGAATTCAACAATACGTTTAAAAAATCATTCACCACATCAAGTGAGATTTATCCCAGGGATGGGAAGGAGGTTCAATATTTGCAAATCAATCAATGTCACATTAACAAGAGAAGGCATAAAAACCATATGATCATCTCAATAGATGCAAGAAAAGCATTTGACAAAGTACAACATCCATTCATGATGAAAACTGTCAAGTAGGGTTAGAGGGAACATCCCTCAACATAATAAAGGTCATATATGGAAAAACTCACAACTAACATACTCAATGGTGAAAACCTGAGAGCTTTTCCTCTAAGATCAAGAACAAGACAAGGATGCGGACTCTTACTCCTTTTATTCAACAAAGTACTGGAAGTCCTAGCCACAGCAATCAGACAACGAACAAAAATAAAAGGCATCCAAACTGGTAAGGAAGAAGTAAAACTGTCACCATTTGCAGATGATATGTTACTGTATACAGAAAACCCTAAAACCCAACAAAAAACTACTAGGATTGATAACTTCAGGAAAGCTTAAGGATACAAAATCAATATACAGAAATCTGTTGCATTTCTATATACTAATAATGAAGTGGCAGAAAGAGAAATTAAGAAAACAATCCATTTACAATTGCACCAAAACGAATGAAATACACAGGAATAAGGGAGCCTGGGTGTGTTTATATAAATATAAAAATTAATATAAATATATATTTTATACATATATAAAATTTACCTCTCCCTGGGATTAAGCCATTCTTACATTTCTGATAAAAACATGATTTGATCTTACTTTATTATTCTTTTAATAAATTACTTTAGTATATTTAGTATATTATTTATCATTTTTCTTTTTAACTTTTTAATAAAAACACTTTTATTTGTAAACATACAATTTTATTCTTTTTTTTAAGACAGAGAAAGAGTGAGGGCTCAAGTGAGTGAAGGACATAGAGAGAGGGAGAGAGAGAAGTGGTGCTCACATCGAGCGGGGCCCGTGTTCACCCGATGTGGAGCTCGAGCTCACCTGATGTGGGGCTGGAGCTCACAAACTGTGAGATCATGACCTGAGCCAAAGTCAGATGCTTAACCAACTGAGTCACCCAGGCACCCCTCATTTTTGTATTTATATTGAAAATGAGATTGAGACACCTGGGTGGCTCTGTTGGTAGAGTGTCTGACTCTTAATTTCATGATCCCAGGGTTGTGGGATTGAGCCCCGCATCAGGCTCTGTGCTGAGAATGGAGCTTGCTTGAGATTCTCCCTCCCTCCCCCCCCTTCTCTCTCTCTTTCTCTTCCTCCACCTCGGCTTCTCTGCCTTGCTCATGCACACTCTCTCTCCAAAAAAAAAAAGAAGAAGAAAAATGAGATTGATATTAGTTTTCCGATTGAAGGTTCTCTATCAGCTATTGCTATCATGATTATGTTACCTTTGTAAAGTGAATTTGTAAGAATCCCATCTTTTTCAATGATTTAAAACAATTTAGAATGGGAATAATCTATTCCTTAAAAATTTGACAATAAATTATTCAAAAAAAAAGAAAAAGAAAAAAGAAAATTTGAGAGAATGTGACCATAAAACTATTTACGTATCTTTAAAAAAATTTTAATGTTTATTTATTTTTGAGAGACAGAGAGAGACAGATCATGAGCAGGGGAGTGGCAGAGAGAAGAGACACAGAATCTGAAGCAGACTCCAGGCTCCTAACTGTCAATAGAGAGCCCAGTGTGGGGCTTGAACTCACGAACCATGAGATCATGACCTGAGTTGAAGTCGGACACTTTACTGACTGAGCCACCCGGATACCCCTATTTAGGTGTCCTTTCAGGAAGTAATAATTAAATAATTTTTTTATCTTTCATGAGTTAGTGATTTAAATTTTCTTTCTCCTTGGGTAAATTTTGGTCCACCAGTATTCTCCTAGAAAATTGTTCACTTTCAGAGAATTTCCACAAAACTGAAAAATGTAATTGTTGATAGCTATACACAAAATATTTTCTTGGAATAAAAAAGTGACAACTTCAAGAAGTAAAACTGTCGCTGCTTGCAGATGACATGGTACTATATATAGAAAGTCCTAAAGAGTCCATCAGAAAATTATTAGAACTTATACATGAATTCAGTAAAATTGGAGGATACAAAATTCATATACAGAAATCTGTTGCATTTTTATATACTCATAACAAAGTAGCAGAAATAGAAATTAAGAAAACAATTCCATTTATAATTCCATCAAAAAGAATAAAATAACCAGGAATAAATATAACCGAGGAGGTGAAACACTTGTGCTCTGAAAATGATAAAACATTGATGAAAGAAATTGAAAATGACATAAACAAATGGAGAGATATACCATGCCCATGAATTGGAAGAGTTAATATTGTCATAATATGGGGAGCCTGGGTGGCTCAGTCAGTTAATGTCCAACTTCAGCTCAGGTCATGATCTCACGGTGTGTGAGTATGAGCCCCGCATCGGACTCTGTGCTGACAGCTCAGAGGCTGGAGCCTCCTTCAGATTCTGTGTCTCCCTCTCTCTCTCTGCCCCTCCCCCAGCTCACGCTCTGTCTCTCAAAAATAAATAAACATTAAAAAAATTAAATAAATAAATAAATAATATCGTCAAAATATTCATACTATCCAAAGCAATCTACAGATCCAATGCAATCTCTATCGAAAAGTAAAAGTATTTTTCATGGAATTAGAACAAAGAATCCTAAAATTTGTGCGGAACCACAAAAGACCCCAAACAGCCGAAGCATCCTTGAGAAAGAAGAACAGATCTGGAGGTATCACAATCCCAGATTTCAAGATATACCACAAAGCTGTAGTAATCAAAACAGTATGGTACTGGCACAAAAATAGACACACAGATCAATAGAACAGGATAGAGAGTCCAGAAATAAACACACATTTATAAGGTCAATTTATCTACAACCAAAGAGGCAAAAAATATATAATGAGGAAAAGACAATCTTTTCAATAAATGGTGGTGGGAAAACTGGACAGCTACATGCAAAAGAATAAAACTAGACCACTTGTTTACATCATACACAAAATAAACTCAAAATGAATTGAAGACCTAAATGTGAGACAAGAAACCATAAAATTCCCTTAAAAATATAGGCAGTAATCTCTTAGATGTCAGCCTTAAAATACTTTTTTCTAGATATGTTTCCTTAGGCAAGGAAACAAAAGCAAAATTAAACTATTGAGACTACAGCAAAATAAAAAGCCTTTGCACGGCGAAGGAAATCATCATCAAAACAAAAGGCAATCTACTAAATGGGAAAAGATATTTGCGAACGATATATCCAATGAGGGGTTATGACCCAAAATATGTAAAGAACTTCTACAACTCAACACCAAAATAACCCCACAAATAATCCAATTAAAAATGGGCAGAGGACCTGAATAGCCATTTTCCCAAAGCCATACAGGTGGCTAACAGACACATGAAAAGCTGCTCACCACCATTAATTGCGGCGGACCAGCCGTCGCGGAATCGAACGGTTCCTGATTGGGGGGCGAGGATGAACTGATACACAAGGCACAGTTGTTAAGGGAGGGCTGGCGCTCCCAAGCGTCACCAGCAACGAGTTTATTTTCACTCGGGTATTTATCCACATTCTGAGGATGGTGTACGTACAAGGCATGTCTCCTACCACAAGTTCTCAGCAGGCAAACTGTATTTTGCTATATTAAACTTTACAAAGGCATTCTGAACCTCCCCACACGACCTGGCTGCGATCCCGACTCAAGGACAAAGGCTGCACTCAAAGCCTTCGGTTCCCAAAACACCGCTCAAGTCTCTGACTCTCAACATGGCTCACAGCCTCCGGCTCCCAAAACACCACTCAAGGCCACTGGCTCTCAACAATTAATCATCAAGGAAATGCAAACCAAAAGCATCATGAGATATCCCCTTACACCTGTCAGAATGACTAATATCATACAGAAGAGATAATAGGTGTTGGCAAGGATGTGGAGGAAAGGGAACCCTCGTGTACTGTTGATGGAATGTAAATTGGAGCAACCACTGTGGAAAACAGAATGGAGAATCCTCAAGAAATACCATAGGATCCAGTAATTTCACGACTGGGTATTTACCCAAAGAAAACAAAAACACGGACTCAAAAAGATACATGCACACCTATGATTACTGCAGCATTGTTTACAATAGCTAATATGGAAGCAACCCAAGTGTCCATCAATACAAAAATGGATAAAGAATATGTGATATGTTACTCAGCCATAAAAAAGAATGAAATCTTGCCATTTGGGACAACATGGGTAAAACTAGAGGGTATTATGCTAAGTGGAAAAAGTCAGACAGGGAAAGACAAATATTATATGACTTCACTTATATGGAGAATCTAAAAAATAAAACAAATGAACAGTAAAATATACAAACAAAAAACGGAAATATTGACTCATAAATAAAGAGAACAAACTGGTGTTTGCCAGAGAGAAGGAAGGTGGGGAGATGGGCAAAATAGGTGAAGGGGATTAAGAGGCACAAACTTCCAGTTATCAATAAGTCATGAGGATGAAAAGTACAGCACAGGGAATATAGTTAATAATATTGTAATAATGTTTTATGGTGATAGACGGTAACTACATTTATAAATGTTTTTTTTTTTTTTATTGTGGAAGAGAGAGTGCACGCAAGAATGAGGGAGGGGCAGAGAGAGAGAGAGAGGGAGAGGAGAATCTCATGTAGGCTCCGTGCTGTCAGCACAGAGCCCAACACAGGGCTCGATCTCACAAACTGTGAGATCATGACCTGAGCCGAAATCAAGAGTCGGAAGCCTAACCAACTGGGCCACTCAGGTGCCCCCGAATGTGTAGAATTTTTGAATTGCTATGCTGCACACTTGAAACTAATATAATATTGTATGTCAACTCTTCTTCGAATTAAAAAAAAAGCAATAAATTCTTCCCTGGAAAAATAAAACACTTCCCGATCTCTCACCACGGCTGTGAACTACAGTGAAACATGTGGCCACGTACACAGCTTTTGGAGCCCCATTCCTCTTCCAGAGGACACAAGATACTGTCCTCGAGGCAGTGGGGACCACGGATATAATGTGGCTGCAATGGGGCTTGGGATATGCCTGGATACTCTCTCCTGTAGGCACTTGAGATGTGCAAAAGAAACTGCCTACTTGCCCTTACATCAATTGTAAGTATCCAACAACAGTTCTCTCACACCACTCCCCACCTCCACCCCCTGCTGTCAACAGAGGTCAGGTGGAGAACCTAGACTTCCAACCCTACCTGGCAACGGTGTAATCCTCTTCACTAAATGGAGCACTGTCAGGGGAGTCCTACTAACACAGAAGATTTCAATAAGATATAGAGTCTCGGATGTCCAGGATCTAATAAAAATCACTTGTCCTAGAATGAACCAGAAAAATTTCAACTTAAAAGAGAAGAGACAATCAAGAGATGCAACACTGAAATGACACAGATGTTGGAACTATCTGACAAGGACTTTTAAGCAGCCATCGTAAAAATGCTTCAATAGGCAAACATAACACATTCAACACAAATAATTCAGTTGGTTTGGGTGGGCCTGAGATTCTGCATTTCTAAGAATATCCCAGGTGATCACAGTGCTCCTGGACTGTAGACCATCTTGATGTAGCAAATCCAGGTGTAGGAAGCCTGGTTACCATAGTCCAGAAAGGTAAGAATCATTGACCCTCCTTGCTAGTTAGGACACTGCTTTTAGATAACTGGGATCCCAGATGCTAAGTGGAAATGTGTAGACCAAGATGACTTGAGCTTGAGTTTAAGGACAGTCTAGAAGGTACTTCTCTTCTCTTCCGGAGCCTAGACCTTCTTTTAGCTACTGTATGAAAAATTGTCCTTTATATTGATGACAAGTGGATAACAAGCGCCTTTGCTCTTTAGCCACCTCTCAAAGAGAACCTTAAAATGATTTTTATAGATGGATGAGCAAAAATGAGCACCTGGTCAATTTTAGAAGTGACCAATGAAGGCTTATGTCTAATTCTTCGCTATGGATTTATTTGAAATTAGAAGTGAAGACATAAGTGGAGAAAATATTAATTGGCCTAACTGATTCTGCTTGTTGAAACTTCCACAGAGAGTCTATGTATCATGAGGAGACACTCCTTTGAGTATAACCCGAAATACCATGTTGTCTGAGTCCCAAGGTCACAAGCCCTGTGGGAGACCCAATCAGCTGCACTGAGCAGAGGACTTCTGGACATGAGTTCAGCTGCTGCATGGTAGGATTAGATATATATATAGTGCTGGAATGGGGCAGTCACATTATCTAGACCAACTTCCACCTCTTTCAGATCAATTGTTGAACCCCGAGTGAATAAAAAAGAAGTTGAGGCGAGCCTGGGTGGCTCAGTTGGATAAGTGTCTGACTTTGGCTCATGAATCTCACGGTTTGTGAGTTCAAGGCCCGCATTGGGCTCTGTGACAATAGCTCAGAGCCTGGAGCCTGCTTCGGTTTCTGTGTCTTCCTCTCTCTCTGCCCCTTCCCCGCTCATGTTCTGTGTCTGTCTCTCTCTCTATCAAAAATGAAATAAAAATAGTTTTTTTTAAGTTGAGTTAATCAAGGCATTGGAGTTGAGCGAGAAGGGCCACCTCATTGTACAACTCCAGAGAACCGATTAATGTTATCGTCTAGATGAATGATACTCCCTGGAGTTCTACAGTATGCAACATGCACAGCTGTACATGGTGGCCCTGTCAGTGAGTAGACAAAGAAACTCATGAACTAAGTATGTTTTATATTTTAACATGTTCCAGACTCTTTTTAACTATCTTTAGTATCTGTAACTCTCTGCCCATATAGAGCGGGTATCTCAGAACTCTTCAAAATATTATGTTGCATTTAACACTGGCATAACTCTCTTTACAATTGAGGAGGACTGTCCACAGGAAAGATCGGAGCAAATAACTTTCAAGACCTCAAGTATCAGCCAAAGCAGCGTCTGGGCTTGGGATTTGGCCTCATTCTGAAATTTCACTCTGTATGGTTTTATTTTCCAAGCATTCCCTAGATACTGTTTTCCTCAGTTCTGGAAAAACTTTTAAAAACTTGTTTTGTTTGGGGGAACCTGGATGGCTCACTCGGTTAAGCATCCAACTTTGGCTCAGGTCATGATCTCCCGGTTCGTGGGTTTGGGGCCCACATTGGGCCCCCATGCTGACAGTGCAGAGTCTGCTTGGGATTCTTTCTCTTCCTCTTTGTCTGCCCCTCCCCCACTCGCACTTTCTCTCTTTCTCTCAAAATAAAGAAATAAACTTAAAAAAAATTAAAAAAAACTTGTTTTGTTTTATTGCGGACCCCCATGCATTTCTTTTCCTTTTTCTGGAAATTCAGATATTGAACTTATGGATGGGTCCTCTAATTTCTTTTCTTTTTTATTGTCTCTATCTATGATTTTTTTCTCTATATTCTCAATCTCTCAATCATTCAATCATAGATTCTTTCATTCATTCTCTTGACTAATATTATATGTGCTTTTACATGTATTTAACTCCCCAAATTATTTTTTTGTTCATAGTTCCTTATCCTGCTCCTTATATTATCTCTGTTATCTCCTTTTCCTCTGAGTTCCTTTTAAAAATGTCTATTTGCTCCCTGTATTTCATGTTGCAGGTGTTTCTCAAGTGTCTAGAAGTCCTTTCATGATGATGCAATATAAAGCTGATTGGAGACTCCATGGCATGGAAGTGGCTTGTCAATCAGTAGGTACCATGAGGTGATGAGTCGGTTCATTTGTTGGAGACCTCTGGGATTTAATAAGTCCCTTAACAGCAGTGTAGTGGCTAACAGGGCCACAAGGATCACTACTGTAGTGTTAGGTTGGCTCATCATACTTTCATCTTAAGCCAGTAAGTGAACCACAAACCCAAATTCATGCTGACAGTTTATTACTTACAGACACAGCAAAAGCAAGATCAGCTTGGTGTCAGCTCTCCATACCTCTTGCCCCACAGAGTGACACCGAATGGGAGGAGCCAGATGACAGGCAGCATGGGTAGCTCTGTGTAACATCCACAGTTTTTCATTTCTGTAGTTGTTTGGACACCTGGGGCCTTGCTGACAGCAAAGGGACTGCCCCTCCCAGGGTTAACTAATTCCTGGAGAGAGCAAAAATCTGACGTGCAAGTTTACCTTTCATATCCAAACAAACCTATCCAGAGTCCATACCCCCAACCACCTTTTTTATTGGGTTCTCACACCCCAGGCTCTCTCCACCTGCCCTGATCACCCCATGCCCAGGTACCAGACAGCTAGGAACAGCTTTTAAGCCCTAGTGCTCACTGAAATTGTTCAAGCTAGCCAATCTTAAGACTGCTTACCCTGCCTTGCCTGTTACTTCCCTCAGAAACCACAATAAAGTCTTTTGCCAACCTTTTCTTATCACTCCTTCTGCCTCTTCGTTGACTGGTGCTTCCCCAGGTGGCCCTGCATGATATACCCTGCCTCTTGTTTCCAGGGATCTGTGAATATAAAAAGTTTCTTTCTTCATGAGAGTCATCTCCATGTTTGCATGATTAAAACAAATCCTGGGTACATTGAAAACATTCTTCCATCGAAGTCCCAACTCTGAACTACAGCCAAGAAGGTTTGTAGACTTATGCGGAAGGTTATAGCAAAGTCCTGAGCTCGAGTGAAACCAGGGAGATGGATGAGAAATGGCCTTGTGATAGCCTCCCGTAATGTAGAGAGGCATGTGGGAAACTGCTCCACAACAGCTCTTCAGGAAACTGCTTGTCCTGCTATGTCCCAGCTAAAACTGTAGGACATTCTGCCAAGACTCGTGTCAAACTTCAGCTTAGTCTTTGCCTGTGGGGCCTATGTGGAGCTGTGCAAGTTCACCAAGGTGCCATGGCAGAACTGTTCCCCTATAACAGTACTGCCTGACCTTTCGTGTATCATGCTAGGAATTTTTTTTAGAATCATAAGCCACCCCGTCAGTTGCCCCAGTTAGTTGTACTGATAGGGGCTTGGATGAAGTCTCTTCTATTTGTCTTAGGTGACATTAGGTGGGAGCGACCATGCTTATGACTCCAAATAGAATAATCAGACCCACTGGAGGGTGGACAGCAGCCAGACTCCTAGTCCGGACGCAAGCCAGCTAAATATGTCATTGCTCCAGGTTCAGCAAGAGGTGTTGGCAGCTGCATGCAGCCTGCCTTTGAGTGGCCATTAAGGGGTCCGGGGCAGTGAGATTTTCCATCCCCAGTCATACCAGAGAGTTTATACCGGTTTGTGTGTGGCCGGTAAATATAGGCCTGATGTCTGTGTTAGAAGGAGTACCCTATTAGGGCATAAACTGTAGCAGAAGTGTAAGTATCATTTATTACAACAGGAATAAGCAAAATTTGTGTCCCTTATGGTAGACAAACTCAGTTGAATTAAACAGTCTCTGCAAAGCAGGCTGGAGTGCCTTTGATGATACCAATTTGGCTATCCTATCTGGCCTAATCTCAATGCTCTGGCCTGCTCTGGGTGGACTAGAATCTGCCGATATTTGTAGTGACCTGAGCAGCAACATTTTATTGACGTGGGGCTGGGGTACAATCCTTACAAGCCTGAAGGTTTCGATTAATAATGTGACACGGAAGTACCAGAACAGACTTGTAGGAGGAATATGACCTTCTGAAATTTTCAAAGGAACAGCTACTGAATTCTGTCCACAGAGTTGAGTGGAAGATGACAGATCCAGTAATCGATTCAATTCAGAGCAATAGCTAGGTTCGAGTAAAAGTATACAAGAGACTTTTGTTTTTACTTGGGCAGTAGAGGGAGATCACAGGGAGCTGTCGATAATAACATAAGGTTGTATCCTGCCACACTGCTGACAAAATTTATTAGTTCCTACAAGCTTGTTTTTGTGGATTCCTATGGATTTCATATAAAAACTCCTGTCATATGAAAGTAATGATTTTTACTTATTCCTTTCCAATCTGGCTGCATTTTGTATCTTTTTCTTGCCTAATTTCCCTGGCTATAACTTCCAGTACAATGTTAAATTTAAGTGACGAGAACAGACACCCTTATCTTGTTCCTGGTCTTAGTGAGAAAGCAGTCTTTCATCATTAGTTGTGATGTTAACGGTGGATTTTTTTGAGGTGATCTTATTACACTGAGAAAGTTCCCTTCTGATCCTAGCTTTTTGAGTGTTTTTATCCTGAAAGGGTATCGGATTTGTTCAAATCCCTATTCTGTGTCTATTGAGATGGTCATATGGTTTTTAATCTTTTATTAATATTGTGTATGTTACATTAATTGATTTTCACATGTTAAATCAACCTTGAATTTCTTGGATCAAATCTCACCTGGTCATGGTATATAATCCTTTTTTTATGTTGCCGAATTTGTTTTGCTAGTATTTTGTTGAGAAGTTTTTGCCTGCTCATAAAATTTTATTGAATGTCTGTGGTTTTATTTTCTTGTGATATCTTTATCTAGTTTTGATATTAGGGTAATACTAACCTTACAGAGTGACTTGGGAAGTGTTTCCCCTCTTCTATGTTTTGGATGAGCTTGTGAACTTTGGTAATAATTCTTTAGATGTTTGGGAGAATTCACCAACGAGGCCATCTGGGCCTGGGGTTTCCTTTGTTGGAAGTTTTAAAATGACAAATTCCATAATTTTCTTGTTATAGGCCAATCCAGATGGTCTATTTCTTTTTTTAAAATTCCCATTTAAATTCCAGTTAGTTAACATACAGTGTATTATTAGTTTTAAGTGTACAATATAGTGATTCAACACTTCCATACAACACCAGGCACTCATCACAAGTGCGTTTCTTAATCCCCTTTGCGTATTTAGTCCATACCCCCACCCACTTCCCCTTTGGTAACCATCACTTTGTTCTCAGTAGTTATAAGTCCGTTTCTTGGTTTGTCTCTCTCTCTCTTTTTTTTACCCTTGCTCATTTGTTTTGTTTCTTAAATTCCATGTATGAGTGAAATCATATGGTATTTGTATTTTTCTGACTTATTTCGCTTAGCATAATACACTCTAGCTCCATCCATGTTGTTGAAAATGGCAAGATTTCATTCTTTTTTATGGTTGAGTAATATTCATATATATGAATATATATATATATGAATATATATATATGAATATATATATATATATATATATATATATACCACATCTTCTTTAACTGTTCATCAGTTGATGGACACTTGGGCTGCTTCCATAATATGGCTATTGTAGATAATGCTGCTATGATTTATTTCTATTTATTTATTTATTCATTCATTTATTTATAAATGTTTATTTTTTAGAGAGAGAGTGGGGGAGGGGCAGAGAAAGAGCAGGGGGGAACATTCAGAATTTGTAGCGGGCTTTAGGGTCTGCACTGTCAGCACGGAGCCCGAAGTGAGGCTTGAAATCACAAATTGTGATATCATGACCCAGGCCGAAGTCGGATTCTTAACCGATTGAGCCACCCAGGTACCCACCCCTGGTCTATTTCTTATTGAACCATTTTGGTAGTTTCTGTCCTTCTTGAAATTAGTCTATTTCATCTAAATTATCTAATTTGTTGATATACAGTTATTAATAAGTGTCTTAGTCCGTTCTGGCTACTATAACCAAAATACCATAAACTGGGTGGCTTATAAACAACAAACATTTATTTCTCAAAGCTCTGGAGGCTGACAAGTCCAAGATCACGACACCAAAAGATCTGGTGCTTGGTGAACACTTGCTTTCTCATTGTAACCTCACATGGTGGAAGGGACTACAGATCTCTGTGGGGGCTCTTTTATAAAGGCACTAATTCCAGTCACGAGGGCTCTCCCTTCATGATCTCATCACCTCCCAAATGCCCCATCTCCAAATACCATCACAATAGACAATGGATTTCAACATATGAATTTTGTTGGACATTCAATATGGTTATTCAGTCCATAGCGATGGTGTCTTCTTATCATCCTTTTTACTTCTGTGGGGTCAATAATGACATCCCTTCTTTAATTTCTGATTTTAGTAATTTGAATCTTTTCTCTTTTTTTCTTGATCACTCTAGCCAGAAGTTTTTCAAGTTTTCTAACTTTTTAATGAACTACTTTTGGTTTTGTTGTGTGTGTGTTTTTTTTAATTGTTTTCTGCTCTACATTTCATCAATTTCCCCTCCAATTTTTTATTTCCTTCCTTCTGGTTGCCTGGTATTTTTTCTTCTTTTTCTAGTTTGTTAGGATGGAAGGTTAGATTATTGATTTGAGATTTTTCTTTTCTTCTAGTATAGGAATTTACAGCTTATACATTTCCCTCTAAGCACTGCTTAACTGCATCCCATAAATTTTGTTTTTGTTTTCATTTGCCTAAAAGTGTTTCTAAGTTCCCTTTTAATTTTTCTCTTTGACCCATTGATTGTTTAAGAGTGTGTTGTGTAATTTCCACATATTTGTGAATTTTCCAGTGTTTCTTCTTCTATTGATTTCCATTTTTTTGCACTGTGGTCAGAATAAAAACATTGTATTATTTCAGGACTTTTAACTTCACTGATGATTACCTTATGGCCTCGCATATGCTGTCTTCTGGAGAATGTTCCATGTGTAACATGTAGTTTAATTCTTTTGGGTGGAGTGCTCTATAGATACCTTTTGATCTAATTGGTTTTTATTGTTGTTCATGTCTTCTGTTTCCTCACTGATCTTCTTCTTACTTGTTTTGTCCATTATTGAAAGTGAGGTATTGAAATCTCCACTTATTATTGTTGAATTGTGTATTTCTCCCTTTACCTCAGCTCCTAAATGGCTGCCCACATTTCCTTGCCATGTGGGCTTCTCCATTATACTCACTTATTTCAGGGCATCTTATTTCTTCAAAGTTAGCCATAGTCAGAGAGTCTCTGACTCAGGGAGGGCCAGGTCCCTCTTTTAGAATTTTTAGCGTGATTAAGCAGGCACAGCTGGGGTAATATCCCCTTATTAACTCAAAATCAATTGATCTACATGTGCAAAATCCCCTCTCCTTTGCCATATTTTTTAATTAATTAAGTTTTTAAATTTACATCCAAGTTAGTTAGCATACAGTGCAACAATGATTTCAAGAGTAGAATCTTTTTTTAAAAAAAATTTTTTTGTTTGTTTAGCGTTTATTTATTTTTGAGAGACATAGAGACAGAGCATGAGTAGGGGAGGGGCAGAGAGAGAGGGAGATACAGAATCCGAAGCACAGAGCCCGACGCGGGGCTCGAACTCACAGACCGTGAGATCATGACCTGAGCCAAAGTCGGCCGCCCAACCGACTGAGCCACCCAGGCGCCCCAAGAGTAGAATCTTTAATGCCCCTTACCCATTTAGCCCATCCCCCCACCTCACAACCCCTCCAGCGACCCTGTTTGTTCTCTATATTTAAGAGTCTCTTATGTTTTGTCCTCTTCCCTGTTTTTATATTATTTTTGCTTCCCTTCCCTTATGTTCATCTCTTTTGTATCTTAAAGTCCTCATTTGAGTGAAGTAATATGATATTTGTCTTTCTCTGACTGATTAATTTCGCTTAGCATAACACCCTCTAGCTCCATGCATGTAGTTGCAAATGGCAAGATTTCATTCTTCTCGATCGCCGAGGAACATTGCATTGTATATATATACCACATCCTTGTTATCCATTCATCTATCGATGGGCATTGGGACTCTTTCTATACTTTGACTATTGTTTATAGTGCTGCTATAAACATGGGGATGCAAGTGCCCCTTCGAAACAGCACACCCGTATCGCTTGGATAAATACCTAGTAGTGCAACTGCTGGGTTGTTGGGTAGTTCTATTTTTAATTTTTTGAGGAACCTCCGTACTGTTTTCCAGAGTGGCTGCACCAGTTTGCATTCCCACCAGCGGTGCAAGAGATCCTCTTTCTCCGCATCCTCGCCAATATCTGTTGTTGTCTGAGCTTTTAATGTTAGCCATTCTGACAGGTGTGAGGTGGTGTGTCATTGTGGTTTTGATTTGTATTTGCTTGAAGATGAGTGATGTTAAGCATTTTTTCATATGTCAGTTGGCCATCTGGATGTCTTCTTTGGAGGAGTGTCTATACATGTGTTTGCCCATTTCTTCACTGGATGATTTGTTTTTGGGGTGTTGAATTCGATAAGTTATTTATAGATTTTGGATACTAACCCTTAGATCTTCCATCCATTTTGAGTTTATTTTTGTGTCTGGTGTAAGAAAGTGGTCCAGGTTCATTTTTCTGCATGTCGCTATCCAGTTTTCCCAACACCACTGGCTGAAGAGACTGTCTTTATTCCAATAGATACTCTTTCCTGCTTTGTCAAAGATTAGTTGTCCATACATATGCGGGTCCATTTCTGGGTTTTCTATTCTGTTCCATTGATCTGAGTGCCTGTTTTTGTTCCAGGACCATACTGTCTTGATGATTATACAGCTTGATGTAATACAACTTGAAGTCCTGAATTGTGATGCCTCCAGCTGTGATTTTCTTTTTCAAGATTGCTTGAGCTATTCGGGATCTTTTCTAGTTCCATACAAATTTAAAGATTGTTTGTTCTAGCTCTGTGAAGAAGAATGCTGGTGTTATTTTTGATAGGTATTGCACTGAATATATAGATTGCTTTGGGTAGTATTAATATTTTAACAATATTTGTTCATCCCATCCTGGAGCATAGAATATTTTTCCATTTTTTTGTGTCTTCTTCAATTTGTTTCATAAGATTTCTAGTTTTCAGTATATAGATTTTTCACCTCCTTGGTTAGATTTATTCCTAGGTATTTTATGGTTTTTGGTGCAATTGTAAATTGGTGCCATATTCTTTTTGTGTGTGTGTGTGTGTGTGTTTATTTATTTTTGAGAGACAGAGAGAAACAGAGCACGAGTTGTGGAGGAGCAGAGAGAGAGGAAGACACAGACTCCGAAGCAGGCTCCAGGCTCTGAGCTGTCAGCACAGAGCCCAATGTGGGGCTCCAACCCACGAACCATGAGATCGTGATCTGAGCCAAAGTCGGCACTTAACTGACTGAGCCACCCAGGTGCCCCCCAGATTCTTGTTTTAAATGTTTATTCATTTATTTATTTTGAGTGAGGGAGAGTGTGAGTGGGGGAAGCGCAGAGAGAAAGGGAGAGAGAATTCTAAGAAGGCTCCATGTCGTCAGCCCAGAGCCTGATGCAGGGCTCAATCCCATGACCCATGAGATTGTGACCTGAATTGAAATCAAGAGTCAGTCACTTAACCGAGTGAGCTACCCAGATGCCCCACCTTTGCAATATTCTATTGGCTAGAAGCAAGTCACAGGTCCTGTCCAGACTCACAAATTATAAAACACATGAATACCAGGTGTCATGAATCATAAGGTCATTATAGGGTCTACACCCTACAGGTGGTATACATTGTAAATGTCTAACAAGTCTTATGTGTTTTTAATCTATAGAGTCCACCCTAAAATAGTTTTTCTTACATTTTATTTGTTGTTGTTGCAAAACCCAGGTCATTTATCCTGCACTATTTCCCACAGTCTCGATTTTGCCGCTTATATCCCCATGATCATGTCAAACATGTTCCTTTCTATTTTTAATTTCCTATGAATTGATAGTTACATGTAGGGGTTGATCACATGCGAATTCTACTTTTCTTTTTTTTGTCAAGACCACAACACAGAAGACCATTACAGATGGCACATGTTGACTGGTTTTTCTCTTGCTATAAAGGTATCACCTGTTGATGATTGCTGCCTAGATCCATTAATTCGTTAGAAGTTGACAATGGTGAATTTCAATTCTACTTTTTTCTTTATCTGGCTATGCTGAAGTACAGTTCACATAAAG